>OY740795.1:31670632-32870632 GCA_963514005.1 Raja brachyura | reverse complement strand
CTTCTCTCCAGGGATGCTGCCTGTCTCGCTGAGTTACTCCAGCATTTTGTGTCAATCTGGTGGATTAGGTTGGTGAGGAAGAGGAGGACCTCAACAGTCTCTCTTAGAGCTGCTCCAAGTAGATTCTGAGTAAAATTAATTTGAGATAAATAATGTTAGTCTGCTACATTGTGAAATTCTGAAGCAGAACTAAGTTTCAAAGGGGGTCAGAGGCTGATTGTCTTTCATATTATTTATATCCCACATGGAAAGTAATATTCCTGAGGAAGAACAATGCTGAGAAGTTGCAGGCATTGAACACCACAGAGAAGGAGTAGAAGGAAATGGTTAGCGCTGACCGACGCACGCCACGTTCCTCCAAGTTCGCAGCTCTGCAGAAAGTCAATGATACCTCATTTCCAGAGAGAGCTTGGAAGTAATACAAGTCACAGCCATTTGGAATAGTGTAGTATTATAAATTCAACACATTCAAATTGAAATTGGAGAAAACAAGAAACGATTATCCTGTCACAATGAAAAACCTATCAAGGCACTTGAATTTTGGAAAGGTTTCAGAGATTTGTGCGTGATATTAGAAATGTTCCAGTCTGAACCATTAAAAAGTCTTACGTTTGACTTGGATTTTGATTCCCTGGAGATGGCAGCCAAGAATGCCAGGGGAGTATGCCTATTGCCAGCCACAAATGTAACAGCAGCCTACAGTCAGGATCAAAAATAAGCACAGCATTGTGAGACCGCAAATGGCAAGAGTCGGTGTTGTTGATGGATTGATAGTCGTTCCCTGTACAATTGTCCTTTCAAAGACTCCAACTGCTGCTCACGTCACAAAAAAGGACACATGGCAGCAACTTGTAAATGTAAACAGGAGGCAACAGATAAGACTGATGTCACTAATCGCAGGTTTCTCATGTTGCAAAGAGGGAAAGTGCATAGCATTAGAATTGGTGCAGATGACACATGATTCACTTTTATAGCATCTATGCTAAAGCAACCATAATGTGAGGCAACATGACTGTTAAACCTTGATTGATAAGCCATTAATGATTCAGATTGACACAAGTGCAGTTTGTTCCATTATGGAGAAGGATATCTATGACTCACAGTGCAGTTACTTACCTTTTTTCAGGAGCAGTGAATCTCACATTTTATTGAGTAGGAGATCTGAAGGTTTTATGATGGATGCAATGCATGAAATATCATGACAACCAGAGTTTTGAATTACTAATAGTTGAGGCAGAGTGTAGTGAACATCCAATCATCTAATTTTACTGGACAAGGATTAGCTTACAAAATTGAAAATTGAGTGCACGGAGATATTTGAGCGGATATGCTGAAGTTATATTTGGGACATGATTGTCCATGTATGATGATTTTTTTTTCCAAAAAATACTTCCGCAGGAATCACCAGATATAAACCCACATATGAATCATACTTGGTGTTCAAAAAAATGACGATATTGCTTATTCCTGGAAGAACCAAGAGAAAGTGAAAATAACTTGAGAGATTGGAAAGCAATGCTGTTTTGATCTAATGAACAGTGTGATTGCCAATAATGACAGTAATCATACAGGAACAGAAGAGAAAACAGTAAGATTGTGTGGTAATTTGAAATTAGATAGTCCATCATGGGCTCGTAATTTTCTTCCATCAAACCCATCCTCATAGTGTGTTTGTTGGGCGCTTTCCCCCCCGGTGAATGCTATGTACTTACCTTTTCTGTTTCTCTCCTGAGTGCAGGCCCCATGGCTGGGAGTCAGGAATGAAGGGGTTAAGAGCTCCTGTACCCGATTGGCCAAGCTGCGTCAGGTGACCGGTGAGTCATCGGAAGCTTAAATATCAGGAGTTCCCAGAATTCTCGCTCTTCTTCGTCGACCCTGACTAGTGAACAGGCTGCCGGTCTGAGCTGCAGGAGGCCTGGCCACATGGCATAGAACTTTGTGTACTGTTACCTATATTTGACATTTAATGTTGTATTGTGACGGATAAGGGCTGACCTGAGGGTTTTCGTGTATTTTGTTTCAGGGTTATCGCTATTTAGGCATGATTAGAGACTCCGGTTCGACGGTCCATTGCGAGGCTGGCTGGAGCACTGATATATTTGTTTATTAGTCGATTCTTGTCCCTGACTGTGTTGTTTTACTCAGGTTCGGGTTTTTGTCTTCTTTTAACTAAATTAAAGACTATTTTCTTAAACTTGAACCTGGTTTTTGATTATGTTACGCAACTATGAGATACCTGCCTTCGGGAGCCGTAACAGTGTTTCACCAGGAAGACTGGAAGTATTTTAAAGGATGCCTGCCACCCTGGCCATCTCTGCTGCTGAGTGACACATCTTGGGCAGAAGTGTTAATTTGAATCAAAGTTACCTAAAAGGTGCAAAAGGTAGATGAAAGTAAATAGTTTTGTATTCTTACCTTCTTAATTTTAATTCATAGTAATACTTTTCATTGATTTATATAAATATTTGTTTGCCATTGATTTTTTTTTTAAACACCATAAAGAATTACTGCCACATCTGTTTTTTTTCAGCGATACAGCATGGCAATAGGCCCTTTGGCCCACCATGTCCATGCTGACCATCGAGCACCCATTCAAACTAGTTCTATGTTATCACACTTTTGCATCTGCTCCCTGCATGCTAGGCACAATTTACAGAGAGCATTGGGGTGGTCAGTGGGCAGATTCATGCGTTCCACCACCAGAGGCCGACCGTAGTGCCACAGACAGTTGTGATCTTGACTTTGAGTAGTCCTGTATGGCTGAAGGGACAAATGCAGGGCGATTACATAGAACAACACAGCACTGGAACAGGCCCTTCAGCCTATAATGTCCATGCTGAGCATGATAATGTGGAGATAAACTAATCTCCTCTGCCTGCACATGTTCCATATCCCTCCATTCCCTGGATATCCTTGTTCCTATCCAAAATCTTCGTAAGTGCTGCTATTGTATCTGTTTCCGCCACTACCACTAGCAGAGAGTTCCGGGCATTCCCCACTATCTGTGTAAAAACAATCTGCCCACACATCTCCTTTAAATTTTACTCCTCTCACCGTACAGTTATGCCCTCTAGTCTTTGACTTTTATGCACTGAAAAGAGGTTCTGTCTGCCCTATCTATGTGTCTAATAATTTTATATACTTCTAGTAGGATTCCCCTCAGCTTCCGACACTCCAGAAAAAACAATCCAAGCTTGTCCAACCTTTCTTGACAGCTAATCCCCTCAAATCCCAGCAGCATTATGGTAAACATTTCTGTACCCTCTCCAAAGCCAATACATCCTTCATGTAATGGGGCAATCAGAAATGCAGTGGTGAGAGATTGGAACCTTCACGTGGTCCACCCTGTTTCGAATAATGCGATCAACCTGACGTGCACAAACAAGATCAAATAGAACAAGTTGACCTACAACTTTAGGCTGTGCATGCCATACATAAGAAGAAGAAGAAGAAGAAGCAGAAATGCATACAGTGCTCCAAATTGCAATACTCCGTTGCCAACCCTTTGTGGAAGATGTCAAGAGTGCAGTAGCCATACTGGATGATATAGTAAACTAGAACATGTAATAGTACAGTGGCATGCTGGTGGAGCTGCTGCCTTACAGCGCCAGAGACCTAGGTTTGATCCTGACCATGGGTTCTGTCAGTGTGGAATTTCCACATTCTCCCTATGTCCGCGTGGTTTCCCTGTGATGGTCCCATTTCTTTCTACATCACAAAAATGTACGGGTTTGTAGGTTAATTGGCCTCTGTGAAATTGTGCCTAATGTACTGTATATGGAGTGAATGCAAAAGAGGGATAACAAAGAACTAGCGGGAACAGGTAATTGATGGTCAGTCAGGACATGGTGGGCCGAAGAGCCTGTTTCTCTGAAACTTAAACAGTGTTGACTGTGTGCGAACGGCTCTCTCTGCTGAAATACCATACGAAACATGACACCTCCGAATAGATCTGCCTATTAAGTTGCTCTGGTAAATGTAAAAATGTTATGACTGGATTCTTTACTCATTGACATTCATTTCATTTCTGGAGATGTAAAGGATATTTAATGTGGAACTGAGGAGAATGGAATTTTTTTTCTGAATGAGGTTAGGTGGTTTTAATAATCTTTCTCACAAGTAAACTCCCTATTCTTCATTTCCCCGTTGGATTTGCCATTTGTCTGACATATATAGCTGGGTCATATTTTACTGAATAAATGATGGCATCTGGCTGATGCAAGCAGCTACTAATTTGCAAAATAGAACATTTTTGTGAGGAAGAAATGCCCCAAATCGCAAATTACAACAAGTTGCGAGCTGATATAATCCTCTTGGCCTTTACTTGGTGAAACAGCATTTTGTGCGTAATCTCTCTCTGATTTCTGTGATTTGCACATCAATGGTCCATTTCCCTTCTCTCAGGAAGATGAGTCAAGCAATTATTGGTCTACGTCCTTTTTTTAAAAACATATTTAACCTCTGCGATCCAGGGAGTGAATTGTGCTATCTTGGGCTCTGAACTGCTTTAGGAGATTTTAAATATATTTGCAATTTTATTCTTCTTTTCCTTTCCTTTTTTTCTGACGATTTTCTGATTGGACTGAATTCACTCTCCTCTTTGATCTTGCATCTGTTTAAGTCTCAAACTTTTATCCTCATTAATTGAGGACAAACCCAAAGTCCCAGAAGCCACTTTACCCCAGCTATACAAATGTAACCAGAACTTCAATGTAAAAAATAAATAAAATTGCATTTGCAATGTAAGCTTAACCACCAGAGCACAACATGAGAAATCACATTCCAACAAGACAGAGACCTAGAATCATACACTAAGAAAACAGGCTCTTTGGCCCATTGAATCTGAGCTGACCACTAAGTTTAGATTAGTTTAGAAATACAGCATGTAAATGGGCCTTCCGGCCCGCCAAATCCACACCAACCAGAATCACCCCATACACTGGTTCTATCCTAAATACAAGGGACAATTTACAGAAGCCAATTAAGCTACAAAACATGGGAATCTTTGGAATGTGTGAGAAAACCGGAGCACCTGGAAAAAACCCATGTGGTCACAGGGACAATGTACAAACTCCATACAGACAGCACACGGTCAGGATCGAACCTCGTACTCAGGCGATGTAAGGCAGCAACTCTCGTTCTGCATCTCTGTGCCACCAGCTATCAATGGGAACCATAAATAACTGGTTCTCATAGTTTTGATGTCATGGCAGCAAATCTATATGCCATACAAACTCACAAGCTCTTATGAAAGCATTGAAGGTGCATAATAGGAGTAGATGATCATAGGCTTAAATTGTATGCAGTAATAGTCAGATTAAACAAGCTTACCAATTTGAAGTTTGATCCTTATTTTATGAGGAGTTACGATGAGGGATTACGTGAAGACCCCGCCAGCACGCATGCGCGACTTTCTTCAAACCAGCGGTGTGAAATCACAGATAGTAGACTTGACTGAAGATAGTGAGATAAGAGAACTAACATACCAGTTGACCTTATAATATATGGTTGATAGCGGAGGGCACCCCTTATCGTAACTCCTCATAAAATAAAGATCAAACTTCAAACTGGTAAGTTCTCGTTTAATCTTGCTATTTTACTTCGGAGTCACGTGAGTGGCTACGTGAAGACGTCAAAGCTCTGTGATTTCATGCCCTGGAAACGAGTCCATGCTCAAACACTGCCATAATAACCAATGGAGGAAGTATGTTAACGTATTTCAGACTTGAAACAGTGCTGAAAAAACAATAATGTATTTATTTAACAAATAATAATAATAACCCCACACTTCAGGGAAAATTATAATACGGAACTTAAAATAGTGTCTGCAAATATCTCAGGCGTGGCCACAGGTTTATTATAAAACCACTGGAAAGTTGTTTCATTAGACCAACCCGCCGTTGCAAGGATGTGGTCCATAGGAATTTCCATCATCCTTGCTGCCGATGTAGCTACAGCCCTGGTAGAATGAGATTTAAAAACATCAGTGTCCACCCCTGCTGCACCTAATACCACCCTAAGCCATATTGAGATTGTCTGCACAGTTACTCTATGATGAGGAAGTTTAAAGCTTATCAATAGAGCCATTTCCGTTCCCCTGAGACTTTTGGTGACCTCCAGGTAATGTAGAAGGTGGGTCACTATGCATAGCCATTTATGTACAGGATAAGCCAGGAACTCCAATATGAGGCCAGATGATCCAGGCCTGTTCTGTTAAAGTAACTTATAAATGTGAAAGATTACCTTATTTTGGGATGTTGTTATGGCGTCCAGTCTTAGTTTGTGCAGAGACTGGAACCGCTGCGCCGTTACAAGCCCCATCAGCATCACCATTTTATACGTGAGTTTGGTTAGTGAAAGGGACGTGGCTGGTGTCCAATCTCTGAGCAGGGTTAGAACAATGCCAATATCCCAGGTCTGGGAATATCGAGGCCTGGGGGGATTTGAATTAAAAATACTCCTCATAAGTTTTGACACCAGAGGGTGAGATCCTACTCCATGGTGTTCTAACCCCTGTCCCAGGTATGAGGATAGGGCACTTCTAGCGCAGTTGATAGCACTATAACTCAAGCCTTCATCGAAATGTAGACTTGCCAGGAACTCCAGCACATCCGTGATGGTGACTGTGTTGTAAGTAGTGTTTGTCCTGGTACAAAATGCCTCCCATTTTTTGATGTAGGTGAGGTACTGTTTCCTAGTGGACTCTCTGCATGTTGCTGCGATGATATTCATGGTTCGGTCCGACAGTCCAAATTCCAGGAAAGGCCTTTTCAACTGCTGCAAACCAATAGGTTCATTCAGTCATGGCACGGATGACACTCCCCTGTCACAGGATGTACCAGCAAACTCGGGCGTTTGGAGATCGGAATACATGGTTCTGAGATCATGTTGAGTACCACAGGGAACCATGGCTGAGTAGGCCAATTGGGTACTACCAAAATACCTGATGCAGAGTCTTGTTGAATTTTTCGCAAGACCCGACTGATGAGGTAGAAAGGGGGAAATGCATAGAGAAACAAACCCTCCCAGTGTGGCGAGAAAGCGTCCATCGCTACTAGCCCAGGGTTTGGTTACCATGCAACATATGTTGGTATCTGGTGATTAAGTCTGGATGCAAAAAGGTCGATATCTGGCGTTCCATACCGATCTATAATGTCAGTAAATACCTGGTGGTCCAACATCCATTTGGTGTTGTCATTGAATATGCATTGAATGTGACCTGGTGTCGCCACTGTATTGAGCTTACCCGGAAGGTAAGTAGCTGATATCCAAATGTTTCTTTCAATGCACCAGTGCCAGATTGAATTGACCAATTCATCACAAGAATTCAACCCATATGATTAATGTATGCCACCACAGTGGTATTATTCATTTGTAGGCGAACATACAGATGGTGCATCTGAACAGTAAGCCAGAAGTCCGTGAAACACTCCCAACGCCTCTAAATGATTGATACCCAGTGTCTGAAGTAAGGTTAACTTGTGTGTATTCCATCTACCACCGCAACTGGAGGTGGTATCGGTTGCTCCCCAGCCGTGAGCGCTGGCGTCAGTTTGTAACACAACCGAAGGGTTTGTGACTGTGATGGGATTAGAGCAATGTCGAACATTGCTAATCCACCATTGCAATTCCAATTTTGCTTTGGCTGGTAACTGCATTGGCCTGTCAAAATGGCCAGCATGGTGTCTGAGTTATGCAATTTTGGCCCTTTGTAGATTTTGGTAATGTAAGGGACCAAATTGTGTGGCTGTAAAGGCCAATTACCCTGGCTACTTGCCGAATAGATGGTTTACTGGCGTAAACAAGGCTGTTACATACCTTTATCAAGTCTGTTGCTTTGTCCTTTGGTAAAGTGACAGACATATGAACAGCGTCAATCGTGAACCCCAAATAGTTCATAGTTACAGAAGGCATTAACTTGGATTTGTCTGGATGGATGATAAATCCCAATTTTTGAAATAGGAGCTTGGTGGCTGAGACAGCCAATTTGGCCAATTCCAAGGTTTTCCCCACAATTAGGATGTCATCGAGATATGCCATGACAATATGTTTTTGTTTCCGAAGAAACGGCAATGCTGGTTTCAATATTTTAGTCTGGGGGCTGATGTTAATCCATTAGGCAGCGCTTTATACTGCCAGAGCTGCCCCATCCAGATAAATTTCAAATATCTGTGGTGATCTTTCTCTATTGGTACTGAGTAGTATGCATCTTTTAGATCGCTGCAAGCCATGAAGTACCCCTTGGAAACTAGTTGTTTTGCAGTAACAAAAGTTTCCATTTTGAAGTGGGTATACTGCACAAAAGTATTCAGTTGTGTCAAATTCATAATGAAGTGGCATCTGCCATATTTTTAGTTTTTGGTGAAGATGTTTGATACAAACTCAAGAAATTCATGTTTGGTTTTCTCAATTACTCCTTTTGTATGTAGTCTTACCAGTTCCGCATGACCTTCCACTTTCTCTTTTTGTGAAAGCACAAACCTTCGGCTAGGTGCATGTTGAACCGGAAGGAGGAGTTTGTCAACAAGTTCAATTTTGTATCCCTGAATACTGTGCAGTATGAAAGGATCAGAAGTTATAGAACTCCATGCATCCCTAAACAAGTGCAACCTTCCAAGGGCAACCAGACCCACCTACCTCCATGGTTACCGGTGGTGCTGTGTTGGTTTTCTCCGTCCTTGGTTCCTGGGAGGTGGAGGCGCTGTGGTGTGGGGTTGACCCATCTTCCAGGAAGGCCGTTCTGGGACATGGCCTAAAAAGACCTTTGTGTAGGTTGTGCGGCCTTCGATCTTTCACCAGCTGTTCTTTAACTGTGATAACACGGCCTGCTGGTGGATGCGTAGGGGTGCTGCCGCCGAATATATGGGGACCTGGTAGTGGCCGGCACCTTAATCATGCCGACGGCTTTTGCCTCTTCGTCGAGGTCTTTTACCTGTTTGGGCAGGTTGTCCACGAACAACAGAGTAGGTGGCTGTGCACTGCTGGTTCTACACAATCCCGCAAACTTTGGGTTTAGTGTAGGTCGGATGACACTCTTCCTGAAACAGTTGATCTCAAACTGTACATTACAGAAGAGTGCCAGGGCATCCTGTTGCTCCTCCGACATATCTTTCCATTCTACTGACCTGGCAAAAGCTGTAATACAGAGGCCAGTAGTTTCAGGATTTTCTGCATTTTAACTTCCTGGCTCCTAATGCCAGGACTGATGTTTCCCCAGATGGGGTTATTTACCGCAGGCACGTTGAAAGAGATGCAGTTTTCTGGAGCTAGATATTTGGCCGTTCATAGCCTGTTCTTGTAGCTGATGAGTTGTCAGGTAATTTATACTGGCTGCCAGCTGTGGCTGCAATGGCAGTCCCTTCTGTGAGGGCATCGCAAACTTGGACACCATCCCGAGTAGCTCCTCAATCTTGCACCCCCAGCACGTTGCATTCTTCTGCCAAATCCCCCACTTCAGAATCAGCCCAGATCTGACTCCTTATGCTCCCCTGCGAAGAGGATGAGACATTTGGCAGCCCTGTAAAGGGTACTGCCGTGGGTCTGCTAGGAGACCCACGGTGACCGGACTCCTGCTGGAGTAGGTCACATTGGAGCAATTGTTCCACCATCTGTTCCATGCGGGATAATCGACCGTCATCGCTTCCCGCGGGCGGTGAGTCTTCGAGGCCGGACCCTGCCGAGTCAACGGGCTTGCCCGACTTCCGGGTGGCTTTGCCGCCAGTCCGAGGTGCTCCTGCGGGCTGTTGTGGCGTCAAGTCGGGGGCTACCGTTTGTACAACGAGCTGCTCTGGAGAAGCCGGCCGCTGCTCACTGCCCGTGTTCCCGCATTCCTCCGCAGTCAGTCTCGAAGTGGCCTGTTTGGACTTGGTTCGTGACTGGTCCATGGTGGAGTACACTGTAACAAAAAGCACAACAGAGTGTCCGCAAAACGACTTCAGGATAGTAAATATTCACCTGTAGGTCCGTTTTAAACTTACCGGTGGAGGAGCGACCCTCCTCCCTGCCTGTCGCTTCGCAATGCGTTCGACGATATGTTGCGCATGCGTGCTGGCGGGGTCTTCACATAGTCACTCACGTGATTCCGAAGTAAAATCTTGCACACATTCACATTGTCAACTGAACAGTTTCATTATGGAAGACAACCAACATCAAGGCACTGTGTGACTGGTGTAAAGTAACATCCATTTTCACTAAAGTATCTGAGGACCGAAGGCAAGTCCGATAGAAAACACCAACAGCAGGAAGGCCTGGGCCACAATCCGCCGCCTCGGTGAAGACCATACCACACCGCCCACGCTCACAACAGTCACAGCAAACTCAGTTGCAGCACAGCTGGTGGCAAACGGTTGTAGCCAAAACCGGCACAGACCCACAGGAGAATACCGCCGGACAGCGGTGACAGACCGCCTACAACCAGCCAGCGCTCTCACCAAGCCCTTCGACCTAGAAGAACTCGAAGCTGCAATGAGCATGCTGAAACCTGGGAAAGCAGCAGGAATCGATGATGTACTGACGGAAATGATACAGCACCTGGGACCTGAAGCAAAGACCTGACTCCTAGCAATGCTGAACTCATGCATGGCACAGAAAACAACCCCACCTGTATGGAGAAAGGCCAAGACTGTCGCAATTCCCAAACCTGGAAAGGACCCATCATCCCGAAAGAGCTCCAGACCCATTTCCCTCCTCTGCATCACCTACAAGCTCTACGAGAGGCTACTACTCCAACGCTTTATGCAACAAATAGACTCCAAGCTTACTAAAGATTAAGCTGGCTTCCGCCCTGGCCGCTCCTGTGCCGGGCAGCTACTGAACCTCACCCAACACATTGAGGATGGTTTTGAGTGCAAACGCATCACCGGAGCAGCTTTCACAGACCTCACCGCTGCCTACAACACTGTCCAGCAAGAAACTTTTTGACATGACTGGTGACCTCGACCCGTGCCAAGTCATCAAAAGCCTTCTCAACAACAGGCGCTTCTTCGTTCAACTAAACGACAAGAAGAGCAAATGGAAAGGCCAAAAGAATGGCCTACCACAAGGCAGCATACTGGCCCCCCCTCCTCTTCAACATCTACACCAATGACAAATCACTTCCCCCACAATGCCGCCGCTTCATCTATGCTGATGACCTCTGCATCACCGCCCAACAGGAGAACTTCCTGAAGATCGAGTCTGTCCTGGTCGCTCCAAGAGATGACAACCTACTACAATAGATGACAACCTACAAGAGACGACAACCTACTACAATAATAACCACCTGAAACCCAACCCATCAAAAACCCAACTATGCAGCTTCCATCTTAAAAATCGAGATGCAGGAAAACAACTGAGCGTCTCATGGGATGGCCACAAACTCTCCACCCACTTCCACCCTGTGTACCTCGGAGTCACACTCGACAGGACACTCTCTTTCAAAACCCACCTTCACAACACCAAAGCCAAGGTCAACACTCGCAACAACATCCTGCGTAAACTGGTAAACTCAAAGTGGGCCGCTGATCCACCACCATCCGTGCAACTGCCCTAGCCCTGTGCTTCTCCACAGCTAAATACACATGCTCAAGCTGGAGCCACTCCCACCACACCAAACTGGTTGACACAGCCCTCAATGACACCTGCCGCATTATCACGGGATGCATAAAGACAATGCCAGTCCCATGCCTCTACGCCCTAGCTGGCATTGCCCCCCCCCATATCAGACGATCCATCGTCGCCCAAGACGAGCGGAGAGCACAGGAGATCGATACCAGGCACCCCTGCACGGACACACAGCACCTCCACCCCGACTGAAATCCAGAGCCAGTTTCTTGCAGGCAGTCCCACCTCTCCAGACAACCAAAGAAACAGCAAGGACCAACATCTGGAAAGATGAATGGAACCAGCTCAACACACGAGCCCAAAACTGGATGGAGAGAGGAATCACTCTGACTGAATGCCTCGCCAGCGGGCACGACCTCCCATCGCCAACCTGGAAGACCCTCAACAGATTACGAGTGGAGCAGGGGAGGTGCAAAGCACTTATGAAAGCATGGAACTCCCAGGCAGAAGACACATGCAGCTGTGGAGCAGTACAGACAATGTCCCATCTACTGGAGTGTGACGACGCCCCCCAGTGCAGCCCCCAGGACCTGGCTGAACCGACCTGACCAGCTGTTACCTGCGCCAGATACTGGCAGAACGACATCTGAGATTGCAATGGACTCGAAGAAGAAGACTAAAGTATCAAACCAGGACCATCTCTAATAAGAGGATCTAGACACAAAATGCACGAAATCTTTACATGCCATTGATATTCTGGGGGCCACCATTAACCAGAAACAACTGAAATAGCCAAATAAATATTACAGCTATTATGTGTAGGAAGGAACTACAGATGCTGGTTTACATTGAAGATGGAAACAAAATGCTGGAGTAACTCCAGGTGATGTCTCAGGTCAGAACCCTTCTTCAGATTGAAAGGTAGAGGTTGGGGATCTGGAGGCGAGAAAAGGCCTGAACAAATCTGGTCCAGCAACAGATGACCTGAGGCAGGGTAGAGTCTGTAATGGCCCATTATTGACAGTTGGCGATGTGCTATCGAGGGGGATACAAGGATGAGAACAGTGGAACTGGTAGGATGACTGGGGTGGGGGAGGGGAGGGAGAGTGGGGGGAGAGGGAGGGGGGATGGAAATGCAGGAGCTACTTGACATAGTAAGATTAAATGAGAAGTTACCAGTTTGAAGTTTGATCTTTATTTTATGAGGAGTTACGATGAGGGATTACGTGAAGACCCCGCCAGCACGCATGCGCGACATTCTTCAAAGCAGTGGTGTGAATTCTAACATAGTAAGGTAAGAGAACTAGCATACCAGTTGACCTTTATAATAGAGGGTTTGGGAGCGGAGGGCACGTAATCCCTCATCGTAACTCCTCATCAATAAAGATCAAACTTCAAACTGGTAAGTTCTCATTTAATCTTACTGTTTTACTTCGGAGTCACGTGAGTGACTACGTGAAGATTTCAAAGCTCTGTGATTTCATGCCCTGGAACGAGTCCATGCTCACACACTGCTATTATGAGAAATGGAGGAAGTATGTTAACGTATTTCAGACATGAAACTGTGCTGAAAAATAAAATACCAAATAATAATACCCCTACATCGGGGAAATTATAACATAGAACTTAATATTCTGTAGGCAAACATCTCAGGCGCGGCCACGGGTTTATTGTAAAACCGCTGAAAGGTTTTTTCATTTGTCCAACCCACCGTTGCAAGGATGTGGTCCATTGGAACTTCCATCATCCTTGCCGCCAACGTGGATGCAGCCCTGGTGGAGTGAGATTTAAACACGTTAGTGTCTACCCCCGCTGCACCCAATACCACCCTTAACCATCTTGAAATGGTTTGCACGGTGACTCTAAGATGAGGGCATTTGTGGCTTATAAGCAAAGCCCTCTCCGTGCCCCAGAGACCCTTGGTGACCTTCATGTAGCGTAAAAGATGGGTCACTATGCATAAACGGCTGTCTACGGGGTAAGCCAGGAAATCCAGCTTTTGGCCAGATGATCCAGGCCTGTCTTGTTTGAGTAACCCCTGTATAAAGAAAGTTACCTTGCTGTTGGTTATGACTATGGCATCCATACTTAACTTGTGTAGGGACTGGACCCGTTGCGCCGTCACGAGTACCATCAGCATGACCATTTTGTAGGTCACTTTGTCCAATGAAAGGGACGTTATTGGTGCCCACCCTCAGAGCATGGTTAGTACAATGCCGATATCCCAGGTCTGGGAATATCTAGGCCTGGGGGATTTGAATTAAATATTCCCCTCATTAGTTTTGACACCAAAGGGTGAGACCCCACTGTTAGGTGATCACAACCTCGTCCGAGATAATTGGATAGGGCACTTCTGGCACAGTTGATGGCACTGTAGCTCAAACCTTCATTGAAATGAAGGCTTGCCAGGAACTCCAGCACTTCCGTGATGGTGGCTGTGTCATATGTGGTGTTCGTTTTGGTGCAGAACACCTCCCATTTCTTCACGTAAGTGAGGTACTGTCTCCTGGTCGACTCCCTGCATGATCGCTGTGATGATATTGATTGTTTGGTCCGAGAGTCCAAAATCCAAAAGTGGCCTTTTCAAACCCTGCAAACCAATAGGTTTATCCGGTCATGGCACGGGTGACTCTCCCCTGTCACAGGGTGTACCAATAAACTCGGACGTTTAGTTATTGGAATGCATGGTTCTGAGGCCATGTCCAGTACCAGAGGGAACCATGGTTGAGTAGGCCAGTCGGGCACAACCAGAATACCTGATGCGGAGTATTGTTGAATTGTTTGCAAGACCCGACTGATGAGGCAGGAGGGGGGGAAATGCATAGAAAAACAAATCCCCCCCCCCTCCCCTCCCCGTGTAGCGAGAAAGCGTCCATCGCTACTGCCCCAGGGTCTGGTTCCCATGCAACATATGTTGATATTTGGTGATTAAGTCTGGATGCAAAAAGGTCGATATCTGGTGTTCCATACCGATCTACAATATCGGCAAACACTTTGCTGTCCAACATCCATTCGGTGTTGTCATTAAACTTGCGTGACCTGGTGTCCGGCACTGTATTTAGCCTACCTGGAAGGTAAGTGGCTGATATCCAAATGCTTCTTTCTAGGCACCAGTGCCAGATTGTATTGACCAATTTGTCACAGGATATCAACTTTATTTCACCCATATGATTGATATCAGCCACCACAGTGGTATTATCAATCTGTAAATGTGCATGCAGATGGTGCATGTCCGAACAGTAAGCCCGGAGTCCATGAAATGCTCCCAGCATTTCTAGATAATTAATTCCTAGTGCCGGAAGTAGGGTTAATTCACGTGCACTCCATCTACCACCACAACTGGAGGTGGTATTAGTTGCTCCCCAACCTTTTGCGCTGGCATCAGTTTGTAGTATAACCGAGGGATTTGTGACTGTGATGGGGTTAGAGCAATGTCGAACATTGTCTATCCACCATTGTAATTCCTATTTTGCTTTCCCTGGTATTTGCATTGGCCTGTCAAAATGGCCCGCATGGTGCTTGAGTGCTGCAATTTTTGCCCTTTGTAAGTATTGGTAATGCAGTGGGCCACAAGCTTCCCAATCACCCTGGCTACTTGCCGAATAGATGGTTTCCTGATGCCAGTAAGGTTGTTGCATGTTTCTATCAAGTCTGACGCTTTGTTCGGTGACAAAGTGACAGACATATGAACAGAGTCAATTGTGAAACCCAAATAGTCCATAGCGGTAGAAGGCAGCAATTTTGATTTATCTGGATGGATGATAAATCCCAGCTTTTGAAATAGGTGCTCGGTGGCTGAGACGGCCAGTTTGGCCAACTCCAAGGTTTTTCCCACGATTAAAATATCATCGAGGTAAGCCATAACAATATGTTTTTGTTTCCTGAGACACGCTAAAGCTGGTTTTAATAATTTGGTAAACAGTCTGGGCGCTGATGATAATCCATTAGGCAGCACTTTATACTTCCAGAGCTGCCCCATCCAGACAAATTTCAAATATCTGCGATGATCCTTGCCTATTGGTACTGAATAGTATGCATCCTTTAGGCCAATGCAAGCCTTGAAGTACCTTTTGGAAATTAGCTGTTTGGCCGTGACAAAGGTTTCCATTTTGAAATGGGTATACTGCACGAAAGTAATCAGTTCAGTCAAATCTATAATGATGTGGCATCCGCCATCTTTTTTATTTTTAGTGTAAATGTTCGATACAAACTCATGGGACTCTCTTTTGGTTTTCTCAATTACCCCTTTTGAATTTAGTCTTAAGAGTTCAGCATGACCTTCTGTCTCTTCTTTCTATGAAAGTACAAACTTTCGACTAGGTGTATGCTGAACAGGGGAAGGGAGTTTGTGAACAAATTCAATTTTATATCCCTGAATACTTTCCAGTATGAAAGGATCAGAGGTTAAAGTACTCCATGCATCCCAAAACAAGTGCAACCGTCCCCCAACCCGTGAGGAGTTTAAACATGCGATGTTCCTGAGGCAAGGAGGCCCACCTACCTCCATGGTTACCAGAGGTGCTGCGTTAGTTGCCTCTGTCCTTGTTTCTTGTGATGTGGAGTTGCTGTGGTGTGGGGGTGGCGCATCTTCCAAGAAGGCCCTGCTGGGCCATGGTCTAAAAAAGACCGTTGAGCAGGTTGAACGGTTTCACCAGCAGGTGGTTTATCGCTGTTGTAGTGTTGTCTGCTGGTGGATGCATAGGGGTGCTGCCGCCGCTGGTATGAGGTCTTGGGGGCAGCCGGCACTTTAATCATGCTTATTGCCTTTGCCTCTTCATCGAGGTCTTTTACCTGTTTAGGCAGGTTGTCCCCGAATAGTAATGTTGGCGGCTGTGCACTGCTGGATCTGCACAACCCCGCGAACTTGGGGTTGAGTGCAAGCTGGATGACACTCCTCCTGTAACTGTTTATCTCATATTGAGTGTTACATAGAAGAGCTAGAGCATCCTGCAGCTCCTCCGGCATTTCCACTCCATCCACTGACCTGGCAACAGCCGTAATCCCGGCAGCCTGTAGTTTGAGGATCTTCTGGAGTTTGACTTCCTGGCTCCTGATGCCAGGGCTCATGTTACCCCAAATGGGTTGTTAACAGCAGGCACGTTGAGGGAGACACAATTCTCCAGAACTAAGTATTTGCCTGCCGTGTCATTAATGGCTTGCTCTTGCAGTTGGTTAGTTGCCATGTAATTGATACTGGCTGCCAACTCTGGATGTAACGGCAGCCCTTTTTGGGAAGGCATCGCAAATTTAATGACCATTCCCAATAGCTCCTCTTATGGCACCCCTAGCATAGATGTATCTTCAGCCACACTCCCCTCTTCAGAGTCAGCCCAGTTCTGCAAGGATGGTGAGACATTTGGCAGTCCTGTAAAGGATGCTGCCGTGGGTCTGCAAAGAGACCCACTGTGACCATACCCCTGCTGCAGCAGGTCACATTGGAGCAACTGCTCCACCATCCGCTCCATGCGGGACAGTCGACCGCCGTCGCTTCCCGTGAGCGGGGTGTTCTCCAGTCCAGACTCAGCCGAGTCAGCGGACCTGCCCGACTTCCCGGTGGTTTTGCCGCCAGTCCGAAGAGCACCTGCGGGCTGTAGCGGCGTGAAGTCGGGGGCTGCGGATGGAACCGGCAGCTCAGGAGAACTCGACCGCTGCTGGCTGCCTCCTTCACGGTCCTCAGCAGCAACTTTGGCAGCAGCTCTTTTGGACTTTGGCCTGGACTCCATGGTCCGCTCTGAAATGCAACAACACAGAGCGAACAAACGACCTCAGGAATGGTAAGACTTACCTGCGGCCCGTTTTTAAACTTACACTGGAGGAGCGGCGCTCTTCCTGCCTGTCGCTTCGCAATGCGTTCGACAATATGTCGCGCATGCGTGCTGGCGGGGTCTTCACGTAGTCACTCACGTGACTCTGAAGTAAAATTAGAGAAATCATCGTTCATACCGCTAGGTTATAAGCTGCGCAAGCACAATGCGAGGTGCTGTATCTCTGTAGCTAGTTTAGTTTTATTAGTTTGTGTTTAGTGTATTGTCCCATGTACCAAGATAGAGTGAAAACCTTTTGGTGCATACTAACCAGTCAGCAGAAAGACAATACATGATTACAATCGAGCCATTCATGGTGTACGGGTACATGATAAGGGATAACGTTTAGTGCAAAATAAAGCCAGTGAAGTTCAATCAAACATAGCCCAAGGGTCTCCAAATGAGGTGGATAGTAGTCCAGGACTGCTCTCTAGTTGTGACAGGATGGTTCAGTTACCTGATAATGGACAGGACTGGGGCAAGGTGTCCTGCTGTGATCTATTTCTCACCATCTATAAGGCACACGTTCAGAGTGTGATGAAATACTCTTGACCTACTGTATGAGAGTAGCTTCAGCAATATTAAAGGAGCTTAACAACATTTAAGATAAAGCAGCCCCTATGATGTTGCCCCATCTACCACTGTGAATAAAGCTTTCTGCCACCGCTGCCTCAGCAGGTGCAGCGTGTACCATCCACAAAATGCACTACAATTACTTGCCTTGGCTACTCTGACAGTGTCTCCCAAACATGTGGATGATGAGCCATGATCACAATGAATAGTGGTACCGGCTTGAAGGGCCAAATGGCCTCCTCCTGCACCTAGTTTCTATGTTTCTATACAACCTCAACCTTAACATCATGATGGGCAAGCGCAGAATATGCACAGGAATACAATGACTTGCAGGTTCCGTCCTGACATGGAAATATGTCATGGACATTACTCTCCATCCTGACATGGAAATTTGTTGTGTAGGAAGGAACTTCAGACGCTGGTTTAAACCCATAGATAGACACAAAAAGCTGGAGTGACTCAGTGGGACATGCAGTATCTCTGCAGAGAAGGAATGGGTAACGTTTTGGGTCAAGACCCTTCTTCAGTTGTTGCATGGCCTTCATCGTCACTGGGTCTACATCTGCTGGACGCTTTACCAGGATTGCAGAATTCAAAATGGTGGCTCATCAGCATCTTCCCAAGGGCAGTGCAGACGGTCTTGCCACTGATTTCTGGAAAAATAAAAAATAAATGATAAAGAAAAGTTTTTGCCGACTGAATATTTACATCCAATGTTTAAAGCAAAATATATCCATAAAAAATAAATGCTGGAAAATGATACGCTATCCATATTTGGATTTCCAATTGATAAACCCATGGTGCTAAGACTCCAGTTTAAATGTAAAGAGTTGGAAAGTTAAACTTCATACATCAAATGACTATTATATTAAGTAAATAGCATAGTAAACAACATAGATAAAATTATAGTACATCCCAGCATCTGCATTTGCTTTCTACACATAGATAAAAGTATAAATGTAGTTGTAGCTTAACATAGCAATAATAATCATAAAACTGTTCATGATTCTTGCTAAGAAGATGTGAAAAGGCCATTTTCTTGACCATCTGTCTTTTAACCTGCCTGTCGTTTCTCCATAGAACTGACTCAATGGACCTATTCCCTGGGATATGTAGAATGCAAAGATGCAGAGGGACCAATGAAGTGGAAACTAAGCTCAGCGTCTATTGTCTTCCAGACTGTGAAGCAGCCCCATCTGCATCTGCTGAGCTGAAGCAGTGTAGCCAGTTTGTGCACTTCCCTCATTAAAGACTAAGATCAAACACAAAAATTATTGCTGCACATTTCATTCCTCTTCAGGAACATGTGCAAGAATTTAAATATGATTGCTTTTGGAAGGACATGTTAAACAGACACATATGGCCGCATCTTTAACACGCTTAATGATTATTGGAGTCCATGCCTCTGACGCCCTCTACACCCACTCCAACCCCAATCCTACCTCCCCCCCCCCCCCCCCCCACACTCCTTGTTCCTGCACTGCTCCAATTGTGCAGTCATTACATTGAACGAGGATTTAGTTTGGAAAAAGCCACGGGTTCTTAAATTGCCGCTGGGTTTATTAGTGTTTTGTCTACGGTACATTTCACTGGATTACTTTCCGATGTTATTATTATGCAACTTTAGAAAGGATTGGAAGAGAAATTGTTTCTTTTATCTGTAAAGTAAGTCTATTGTTAAAATGACTTGAATGCAGGGGGGTAGGGTTTAGGAGAGGGGGCATATGGCCTTCATCTGTTCCAGTATCTAATGTTCCCTTCAATGTTTAATGCTTCATGTGGTACATGACAAGCTAAGGTACGCCAGACAGATTTGGTTCTGAACCTTTGCCGAGAAATTTAATCTAAACTAGGATTGATAACCAGGCAGAATTGGGAGGTTTGCCTCTTTCATTCTGTCCCATTGTCTTCAATAGAGCTGATTTTCAGCAACTGAGTACAACTCAATGCCACTGCAACATGAGCCGCCTCTGAGAAGGATGGGTCTCTGGCCAGGATGCATATGATCTCATACTTTAGTTTAGTTTAGTTTAGAGATGCAATGTGGAAACAGGTCCTTCAGCCCACTGAGTCCACATCAACCAGCGATCCCCATACACTAGCACTATCCTACACACTGGGAACAATTTACAATTTTACCTCCACAAATTCACCTGCAAACCTGTATGTCTTTGGAGTGTGAGAGGATACCGGAGCTCCCGGAGAAAACCCATGGGCCCACGGGGAGAATGTACAAACTCCGTACAAACAGCCATTAGACAGGATCAAACCTGGGTTTCTGGCACTGTAAG
This sequence comes from Raja brachyura, assembly GCA_963514005.1. Next base: position 32,850,423 of record OY740795.1, on the reverse strand, counting down.
GCAGCAATTACCGCTGTGTGACCATGCCACTGTTATTTATTAGATAATGATTAAGAACAATTGCTTCTCATAACTCCAACTTTTCCAAGTATGATAGTTATCTTATCAATGATGTGTAAAGTAAAGCCATCCGGGTGTCTTTGAGAAAAGAAGGCTGATTAGTAACATAAAAAGGTATTTGAAACCCATAAAGATTTTTGAAGTAAACTGCTTTATCCAAAGAGTTTTGAGAAAATGAAATTTGTGATCACAGGGATTGGTTGTGATGAATGCCTTATGAAGACAATGGACAACCAAATGAAAGAGAATGGAATAGAGGATTGCACTTGGGATTAAACTGAGTAAAGATGAGAGGGGCCTTGAGTAGAGCGTAAACACCAGCAAAGACCCGTGAGGCCAAATGGTCTGTTAGTACACCATATATCCCATACAATGTTCTGTAATATGTTGCCCATACACAAAGATGTATGAAATCCACACATTCTTTAAAAGAACTTGCAGCCTAAAATAAAAACATGCTTTCCAACATGTTTGCTTGTAACAGAATGATTTTTTTAAGCCATATTGTGCATTCCTGCTCGAGAAGTAAGTCAGGCATATATCATCATGGTGAGGTACAGCAAATTCCTCTTAAGTCAAAGAAGTGCCCCAATTACATGACCATGGTACACCTGGAAACCTGTCTGCAGACTGTTGTGGAAGGCAGCAAAGCCAAGGCTAATCATTTTTTTCCACAGACAATGCGCCACCAGAAAGCAAGAACCCTGGACATTTGCCTCCTCAGCAATTTGCAGTAGTCTGATAGTTGGAGCATTACATTAGCCAGTGCATTAATCCCTTATTTAATTTGTCATTAAGGATTAGCAGGAAATGTTGATCTGGCCATATCCAGTGTAAAAAAAACCAGATCCCTCTTAATAACCCAATATCATTAAAGTACTCCGAGAAATGTGTTTAGAAAAATTAAGAACATAGTTATTACCACATCTATTATACATTACACTATTTAGAATGGTTTTGCTTTTTGTTGTATGAAGTATTCTATGCTTGTGCATCATAGAAAGGTATCTGGGCAGGTACTGATGGTGTTTTGTGCCTAATTTGCCATGTTGGAGTAGCTCATTCCACTGCTATTATTTGCACTTTCTCTTCAATTTATTTGTTCATATTGATGTCTCTGGCATGACCAGCATTTATTGCCCTTCCCTCATAGCACTGTGCTAAGGAGGCAATCATTTGGCGCATCACATAGCATGGTCAGATCATGAATGAAATGGGCTCTTACAGCAAACAAGTTATTTCACAGAGTGTCTGCCACAGAGGGTAGTTGAGGCCAGTTCATTGGCTATATTTAAGAGGGAGTTAGATGTGGCCCTTGTGGCTAAGGGGATCAGAGGGTATGGAGAGAAGGCAGGTACGGGATACTGAGTTGGATGATCAGCCATGATCATATTGAATGGCGGTGCAGGCTCGAAGGGCCGAATGGCCTACTCCTGCACCTAATTTCTATGTTTCTATGTTTCTATGTTTCTATGTTTCTATTTCAACACCATAAAAAAGATGCAAAGTGCTGGAGTCACTTTGCAGGTCAGGCTAGCCTCTCTGGAGGACATGAAGACGCGACATTTTGGGTTACGACCATTCTTCAGCCTGACTGTAGTAAGGGGAAGAAAGCTGAAAGAGAGGTTTTGTTTATTTTATTTTAATGCCACATGTACCGAGGTACTGTGAAAAGCTTTTGTTGCATATTAACCAGTCAGCAGAAAGACAATACATGATTACAATTGATCCATTTACAGTGTATAGATATATGAGAAGGCAAGGTAAATCCAGCAAAGTCTGATCAAGGAGTGGTGTGGGCCAACAAAGGTGGGTACAGATGAAGAAGGGTGATTGGCAAATGGTTGGACAAATGCTAAAGGCTTTTGTCACCATTATTGAAACTTACATTGGATTGCATATTTAATTTATTATTGCATTTTCCATCTACTGTGGGATATTAACTCAAATACCCAGATCAATGCCTGAGCCCTTTGAGTAGTACTTTACAAACTTAAGAACATGGTTATCAAGCTCTTGTCATAGTAGTTTCACAAAGAGCCTGGAAACTGTTTGGTCAAATCATCATCTTAATAGGTGAAGGAAATAGGCAACGTTGCCTATTTCCTTCGCTCCATAGATACTGCCTCATCTGCTGAGTTTCGCGTTTTGTCTACCTTCGATTTTCCAGCATCTGCAGTTCCTTCTTAAACATCATCATCTTAATACTTTGTTAAAGAGTGCTTTCTTATGGCAGTGACTAAAATGTGTCTGTGCCCCCCTCTTACAAAAATAATGTGAAAATAAATTATTCTCATCATTGTTGGCAGAAACTGAAATGAAATGGAAGCTTCCTCCCAGATGGAAGTAATTCTGTTTGGAGTGATGACACAATGCCAAGTATTCATCTCTGTTCTCCTGCAAGTATTTCAGGGCCGCGTATTTTAAAAGTAAATTGAGGCATACATGAATGATCCTGCACTCTGACTACATTCGTCAAAGCTGGGCCCTACGGTAATACAGTGGCCTGACTCCAAATGAGAGAGATGGGTAGATATAGATTTGTTCACTGAGGGGCAGTATGTCAATTAACACTTCAAAATGGTTTACCTACATAGCATTATTATTTTACAGCTGCCATGCATCTGGATAGTGCAAATAATTGTGGATTTCTTAATGCTGTTAAAGCCTATTAATTGGATGCTATGATGGATATGAAATTGTCCCATTTAACAAATCCTTCCTATTAAGGAAAGCCTATTCCTGCTGATTTAAATACATTGGGAATCAATTGGAACATGCTTTACGAACAAATACTCTGATTAACTATGTTCATACTAGCTGGTGCCAATTGTAATTGAACAGCAATTTATGGAGAATTTCAAACAATACTGAAACCGGTGGGTTGTGCAGTTTTATCAGGGCTTTTGCACATTGAAATGTTAATGTCTTTTGCCACAATAAGGTGGCTAAGCTGAAGTTCACTGCTGCTAATTTGATATTTCTAATACATTGTACAGGGAAACAAGAAACCATTCTCACGCTGTACCTTTTTATGTATATTTTACAGTTTTACATGGTATCACATCTTAAGCTTATTACTCAATTGGACGAAATAAATTAAAATATGTTGGCTGAAATGGAATGGTGATAATAGCATTTTTTTATATCTGATTTTACATTGGACAAGAAGTGGAATAAAAAAAATCTCTGTTTAAATAGCAGACCAAGTGGAAGAAATTGTCCCACTGCAATAAAGGTGTGTTCAACCATTAATGCACAATAGGCCAACTCACGTGTTGTGCTTGGGTGCCCTGGTGCACATTAGTTTTTTGTGTAGTTTAGCTTAGTTTAGTTTATTGTCATGTGCACCAAGGTACAGTGAAAAGCTTTTTGTTGTGTGCTATCCAGTCAGCAGAAAGAATATACATGATTACCATCTAGCCATCCACAGTGTACAGATACAGCATAAAGGGACTAATGTATAGTAAAGTGCAAGATAAAGTCCATCAGAGTCCAATTAAAGATGGTCCGAGCGTTTCCTTCGATTAACCTACAAACCTGAGATGTAGGAGGAAAGCAGAGCATCTGGAGGAAACCAACATGGTTACAGGGAGAACATGCAAACCCCACACAGACAGCACCCATGGACAGGATCAAACCCGGGTCTCTGCCACTGTAAGGCAGCAACTCTACTCGCTGCACCACTGTGCCACCCAGGATTACATTTTGTCTTCCATTGAACCCACTGATCTTGCCCTCAGATTGGACCTATTTTCCACAGAGCAATGGAATTAGGCGGAGGAGTGGGCAGAGAATTTGTTGGAGAGAGCCATTGAAAATGTGATCATCCAATGTTGCTGAGGGCATTGAGAGAATTTCAAAATTAAATGGCTGATGTTTTTCCTAGCAATGAATGAAACGTTAATGGCGGTGACGTGAAATCGTAGAATTGTTACAGTATATTCAGCCCTTTGAATTAAATCTGGATCCTAAAAGAGCAGCCACATTCCTCTGTCCTGTCACTATTGCCCTGACAATGATTATCCTTCTAATGTACTATCCTACTCCCTTTTGAAGGCACTTATTTATTCCAAAGCAAACCTACACTACTAGACAAGTTGAAAATAGTGATCACTGTATAACAGAAACAATAATACTTGATGTTTTATTAAGGGGCGGTTATGAATTTAATTCATAAAAAAAGCTACAGAGCATATACAGCCAGAGCAGTTAGTTCACCTGAGAGTGTAATAGCTCACAGCGGGAATGTTGAGGCTACAGTAATGTCTGTCAGGACAGATGTCCGTGAAGGATGGGGCAAGAGGGAGGCTCCTTTGTTCTTAAAAAAGAGCACAAAACATAGTCTTAGGAATATTAATTTTGCTTTTGTCTCACATTTCCTGTCAAAATACATAGAATTGTCATTTGACAGCTTATCTATAGAGGTGGAAAAATCGATTTGATACAGGATCTGTTCAAAGAAAAAATGGACTTAAAGAGCCAGAAGAAAGTGTACTTTTTTAACCCATGGAATACAAATTTAAACATTTTCTCTGCATTTTGGCCCAAAAGTGGTAAACAGGAACTGCATGCAAATTATATTTGTCTTCTTGATAACTTGGCAGAAAGTATTTATCAATTTACTAGACTTGTAGAGTCACACAGAGATATAACATGGAAATGGGCCATTTGACCCAGGAGTACATGCCAACCATCAACCATCAACCAGCCATTTTACTACAGTCCCACATTTTTCCATTTTTAATTCCCCACACATTCTCATCAATTTATGCCAAATTCTACTACTCACGTACACACTAGAGGCAATTTACAGTGACCATTCCACCTACCAACCCGCATGCCTTCAGTTATAGGGGAGAAGGTTGTAACTCCTGGAGGAAACCCATGTTTAGTTTTGTTTAGCTTATTGTCACATCTACCAAAGTAAAGTGGAAAGCTTTTTTTGTTGCGTGCTATTTGGTCAGCGGAAAGACTATACATGATAACAATCGAGCTGTCCACAGTGTACAGGTACAGGATAAAGGGAATAATATTTAGGCAAAATTCTCAGGGAGAACGTGCGAACTCCACACAGACATTTTCAAGGCCTGGACTGAACCCAGATCTTTGACGGTAGTGTCATTGTGCTATCCAGTTTCCTTAGTTTTAAAAATGGATTGGGAAATGCTTTGTATGTTAAACTTTGTTTTGCTGATGTCACCGGCACCAATTTCAAGATTGTTACTGTTTCCTGGAGAAAAGCATTTTAAAGCATCCTTTTTATTGTTAATTTCTGGTTCTTTGATGGTTTAACATTGTTATAATGCTTTGTGAAAATGCCTCTTCCAGCTGACTAGCATTTGCACAAATAGTGTTTACGACCCATACAATCCTGGTCTTGCTCTCATCTCACTGCTATTATAAAGGAAGACTGGGCAGGAGCCTGAGAACCGTTATCTACAGGTTCAAGGACAACTTCTTCCCCCTCGAACATCAGGCTCTTGAACCACCCTCCATAGCCAAACCCACAACCCCACCTCAGTATCAAAATACGAAAGACTTTATATAAAGTTGCGCCACTTACTTCAGCTTGGTCTGATACTTCAGCTTGCATGGTATAATTGCATGGTATAACTGATAATCTATCATATTATTGTTTATGGTATATTTATTTGTGTTAGTGCAAGGAGGATTTTCATTTTTCCAGTCCTGGGGCATATGAGAATTAAATACTCTTGACCAGTAACCTGGGTTGTCACTACAGAAGACCAACACTGAAATAAAATTTGGCTGGACGATGATATTGTCCAAATTGTCAGTCATCAATTTGCACAGGTATTTTTATTGCAAAATGCACAGATTATTTAGTGCTGATGATACGATAGATACAATCAGGGGCTGAGTTCCTTAGTTGGATAGTCCTGTTATTGTTGGAAGCTGCTAAAGCTCGCCTGAGCATTAACATAATTGATCCATTTCCAAAGAAGATGAAAATATCCCTTTAGTCCATTATAATTAACTTTCGCGCAGCATTTATCCATTTAACATAAATTAAAGTTCGAAATGATTATGGCATCCCGTGCATATGCCACTGCGTAAAAAAAAACATTCGATTGTTACTGAATGTCTGAAACACAGTTTAGCAATGCCGGCCGTGTGGCAATTTGATCATGATGCTTATAAATGTCATTATATTACGTGCATAAAAGGTAGAGAATCAGGGCATCAAATACTGTCCCGAAAGCATTGATCTAAAATGGTAGAAGGGACACATATTTTAAACTATATTCATATTTATTGCCGACTCTGCCTACATCAATAGGAATGCAGTGAAGTTGGAAATCTTGCAGTTTTGTAGGAAAGAACAGTAAAAAGATCAGCATTTAAAGTCATGCAACACATAAGTACTCATGGCACATATATCACATGGCAGATTAGATAGACATTGATAAGACTTAGACACAAAATGCTGAACTCAGCGGGACAGGCAGCATCTCTGGAGTCCATTCCTTCTCTCCAGAGATGCTGCCCGTCCCACTGAGTTACTCCAGCATTTTGTGTCTATCTTCGATTTAAACCAGCATCTCCAGTTCTTTCCTACATATTGATATGACGTATTCTGCCTGCTCATGCTTCAGTTACTGGCAAATACCAATACATCCTGCAATTAAAAGGAGACAATATATAAGAGTTACAGATTCAACCATATTGGCTGATCAAACAATATGCTTTCCCCATCTGTGTGGGGAAAAAAGCATTTTCTGGGAATTTTGTGAAGAATACTGTGAACATAATGCAAATTTCAAAACCTTTTGTCAAAAATGACAAAAATAATATTAATTACAAATTAAAATAAATATAATTGTTGCAACTTTGGTTGTTCACAATCATTTTTAAAAGCTTCATCCATTACCTCATGTTTCACTTGATTGTTCATTAGCCATGATCTAATAAGAATTAAGTTTATGGTGCGCAGTTTATGCTAAGATTCTTACATGACTTACTTCATCTTACTGGCTCAAAACCTGTAAGCATTATGCGCATGTAAGCCAGAAAAAACACGGGGAATAGTGCCAGCAAATGGCTCAAGGCAGCGAGGAGGGGTAAGAATTATTACTTCATTTTAGAATAAATCTACTTAAGTCTGACAGTGTTCTAATACTGGCTTGAGTCCATCAGCTGGGTTAAAACTGACAGGCCACACTGGACATTAGATAGCGTGCATGTGACCAATTCTTTTGAGATGTAGATCCCATTGATCACGTCTGAGAACTCCTTTCATTTGTATTTGTGCCAGCAGAAAATATCAATCAAAACTTTGATGGATAGTGGAGATAATGTATTCCAAGGCTAATTAGAAATGCATAATAAAGGAGATGTAGCATTTTAGTAGTGAAGTACTCTATCAATCTACACATGTTCTTTCTTAATAGGAACGCTCCATCCCCATTACATTGCTGACTGGAATGTTTTCTGAGAACTAAAGATTTCCGGTAGGTAGTTACTTTGAGCTTCATGCATGGCAGAGTCTGACATTTGGTTGCGAAACATTGGAGTCCTGAACCAAGCTTAGTGTTGTTTAGTTTAGAATAGAGATACAGTGCAGAAACGATATCTCCTCTTTGGAGTGTGAGAGGAAACCAGAACACTCGGAGAAAACTCACGCGGTCACGGGGAGAATGTATAAACGCCGCACAGACAGCACCCATAGTCAGGATGGAACCCGAGTCTCTGGCGCTGTAAGGCAGCAACTCTACCGCTGCACCACCATGCCACACCTTAAAATTCTTCTCACACTGCAGAACATCAGTGATGCTGAATCCCAACATAAAAACATAGAACATATGTGCAGGAGGAGGCCATTTGGCCCTTCAAACCAGCACCACCCAAAGCACCTCCGACAGGTTTGTTGGTTAATTGGCTTCTATATAAAATTGTAAATTGTCCCTAGTGTGTAGGATAAAGCTAGTGTACTGGGATCGCTGGTCGGTACGGACTCGGTGGGCCAAAGGACCTGTTTCTGCACTGTATCTCTAATCTAAACTAAACTACACTAAGCTTGGTTCAGGACTCCATTGTGATAATGGCTGATCATCCACAATCAGTAACCCGTGCCTGCCTTCATCCCATATCCCTTGATTCTGCAAGACCCAAGAGCTCTATCTAATGGGCCTGTCCCACTTAGGCGATTTTTTTCGGCGACTGCCGGCGAATGTCATCGTCGTAGCAGGTCGCTAAAAAAACAGCGACTGGACCCCCCCACGACTATGTCTACGATGATGTCTACAACAACCTACCACCTTGTCAATGTCAAGCTACGGCAAGATACCGACAACCGGCGACCCATTAGGACATCCACCTATGACCACACTTACGACAACCTATGTCCACCCACGACAACCTATGAAAAGGGTACCCTGTCGGAGACAACTGAAGACAATTTAAGGCAATTCGGTTGCCGGTACCTGTCGCCGGTTGATGTTGGTTGACTTGGTCGCCATTGGAATTCACCTAAGTCAGCACCGGCGCAACCTACGTCATCTGGCAACAACCCACGTCATCCTGGCAACAACCTATGTCATCCTGGCAACAACCTACGACAGCACCTACATCGGGAGAAGTCAAGCTACGCTCATTGGCGTCAAGCCAACTGTCGCCGATTGGCGAAAAGTTTTGAACATTTTGAAATCGTGCGGCGACCAGAAAAACACTACGATTCTTTGGGCGACTGAGGAGACTACTCACAACCACACGGGCGACACCCCGGCGACCATGTGGCGACAGCCTAGTCACCCAAGGTCGCCTAAAAAATCGCCTAAGTGGGACAGGCCCTTAACTCTCATTCAGTGAATTGGCCTCTACTGCCTTCTGTGGCAGAGAATTCCACAAATTCGCAACTCTTTGGGTGAAAATGTTTTTTCTTATCTCAGTTTTAAATGGCCTTCCCTTAATTCTTAGACTGTGGCGTCTGGTTCTGGACTGCCCCAACATTGGGAACATTTTTCCTGCATCTACCTTGTCCAGTCCTTTTATAATTTGATACGTTTCTATAAGATATCCTCTCATCCTTCTAAGTTCCAGTGAACACAAGCCCAGTCTTTCCAATCTTTCCTCATATGACAGTCCCACCATCCCGGGGATTAACCTTGTGAACCTAAACTGAACTACCTCAATAGCAAGGATGTCCTTCATCAAATGAGGAGACCAAAACTGCACACAATACCCCAACAGTGGATGTCGCGGGGAAGAGAGACACAAGGTTTCGAGGTTATGAGTTTCACTGGTTCTCAACATGTCATAAACCAGATGTAAAACCATTGCTGCCACCATTGAGCTGACGTCACCAGTAGGAACACTTTACAGTAGGAACACTTATTTTCCTACAATTATCAGTATGTTGAAACAACCACACACCCTCATCTTGACAATAGATCACTCTGAACCACCCCTAGTACTACCACAGACTATTTTTTATCTCATTCTGTTTTGCAAGAATTTCTTGTTTTTTTATTTTTGCAGTCTTTTCTCTTCTCATTGTATTGCCAAATGTTATGTGTAATTTATATATAATTTGTATTTCTATGTGTTTGGCTGAGTCTATGTGCCTGTGATGCTACTGCCAGTATGATGTCCATTGCACCTGTACCTCACTGTAACTGTATGTGCATGTAACAATAGCTTGGTTTGACTTGACTGATGGTTACTACACCCATTGCACAGTGGCGCAGCTGGTGGAACTGCTGACCTCACAGCGCCAGAGATGCAGGTTCGATCCTGGCATTAGGTGTAGTCTGTGATTCCATGCTTATGTTGTTTGGTTCAGTTCTTTGCAGGAGTAAGAAAAATATGATATGATTGGCACAAGCCGTGACTTTGCAGTTTCCACCTGGATTTGCTTGCAAGGATATATACTGTAGACCTGCCTTCAGACTAATCTAAACTTTGCAATTTCTCAGCTCTCCTCCAGTTGGAGTCTGTTCCTTGGTTTATTTGCTATCTTATCTTGCAAATGGGTACTATAAATTGGAGGATGCACATGCAGTGACAGCAAATCACCCAGCCTTTGAAGAACCCACCTTTGAAGTTACTACTCTGAATGAACCAGCAGATTTTTAAACACTTGCATTGCAAAATGTTTCACCCTTTGGACGTCCCCTAGCTAAGGAGAGTTTGTTTCCTTCACTGAATCAGATTCCATTCAATGAGCACCACTTGATAAACCTTAAGATCACAGTGCATCAACATACGAAAGGCCTAGATAGAGAGGATGTGGAGAGGATGTTTCAGTAGTGGGAGAGTCTAGGACCAGGGGGCACAGTCTCAGAATAAAGTGATATACTTTTAGAATGGAGATGGAGGAATTTCTTGTATCAGAGGGTGGTGAATCTGTGGAACATTGCTAGATACGGCTGTGGAGGCCAAGTCATTGGGTATTTTTAAAGTGGAGATAGGCTTGATTAATAATGGCATCAAACGTTATTGGGAGAAGGCAGGAGAGGAAAAAATAGATCAGCCATGATCGAATTGGCGAGCAGGCTCAATGGGTTGAATGGTCTAATTCTGCTCCTAAATCTTACTAGACTAAGTGGAACCCATTGGGTACCAGTCACACAGGAGGCCTGGTCCCCCAATGCAACTCCTTCCCCAATGTAATATTCCACCACTCACCTGTTCCCCCAACATAACGGCGGGAGCGTTCTGTAGCCGGGGACGGGGACAGCTTCAGGCGGGGAGCATCCTGCAGCCAGGGGAGGGGACGACTTCATGTGGGGCCTGTCGTGGGCTGGTGGGGGGGGGGGGAGGGTGTGGGGGGGAGGGGGAGAGGATGTGTGTGGGGAAGGGGGGGTGTGGGAAGGATGAGAGAGGGGGTGTATGAGGGAGGGAGTGTGTGGGGCGGGTGTGGGGGAGAGGAGTGGGGGGGTGTGAGGGAGGGGGGTGTAGGGAAGAGGGATTGTAGCAGAGGGGCGCGTGTTGGGGAGGTGGGGATGTAGGGGAGGGGGGGGTGTCGGGGAGGTGGAGTGTGGGAGGGGGATGTGTGGGCTCACCGGTTCCCAGCCCCGGCTCCGGCTGCATTCACCGGCTCCAGGACCCGGCTCCGGACTTACTCAGTGGTTCCCATCCCCAGCGCCTGTAGCGCTCACAGCCCCTGCCCGCGAACACAGCCCACCAGCGAACACAGCCAGTCCCCACCCGCGAACACAGCCAGCCCCCGCCCGCAAACACAGCCAGTCTCCGCCAATGAACACAGCCCGCACCTGCCCGTGATCACAGCCAGCCCCCGCCTGTGAACACAGCCCGCACCCGCCCGTGAACACAGCCAGCCCCCGCCCACGAACGCAGCCAGCCCATACTCCGCTCCTGAAGGAGTCGGTGATTGACTCGGCGGATGCCAGCAGGGGCGTTACCTTCATGGTGACTGATAGGAGAGAAGACCAATCTGCTGATCTCACCTTTATTTAAACCTTTGCAACTTTTGTAATATTCCACCGATCGGAACATAACTTGGTGCACTTGGAGGAGAACGGTGAGTAAGGTGGCGAAAAAATCCTAGCGATATAGGGTATCGTTTTTGTGCAAATTTAAAAACAACACAAACTAGAAGAGGACAAGACGAGAGTTTTAGTAATAGTATAGAAATAATAGAAGATGGATAGATGGTCTTACATCCTCCTGATGCAATTGTTTCATGCCATTAACAGAATAATTTGATTTTGTTTTTTGTGCCTCTCTAACAGAACTGCTGCCAAACGTTCTCTCCTGATCTCCTGATAATTGGCTCTTGTTACTTGCTTTTGTGAACAGCAACACAAAGCCACCGGGTGGTGCAAGCAATGGCTGCCTCGCCAACAGTCTGTCTGTCCTTTCCTTCTTTGTGTCTGTTTTGTATGTGTTACAGTAAATGTAGGTTTTTTCGTGTTCTTTAGAAACGCTTGTTTTACGTGGAGGGTGGGGGGGGGGGGGGGGGAATTGGGGACATTTTTTTCTAATCTCTTACCTCGACGGAGATGCGATTTAATGGGATTGTCCCACTTGGGTGATTTTTCAGGTGACTGCCGGTGACTCAAGTTGGCAGCAGTCGCCTGAAAAACTGGCAACTGGAACCGCGACTGTCAGATTGGAACACACACACACACATCATTTCCTACACCAGCCCGTTATGCAGGTGGGGGACCGGTCAAGTGTGGGGAGCGCTGTCTGAGTGAAATTCACACGGTGCAAAGCCAAGGTGATACAGACACACACCGTGATGTACAGGATGGTTGGCGCTGTAATTAAGACAGCTAAAGCACAGTGTACGCTAAGTCCTTTAAAAGAGGGGAAAGGGGGGGGAGAGGGATTAGAGGGGGGGGAGAAGGGGGGAGAAGGGGAGAGAAGGGGAGAGAAGGGGGGAGAAGGGGGGAGAAGGGGGGAGAAGGAGGGAGAAGCAGTGCAGAAACTTTTAAAAAGCCAGATTGATTAGTAGGACTGGATGGTACAATCCCTAAGGTTTTTCACTACAATTGACATTTGGCATTCTTGGGGATGACCACTAGGTGATTTTGCTAACAATCAGACCCATCTTCAGTTGTGTACCTCAACGTCACTGGGTGTTTCAGCCTTTTATCTCAAGACACCCTCAGTCGAGGCAGGTCCACCGCAGGGAGATCAGACCTGGGTGTGTGTCTTATGGTTAGCCTCTTGATGGTCACGTGACAGTCCAGACAGCATCTTTTCTCTTCAGCCACAGCCTGTGACTGCTCCATTCGGCTTTTTTCCTTCCATCTTCCTCTCTACTGCTGACTGTGGCTGGTTGGGCTCTGGACTTGTGTCCGTTGGTGGGACAGTACTTGGTTGAGCTTCACCTGGGGTGCTGATGCCCTGTGGACTGTGGTGGTTAACCCGTTATGCAGGCGAGGGACAGGTCAAGTGTGGGGAGTGCTGTCTGAGTGAAATTCACACGGTGCAAAGTCAAGGTGATACAGATACATACCGTGATGTACAGGAAGGTTGGCGCTGTAATTAAGACAGCTAAAGCACAGTGTATGCTAAGTCCTTTAAAAGAGGGGAAGGGGGGAGAAGGGGAGAGAAGAGGGGAGAAGGAGGGAGAAGCAGTGGAGACAACTTTTAAGAAGCCAGAGTTACAGCTCGGCGGACATTTAACATTACCGGTCGGTTATCCTTGGTTCTGAAAACTACTGCTTACGGTCAGCACCGGCCACAACCTACGAGAACCTTCGACCTCCTGGCAACCCACTAGGACCTCCTGGCGAACCACCTACGGCACGAGAATTCTCGTTACTCTCCATGGCGGCTTCATTTTGGTCGCCACTAATTTTTCAACATGTGGAAACATTTGTGACGACCATAATGAGGCCGCGACTAGTTCCCAAAATGGGGGAACTCCTCACTGAAGGCGACTCCCTGGCAACCACCCGCGAACATGTGGCGACCATATGGCGACTGCATAGTCTCCTGCAGTCGCCTAAAAAGTCGCCTAAACGGGACAGGACCATTACATCATGGAGTTAGCGGCCTTTGCTGGAGATCGACTGGGAGCTCCATCACGGGAGCCTGCGGACTTACCATCACGGAGTTCGTGATCCCTGTTGGGGGTCATCTTTGGGATCCAACCGTGGGAGCCTGCGGGACTTTAACATCGGTTAGAGACTGACATTGAGGGACTCCAAGCTGCGGGAGTTTCGACCGCCCCGACGCGGGGTTTCGATCGCACTGACGTGGAAGTTTCAATTGCCCCAACATGGGAGTTTTGATTGCCCTGACCCGGGGGTTTCGACCGTCGGCTGCGGGAGCTTCGATCGCTCCGACTGCGAATGGTTCGAATGCCCAGACCACGGGAGAATAAAGAGGATGGACATTATTGCCTTCCATCACTGTGAGGAACGTGGGGAATCCGCTGTGGTGGATGTTGATGTTAACTTTTATGTAGTTGTGTGTCTTGTTTTTTTTTAGTATGGCTGTATGGTAATTCAAATTTCAATGTACCTTAATTCGTACATGTGACAATAAACTGACCTTGAAATGTTGAAACGTTGAAACCTTGAAATTAGCCCAAGGACATTACATTCTGACTTCCGTGCATGTGTAATCATGTCTATTTTTGATGGCTTTTTGCCTTCGCTAAAATGTCAAACTGAAGGAATGTCATCTGTACATGTGGAATGTTCATCTGATAATATTGGTAACAATCTCTCCTCACCTTCTGGAAGTGAGTAGAGGTTTATGTCCTGTAACATTTTACATTGAATGCCTCAAACTGTTGCTGTGAAATTCATTACGCAGGAGACAGATTGGAGCCCTAGCTTTGCAAATATTATTTTAGTTATAGCAGTCCAATGCAGAACTTTGACTCCCACTCATTTGAATGCATGCAACAACATATTTTACAGGAAAGTTAGTTAAATGAACACTTTGTGAACGGAAGCATATAATATCTGATTTTGTCCCATTGATCCAACATCACTCTTCTTCTGAATAAAGAAACCTCATAAGTGAAACAAACATTGTGCAAAAACTCTTCATCATAACTGCTCCAGAAAAAGCAATTGTCTCCCTAATGGCTCAGGGGCACCCTTTAGTTTAATTTAATTTAGAGAAACAATGTGGAAGCAGCCCACCGAGTCCGTGCCGACCAGTGATCAGTGACTAGTGATGGTACACTAGTACTATCCTACACACTAAGGGAAATTTTGCCAAAGCCAAACATGTACGTCTTTGCGTGGGTGGAAACTGGAGCACCCAGACAAAACCCATGAGGTCACAGGGAGAACTTACAAACTCCGTCTCTGGTGCTGTAAGGCAGCAACCCTACCGCTGCAGCACTGTGCCACCCCTTGATTGATCACTTTCTCACTGCAGAGAGGTGGTAGAAGGCACACAATAAATACTAGCTTTGCAGAATTTTGCTTTACAGCAGTGACCTGCTAACACACGCATACATGCGTGTGTGCATACTCACAGACACACACACACATGTACGTGTGCATACTCACGGACATACACAGTCATACACACACAGATACATACACACACATACTGTATACAGCACACACACACACACACACACACACACACACACACACACACACACACACACACACACACACACACACACACACACACACACACACACACACACACACACACACACACACACACACACACACACACACACACACAGTTGTTCATGGATAACAGAGAGCCGAAAGCAAGGATGGCAGCTGTGGTAAAAAAAAACTGGAATGGGATACTGTGAATCTGGTTTAAAGTAATCGGCACTTACTATTTGGAACTGGACACAACAAATCATTTAAACTGTAACTAGGTACAGTATATGGCCAAGCCATTGATCACTGTCAACGGATGGCAAGAAATCCTCAACATGCAATTCATTGCAGCGTGTGGGAAACTATTTACACAATATATAACTTTAACATCTGTAACATATTTGGAAAACTGCTGGGATGAAAAAATTATTTACCTTGCAAAAAATAAATTCATTGAGGACTTCTTGTCAGCAGAAAAATAAATTATAGGAGAATTTGGCATGCAGCATCTGGAGATGCTTTGCGGTCTGTGAATTAACACTTTCAGCTCAGTTGCATTTACCATTTACAAAAGCAACTTTCTTCGTATTGTATTGTTTCACCAGCTTGCCAACTATCTAGCCCCCCACAGGTTTTGCTCAATCAAGGTTACAACATAGAGAGGGCTGCTCTTTCCCACCACAACCCACGCTTGTTACATCTGCTATGGGGAAGATTATGCCTGCTCCTTGATTCTTTTCAGAGATCTATCTAACATCACATTTCTTTTCAGAGATCTATCTAACATCACACCACTGCCTCCCAGCGCCAGAGACGCAGTTCGATCCCGACCTCGGGTGCTGTCCATATGGAGTTTGCATGTTCTCCCGGTGACCGTGTGGGTTTCCTCCGGGTGCTCTGGTCTCTTCCCACATCCGAAAGACATACGGGTTTGTAGGTTAATTAGCCTCTGTAAATTACCCCCAGTGCAAAAAGAGTGGATGAGTAAGTGGGATAACATGAGGGTAGTGACCATGGGTGATTAATAATTCAATGACCAATGACTCAATTATACTTTTTGTCACATGTACCGAGGTACAGTGAAATTCTTTATTTTTGCTTACAATCCGGTAAAATCACACAGCAAGCTTCACCGCGAGTCGCCACGTTTCCTGCACTGAAAAAATGTCAAATGTTGTTAATACAGTCTTATCTTCTGGCAGTGGTGAACGAGGCCCACTGCCACACCTGGCCACAGGTGGCCTGCCGGGCCCCAGTCCATTCTTGGCAGCCCCCTACTTCGTCTCTACTCATTCTCAGCACCTCCCCGCCGATCCCTCTCCATTTTCGACGGTCCACTGCCTGGGCCCTCTTCATTCTCCCTGCCGGGTCCCTCTCTGTTCTTAGTGCCCCCCCCCCCCCCCCCCCCCCGCCGAATCCCTCATGCTGGGTCTCCCTCTGTTCTCAGTGGCCCATGTGCCAGGTTGCTCCCGGCCGTTCAGCTCCACGGCGCATCCCAGGAGACTTAATGGTCGACGGTGCCGAAGGGCCTTTTCCACGTTGTATCTCTGTCTCTCTCTAATCACCTTTGATTCAAGTGCATTCTATGATGCTGCATTGGTTCCTCTGAAACAGATTGAAATATTCACAAAGTTTTTCACAGTTTACGGGATCAAATTAAAATGAGATTTGGTGAATCTGATATATTTGTGGTCAAAAATAATGAACCGTAGGACTCTAAAACATTGTGTGGCTTATGGGTTTGTTTTTCAGTCATAAATAAGTAATAAAAGAATACCTTGTTAGCATGAACAAATATTCAGCTGGAGGGGCATAAGTTCCAGGCAAAATAAGCTAATTAGGAATAGTAATAAATAAATAGGGATCCTCATAAATAAAAATACAAATATAAATAGCTCACCTTGATCGCCTTGCTCGTGAGGGATAGTTTTTTTGCATTATTCTGTAGGACATGACAAATCATGTCATGGTTGCCATAGAATGCAATGACAATGATTGTGGCGTGCTTGTTCTTACTGTCTGACTGTGATAAACAACCTGCAATTTATTTAATTCCTCACACGAGCCGTAATGACTCGAATGCTCTAACAAGTTGCAACGTAGACGCCAAAGAGGTGAAATATGACGTAAGGTCGGGGATGGGAAGGAATTGACAGAAAACTGACTTTTCTTTTCTAAGAATTTAAAACATGGGGAAGAAATGGGGCAAAGGCAGAGTTCAATGGTTCAATGGTTTCTTCATGTACCCAGGTACAGTGACATTTTCTTTTGCATACAACTCAGCAAGACTATCTCCCCTATTAGACAAGAATGTACAGAACAACCCACTGAGTCTGTATGCGAGAGGAGCCATTTTGATGCCATTTCACAGTCCCAGTCGCATCTGGCCACAAAGGCCCGTTGCAGCCGTCGCCTCCATTGTCCCGTGATCTGTCATCTTATCCTTGCCCGGCCCATTTCAGTCATTGTTCCTTGGGAGGGGGGCACCTCCCGCAGTCAACCTTGAGGGCACAGAAGATAAGACCCTCTGGTTCTTCTTGCCGGGCCCTGTGTCCAGCGCCCACCGCCCTTTCCCTGCACCCTCCCCTCCCCTCTGGGTGGTTTCCGGGTTCCCCCGCTACATAGAACTGCAGCAGTCTGAAGGAGAACTCCAATGTGTGGCGTGTGGAGCCCGATCTGTTCTCACTGCAAAGTCAGTCGCTCTGACCTTTCTCTCCTGGGTCTCCCCCATTGCCAGAGTGAGGCCACATGCAAACTGGAAGAACGGCACCTCACAATCCATCCACTTGGGCAGCTCACAACCCAATGGTATGAACATTGAATTCTCCAATTTCTAGTAACCTCTATCCCAGCTTTACCCCCAAAGCCAATGAAATGAACAAACCTGCATGTTTTTAGTGTGTGGCAGGAAATCGGAGCACCCGGAGAAAACCTACTCGGTCACAGAGAGAACGTACAAACTCCACACAGGCAGCACCCGTCGTGAGGGTCAAACCCGGGTCTCTGGCGCTGTAAGGCAGCAGCTCTACCGCAGCACCACCATGCCGCCCTAATTCAAGTTTAAGATCCAGTTGTGAGTTGGTGCAGGGATATTGTTCTTATATTAAAGGTTATGACCTTGCAGCCAGTTTCTGCTGTTAAAGAAAGTCTCACCCATTTGCTGCAAAGCCCAGCTTCTGTATGATTGACTCTCTGCTGTCCATGCACACATGAGTGTTTTTTGTCACCCAGAAGAAGTGTGTTGCAGGCTGTTCGGTGCTCCTGCATTTGACCAGGCAATGTGTTAGTTTGCCTCCATGTGGAGGATCTGGAAGCAAAATTACAAGTTTAATGTAGTGTGTACAATGTGATTAGATTTCCGATCTAATTTTTCTGTGAAGATTAATTAACTTTTTAATTAATCTAGAGTTCGGAAACACATACAAATATGAACAAAAACAGATACACACACAAATACATGTACAATATAAAATATATCTGTGTTTAACAATGCATTTAATGCATCGACTTTAATCGATATGTATTATTTCTTTAACATAAACATTGCATCATTGGTGCATTCAGTTTTACTTTGCCGTTTTGCCACTGAGAAATTCTGAATCAAATTTGAACATCAAAGCAAATATAATATCACAACTTTGCTTATGCAGAGAATGCCTCGTACTGGAAATGGTTTAGTTATGTTATGCTTAATCCAAAACCAATTCTATCATGTTCAAAACTACAAGTACGCAGCAAAGATTTTTTTCTGAGTTATCCTGTCAGCATTTGTACTGTAAAGTAACCCATAAGGCACCAGTCCAGACAGTTAGGCACTTGAAAAGCAGTTTAATCAAAATCAAAAATCATATTTTAATTAGGTTTGTGTTCCTCTACAACACAATCAGTGGCTAATATTTAGAGCAACTGTTCTAGTCAAAAACTATTGGTAAAACAGAAGCAGTACAAAAGAAGGTATATGTACACTGAATTTGTAAAGGGCACTTGCTCCTCAGGGAATTAGTAGCCATCGGTATGACATGATTTTAATTAAATTTCACAGAGCTATATTAACACCTGTGTTTCTTTAACTAAATATTATATATGTTAATTAATTGCTGAATTCTGCAATAAAACTGGGGATTTTAACACACTCCTGAGAAACTGAACTGGGACAGACACAAAACGCTGGAGTAACTCAGCAGGACAGGTAGCATCTCTGGAGAGAAGGAATGGGTGACGTTTCAGGTCGAAACCCATCTTCAGACAGGTCTCGACCCGAAACGCCACCCATTCCTTCTCTCCAGAGAAGCTGTCGGTCCTGCTGAGTTACTCCAGCATTTTGTGTCTATCTTCGATTTAAACCAGCATCTGCAGTTCTTTCCTACACAAACTGAACTGGGATGTGCAGCTGGTTATTGAGACTGAATGGTGGGATTTGCCCTCTATAATTGTACATGCACACTCTCACTGGACATCTCTCCATCCTGGCCTGTGACCCTGCTCTGTAACCTCTTTGCTTTTCTCTGCTCAGTCAGTAAATCCAGAATAAAGATTTTTATAAACCACCCTGGGACGTGTGCCTTGGGAATGTGAACATTAGAATTTTGCAGAGGATGTTAGTACAGAGCATGTGCTGAGCTAAGCTGATAACATTGGTCACTTACCTCAGTTGGAATTTTGTGTGCATTTCCTATTGCTAATTCTGGAAGGACATGATTGCACTGGAGAAAGTGTGGGTAAAATTCACTAGGATGTTGCCAGCAATGGAATGTTTCAGTGATAAGGAAAGACTGGATAGGCAGGATTTGATTTCCTTGGAATGAAGGGCGTTGATCGTGGATCTTGATAGAGGTATACAAAATTATGAGAGGCATAGATGTGGGAGATAGTAATATCTTTTTCCCATCGCAAAGGTATCCAGAGGGCAAGAGCTTAAGGTTAGTAGCAAAGAGAGTAGAGGATTTCTGCAGAATAATTTTTTCACCTAGATGGTGGTTGCAATGTGGAAATTACTGCCCAAGAAGATACTGGGGCAAGGTACAGTCACAACATCTAAGGAACCTCTGGGTGAACACTTGAATCACCAAGGCATGGTGTTACGTAGCTCCAGCAGTGGTAAATGGGATCAGTATAAATAGATGCTGGTAGGCATAGGCATGATGTGTCTGTGTCTGTGCTGATTTCAACATGCCAACTTTTGCTTTAAATCATTTGGCTAATGGTTCTCACTTTAACGACTTACCTTCTCCCAAGGATAGAGGCTAAGAGTTTACTAAAAGCAACTGCCAACTAACGGTAATTTCCTCTGGCAATTAATCTCTAATTACACAGCGCACAAACCAACCTCTCTTCCATTGATTGCATTTACACTTCAAGCTGCCTCAGCAAGACCACCAGCATGATCAAGAACGAGTCTCACTCCTTCTCCCCTCTCCCATCAGGCAAGAGGTATAGAAGTGTGAAAACGCACAGCTCCAGATTCAGGGACAGTTTCTTCCCAGCTTTGATCAGACAACTGAACCATCCTATTAACAACTGGAGAGCAGCCCTGAGCTACTATCTACCTCACTGGAGACCCATGGACTACCTTTAATCAGACTTTACTGGACTCTATCGTGCACCAAATGTTATTTCCTTTATCATGTAACTATAGACTGTGAATGGCTTGATTGTCTTTCCACTGACTGGTCAGCATGCAACAAAAGCCTTTCAATGTACCTCGGCACACATGACAATAAACTAAACTAAACTACATGCGCTGAATTAGACCATTTCCCCACCGAGAAATAGGGGCAAGCTAGGTTAAGAACAGTTCCATTTTAGTAGCTAAAACGCTTTGTCTTCCCCGATTCTTTGCTGATGGTGATAAATAACTTTATACAGTCAAGAATGAAGTGTCTACTTCAGCAGTTTAAGCCTTTATTAAATGAGATTTATCAGGCAAGTGATCAGCAGCAGAAATAAAGAGAATTTTGCAATAAATGATCATCTGTTATGATGCGCATCATCATAAATGACCAAACAAAAATTCTAGTAAATGCTATTGATTAAAGTAGAATGGGATCAAAGCCATTATATATAAGAAGCAATCCCCTCTACGGTGTTTCTGACACCATCATTATAATGAGGAATGAGCAGAAAATTCTGATGTGGCACACTCCTTGAAAAGACATTCACTATCTGCATATCTGAGATTGTTCTCATAGATTCTCCTGGGTCCAGAAGTGCAAGGATGCCATTCTAAGTAAAGAAAATCGTTACACATATAGATCTGATAAAATTTGCTTCTTTTTAAACATAGGTCAATGTCATGTGGAAAAAATGCACGAGTCTAATAAAAATAGATTTATTTTTTGTAATTCTGGATATAAGGATATTAGTATAAATAACTGTGAATTTGGTGAATAGGCATTAAAAAAAATGTTTTTTTTCCCTATTTCTGTTATTTTTCTCTTGCTTTCCACGTTTACATTTATTTTTATTTTCCTTGTTTGTGTGTATTCCATGTTACACAATAGTTCAAGGATTAGACCATAATCCCAGGTACCACCCATCAGACACGACTCCATTGAGGTAAGATGATTAAACTCTCCCCCATCACCTTGCCAGATCCTCTTTTCCCTCTTTCTCAGTCTCTTATTCACCTCCGTGTGGAATTGGCCCATCTCTGTGATCTGCTTTCACTTAGCAGCAGAACTAAGTTCACAGGTTCCACTGTGAAGCATTTGTAGCATATGAACAAAGATGTCGTATCTTACCATTCCATGGAGAGTACTATGGTACACTGATGCTTCACATAGAACAAGATTTATGGTACGAGAATATTCTAAGAACTATGATAACAGTTTTTATCATTCCTTCCCACTCAACTTTTCAGAAAGCCAAAGAATGTCAAGTTTCCTCAATATATCATGTGTTGCCAAATTAGAATTTTTTAAAGAAAGAGCATTTATGAGTGCATTATAGAAATCTTAACTATTGCAAAGTACTAAGATTTTGTGGAAATCATGAAAAAAGAAATTATTTGTTCCTTCACTGATCATTTATCAAGGTATAAGCATGTGTAGGGGTTTACTTGATCAATCCCCATTGAAGTTTTTGCCAGAAACTGGAGGTTGCTTTAAGTCATGTTTGTTTTATTTTGCTAATCATGCTGGCTAAATAATCTAATGAGCACAGGTACAGGCGCAAGAAAATATCCTCCTTACTGATGCTCTTCTCCTTAAGTAAACTTAAATAGGCATCCGACATACCTACACTTCAGATGTTTAAAGCAAAAGAGTAATTTTAGATCTTCAGACCGGAGAAGATGATTGGATCAGGAATGGGCATTTCAAAAATAGGGGATTCTTTGTGATATCTATCTCTATATTACTAAAACTCTCATCTTGTTTTGTTTGTTTATATATATATATATATATATATGTGTATGTGTGTGTGTGTGTGTGTGTGTGTGTGTGTGTGTGTGTGTGTGTGTGTGTGTGTGTGTGTGTGTGTGTGTGTGTGTGTGTGTGTGTGTGTGTGTGTGTGTGTGTGTGTGTGTGTGTGTGTGTGTGTATGTGTGTGTGTGTTCCCGAAACTCCACAAAAACGGTACATGATAGAGTGACAATCTTAGACCCACCTTACTCACCATTGTCCCACAATGTGCATTAGCTACGTTTTGTTCTGATTGAAGTTATATATTTCAAATTATTGACATTTAAAACTTAAATTAACTTAAAACAGCGCCCCTACTTGCCGGCCACGCCTGCGTAGTTGGGGGAGACCCATCAGTCCTGCGCATGCAAAGTGGGCCTGGTGTCTGCGCGTGCGCAATAGGGGCCTTTGCCGATTTTTAGATCGTCATTTTTTTTCCACGTGTACTTGCCTGGCCTCACAACAACTCCATGGTTAAATTTAGTTCTATTTTATAAACGGCTCCGTGGGTCCTCTATTCATTTTATTAACTTTAACTTAATTTCTGCCGTCAACGGCACAGCTTTGAACGCGGCAGTCGCGCCTGTGCAGTGTGGGCCTGCGCAGTGCGGGCCTGTCAGCCACGCATGCACAGCTTGGTGGAATATTGCATTGGGGGAACAGGGCCCAATGGGTCCGCGCTTGGTCTAGTATATAACTAAAAATTAAAACAAAATACTGAAAGTTGAAATCCTAACTAAAACAAAAATGACGTAGTGCCTTGTGAGGTTGTGGCAATTATAGGCTAGTCATCAGTAAGGACACTGATACAATGGCAACAGGAACAAATTGGAATGGCAATTAAATTTAGCTTGTCTCATTGTATAATGCTCAGTTTTCAATGCTTTAAAGGATTTGTAAAAATGGGTGTTTGATTGTCAGTATGACTACAGGGCCTGTTTCTGTTCTGTATGATTCTTGAGAGGATCACAGATCGCAGAGGTCAGAGAAAAGATCATAGCGGGGAAAGGATCAGGGTGGAAGAAGATGGGATTGAGAAAGGCTTCACTGCATGAGTGTGTTGGTGGATTGTAGGGAGGATCAGGAAGTGGGATGCATGGGGCATAGAATAGATGGTGGGGGGGTGATGAGTAGTGGAGGGTTCTAATAATTGAACAGGGACAAATGTGCTAACGACATCTGCAATATGGTTAAGGGACGGAATGGGAAGTGAGCATCCATCCAAATGAAGATTGACTACTTGGACATTACAGGTAAGACCAGGACCTTAAACTAATGTTGGTGCAGAAATCAACTGTATAACACCTGCCTCTGTGATTGAACTATGTCCTCCATTAATGATTATGATATAGTTGGGATCACGGAGACATGGCTCCAGGGTGACCAAGGCTGGGAGCTGAACATCCAGGGATATTCAATATTCAGGAGGGATAGACAGAAAGGAAAAGGAGGTGGAGTAGCGTTGCTGGTTAGAGAGGAGATTAACGCAATAGAAAGGAAGGACATTACCTTGGAGGATGTGGAATCGATATGGGTAGAGCTGCGAAACACTAAGGGGCAGAAAACTCTGGTGGGTGTTGTGTACATGCCACCTAACAGTAGTAGTGGAGTTGGGGATGGCATCAAACAGGAAATTAGAAATGCGTGCAACAAAGGTAAAATAGTTATAATGGGTGACTTCAATCTACATATAGATTGAATGGATTCATGGAACTGAGTGAAATCCAGGTTAGCCGGAAAGTGGTGTTAGGTAAATTGAATGGATTAATGGCCGATAAATCCCCAGGGCCAGATAGGCTGCATCCCAGGGTACATAAAGAAGTAGCCCCATAAATAGTGGATGCCTTAGTGATAATTTTTCAAGATTCTTTAGATTCTGGAGTCGTTCCTGAGGATTGGAGGGTAGCTAATGTAACCCCACTTTTTAAAAAGGGAGGGGGAGAGAAAACGGGGAATTACAGACCAGTTAGTCTAACATCGGTAGTGGGGAAACTGCTAGAGTCAGTTATTAAAGATGGGATAGCAGCGCATTTGGAAAGTGGTGAAATCATTGGGCAAAGTCAGCATGGATTTACGAAAGGTAAATCATGTCTGACGAATCTTATTGAATTGTTTGAGGATGTAACTAGTAGAGTGGATAAGGGAGAAGCAGTGGATGTGTTATATCTGGACTTTCAGAAGACTTTTGACAAGGTCCCACACAAGAGATTAGTATACAAACTTAAAACACATGGTATTGGTGGTTCAGTATTGATGTGGATAGAGAACTTGCTGGCAGACAGGAAGCAAAGAGTAGGAGCGAACGGGTCCTTTTCAGGATGGCAGGCAGTGACTCGTGGGGTGCCGCAAGGCTCAGTGCTGGGACCCCAGCTATTTACAATATATATTAATGATTTGGATGAGGGAATTGAATGCAACATCTCGAAGTTTGCGGATGACACGAAGCTGGGGGCAGTGTTAGCTGTGAGAAGGTTGCTAGGAGGCTGCAAGGTGACTTGGATAGGCTGGGTGAGTGGGCAAATGCATGGCAGATGCAGTATAATGTGGATAAATGTGAGGTTATCCACTTTGGTGGCAAAAACAGGAAAGTAGACTATTATTTGAATGGTGGCCGATTAGGAAAAGGGGAGATGCAACGAGACCTGGGTGTCATTGTACACCAGTCATTGAAAGTGGGCATGCAGGTGCAGCAGGCAGTGAAGAAAGCGAATAGTATGTCTGCATTCATAGCAAAAGGATTTGAGTATAGGAGTAGGGAGGTTCTACTGCAGTTGCACAGGTTCTTGGTGAGACCACACCTGGAGTATTGCGTACAGTTTTGGTCTCCAAATCTGTGGAAATGACATTCTTGTGATAGAGGGAGTACAGAGAAGGTTCACCAGACTGATTCCTGGGATGTCAGGACCTTCATATGAAGAAAGACTGGATAGACTCGGCTTGTACTCGCTAGAATTTAGAAGATTGAGGGGGGATCTTATAGAAACTTACAAAATCCTTAAAGGGTTGGACAGCTAGATACAGGAAGATTGTTCCCGATGTTGGGGAAGTCCAGGACAAGGGGTTACAGTTTAAGGATAAGCGAGAAATCTTTTAGGACCGAGATGAGAAAAACGTTTTTCACACAGAGAGTGGAGAATCTCTGGAATTCTCTGCCACATAAGGTAGTTGAGGCCAGTTCGTTGGCTATATTTAAGACGGAGTTAGATGTGGTCCTTGTGGCTAAAGGGATCAGGGGGTATGAAGAGAAGGCAGGTAAGGGATACTGAGTTGGATGATCAGCCATGATCATATTAAATGGCGGTGCAGGCTCGAAGGGCCGAATGGCCTACTCCTGCACCTATTTTCTATGTTTCTATCTATGTTTCTATGTAAATATGATCAACGGTGCAATTTTGAGCATGTGACTTCAATAATTTTGGGTCATGGATTCCTGCTCTGATCTGAAAATGGCCTTGCCAGCAAAGAGGTTTGACCACCAATGGTCAATAGTGTCCGTAATAATGATGGTATATTACAGGATGCATTTACCTTTATGAAAAATCATAACTGATTTTAAATTAATGGTAAATGACGGCATGTCCTATGTTAAAAGCTTAATTTGAACCCAAGATGTACAAGTAAATATATCACATCCAGAAAAAAAGATAAGGATAAGTGTCTGTGATCGAGTGGAGTTCCACATAAATATAGTAATGTTTATTTTATCATGTTACCTGCCTTGATATGTCATCGCATGTCATTTTGAAATTTGCTAACAAATCGTAAAAAGATTAATAAAGGAAATATAGAACAGATGTAGTGATTGGCATTATTTTGCATGGATTTTATGAGCCTTTGAGAAACTAGTGCCTTTTAAAATAAACACTCATTGGTCTAACAGCTGTAAAAGTGAGTTTCTCTCAGGTTCTTATTAATAGATAGTTTATTGGACTCCAGCGACTGAGTTGAATTCCCAGAGGACACCTACTCCTAGCAGAATTTCACATTCCAAGATGTATTTTTGGTCACGTTGCCTGACACATCCTGGGAACAAACTAGACCATATAATCATAGTTACATGCTTGATGCAAAGAGAGGGTATATACAGTAAGATTTTAATTTCAGAGCATTAGGAATGGAAGCCTTTCAACCACATTAAATCTTTTCCAATGAAAATTTATCACAGTGTTGAAAGCTCTCATTTTCTAAGTATTCATTGCATTTTTGAAAAAAGTACCAGATTTTCATTATGTTTTGAATAAGAAATTATTTCTTGATTTAGTTCCGGAATTGCCTCGACTGGTTGTATGACCTGTCTTCTCTTCTGGAACCATTCTAATCAGAGGTTCTAGCCTGCGAGTGCCAATCCACGAATGATTATCACATTTGCATGACATTTCTCTATCCATTATTTTACCGCAGAGGAATGTTACGTAAATATGTTAAACAGTTGCATATCGGAACATGTATTTTTTATGGTCTAATATTATAATCACGATGCTGCAAAACAGAAATACAGAAATTACTGAAGTGCATTCTTCTAAATTCACAGTGTGTTTTAAATTACCTTGTCACTTTGTTGAAAACATTTTCTGCTCCTTGCAGTGATTCAAAGCAGAAATTGTTTTGTTATATTGTAAATGTTCCCGTTCTGTCCATCCTTCCACTACACTTGTGCCAGATTTCAATCAGTAGTAATATCGAAATTCTCATTTGTCTTCACAGTGACAGATGAAGAATTTTTATTCTCAATAATAATCCTGATAAATCCAGGATCTTTGTCAACTGTCTGCCTGTGAAGCAACAATCACCAATTTGCAGAGAGTACACTTGAAAACGAACAAGTAAACAATGTAACTGTTAAGATCAGAACAGACTCTCTCCCATACTTATTAGTTATTATTTTTTTCCAGTGTACTCGCTTTTGTTAAAATCACGAGTAAATTAAGCATCACTTTTTAGAATGCACCACAATACAGAACTGCCTCTAATTAACACCACCAAGCGCAGGATTTTGGCAGCAGTTTTACAATCAGCCTTGGTAATCCAGGATTTTAATACTCATGATATTATGCAGATCAATAATGTTTACAAACATAAAAGAAAAAAGCTACTTTGTTTGAACTTAAGAGAAAACCGTGGCATTTATCAATAACGAAAGAAGTTTCCACAGGCAGTATGTCAATATAGATTCTGTCAATAATCCTGGACTAATGGAGTGCATATTAAGAAAGTTAAAACACTAGAAATCTCAGAACTAAATGCTAATTGTTAGATTAATGAATGTTGCAGTTCTTGTGGAACAGATGCTGTACGGAATGAGACAGACTCTGATTTGCTTTTTTCCACTAGTTTGCTCCACATCAAGTATGAAGCGGCATGTGGTAGGTCAGAATTGATGCGATGTGTGATGAACACAATTCAGGAATACAAAGGCGATTTTTTTTCCTCTCCATCTTATTATCTGCCTCACTTTTTTTTGTTTTTAGTTTCTTGCATTGCTTGTTTAGTAGAGCTCCCTGCTGCAGTCCATAATTAGCACAGCTTAAAGCGCGGGCCTCTGGGACCTAATTAACCAATTCAATTAACAAAAATACATACATGTCACCCTGACATTTGTCAGCCATTAGGAGGGGAAGGCAAAGATGTCAGGCTGGTGGTTTCTGTCAGTGCGGCAGTGATTATTAGCTCATTTACAACTCACTTCTACCCCAGGTGTCTACCTTGAGAGTGCCACAAAGGCTGGAAAGGAAATATCTGGAGAGGAGACAAAATGTGGCTGCACATGTGGGCCCTCAAAGGGGGATGACCTTTCATTGATGAGCAATCAATAAGCTTAGCCTCTGCAGACAAGCTCTGTCCCTTCTGCCAGCTGCTTAACACTCCAGCTGCAGCTGCTAACCTTCAGAATTTAGCAGCAAATCAAGGAGCTAATTCTTTGCTCCAGGCCTTCGTGGACACAGCATTTTAACTCTTCCGACATTGATGTCTTTTTTTAACCCGAAGCTCTTGTTTTGATGACATGTCCCATCATTTCCCTTTGACCACTTGACAAGTGGCAGCTTCAGCATCAGCCAGTTGTTTAGTTGTGTCACAGCCCCCAATGCTCACTCACTATCTCTTATTCCCTGTGAGGATCATCACCAGAACCACAGGCTCAGGGAAAGACTGTCTCTTAGCTAAATATGCATTCAGTTGATCATAAGTTCCTGAATGAAAAATAAAGTATAGAGCAAAACATTGCGACAATAGTAAACATTTTGAAGGTACAGAATGGGTGGGGTGGCAGAGTGGCACAGCAGTGGTGTTGCTGCCTCACAGCACCAGTGCTCCGGGTTTGATCCTGACTACGGGTGCTGTCTGTGTGGAGTTGGTCTGCTCTCCCTGTGACTGCACTGGTTTTCTCCACACTCCAGAGATGCAGGTTGATAGGTTAATTGGCTTCTGTATATTGTCCCTAGCATGTAGGATAGAACTGGTGTACAGGCGATCGTTGGTCGGCGCGGACTGGGTGGGCCGGATGGCCCGTTTCCATGCAGTATAGTTTAGTCTAAACTAAACTATACTGATTTCTCATTTTCTTTAGAACATCCCACTGGTGAAATGGGATCTCTCGCACTTGGCTGACAGGGCAGGCAGACTCAGTGTAATATCTGATCAGAAGGAGAGTATTTCTGTCAGCGCATCACTCCTTCAGTGTCATCGTGATAAGTGAGACTTCTTATGCTCAAGTCTCTGGAATTGGACATGGACCTACGAGCTCTGCCTTTGCGGTAAGAATGGTGCCCACTAACCTATTTGTACTCTTATGGACCCTGTAATAATGTCTGGTCTGATAATTTTAGTTTAGTTTTTTGTTTTGTTTTTGCATGGAAACGAGCCCTTCAGTTGGGATTTGGGAAATGGCAAGAAGAATCAAAGAGGAGCTGATGGGCACGTCGAGACAATGAGTTGCAGGGGTACAGGGAAATAAAGAGAGACTAATGGGATTGTTCCCCTGCAAGCCTGCATTGACTTGATGGGCTGAATGGCCCCCTTCTGTTGTATGATAAATATAAAATGATGATATGTAAGAACATAATGGTAGCAGTGCCTCATTGAAATTAAGCAGCAACTAACCCGAATTCATTAAATAGAAATGCTGAGGGTTAGTGGGCATTGGGACAGGACAGAGACCCATTGAACAATACAGTACAACACTGGAAGAGGCCCTTCAGCCCAAAATATCCGTGCTGAACAAGATGCCAAGTCAAACTAATCTCCTCTGCCTGTGTGAGATTCCTATCCCTCCATTCTCTGCATATCCATGTGCCTATCCAAAAGCCTCCAAAATGCCACTAGTAGGCCAGCTATTGGGAAAGTTAATTCCTGCTGCTGAATGTTACTTCAACCATGTATGAAAGTGGGCAAGTGGGGTGGCACAGTGGTACTGCGATACAGTTTCTGTCTTACAGCACCAAAGACACGGGTTCGATCCTGACTACGAGTGCTGTCTGTATGGAGTTTGTACGTTCTTCCCGTGACCGCGTAGGTTTCCTCGGGTTGCTCCAGTTTACTCCCACATCCCAAAGACATAGAGGTTTGCAGGTTAATAGGCTTTGGGGAAAAAACTGTAAATTGTCCCTAGTGTGTCGGATAGTGCCAGTGTATGGGGGTGATCACTAGTCGGCGCGGACATGGTGAGCCAAAGCGCCTGTTTACGCGGTGTATCTCTAAAGTCTAAAGTAAGTCTAAAGTTGGAAAGTTAGCTCCAAAATAGCAACTCACCACAGCAAACTGTTTAATATAACACCCTGCCTGTCCCAAGAACTTCAGGAGGATGTTTGTTACGAATGCTATTATGGCACCCAGCATGATTTGCAGCAGAAAATATGTGTGCTCATATGGAGCCATTTCTTACTGCCCAGTAGATGTCTGGCAAAGAACCAAAACTTGCAGTCGAAATGTATTGCTGCTCGAATTGTATCTGCCTCCGAGATTGCAATGGATGTTCAAATATGATGTGCTTTGACTCATTTCCCCAATTTTTCTTCAAGATGTTCCATGTAAAAACTAACATAAAAAAAGATCTGGAATTCAAATGGACTATTGTCTCAAATGGCTTCCAGAGTATTCAGGACGGTCAGTACTGCACCTGTGCAGACATCTCATGTCTGGCCAAATACCTCTTCATGGTATTATGGAAATAATAATAAATTGGTAGTTAGTACTGATAAATCAGGAACTCCAAATTCCAGTTCTCAGACTATTTCTATAATCGCAGTGTGATCCAGTCTGAAATAGATTTTAAAAATCATTTTGTTTTCCATGAATCAGACCTTTGTTATTCTAAATATTCCCCAATGATAAATACAGGACAATAAATAGACTGTTTTTTTTTCTGTGGTATTACCTCCAAGAAAATAGATGATTTTTCATTTGTGAATCTGCGTACAGGGAGAGGATGAGAGGTTGTGGACATCTTGACTTTTCACACTCGGAAATGATTTACTGGCTTTTAACGACATTAAAGCAGTGTTGTGGGTCACTCTAGCGTTGTTGGCGGAAATTACATTAAGATTGAGAGGTTGTCAAGTTAAACCGTGTAACAGCACACTGAAAACGAACTAGTTTTACTGTGGTGTTTTCTATTGATCCATTGCAATTTCTTGTTGCTGCTGACATTATGTTGCAGCCGTTCCTTAAAGGGACCTCTCTCAAAAAAAAGAAGCACTTTTCCATCTACTGGAGAGTGTTGCTACAGGAAGAATAATGGGATGGGGGTTGGGAGAGAGTGTTGCTGGGGATTAGGGAATGGAGTTTGCCATGGATGGTGAGGGGAGGTTGTGTCAGAGAGAAGATATGAGTCTGGTGGGAAGCGGTGCCTACAAAAGTAGATTTGTTTTGCTTATGAGAGCCATGGAGAGCCTTCAAGGCTACAGCAAGGCATTCCTGAGAAGAGGTTGGCAAGGAGGTATCTGAATGCATACGAGCACACTCTTTCAATATGTGGAAACAAAGCACCGCAGTTGCTAGTTTATAGCAAAGATAAAGACAAAGTGCTGGAGTAACTCAGCAGGTCAGGCAGCACCACTGGAGAGAAAGGATAGGTGAAGTTTCAGGTCGGAACTCATCTTCAGACTAAAAGTAGGGGCTGAAGAGTGGGGATGAAGAGCTAAGGACGAGAATAGACCTGAACCAGTCAGGGCTGGCCACAAATAACCTTAAGGGCCTGTCCTACAAGCATGCAACTCTATGCGATGAACGCGATCAAACTAGAAGCGGGGGCTGCGCGGAGGTCGGGTGATCTCCTGTTCAGGGCCGTTCCCACCAGCATGCGCCTGCATGCGGTAAGCGCGACCAAACCGGCAGCAGGGGCCGCGCGGAGCTCGGGTGAGTGGCGCAACGCGGCGCAAAGTGAGGCAAACTTGGAGCGAAGTCTAAGGTAAGTTCGCCAGGACAAAAAGGGGCACACAGAGAGGGGCATAGAGGCGCACACACACAGAGCGCCACGGAGCCACACACATAGAGGATCACGGAGGCACCTACAGATAGGTTCACGGAGGCACGATGTCGGGGCGGTGTGTCATGTGTCGAGGCGACTGCGAGCCGACAAGCTGTTGCCGCGCGGAATTTTTGAACTTAGTTTTTCGGAGCTACGCGCGATGTCTACGAACTCCGCACAATTCCGCATAGCTCCGGCGATTGAAGTGGGACTGGCCCCGCAACGCCGGACGGCTCAAGCGACCACGTTTGGTCGCGCTAATCGCATAGAGTTGCATGCTTGTAGGACAGGCCCTTTAGGCAGGGTAGTGCCCTGGTAGGCCCATTGTTGCTAGGGAACACTCTTTCAATTCCTTTACTCTGGGGAACAGATTATGGAAACCCATCAAGTTTGTCCCTACACATAGAGCAATCCCACTGGTCACTAATGATCCCTGCAATAAACTCTTCCTTTTCTGTCATTAAATACCTCATGAGTCCATTGCTCTCTTGAGAGAGACTTAATCCATTGCACACACACTCGCATTCACAGACACATCAGCACTTGTGAGCAATAGTAATCAACCTCCCTTCCATTGACTCCATCTACACTTCACGCTGCCTCAGCTAGGCCACCAGCATAACCAAGGATGAGTCTCACCCCGGACACTCCCTCTTCTCCCCTCTCCCATCTGGCAAGACGTACAGAACTATGAAAATGCACACCTCCAGATTCAGGGATAGTTTCTTCATAGCTGTCATCAGCCAACTGAACCATCCTACCAACAACAAGAGAGCGGTATTGAGCTACCATCTATCTCATTGGAGACTCTCGGACTATCTTAAATTGGACTTTACTGGACTTTATTTTGCTCTATATGTTATTCCATTTATCCAGCATCTGTACACTGTGGACAGCTTGATTGTAATCACATACAGTGGCTTGCAAAAGTATTCATACCCCTTGACCTTTTCCACATTTTGTCACGTTACAACCACAAACGTAAATGTATTTTATTGGGATTTTATGTGTCAGACCAACACAAAGTGGTGCATAATTGTGAAGTGGAAGGAAAATGATACATGATCCAAATTTTATTACAAATAAAAAACTGAAAAGTGTGGCGTGCAAAAGTATTCAGCCCCCCTGAGTCAATACTTTGTAGAAAACATCTTCCGCTGCAATTACAGCTGCAAGTCTTTTGGGGTATGTCTCTACCAACTTTGCACATCTAGAGACTGAAATTTTTGCCCATTCTTCTTTGCAAAATAGCTCAAGCTCTGTCAGATTGGATGGAGAGCGTCTGTGAACAGCAATGTTCAAGTCTTGCCAAAGATTCTCAATTGAATTTAGGTCTGGACTTTGACTGGGCCATTCTAACACATGAATATGCTTTGATCTAAACCATTCCATTGTATCTCTGGCTGTATGTTTAGGGTCGTTGACCTGCTGGAAGGTGAACCTCCGCCCCAGTCTCAAGACTTTTGCAGACTCTAACAGGTTTTCTTCCAAGATTGCCCTGTATTTGGCTCCATCCATCTTCCCATCAACTCTGACCAGCTTCCCTGTCCCTGCTGAAGAAAAACATCCCCACAGCATGATGCTGCCACCACCATGTTTCACAGTGGGGATGGTGTGTTCAGGGTGATGTGCAGTGTTAGTTTTCCGCCACACATAGCGTTTTGCATTGAGGCCAAAAACTTCAATTTTGGTCTCATCAGACCAGAGCACCTTCCTCCACATGTTTGCTGTGTCCCACACATGGCATGTGGTAAACTGCAAATGGAACTTCTTATGGCTTTGTTTCAACAATGGCTTTCGTCTTGCCACTCTTCCATAAAGGCCCGATTTGTGGAGTGCACGACTAATAGTTGTCCTGTGGACAGATTCTCCCACCTGAGCTGTGGATCTCTGCAGCTCCTCCAGAGTTACCATGGGCTTCTTGGCTGCTTCTCTGATCAATGCTCTCCTTGCCTGGCCTGTCAGTTTAGGTGGACGGCCATGTCTTGGTAGGTTTGCAGTTGTGCCATACTCTTTCCATTTTCGGATGATGGATTGAACAGTGCTTCGTGAGATGTTCAAAGCTTGGGATTTTTTTTATAACCTAACCTTGCTTTAAACCTCTTCATAACTTTATCCCTGACCTGTCTGGTGTGATCCTTGGGCTTCATGATGCTGTTTGTTCACTAATGTTCTCTAACAAACCTCTGTGAACAGCTGTATTTATACTGAGATGAGATTACATACAAGTGGACTCTATTTACTAATTAGGTGACTTGTGAAGGCAATTGGTTGCACTGGATTTTATTTAGGGGTATCAGAGTAAAGGGGGCTGAATACTTTTGCACACCACACTTTTCAGTTTTTTATTTGTAAAAAAATTTGAAAACCATGTATCATTTTCCTTCCACTTCACAATTATGCACCACTTTGTTTTGGTCTATCACATAAAATCCCAATAAAATACATTTACGTTTGTGGTTGTAATGTGACCAAATGTGGAAAAGTTCAAGGGGTATGAATACTTTTGCAAGCCACTGTATAGTCTTTCCACTGACTGGATAGCATACACCAAAAGGCTTTTCACTGTACCTTGGTACATGTGACAATAAACTATACTAAACTAACCTAAACTAAACTAACAGCAGCAGAAGTCAGGATCGAACCTGTGTCATTGGAACTGTGAGGTAGCGGCAGTACCAGCAGCCGTGCTACCCTGTCATTAATAACATAGCAATGAGAAATAAAATCACGAATGATGACAGGGATCATCAGCAGAAGCTGGGAGTGGTCATCCTTAGCATAAGTTTAAGTTTAAGCTTAGAGATACAGCGCGGAAACAGGCCCTTCGGCACACCGATTTCGCACCGTCCAGTGATCCCTGCACGTTAGCAATACCCTATACACACTCGAGACAATTTTTACATATACACCAAGCCAATTAACCTACAAACCTGTACGTCTTTGGAGTGAAGGGAGGAAACTGGAGATCTCAGAGAAAACCCATGCTGGTCATGTGGAGAATGTACAAACTCTGTTCAGACAAGCACCGGTAGTCAGGATCAAACCCGAGTCTCTGGCACTGTAATGCAATAGCTCTTACCACTACGCCATTGTGCCGCCCAAAGATGGGTCTTTTCAATAGTCAGTTAACAGCTGGAAGAAGCTCTTCTTGAATCTGGCGGTATGTGCTTTCAAGCTTTTGAGTCTTCTGCCTGAGGGATAGCAGAGAAGAGAGCATGACCGGGGAATGAATGGCCCTTGATTATGTCAGCTGCTCTCCCAAAACTGGTGCCCACAATTGACCAGCACTGTCCTAATGAGACAGAAAGACCAATTAGTTTTGGTCCTACAGCCAGACTCATCCCAGGTTTAAAGCGAGTTATTTCAAAATTAGACTAATTATAACCGCATCAAATAAAAATGACCTAATTTGTTGGCTATAAAAGCACTTATAATTGGATTTGGTGAAATGTTGAGCTAATCAGAATCTTAAACCTTCAATATTATGCATTAGATTTGGCTGAAAAGTTGCTAAGGAATCAGAATTTTGTACTGTTTCACAGAGAGATATAATTAGGGATTATTATGTCTTGAGTCCTCTCCGTGAGAAGGTGAGTTACATTAGCTTATTTAGAAAATCATCCTTTATTCATGTGGAGATATTTGAATTAAGCTGTCAGATCTGTAAACCAGTTAACTATTAATGTAGCAGAATCTGCTTTCAACATACTTGGCCAACTGATTAAGCCTCTCTGAGCTGTCAGGGTATAGTGTGAAAGGCAGATTAAGCATACATTTAGTGATTGACAGCACAATGCATAGCTTCCAAATACGGTGGATAGTTTTGAGTAAAAATCCGGAGCTACAATGTACAGATGTCAACAATTGTCAAACATACAATGCGCATTAAGAGTCTACACACAAATACAGATAGAGGCCACACCTTAAACTCTGGCATTCAAACCTGAAACTTAAATCAAAATGTCAGGTTGAAGATTTGCCTGGGTGAGTGTTCGGGAACTCAGTTCTCTGGATATGTTTGTGGATTTTGTCAACTTGTAACTTGGTTATGAAAGTGGAACATTAAGGTAACGTGACATTTGGCAAAGTGTCATAAGATCACATTGCATAGCCGCCTGCAGTCATGTATGCCAAGGAATAGGGAGATAAAATCTGTGCCTAACAACGGAATTAAAGTTTACCATATTTCTGGTAGTACATCAGATACTCAAGGCTCATAGTCATAATGCTCTGTTTTGTGCTGCTGGGATCATAGAGTTAGTTATACAGCATGGAAACAGGCCCTTTGTCCCAACTTGTTCATGCCAACCAACATGCCCTGTTTATGCTTCTCTGATTTGCCCACATTTGGCCCATGTTCCTCTAAACTTTTCCTATGTAAGTATTAAAAAGGTGCCCCTCAGATTCCTATTAAATCTTTCCCCTTTCCCCTTAAACCTCTAGTTCTTGATTCCCCTACCCTGGGAAAAAGACTGTGTATTCACCCTATCTATTCCTCTCATGATGTTGTACACTTCATAAGATCATCCCTCCATCCCAAGCGCCAAGTGATAAAGTCCTAGCCTGCCCAACCTCGTCCTATATTTCATGCCCTCATGTCCCGGCAACATCCTTGTAAATATTTGCACTCTTTCCAGTTTAATAGCGTCTTTCCTATGACCAGGATGACCACAAAGCTGAACACAATACTCTAAGTGTAGCCTCACTAACCTTCTGTACAACTGTAACGTAATATCCCAATGTCTATACTCAGTTCCCTGACTGATGTAGGCCAGCATTTATCTTCTTCACTACCCTGTCTACCTACAACACCACTTTCAGGGAATTATGTACTAGTACTCGTAGATCCCTCTGCTCTACCAAACCGCTTTGTAATTACTGCACTTCAAGGTATGCTGAGGTTACTAATCCCTTCCATGAGTTTAATCTGTGAAGTAATTTTAAACTGCATGACTCATATTTGAAGTCTGCTCCTTCCAAACATATTTTATGCTAATCAAGAGACTGATCAACCAGAAATACTGCTAAAACAAAAAAAAACAATTTTATGAGCATAACATGGGAATGTAAGAAATGCAAGCAGGAATATAACATTTGCCCCCTTGTGTCTGCTCCACCATTCAATAAGATTAAGACAGATATTTTGCAAGTTGACTATCGTGTTGAACAAGATTCAAAAAGTCTGCATGGCATTATCTCCAAAATGTTAAGGAAATAATTTCCGATGCATCTGCCACTATTTCAAAGGTTTAATAGTTTAATTGTTCAATGCAACTTTATTATTGCATGTATGTAGATACAGTGAAATTGTTTACATACAATTCAGCAAAATCATACTATACCTAGGTGTGGCGCAGTAGTAGAACTGTTGCCTTACAGCCCAGAGACCCGGGTTCAATGCTGACTATGGGTGCTGTCTGTACAGAGATTGTACGTTCTCCCTGTGACCATGTGGGTTTTCGCCAGTTTCCTCCCAGGCTCCCACACTCCAAAGACGTATAGGATTGTAAGTTAGTTGGCTATTGTAGATTGTCCCTAACTTGTATGATGATGCTAGTGGATGGGGTGATCGATGGTCCGCGGAGACTCCGTGGGCCGAAGGCCTTGTTTCCGTACTGTATCTCAAAAATCTAAAATCTAAATCATTAGAACAAGACAGTGCAACCATTGTAGGAGATCATCACGGAGACCATACACAAAGTGTCGCTCTGCTTCTGGCGCCCTCTTGTAGCCTTCAATTTCAAGTTCTTATAAATATAAAGTCTTATCTTGGCCCTAGAGGCCCATTGCTCTCGTGGAGGCACTGGGTCGGTCTTGCAGAGATCGGCCTGGCCTGGCAGAAAAATACTGGAAAAATACAGCAGTTCAGGCAGCATCTGTGCATAAGGAAACAGGCAAAGTTATACATTTGCCACCCCTTGTCAGAAATAGGAAAATACATATTTTGGTAAGAGAGAAGGTGGGAGGAGGGATATGTAATCAGGGATATATCTGTACATTGTGGACGGCGCGATTATAATCATGTATAGTCTTTCCGCTGACTGGTTAGCACGCGATAAAAAGCTTTTCACTGTACCTCTGTACACGTGACACAGAACTAAACAATAAACTAAACTAAACAAAGTTTATAACAGTCTGTAATTAGATGAGGTAAAATAACATAATGGGGACAATTATCAGCATGTTTAATGAGTTGTTGGCAGGAAGGTGATGGGACTTGCATGATGGATTAGGATAAGGAAAAACTATGAAATGTAAAATGTTTGACAAACTAAGCAGGTCAGGATGCATCTGTGGAAAGAGAAACAGTTAATACTTCAAATAAGAGACCCTTCCTCAGAGTCTAGGACAAGCTGGGACAAAAATAAGTTAGTCTGGAATGGAAAATAATTGGAATAGAAACATACAAACATAGAAAATAGGTGCAGGAGTAGGCCATTCGGCCCTTCATTC
Source organism: Raja brachyura (assembly GCA_963514005.1). Next base: position 32,812,018 of record OY740795.1, on the reverse strand, counting down.
CAGCACCGCCATTCAATATGACCATGGCTGATCATACAAAATCAGTACTGCGTTCCTGCTTTTCCCCATATCCCTTGATTCCTTTAGCCCAATGAGCTTCTTCTTCTTTTGTGTGGCGTGCATGGCCTAAAGTTGTTGGACAACTTGTTCTATTTGATCTTCCGTTCGTGCATGTCGAGTTGATTGCATTAGTCGAAACAGGGCGGACCACGTGAAGGTGTAAGTTATTGGGGCAAATCCTCCAAAATTATGGAAGAACTTTTAAAAAGACAGATTTGCTGGCTGCAACGGAAAAACGCGCAATCCACAGAAAGACTCAGTTTCAAGTTTCAAACCGTCTGGTCCGTGGACTTGGACATCACACAACGGTGTGAACAAAGGCAGAGACGGAGATAACGAGATTTTCTTGGATACACAAAGGAAGGAACCAAGCCTCAGCAGACGATGGTAAACAGGCCAGGAACAAGCACAATCACCATCATGGATGACCCATCCATCGAGACAATAGGAGCCCATCCAGGGGATGGGATAACGATCAGGCTGAGGGATCATGACATCAGCAAACCCCTTATCATCGGAAGCCTATTGTTCATGCCAGATCGAAACTGGGAAACATCAAAAGAAGCCCTTTTATCCAGAGGACCACCTGGGGGGTTCAAAGGAATCTCAGGTATAAAACAGGAGTCCAGCCAGAACTCGGCCCTCTCTGTGCTCTCTGCTCTTTTCGGCTCTTCCTGCTCTTCCTGCTCTACTGGACCGCTCGTGAGCCTGCATCGACTTAGCTGTGAGTATCCCGGTGATTTGGTGAAATTCCCGAAATAGGATAGGAGGTTGAGTAAATAAGGGGAAAGGGGAGTAAAATATTGTTAAAGTAAGCTTTACGACATGCCCGATAGTTTTCCTTCCATAGTCTTAGTTTAAAGCATAAGTTTAACCACGTATTATGTAGTGTTGGTGAGATTCGATTTCTAATTGTTTAATAAAGCCTGTAAATTTAGACTTGCTTTGAGTCCATCTTGGTTTCTGTTTTCTCTCATCAGCACACTCTGGTCAATTCAACCTTTTATCATATCCCACCATAATTCCGAGGTATAGAACCTAGGGGAATCCCTTTTGTGGGAAACAAGAAAACCCCTACAAAGGTTGCAAGCTTCCACCCCATTTCAATGATCTAAATCTAACTCTCTCTTGAAAACATCCAGTGAATTGGTCTCCGCTGCCTTCTGTGGCAGAGAATTCCACAGATTCACAACTCTCTGGGTGAAAATGTTTTTCTTCATCTCAGTGCTAAATGGCCTACCCCTTATTCTTAAACTGTGAACCCTGGTTCTGGACTCCCGCCAACATCGGGAACATTTTTCCTGCATCTAGCCTGTCTAATCCCTTAAGAATTTCATATGTTTCTATAAGATCCATATAGATCCACATAGATCCATTGGGAATGAACCCAAGGGAATTTATTTGATAGAATAAACACACGTGGCTGCTGGAAAAAGGGACTAAGGGTGTATAATTTGTTGTTAATGTGACTGGCATTCTGGGAGGCCACAAATTTACAGAGATGAAAAGAAAGAAGAAAAAATGGATGGCAAATGGAAATGGCTCTTATTTACACAGCAAGAAAGAGAATGTTTTCTGAATGTAAAATATTCAATTCTTAACAGACATCTTTGACTCCAAATCATCCTGCATTTGCTTCTATTCAAATTTCACCTTCACAATTTAGACCCACCCAGCATCACATGTATGTTCAGATTTCTGCATAATACTAAAATTATTCACCGCCCCATTGATGAACTGTCATTTCAAATCATCCACAATACCAGCCCATCATTTTCAGAATTAAGGATGGTCTTTTAGGCAGGAGATGAGGAGGAATTTCTTTAGTCAGAGGGTGGTGAATCTGTGGAATTCTTTGCCATGGAAGGCTGTGGAGGCCGTCAGTCGATATTTTGAAGGCAGAGATAGATTTTTGATTAGTACGGGTGTCAGAGGTTATGGGGAGAAGGCAGGAGAATGGCGGAGGAGACTTGATGGGCCGAATGGCCTAATTTTACTATTCCTTATAACCTTATGACCTCATGATCCAATTCTCTCAACTCTCATTTTCTCTTGGTCATTTCATTATACCCTTTACATTTTAAATGTAATTCCCTTGGCTTCTCTATCCTCCCTTCACTGCCATTTTTTCATCTCTTGTGTCACCAATTTCCTCTCTTCTCGCCATTCCCATTCCTACTTTGATCAAGCTACATTTTTGCAGACTGGTCCCCTCTCCCTCCCATCATTAACTTGTTAAACTGACAATTACTTGGTATGTTACAAAACTTACCTTCAGCGGCGTTGCAGTTCTGTCACTGGCCGTGTGCGCGACTTTGACGCCTTTGGGGGGGGGGGCGGGGTTAAAATGAGGTTTTCCCCTGCCTTCTGGAATTATATTTTCTCGGGCTACGAGCTTTTGTTAAAGATTCGTTGCGATTGCCGGTATGTGAATTTTTTTTTTAGTCACCCGACTATTTCAGCGCTGGAGTAAAATAAAAATTAGCTTCTAATGCCGTGAACGCCGACAACGGGGTCAGATTTTACATAGGGGACAGGTAAAGAAAAGCGGTTTATTTTTAGATATAAACTTGCTTGTTAAGATGATCTTAATCCAAATTTCATGTTGCGAAACGGTGATTTATTCCCCATACGAACAGGCAGTATTTTTCCTGCCAATATAGGGTTTAAATTCACTGCAACCGCAACGTTCCAATCCATCACGTTCCATAAATTCCCACTCGCAAGTTGACGCCCACCCATTAATTTATGGGCATTTGATGGCCAGTAATTTACAGGAATTAAACACTAAATTCCTTCAATTTGGTCTATAAATGAATGACAATTAGATTTAAAAATCATGTTATATTGCGAATTATTGTGTGAATGTTATTTGGACACTTAGGCTTTTTTTAAAAATGTTAATATTTTCTTTAGAAATGGATAGATGTTTAGATTTAGTAATTGAATTTTGTAATTAGCTACAATTGGGTAACTAACTAATTATATGCTTTAATTTCAGGTCATCCAAGTAAGATTGTTTCATATTTGTTTCAGAATACTTCAATCTATAATAACTGGAAATGTATTTCAGTTCTCTTAATTTTTAAGAAAGTTATGGGCTTTTGACTGTCCTCGATCACAACATTTGTGTTACGTCAATGGAAAAGCAATAGGGAACAAGATGCTAGTTTCCAAGTATGGCCATAACTTTTTTAATACTGAAGATATGGAAGTGAATTAGGTGACAAATTAAACTTCTTTTTATGCTTTATCTGATGGGATAAATTGCAGACTTGATTTTTAAGATCCTAACATTTTGTAACATTGCTACAATTACAATTCCCTGGCTAATATACACAAAGAGCGGGCTCACTGCTTTTGTTAATGGACACACTCCCAAAAGTATGCACGTTGGCAGGTTGATTGTGTATGTAGGTGAGTGGTGTATTCTGAAGGAAATCAATGGGAATGTGGGGAAAATAAAACTAAATGGGATTAATGCAGGATCAGTGTAAACAGGTGGTTGATGGCCAGCACAGACTCCGTAGGCTGAAAGGCAGGTTTCTGTTCAGTATCTCCCTCTCCTCCCTCTCCCCCTTCTCCCCCTCTCCCCTCCTCTACACATTCTCCCCTCTCCCCCTTTCTCCCCTTACCCCCCTCTCCCCCCTCCCCCCTCCTCTACACATTCTCCCCTCTTCCCCCTCTCCCTCCTCTACACATTCTTCCCTCTCGCCCTCTCCCCCTCTCCCCTCCTCTACACACTCTCCCCTCTTTTTCCCCTCCCCACCCTCTCTCCCCTCTGCTACACAATCTCCTCTCTCTCCCCTCCTCTACACACTCTCGCCTCTCTACCCCCCACTACACACTACCCCCTCTCTCCCCTCCTCTGCACACACTCTCCTTTCCAATCTCTCCTCCCCACTCTCTTCTTTCTCTTACTCTGCCTCTCTATTTCTCTCTCTCTCGCCCCCTTCTCCACCCCCCCCCCCCCCCCCGCCTTCTCAATAGTAGCCATAGAACCGACAATAGCAAAGGGGATACTTTAGTAACAGGACTCATCTTGAGAAGAAGAGAGTTTAATCATTGATATTTGTCAGTAAAATATTTGTCAGGTCATAGATGCAAATGAAAAATGTTGCTATTCCAAGGAGAGCATCATGGGTCAGCAATTACTTTTAACGTAAACTTCCCTGAGGTGCCATTGAATCACAGCACCCAGAGAGCTGCTTAAATATTCCAAGCATATTATGGGATGGCCCCGTAATATGTCTAAAAATTACATTTTAAAGGCTGTTACTGATAGACTCAGCAACAGCTGTCAAAATTAGCTGAATGGAAACAGTTATAAACATTGGGCACAATTGTAAGTTTATCTTTCTGAATATTTTTTCTACTATGTATTGAACTGAAAAAATTACAGCCAATATAACTGCCTATCTATTCAAACTGTTTATTCATTGATTTGATAAGGACATACATCAGGAACAGCTGAAGGAAAAATTCCCAATGTTCCCATTGTATACAATAAATTGTAATTTAAAATTACAAAAGAAAATACAAAAGTCAAAGATGCAATGAATTACTGTGCAAGATCAGGCATTTATAACCAATTTTCATTTGATATTTTAGGAACAAGGAAAGAGAATTTATATTATAAGGAAGAAACCTCTGAACATTTTATATTATTTTCACAATTCTTATGCTCACTTAGTGAACGTGTCCATTTATTAGCATTAAAGGTAAAATGATCTCATGGCACCTTATTCCAGTCAGCTTCAGAAAAGTGATTCCTTTCGTGAACATCTGTGATTAGGAAAAAAGAGAAAACGTTGAGGCTGGAGAGCAACAAGGTGTATATCTTGGCAATGAAAGACCACATTACTGCATCAGTGGATGAACCAGGCAAGCCCAGAGCTGGCGGCTTCCCAAGAAATAGTGTTCATGATTTCTTCTGGTTTGCAGATTCACAATGGCACACTAGTTAGAGCTGCTGACATACAGCTCCATGACCTGGGTTTGATCCTAACCTCGGCTGCTCTGAGTGCTATGAGTGTGTATTTGCATGGTCTTTCTGTGACCACCATGTTTTTTCCAGGTGCCGTCCTAAAGACGTGTGCATTATGAGACCATAAGACACAGGAGCAGAATTAGGCCATTCTGCCCCTCGAGTCTGCTCCTCCATTCAATCAAGGCTGACCAATTTTTCCCTCTTAACCCCATTCTCCTGCATTCTCCCCATAACCATTGACACCCTTACTAATTAAGAACCAATAAACCTCTACTTAAAAATACCCATTGACTTGGTTTTCCCTGCTTTCCGTGGCAATGCTTCCAACGGACTGGCATGAGGCCAAAAGGACAAAGACACTCCTTCTGTGTTGTCATGGGTATAAGATAAGATATAACTGAATGAACGTTGAGTGCAGGAAGAATGTGGTGTGTGATGGGTGATGTGTTTTCATTGATTAACATTACAAGGTTCTAAGAATGAATGGAGCCATTTCCTCAGGCAGACCATCCACCTTCTGTGTAGTAAAGCGATCAGGAGAATTGGTAGGAACCTGGATGAGAACTGCAATGAATCCACAACACTTAAGCTAACCACTGCAGTCTACTATGTAAAGCTACCTGATCATGCAACATAAAGGAAGATAGACACAACAAGCTGGAGTAACTCAGCGGGACAGGCAGCATCTCTGGAGAGAAGGAATGGGTGAGGTTTCAGTTCGAGACCCTCACCCCCTCTAAATATACAGCCCTCTACTCACTCTGCAGCAAACCTGAAACTGGCTGCGATGCAACATAAAAAATACATTTGCAGTTCTGTGTGATCAGAGATATACACAAAATGCTGGAGTAACTCAGCGGGACAGGCAACATTTCTGGAGAGAAGGAATGGGTGACATTTCGGGTCAAGACCCACTAAGGCTTGTTTGAAAGCAATGAAGCAAAAGGACACTAAACTATAGTGCATGATGCACTGACAAGCATTTTTGGAACTTGCAATGTTGGGGGCTGATGAGCTGAGGAAACTTTAATTAAGGGGATCAGGATCCCATGATATGTAATTATAGCTTCCTTAAACCATAACTAGGCTAATAGTAAAGAGTCTTGGAGAAAGAAAACTAGTGTCTCCTTGTCTGACCCTTTGTTAAGAGGACAAGCCCACAAAGGCTGGATTTATGAGCTAAATGGATGTGAGGGTCAGGGTTTAGAATTCCAAAACAATACACCAAAACCTGCTTTCTCAAATGTAGTGAGAAGGAAATCCTATTTTACCTCGGAGTCATGTGAGTGACCACGTGAAGAAGCCCCGCCAGGCGCATGCTTGGCATTACGTCGACGCATGTTGGTAGGAATGGGCTGCAGATCGCAGCTCCACCAGCGGTGAGTAACAGACCCCGCAGGTAAGTGGTTAAACTACTTCCTAGAGTCTCTATAGGCTCCTTAATGCTGGCTGGCTAGCCAAGAGGAGTTTGGAAAATGGAGAGCAGTGGAAGGAAGTCGGTGCGGGTTAAGCGCGTGTCCCGTATTGAAGCAGGTCAACAGCGATCGGGACTGCAGATAAGTGCGGAGCCGGTTCCGATACCAGTAGCCGTAGACCCACCCGTTAATCAGCCTTTAGCTGTACCACTGCCGCAGGCCACTGAAGGCACTCCAGTGGGCAGGAAAAGTAAGAGGTAGTCTGTTGGGGCCGTTATATCAGACGAGTCTGATGAAGAAGATTCTCCTTCAGAAAGGCAAGCCATGTGCCTAAGGATGGAGCAAATGGAGAAAATGCTCCAAAACCTGATCAACCAAGGGTCCAAAGACCCAGAGTATTCCCAGGCAGCCCCTGAGGGGGTTCCATATCAAGAATATGGTGCCTATACAACATGGGAATGTGAACCTCCAGAGCCTTGTTTAGGTCTGGAAGAAGTCTCCTTTGAGCAAGTCTCAGGAGTACCAGGGCGGCAGGAGACTGACCCTGAAGGTGGTGTTTTTGGTCTTGAATACCCACCACAGCACAAGAGTAAAACTCCAGGTGTAACTGATGTAGCACAATCCTTTGCTATACCAGAAGGGAGCGGTGAGACCATGAAAGAAAACTTGGCGGCCAACATAAACTATTTGGTTTCTCACCAGCTTCAAGAGACTGTCATGGTTGAGATGGTACACCTTTATAAAATACCTGTGAATTGTGCGTCACTCAGGGTGCCGATGGTGAATCTGGCAATTTGGACACCCATGAGTTCAACGATGCGAGGACAGGAAATACGCTTCCAGCGGGTCCTCAAGCTTATTGCGGCTGGCATCACTGCTTTTGGGAAGCAGGTAGAAGGGTGTGCAATGTCTAAACTACAAAAATACATTTTGCCGTTGTTTTGTAATTCTTATTTTAAGATCAATTGTATGAGGAAAATCGCCATTCAGCCCATACTGCACCCTAGATTTGCAGGTCTGTGCAAATCAAGTAATGTTCAAGCTCCCGCTTATTTATTCAGAGAGAACCTGCCTAAACAAATTAAAGAAATTGATGAGGAGGCAAAGACTATCAGCCTCATGAAACCTTTCATGTATGGCCAAAGAACTGGCTGGATGAGAAGGGGGTTTGATTCCGGAGCAGGAACAAGCAGAGGCAGGGGAGTGGTGAGAAGGTATTATTATTTTACTTCGGAGTCAACACATGTGGCACCGACAGGGTGGAGAGCGCAGCTCCCACCAGTGGTAAGTTTAACCCACAGGTAAGTCAGTGTTGAACTTCTTGCGAGTGTTTTTTAAACTCTGTAAGTCTGCAGAGCCAGCTGGAGTGTATATGTATTGTGGATTTTTTTTTTAAACTCTATAAATCTGGCTTGAAAATATGGAGCCAGCTAGAGTAAAAGTATTTAAACTGCGGTAATTGAATGGAACGCGCTAAAACAGCAGTTTCCGATTTAGATCGGATCGGGAGATAAGGCTGATTTAAAAGGCGGTTCCCACTATTTACCGCTATTTAGATCGGGTTTGGAGATAACGGCTGTGCTAAATGCCGGCTCCAAATATCCACAATGGTAAAATAAAGTCTGCTCTGTGTATATGTTGCCAGATGCAGTTTTCCTTTATGGAAATGTATATAACCGTGTGTGATACTGAGGTTAATACTAATATTCTGCAAGCAGAATGTGCCTCTCAGAATTATAATTTTAAAGGTAGATGATTTATGCACAAATACAAAACAGTAAAGAAAGTAACTCTCCTCCAAGGGAGGACAAGAATGAGGGGAAGGCTGGAAATGGAGAAAATGCTCCACAGTTGACTTAGTCAAGGGTTCTAAGACCCATGTATGTCCTCCTGTAAGGCACGCTCCAAAGGAGTTTCCATACGCTGAGTATGGTGCCTATGAAAATTGAATTCTGATTCTCCAGTACCTTGGTTAGGTCTGGATGAGTTCACTAGAGCAAGATAAAATGCTCAAAATTCTAATCAGTCAAGGGTTTTAAAGACCCATGAGATTCTAAGGCAGACTCCGTGGGAGTTTTCATACAGTAAGTATGGTGCCTATAAAGAATGAGAATCTCATTCACCAGTGCCTTGCATAGGGCTGGACGAAGTCTTTAGAGCAAGATAAAATGCTCAAAACTCTAAACAATTAAGGGTTTTAAGACCCATGAGATTCTAAGGCAGGCTCCGAAGGCGTTTCCATACAATGAGTATGGTGCCTATGAAGAATGAGAATCTCATTCACCAGTGCCTTGCATAGGTTTGGATGAAGTCTCCCTAGAGCAAGACCAGGGAGTACCAGGGCAGGATGAAACTGACCCTGAAGCTGGTGTCCCTACTTATGTGTATACACCAGAGCACAATAGAAATATTCTGGGTGTTCCCGATGTAGCACCAAGTTTTGCTATATCGGTATGGACTGGTGAGGCTATGGATGAACCTGGCGGGCCAACATTATTTGGTTTCTCACCTACTCCAAGATACTGTTACGACTGAAACAGTAAATAATATATAAAAATATATAAAACACCCGTCTATTTTGCTTTGCTGAGGATGCCAACAGTAACTCAGTAATTAGGCACCCATGAGAATGATGCGAGGACAGGAAATGTGTTCCAGTATGTCCTCTAGCTGATATTCAGTTGGCATCATTGTATTTGGGGAAGACATACATGGGTCGATAATGTCCAATACTTTTAAGACATGCTTGCATTGCTCTGCAATGCATATTCAAACCAAATTCTATGATGCAAAATGACATTTGGCTAACATGCAGGATGATGTGGGCAAGTTATAACCAGATTTATGATTGATGAAAACAAACCTCTATATTAAGAAGAAGGACATCTTCTGGTTCATTTACGGAAGTACAGAAACGTCATTCCATTACACATGGAATTTCGGGGGAATCAAACTCTAATTAGTTAAGATTACAATTGTTTTGTAATTCTGCATTAATCTGATCGGCTTGGTGTTTGAATGTACCAGGAACTCATCAGGTAGAGATAATATATCCCAGACACAAGTATGGGGGTTGCAGAGTCATTCTAGGACTCACAAACTTAAATTTATAGTTCAGTATGAAAATTTAAAAAAGTACACTTCAGCATTATAATGAAGTTGTTATCACAAGGCTGCTATGTGGTTATTTTTTAGATTTTAAAAAGATGCCTTATTATTCAGGTACTTCAATTAATTTGATGGGTCAACTGAAGGAATTGCCTAATGGGTTAAATTCAGCCCGCAAATTGCTCACACAGTTATTGAAACCAGCATTGGTGTTAATGAGGGCTCAGAATCACATTGTAATGACTTATCTAGAGGATATGTTAATTGTAAATGGGAGACAGCTGAAGAACTGAGTTCAGCAACCATAAGCTTATTGAAAGGCTAAGGTTCTGTACATCCAAACAACATGTAAGTTACAGGCATCCCAAACAATTGATTATTTGGGGTTTGTCTTTAATACAGTTGACATGTGAGTAACTTTATCGACAAATTAAGGTTGGGGATGTTACAAATGCCTGTATTTGTCTTGGGGGAAAAAACATTATCCCACCATCCACGAAGTAGCTACGGTTACTGGTAAAGTAATAGCAGCATTCATGCTGTCAAATTGGGACCTCTGCATGATCAAATTCTGCAAAGACCAGAGTATAAGAGTAAAAAGCGTGCAGGTTATTGATTAGGTCCATGCAATTACCAACTAAAAGTTGAGTTGAATTCAATGATGGATTCTCAATGTTGCACAAGTTACTAGAAGTAAAAATGTGCTTGTTCAGAAGTCTTCAGTGTTATTACAGACTGATGAGAGTGCTCTCGGATGGGGAGCTTAGGACAGCGACACCAGTTGTGGTGGTCAATGGACTGTCCAAGACGATTAATTCTCCAAATACATGCTTGAATTATTTGGAGTTATTGGCATTTTATGCATTGATAGCTGTTGTTCTACAATAAAGAACTTACATGTTCAATTACGAGTAGACAATGCCACAACTGTGGGAGAATACAATACTGTGGTAAGACAACAGATCACGAACATGCAAATTACAATACAGAATGAATGTTAAAATTCAAAAAGTTTCAAAAAGATTGTCATACAGCATGTGCACCAAATGTTGATCTGTTGTGTCTGGATTAAATCTCCAGTGGTCTAAATGTGTCTCGTGGAAGTCAGACCCAGGAGCATTAGCGGTGGATGCATTCTCGCTACATTGGGGAAGTATAGTCTTTTATTTTTTTCCCCATGTTGTCTGATTAGACAATGTGTCACCAAAATAGAGCAAGTCTCCGCCGCAGGTGTTTGGTGGTTCCAAATTGGTATTGTTCTCGGCCTTTTGGCTAAGATCAAGTGTAGTACCTGTTCTTATCAGTTAATATCTGCTATGTCCCTTATCTAGGGACCATTACTACACAGCCATTGTTCCAATTGGTGCTCAGAAGAATGATTCAGACATTCATGACAAATCCCAGATGCAGTAATTGTTGGTACATCCAGTAACAGCAGAAGTAATCCATTACATGACTGTATTAATTGTTAATCTGCAGGTTCTGATGGAATGTTGGATAGGACCATGGATGTCATAACTGCAGCTTGGAAAATAGCACTAAGAAACAATATATGTGTCATATAAGGAATGGGGAAAAAAAATGTTTTGTATACACTCAGATATATTTTATCATACTGCAAGTATATCGAATGTATTGGAGTTCCTTGTTATGTTGTACCTGAGTTATAGTATCATGAATGGAGCTCGGAGTGTTTTGTCCTCCTATTTAGGACTATTTCAGAATCGACAACTATCGGTCTCATCTGTTAATATCCCGATTTATGAGAGGAATTTTAATAAAATCCTACCAAACCCACATATTCAGAAATCTGGGATGTCAGTATAGTTCTCACATTGCTTCGGCAATGGACTCCAATGACGACACTGTCTTTTAAGAGTTAATATTTAAAGTGGTTATGTTCATACCATTAATATCAGCACAATGAGTACAAATATTACAAATGTTGTGGTTAGATTGTATACAGTTGTCTGTAGATAAAATAACATTTTATGTCAATGATCTAAGCAAGCAAAGCAAGCCAAGAAAGGCTGGAACCAATGTAATCTTTAAGACATACGCTGTCAACTAAACATTGTGTGTGGTTAAGCATCTGAATTAATATATATTAAATTAAGAGTCTCCGAGATTGTGAGACACCAATGTCCATTACCCACAAGAAACATATAAAAGTGACAGTATAAACTATTTCTAGACGGATAAACAGGTTCTGGATTAACTGGAGTAGACACTGTTGTGTATAAATCTCACTCCACAAGGACGGTATCAATGTCCGCGGCGAAGGTGCAGGACGTGCCGCTCGACCAAATTCTGGAGACTGCAGGATGGTCTAAAAAAGAAACTTTCCTAGTTTTATGATAAACCTGTTGTTACAGTGCCAGAGTTGCACATGCTGTGTTGGGTTCTGTTCAAAATTGTTTGCTTTGTTGCATAACATTTGTTGTTATTTCCCCTGGGATACAGGGGTTATTATTTTTCATTTGAAAAATTTATATATATTATATAAAAAAAATATTTATTGCATAATTTCAAGCAATATATTATTTACTCATTACTGGGTAAACTGAAGCAGTGTGTCGTATGGAATGATCTATGGCATGAAAATCACAGAGGTTTAAAATCTTCACATAGTCACTCACGTGACTCCGAAGTAAAAAAGTAAGATTAAACGAGAACTTACCTGTTCAAAGTTTAATCTTTATTTTATGAGGAGTTACGATGAGGGATTACATGCCCTCCGCTCCCAACACTCATAATATAAATGATCATCTGGTGGTTCTAATCTTTGTGAGCCTTACTATCTTACTCCGGCTATTGGTTCTGTGTTTTTCACGCCGCTGCTTTGAAGTATGCCGAACATGCGCCTGGCGGGGCTTCTTCACGTAATCCCTCATCCCTCAATACAGTGTATCATCCGCAACAATTTGTGTCCAATATATTCCCCAGGCCAAAGAAAGATGGGGGTTGTAGAGTCATTCTGGACCTCACAAAATTAAATTCATAAGTCCAGTATAGGCATTTCAAAATGGACACCTTCATCCCTGCAAAGCAGTTGTTGTCAACAGGCTGGTACATGGCTACTATAGACTTATAAGATGTGTATTATTCAGTGCCAATTCATCACCATTATGCCAGGTACTTGAAGTTTAATTGGATGGGTCGGCTGTGGCAATATAAAGCATTACCTAATGGGTTAAGTTCAGCTCCCAGGCTGTTCACAAAATTATTGAAACTAGCATTTACATTATTAAGAGCTCAAAATCACATTGTCATGGCTTATCTTGATGATATTTTAATTGTAAATGCCACTCAGGAATCAGCTTCAGCAAATATAAGCCTGTTTGAAAGGCTAGGGTTTCTGATCCATCCAACAAAATCTAAGCCACAGCCATCCCAAACAATTGGTTATTTGGGGTTTGTCATTAATTCAGTTGCTATGTCAGTAACTTTGCCAACAGATAAAGCTGGGGATATTATAAATGCTTGTAGTTGCCTTGTTGACAAACCTTATCCCTCCATCCGAGAAGTAGCTAGGGTTATTGGTAAGATAGTAGCAGCATTCCCTGCTGTCGAGTTTGGTCCTCTGCATTATTAAAGTTTTCAAAGGGCAAGAGCACAAGCACTAAAAGAACGTGCAGGTCATTTTGATAGGCCCATGCAGTTACCAACGGAAGCTTTAGCTGAATTACAGTGGTGGATTGGGAATGTTGCACAAGCTACTAAAAACATTTTTGTTCAGCAACATTCAGTGGTATTGCAAACTGATGTTAGTGCTCTTGGATTGGGGGGGGGGGGGGTGGGGGGCTATGGACAATGACACCAGCTGTGGTGGTAGATGGACTGTCCAAGAGGATTTATTTCTCCAAACATATGGTATCAATTATTTGGAGTTATTGGGGGCATTTTATGGATTGAAAGCTTATTGTTCTACAATGAAGGACTTGCATGTTCAATTACAAGTAGACAATACCACAGCTGTGGCATATATCAATCACATGGGGGGAGTAAGATCAGCATCTTGTGATTATCTGGTCAACCTGATGTGGCATTGGTGTATATCTAGGAATATCTGGCTTTCAGCTATTTCTCTACCAGGGAGAAACAATATTGTGGCAGACAACAGATCACGAAAGTTCAAAGACAATACAGAATGGATGTTAAATCCACAAGTTTTCAAAAAGATTGTCAGTCGGTATGGGTTACCAGACATTGATCTGTTTGCGTCCAGATTAAATCACCAGTTGCCTAAATACGTCTCATGGGAGCCTGACCCAGGAGCAGTAGCGGTGGATGCATTCTTGCTACATTGGGGAAATATGTTCTTGTATGCTTTTTCCCCATCCTGCCTGATTTCGCAATGTCTCACCAAAATAGAGCAAGAGTCCGCCACGGGCGTTTTGGTGGTTCTAAACTGGCCTACACAGCCATGGTTCCCATTGATGCTCAGAATGATAACTCAACCATTTATGACGGTTCCCAGCTGCAGTAATTTGTTGGTACAACCAGTAACAGAAGAAGTTCATCCATTGCATGATCATATTAATTTGTTAATCTGCAGGTTCTGACCAGACCATTCCAAGGGCTTGGACTGTCGGATAGGACCATGGATGTCATAATGTCAGCTTGGAGAGATAGCACTCAGAAACAATATATGTCTCATATAAAGAAATGGGAAGCTTTTTGTATACAGTCAGATATATCTTATCATACTGCAAACATATCGGATGTATTGGAGTTCCTTGCTATGGTGCATTTTGATCAGCACCTAAGTTATAGTGCCATTAATAGTGCTCGTAGTGCTTTGGCCTCCTATTTAGGACCATTTTCAGAACGTCAATCTATCGGGTCTCATCCATTCATGTCCCGATTTATGCGAGGAATTTTAATAAAAATCCTCCCAAACCCAGATGTACAGAAATTTGGGATGTCAGTGTAGTTCTTACATTGCTTCGGCAGTGGGCTCCAATTACGTCACTGTCTTTTCAGAAGTTAACATTTAAAGTGGTAATGATCATGGCATTAGTGTCAGCACAAAGAGTACAAACATTGCAAATGTTACATTTAGATTGCATGCATTTGTCTTCAGATAACATTACTTTTTATGTTTATGATCTAATCAAACAAAGCAGACCAGGGAAGGCTGGAACCAAGGTAATCTTTAAAGCATACCCTGTCGACCAAACATTGTGTGTGGTTAAGCATCTGACTCGATATATTGAAGTAACCAAGAGTGTCCGAGGTTGTGAGACAGCAATGCTTATTACCCACAAGAAACCATATAAAAAAGTGACAGTACAAACTATTTCTAGATGGTTAAAACAGGTTCTGGATTTCGCTGGAGTAGACACTCATGTGTTTAAATCTCACTCCACCAGGGCGGCATCCACATCCACGGCGAAGGCACAGGACGTGCCGCTCGACAAAATTTTAGAGGCCGCAGGATGGTCTAAAGAAGAAACTTTTTCCAAGTTTTACGATAAACCTGTTGTCACGATGCCAGGGTTTGGACACGCTATGTTGGGTCCTGTTTGATTCTTTGCTTTGTTTCATATCTTTTGTTGTAATTTCCCCCTGGGATAGAGGGGTTATTACTTTTCTTTTCTTTTTATTATTATTATTAAAATACTTATTGCATAATTTCAAGCAATGTTCAATATATATTATTTACTCACTACTGTGTCAACTGTAGCAGTGTGTCGTATGGAATGAATCTACGGCATGAAAATCACAGAGCTTCAAAATCTTCACGTAGTCACTCATGTGACTCCGCGGTAAAATAATAAGATTAAACGAGAACTTACCTGTTTGTAGTTTGATCTTTATTTTATGAGGAGTTACGATGAGGGATTATGTGCCCTCCTCTCCCGACCCTCATAATCTAAATGATCATCTGGTAGTTCTAGTCTTTGTGACTCTTACTTCGGCTATTGGTTCTGTGTTTTTCACGCCACTGCTTTGAAGTATGCTGAGCATGCGCCTGGCGGGGCTTCTTCACATAATCCCTCATCGTAACTCCGCATAAAATAAAGATCAAACTTCGAACAGGTAAGTTCTCGTTTAATCTTACTATTTTATCCAGCTACACATACTTCCTGAAGGAGTGTAATAAATCAGGTGAATGGCTACAAGTACAAATGGTCTTTAGCCAGTATTTGACAGGGAAAGGAATCTCAAACATAAACACAGGAATATGATAGCACTTATTGAAACATAGAAACATAGAAAATAGGTGCAGGTGTAGGCCATTCGACCCTTTGAGCCAGCACCGTCATTCAATATGATCATGGCTGATCATCCAAAATCAGTACCCCGTTCCTGCTTTTTCCCCATATCCCTTGATTCCGTTAGCCTCAAGCAAAATCTAATTATATCTTGAAAACATCCAGTGAATTGGCCTCCACTGCCCTCTGCGGCAGAGAATTCCACAGATTCACAACTCTCTGGGAGAAACGTTTTTCCTCATCTCAGTCCTAAATGGCCTACTGTTTATTCTTAGACTGTGACCCTTGGTTCTGGACTCCCCTTGAATACCTTGAAATATCCTTGGTGAAATAATCCCTTTAACGTTTTGTCATCTGTCAGACTAACGAGACCAGTATGGGCTCGATGAACCGAATGGCGTCAAACAATTTTATTATTTGATATTAATGTTTCAGTGAAAACTGTAGCTTGGAAACTGGCTAAAGCCTATGTTACTGTTTCTGTCAAGATGAGTCACCTAGAAATTTGACATTTTATTTTAGCTCCCACATGCATTTAATAAAGTCTTCTCTGACAACAGTTTGTGCCAAATAATTCCACATGCTGCACCGTGTGTTGCAACAATCATTCTTTGTAAAGAAGTAAGACTGGAAACTCCAGCTGGCTCACTGCACCTCCAGAAATCTGGCAAGCCAGCCTGTCCCGAACGGGCTGCCCCCAGGATGAATTCATACTGAATATGAGGATGGGGTCAATTGGACTAAAGTGACAGGTATCTTTTCATCGTATTCCAACCATACTTTGGGGGGTGGGATGTTCATACTGAACAAATTCTTCAGCTGTTTCTCTAGTTTCACCGAAGTGACTTGACAGGAATGGAACATTTATGGATAGGACAGGTTTGGTGGGATATGGACCAAACACAGGCAGGTGGGATTAGTGTAGATGGGACATTGTTGGCCGGTGTGGGCAAGTTGGGCTGAAGGGCCGGATTCCACACTGCATCACTTTCTATGATAACTCTATGAGTGGACCATAAAACTGTTTTCACATGACAGTCATGCAAAACAAATTTTTTATAACCAATTTTTCCCACTTTGCAAAAATGTGAAAATTAATAAATTACATTTTCTCACAAGTCTTGCCCAAGATTACAACAGTTTTTTGTCACTCATCTACAATCTAAACCCACCTTAGGTGTGAACCTCCTCATTGATGCCAAGTCCAGACAGATTGGCGAGACCCATTGGACCTTTAGTTGTAAATCCCACTGGAATGCGTTGAGATCAGGTGAAGCAGATTAACTGGCAAAATACTTGAATACTGGTGAATACAATGTCACTTCCAGACATTCCTAAACAGCTGTTTTTAAACCATTGAAATATTTAAATTGAAACTAAAATATTACAAAATATTTAAGTATGTTTAAATTAATCCAAACAAATGCAAACGTGTAAAAATACCTAAAATGTTATCTCTCCCACAGCCATAGCTCATCCTTTAAATGAATTAAATATACTTCCCAAGCACAAATGTCAAAGCGTTGCAACCTGTTTGATCCTGACTACGGGTGCTGGCTGTACGGAGTTTGCACGTTCTACACGTGGCCGCATGGGGTTTCCCTATGTGCTCCAGTTTCCTCCCTCACTTCAAATTCATACAGGACTTCGTAGGTTAATTGGTAGGTTAATTGGCTTCGGTAAAAATTGTAAATTGTCTCTAGTGTGTGTAGGATAGTGCTAGAGAATGGGGATTGCAGGTCAGAGCAGACTTGGTGGGCCGAAGTGCCTGTTTCCGGGCTGTATATCTAAACTAAAACAAAATAAAACATAGAAATATTTAGCACTGAAACAGGTCCTTCAGCCCATTGAGTCAGTACTGCCCATCTATTTTAAACTAATTAGGCACTGGACTTGTGCAAGTATCTTGGAATAGAGTCATAGACAAATACAGAACACAAATAAGTTGTTTAACCCACTAAGGCCACATTGACCTTCAAGCACATAAATCCTAGACTCACCCATTTTATTCTCCCCTCATCCCAATGTACTTCCTCCAAATTCTATAATCAGATATATATTATAGGCACTTTAGAGTAACCAATTAACCGATCAACCAACATATCTTTGAGATGTGGGAGGAAACCAAATACTTGGGGGGAAACACACACTGCCACAAGGAGAATGTGCAAACCAGCACCAGAGTTCAGGCTTGCACTAGGGTCACTTGAGCTGTGAGACCGCAGTTTCACCAACTCGACCACTGTACTGCCCCGAGATAGGCTTAAGACTTTCATTTTTTTTCTTTTAGAGATACAGCATGGAACCAGGCCCTTCGGCCCACTTGAGTCTACATCAACCACCAATCACCCGAACACGAGTTCTATCCTAACCTTAGGGACAATTTACAGAAGCCAATTAACCTGCATGCGGGAGGAAACCGGAGATCCCGGGGAAAACTCATGTGGTCACAGGGAGAACATGCAAACTCCGAGCAGACAGCACCCAGAGTCAGGATTGAACCTGGGTCTCTGGCGCTGTAAGACAGCAACTCTACCACTGTGCCACTTCTTCAGTCATGCGCTGTATTGCAGAAATCCTAAACATCTTTACACCTACTGAGAGGGTAACAGTGGTTCAATGCAGAGCATTTGACCTTTTTGCAGAAATGCCCTGCGGTGCAATCATACAATCTTACAGCACAGAACAAACCCAGATTAGCCATCTTAACACTTTAATAGATTTACACTATTGATTCCTTTCCTTTATTCTTCCAATGTTTTTCTTTGCAATTATGTATTCAATTCCCTTTTGAATGCTACAACTGCATCTGCTTCTACCACCCGCTCAAAATTAGCATTTCAGATCATGACAACACAGTCAGTAAAAAAATTCTCCCGAGCACCTTTTGCTGCACAAGCCAATTATTTTG
The DNA here is from genome assembly GCA_963514005.1 of Raja brachyura. The sequence goes on along the minus strand of OY740795.1, from coordinate 32,793,313 downwards.
TACCTGTGCTGACTAAAACATTTGTTCCTTATTTATCCGGTCCTTCATCTTTCTGCACACCACCATGTAGGAAAAGTGCAGTTCACATTGACCAAGGCTCACTCCATCGCCAATCACCATGGCAATCTGCCTAATCAACTAAAACTTTCCAAAATGTTTTTCCGACTCCATCTCCAAAGTAATTTTCCATGTTGAAATGTTAACATTCGCCATTGATTTCTTCTGTGTCTGGGTTCCTTCTGGAGGAGAATAGTGTCAAATGGGATAGTGGGACCAAAATTAAAATTCCTAGCCTCTCTGTTACAAGGGAACAGGTTCAAGGATCTGACTAGTAGAACAGAAAAGGGCTCACTTGTCTGATTAGTTACAAATCAGTTTTATTGGCAAGAGAGGACAAAAATAATACTATGGAGACGGCATCAGACTAGCTATTCTAAACATCATAGAGGCAGGAGAGAAAAGCAAAAAAGGCCCAGGTCTTCAAACTCGGTCTGACCTCTCTACTTAAGGTCCTGTCCCACTGTACGAGGTAATTCAAGAGTTCTCCCGAGTTTTCCCCTGATTTGAACTCGGAGAATGTCCATAGCGGGTCCGTTGGAGTTCGTGGATGTCTCGTAGCGGCTCATACGAGTAAAAAGTAACAATTTTTTTCATCACGAGTATTTTTTTTACGCGTGGACATTTTTCACAGTGTTGATAAAACTTCACGAGTTTGCCGGATTTCCCGAGTACCTACCGTTACTCGTACGAGCCGCTACGAGACATCCACGAACTCCTACGGACCCACTATGAAAATTCTCCGAGTTCAAATCAGGGGAAAACTTGGGAGAACTCTTGAATTACCTCGTACAGTGGGACAGGCCCTTAACTCTGAGCTCCTCTCATTAACTCTTGCTTCCCTTCACCTCATCAGTCATTCGCGTCACACTCAATCTTGTGATTCAAGCTTTAGTGAGAAGTGTCACTCGGTGCCAACATCATCTGAGTTGTTATAGAAATGTCATTTGTCACAATAATGGGTCCCCATAAGTATATATAATCCCAGGGTAAAGTGTCATTGATGTCAGATTAATGTTTGATGATACACCTTGTCAATATTAAACTAAAAGAACAGTGGTAAATTGCCCTATGAGAGCAGTTATACTTCACACACACACAAACTGACCAGGCAATGTGTGGCGAAGGCACTGGCCCAGGCAGCTTTTCAGCGTTTTTCATTTTTCGAGCAGCAGTACTACAGTTCTCTGCTGCCACCTGTTTGATCGTGACCACAGATCGCATTGGGGAGCAGCAGCCAAAAGGATAAATGATTTTAAGAAGTGAGTTGTGCAGCCAGCCCCTTCTCTTGCTGCAGCTCCCCAGGTCTCAGTGCTGTTAGTTGGTCTTTTCACGAGCTGATGCGAGGATAAATAGTGAACAGACGGCTGTACTTGGGACTCAGCGTCCCACACTGGAAGGCTTGTGTTTCTGCTGTGGACACCGCAGGTACAGGAAACATCTGGCTTCTGTTGAGAGGAGCATTTACATTCTGTCCGTGGGAGCTTCATTCAATGGCTATGGAAGGAGGTCGACCACATGCCACATTCCCTCATACATTCACTGAAATATTTAATGACTTAAAGAGCAAACTGAATTACCTGCCAGTAGGCAGCAATTGCAAAGCATGCTTCTCCTCTCTCTCCAAGTGCATCTCTACCTTGCAAATCGTATACCAGTAATTCGTAAAGAATCACAGACATTCAAACGAGCAGCATAGAAACGTATTATGTTCACAGAGCTTTAACATTTTTCAGCTCCTAGGAGACATGAAGTCTGTGAAATAACAACCTTCATATTTTTCAGATCCCTGGTACATAGTTTGTCATTCAAAGCTACTTAACTGCAACAAAATTAACGTTGCCTAAGCATTCTGCTTGACATCAAAGATTTAAAATTATTTTGTAGCATTGTACTCGGAGCACATAACAACTTTTATATTAAATGCTTTTATATTACCAAACAACATTATTAAAATGAAGAAAGTATGTAATGACTTCTTACATATTTTAAATCTTCTGATACTTTGAGCTGCTGCTTGTAGAAAAGCCATTATTCCACATATTTGGATCAAAAGTTTCCAATCTGAAGTGTTCACTCTGTTTCTCTCTCCATTGATGCTGTCTGATCAATTGACTATTTAAGCATTCTGTTTTATTTCTGGGTTTCTAAAACCATGATATTTTGTTTGCATCTACAGTCAGACAAGTTAACTAAAATAACATAATTTAGTGAATATATTATAAAACTATGAGTTTATGCACAGAACCTAAATATGTACAAAGTTTAAATTTACTATGTTCCATATGATGAAATTTACCTCAATTTATAGATATGCGACATATCTTCCCATGAATAAATAGTAATATATTGTACTGAATGTACGGTTTGTTATTCACTCAAAGCTCGCAGAAATAGCACGTAATTGCATGACTAAAAATTTCACACCACGTATCAACCCAACAAACCTTTTTGTTTAATATTATCATAGATTGACCAAAAGTATACTGAACACGTAAAATTTGTATTCAGCTACAGATGTATAAAATCTGTAGAATATATCCTTAAAGAATATTTTATCTTTTATCTTCTCATCTGCTCAGTCAAGGTTTTCTTTTGTTTGTTCCAAGAGCAATAAATGTTAAATGTGTGAAGAATTAAATCTTGTTTACTTCAGTTTGACATAACAGTCAAAGTCATTTTAGCACATCTAATCTATGCTAAATATCATTGAAATCATCTACGTTTTTTTTCTCACCCTGTACTGCACTTGGAAACTTAGAATAGACTGGAATTTTTCACAATGTAAATTGACACAAAAGAAATGTGTGTATGTAAGATAAGGCAATTGTGATTTGTTTTAGGTCTATCAAAGAAAGGTAAAATGTCACTTTAATTTCATCAAAGAAAACTGTACTCAATACATCATGCACTTCCCTGCCAGAAAATGTCTAATCCTGGAAGACAAACCATCCATTGATGTTCTTTAACAAAGAGTCATAGTTGTGGGACAATAATTGTGTCAAGGCAGTTTGATATCAGCATGGGGAAAAATGTTAGGCTCCACCAGGGCCAGTATTCGCGCTCCGGGAAGTCCCTGTGGGATGTCCATGAGATATGGGTCAAAGCCAGATCACAACCAGAACCTTAATCCCTGCGCCAGCTGACAGACCCGTTGTTTGCGGAATGACAAATTGCCAGAAGTATTCAAAACCTAAGATGGTTCAAAGGACAGGATTAGTGGTGTGTTAATGAAGGGATTGAAACTGGTATTAAGTTGTGTAGTGTATGTAATGCTGCAAGATGACTACCAATGTCAATGTTAACGGAGCAGAATATTCTGCCTCCTTACGTGGGTGTGCAGTGAGGAAGGAGAAATGCCTCAGTCGCTGATGAGGAGTTAAAGTGTGTATTGTTTTAAAATGTTGTACTTTGTCACATTATGAACAACAGGGTGTGTGTGGGAAGTACTTGCATTGGCGGATGTAAAATAAGCTGACCCCACCTCCTGGAGCTCATCTTACTTTCGCTGTCAACAATCCTGTCAGATAGCCTTGATGTCGTTTAAAACAATATTAAAGTTAGAAAGAAATGGAACCTCCTCCATTTCTAATGAAATTTACACCAATTTACACCTACGCACATGGTTAGAAGACACTAATTTTTAAACTCCACGATTTTCTGAAACCCTAATAAATGTTGCTAAGAATACGTTGTGTACATACCTTATATACCGTATATGTAACATAGATTTGTGGATCTATCAGGATTATAAAACATGGCAGGTGTGCACAAAGTAATCTCCCATCACCTATATGAGGGCACACTATTGCGTGAACTTCCTTGATGATATCTCGGCAAGCTGTACTTTCAGTACACCAGGTACTTATTTCTATGTTCAAAAATAATATTCATGTTTGAATTTAAAGTCTGAATATTTTACCAACAGTGGAAATTTCAGAGACTAGGTGGCTTAGCTTTAAGGTAAGAGAGGAAAAGTTTAAGGAGATGTGCAGGGCAAGTTTTTACTCAGGGTGTTGGGTGCCTGGAATGCACTGCCGAGTGTGGTGGTTGAGGCAGATACAATAGTGGCATTTAAGAGGCTTTGGGATAGGCACTTGGATTTGCTGGGAATGGACAAATATGGATCACGTGCAGGCAGAGGAGATTGGTTTATCTTGTTATCATGTTCGGCATATACATTATGGGCTGAATGGTCTGTTCCTGTGCTGTTCTATGCCCTTCTTTGTGATTTTTTACAGATGCTCTATATTTTATTGCCATCTCGTAATTTCAATGTCTTTAGTTTCTCTTACTTGGGAATAGTAATTAAATAGGAAAGATTGTCAACAATTGTCTCTTATCTCTGATTTTCTGTGTCTTGAGAGTCCACAGTGTAATATTGATATGAAACTAGAGGCATTCCTAAGGAGCGAAACAATGCCTCAAGTTTTTCACTAAATAATAATAATTTTCTTCTGACCATGTTTGCACGTAGGACCGTCGCTGCTGGAAGTGAATGGCAAGGATATTATTTGTGAAAAGTAAATGATCTGCATTAGGAAATGGAGGGAAACATTGTAAAGGATTGGAGAGCTTTAAAGGATTGGAGAAAAGAAGGCAGGTTAAGAAAGAGGACAGAATGGTGTTAAATGCCATTTAACTTACAAATTGAAGCAACACACCTCAGACCTAACCAATTATCTCAGAGGTCCATGTATACAACACACTATGAACTAATTCATGATCCAAGAAGAAATCAAAAAGTTAAATAGATCTTGGAATAATCATAGTGCACAGTGCATGGAAATAGCGAGTATCTCTGAATTTATTGCTAGTCTTGCAATTATGTTGCTTCACTATTAATCTAGAGAGCTGGATTCAATTTCTGGAGGCAGTTTCAAATTATACCATGACACCTTGTAAAATTAAATTTCAATTCAATTAATTGGAAAACCTGGAATTAAAAAAGGCTGGTTTCAGTAATTGTGACCGCAATACAAGTGAGCTGTTACAAGAAATATCTAGCTCACGAATATCCATCTGATGACTTAGTGCAATCTTGTTTCTCTGTGGAAAGGCTGAGCAAGGGAAGTCAGTGATGGCCAATAAATGCCAACGCCGATAGTAATGCCCACAACCTGGGTGAAAAATGAAAAGAAAATTGTCAATGATCGAAACTCTTGCACAGTAAGGGAAGACTCTAAATAACTAGAGTATGTCTCTAAATAAGACTTTTTTTTATGTTTGCATTGTAACTCTTGTAGTCAATATTTCAAAAATGAGAAATGTTTTAAATTAAAATGTTCATGCTATTTTTGCTTCTCTCTTAATCATTTGTGTATTAAAAAGTGAATTAAAATTTGCATCCTGGTTCACTGCCTGTGGAAATTCTTCCTGTGGAATTGGCTCCTCAGCCAGTTCAAAGATCAACATGGATGTGGAGAGGATGTTTCCACTAGTGGGAGAGTCTAGGACCAGAGGCCATAGCCTCGGAATAAAAAGACGTACCTTTAGAAAGTTTAGGAAGAACTTCTTTAGTCAGAGGGGGATCAATCTGTGGGATTATTTGCTACAGACGGCTGTGGAGGCCAAGTCAAAGGATATTTTTAAGGCACAGATTCTTAATTAGTAAGGGTGTCAGGGGTTATGAGGAGAAGACAGGGGAATGGGTTTGAGAAGAAATGATAGACCAGCCATGATTGAATGGAGGAGTAGACTTGATGGGCCGAATGGCCAAATATTACTCCTATAATCTATGAACCCATGAACAGGACTCCATTCTGAAGTGACCTGTTAGCAGCAAGCATTAGATAAAGGGATGCCTTCATATCAATGATCACCTGACCATTGCAAAAAGGTTCCGTCAAGGTCAAGCTGTGAGAGCTCATCACAGCTCACAATTTAAACCCCTGTCTCACGGTGCGAGTTGGCCCACGAGTGACCCCGAGTTTTCACTCGTGGTGATCACGTACAGCCAACGTAGCGGGAACGTGGGACCTCGCGCGATCAACTTGTCCACTCGTGGCGCTAACGGCAGGTACCCGCGAAACTTGTGAACTCGTGAAAAAAGTCAAACATGTTTGACTTTTTCCACGAGTCAATTTTACTGTTCAAGTTTAAAATTGAAACATTTAGACTCGTTGTAAGAATGTAGGGCTCGTGCGTTTAACGTAGTGATTCGTGAGTCTACCGTGGGAACTCTTTAAAATATTTCAGTGCCATTCACACTCGAGTCTTAATCACAAAATTTAATTCACCCTAGACTAAATATTCTTTGTTTTTTGATCATTTTCGTCTTATTTTCCCATGTGTACAATTTTATATATAATGTATATCCTAAAAATATGTTAAAAAAAAACTAGGAGTGAAAAAAAAGTTTAATTACCACAGGAGTTGGAAAATCATTCTATTAGAATGATTAAAAAAAAACATTCCAACGTCTAAACACTGGGCTTCAGCCCTATCATACCCTTTCGGGGGGTGATTACTGCAGTTATTTATTGGAAAATTAGCTATAAAACCATGGAGATGAATCAATGAACATTGGATTTTCCTGACGCGTAGATCTGGTTTTGGGGTCCCGCCAAGAGGAGGTGATGTGGACACGGTTTCAGTTACAGTTCTAGAGGAACATTGCTTCCGATCTAAGTCTCTTATGCACTCCTCAGAAGAACTGGGTGTGCTCTTCACCATTATGGCTCCCAGCCTACAGGTTTCTGATCTGAACAACTAACTTCTTCCCAATTTCTCCTCCACCCACTCCCCCACCCCCCCCTATTTCCCTCTCCTCCTCGGCGCTCTTGTTCACTCCCTCCCTCCCTCCCTCCCTCCATCCCTCTCGCAGGGCTTGGTTCAAAGGGGCCAACGAGCCAAGCGGGGTCTGAACCCTTTCTGAAAACAAGCGCAAAGAGTAAAAAGTATTGTCAAGCGCTCCAAACTTCGTTTAAAATAAGTAAATCCGACCTTGGCTAATAATTTAAAAATAAATCCTTATACAAAACCAACACCCTACAAACTCTCTGTCTCTCACGCTGCCTGTTGCCTTGTGGGGGGTGTGTGTCGGAGAGAGGGGGTGTGGGTGTGGAGGGGACCCGATGTGAATGTTACCACTATAGGATGGCGAGCTTGGGCTCTGAGCTGCAGTGATAGAGAGCAGAGAGAGAGAGAGAGGGAGAGAGAGTGGGTGTGCGCGTCAGCAGCAAAGTTATATACAACGGGGGTACACAAAAGGCTGGAGAAACTCAGCGGGTGCAGCAGCATCTAAGGAGCGAAGGAGTGAAGGAGACAGGTGACGTTTCGGGTTGAGACCCTTATATACAACGGGCTTGTACCCGCTGGCAAGATAGGTTTCCTTTGTTCTCATCCGGGGCTTCAGAGAGATCGGAGAGAATTAAGTCTCCCTTGCACACCACTCCGAACCCAAGGGCCTTGTCACCCCAGACAGATTAATGACGCCCCCCCCCCCCCCCCAACCTCCCTCACACCTGGGCACCAAAGCAGCTCAGGAGGCGAACCCTGAGCTCCGTCTCCCAACAATCTGATGCGCATTTTCCCTCTGTAGGTCATATTAATAGATGTAGCCGCGCTGATTTCTATCTTTAACTCAAAGCCACAGGATGGAGGTGTTTTCTTTAACATTGTTGCTTTATTAAAACATACCTTCATTCACGGTTGGCTCAAGTGTAACGGGAGAGGAACTTGGTAACTCGGGAGAGCACCTTGGAACATCGCATAAAGAACATGCCCGTGGGAACTCGGTTAAACACTTGACCATAAACTTTGAATCTCGTGCATAACCACGAGTCCGTTTTTTTTCTTTCACTTGGGGTTACTCTTGGGTGGACTCGCACTGTGAGACAGGGCCTTTAAGCCTATTATTTTGTCATTCAAATGTAGCTGTCACCAGTCTATATTTTGGTTACTTCACTTTGAAATAACTTGTAAATCGCTTTGCAATGAAACAATCACTGACTTTATCACATTCTAACACAGTTCCACAACTGATTTGTCAAGTTTAATTTTCGGTTAGTTTAGAGATACAGCGCGGAAACAGGCGCTATGGCCCACCGAGTCCATGCCAATCATTTTTTTGTCGCCACTGGATTTTGAAATGTTCAAAATCTTTCAGCAACCCTGATAAGTCAGTCAATTATGTCGGCAGTCACCGATAAAATCACCAAATGGGACAGGCCCTAACACTAGGGCCAATTTACAATTTTTACCAAAGCCAATTAACCTACAAAGCTGTACGTCTTTGCTGTGTGGGAGGAATAGGTGATATTTTGTAGTTTCAAAGCAACGTCATCATTAGAAAGAAGACAATCGTACTTGTTGCAATATCTTTCATGATGTCCCAAAGCGACTTCCAGACAATGAAACCCTCATGAAATGTGATCTCTGCTGTGGAGGGGCAAACGTGGCTGCCAATAAACACGCGGCTGATTCCGTGAAATAATTGCTGTTGACGGAGGGATAAATACTGAGAGAGCTGGCTTGTTCTGTTTTGAACTGTCCGCCAGAGAGACCAGATCACTTTGATTTAACATTGTATCTGTAAGAGGACACTTTTAATAACACTTGCCAGCGCCAGCTCTGAAGCTTCAGCCTCGGTCGTGTGCGTAAATCTCCCGAGTGCGGCTTGGATTCATGAACTTTGCACAAGTGTGCTGCCACTGAGCCAATGTTGGCCCCATTATTATGTCAGTTTACCACTGGGAAGAATTTAGAAAAAAAAAATTCAATGCTTTCTTGTCACAGTTTTTTCTCCTGTGACTTAGCCAACACGATCTCTGCTTGTCAGTGTCAATGAGTCACTTCAACTTGCACACTGAGACTATTATCTGACTATCACAAATTCAATGCCAATTGAAACACTCCTGTCACTGATAAGACAAGGATGATGATTTTAGGACAGAAAACTTCCGAGGGCTGAAACCTTACGCTTGCATTATTTTAGCAAGAATTTTCTGTGAAAGCTTGTAATGAATGTGTCAAATGATCCAAGTTTTACTGCAGCAAGCAGGAATGAGTATCGTGGTAGTGGAACACTGTGTCCAATCCATGAATTTTGTGGTCGCAACGGGTGTTCGATACAGTGACCAATGTATGATATTGTGTGTGCAAAATGGAACAATAATGCCAGAAATATCCTGCTTATCCAGCAATAACTGTCCTATCAACAACTGGAGTGCAGACCTGAGCTACTATCTACCTCATAGGCGACTCTCGGACTACCTTTGGTCGACTTTACTGGACATTATCTTGCACTGAATATTATTCAAGTTATTCCCTTTATCATGCATGTGTACACTGTGGATGGCTCAATTGTAATCATGTATTGCCTTTCCACTTACTGGTTAGTTCTCAACAAAAGCTTTTCACTGTATCTCAGTACATGTGACAATAAAGCCTGCTTAATTTTCCAGCAAAATGCCTTATTGCACCCTGTTTCCTGAGTTAGTATGTAGTGGGTAGTGCTATTTTACAGCAGTTTGAACATATTCCTGGTGGTTTATCACTTGATCAGTTCTTTCTAAATATTCTATCCAATCCTTGCCCACTGCCCATCATAGCCTAACTAATCTACTCATCCTTAAGGCACTATACCTTCCTATGCCAATTGGAAAGCAGAAAGGCTCAGTATTATATAATTGGATGTTTTTGACTCTCTAATAAATGCAAATACCCAAAGAAAATTCATTTAAAAAAAAGATTTACTCTAATAATCCTAAAATATTTTAGCCTGGGTTGCTGAAAATTAATCTTTAATCCTTAGCGTAAAACGTTGTGGGGGCAAAGGCAGGAGAATGGGATTAAGAGGGAAAAATAGATCAGTAATGATCAAATGGCGGAGCAGATCCAATGGGACAAATGCCATAATTCTGTTCCTATGTCTTATGATCTTATGAATCTCATTGGCTAGAGGAAGGATACATAAACCAGGAAGTCAAATTTAAGGGGCTACGTTATTCAAGGAGGGTAAATAATTGTCTTGAATATCATATGATATATATTTTTAATGTCTTAATCATTCAGTCTGTGCAGCAGCCACATAGCAGGTTTCACCTCAGGATAGCTTCTAAAAGTACCAGGAATAAACTCTTAGTATTTCCATCTCTCTTCTCAGAGTAGAATTCTGATCCCAAGTCTATGCATTTTCAACAGAATGTCATCTACTGTGGAGCTCGACATTTTTTTGGAAATTAACCCCAAAATATTCTCCTTGCAACAGAGTGAATCGGCTGTTCAACCCATAATTTGGAAAAAAATATTGAGCTGAATAATGGGTGACTTGGGGATCAATTGTATCAATTGCATCCCAGGTCTACAGGGACAAATTTCAAAATGTTCACGCAGTTATTACTTGATCTTTTCTTTGTACTATGTCTGTGCTGTGGCTTTGAATTTAGCTGCAAAAAGAAAAATGTTTTCACAGCACTTTTTTGTTCTGTGTTCAAGGCCATATTCCTGTACAGTGTTAACCTAAGAGCATTTTTGGACAATTTGGTTCAAATTCCTCAAGAGGCTATCTTGCAGAGAAATAATTCCGGGCAGCCTCAGCCTGCTTCCTTTCATTCTAAATTGCTGAAGCTTCACGTACTTGCAATTGGACGCCATCGGCTTTTGCTCGTAAATTATTCTAATTCCTGTGGGTTAAGCAGAGCATTTGCACTTTTCAAGAAGAGCATGAGCACCAAAATGATCAATTTGTTTCTAAATCTGTGGGAAAAAATGAGGCATCTCTAATAATACAGCCCTTTGCTTCAAAGGCAGTGTGGTTAGGTCAAGGTTTTCCTCTACATATTATTTTGTTGTGGGTGAAAATAAAGCAGAAGCCAATTTACACCTTGGAAAAACGATTGAAAATAAGGTGAAACTATTTCAAAAATGAAATGCTTTTTGGTTCATGTTCTGTTAAATACCACACAAACAGTGCTTTGTGAAATATTTTGCAGTTCAATTAATATGCTTCTTACAGAAAACTCATAAGCACGAATTGGCAACCAATTTTCCACAGCATTTGGCCTTGTAAGTGAGAAATTATTAATATGATACAAAACCTGATGAACAATTATGGAGTGTAGCATTTTGCAACAGTGAGCCCTGGAATAAATCATAATAGGGGATCAGTGAGGATGTCACCAAAGCTTGTACAGTGAAGAAAATGTGAATCCAGAATGGGTTGGATATATCTCAGGCAAAGCATAAACTGAAACGTATGACATTCACCAAAATTAACTTTACGTTTGAAATTTTTCGATCGGTGCCTTATCCCGCAGATGAAAAAGTTCTTAATGAAGGCTGGGTGGACATAGCTGTTGCCAGATGCCTGTTTGATACATGCAGCATGTGATATTCTGTAGGAAAGATACCATTTAATATGCTAATATATGTTAATGATCCCAGCATAATTTCCCGTCTGTTCAGGATAGAGATGTGCAGCACAATCAGCCCGTCCATCTGGAGTGGACAAAGATGCTCTTAAAGAGACAGGGGCTATTTACTACAGTATTACCGTGTGTTTTCATGACTTTTTAACTGTTGTTTTTGGGGGTTTGTTTATAACTGAAACCAGATTGGTGTCAAGATTAATTTTAGTCAATGTCTTCCATTTCAGTGTATGCTTAGCCTGAGATATGTCTAACCCATTCAGGATTAACTTTTTTTCACTGTACAAGCTTTGGAGACATCCTCACATAATCCCTATTATGATTTATTCCAGGGCTCAATGCTACACTCCATAATTGTTCAAATTTTGTATCATATTAATATATTTTCACTTACAAGGCCAAATGCTGTGGAAAATTGGTTGCCAAGTCGTGCTTACGAGTTTTCTACAAGAACATATTAATCGAACTGCAAGATATTTCACGAGGCACCGTTTGTGTGGTATTGTGTAGTATTATCTGATCTGATTGCAAAAGAACTCTTTTCACTGTACCTCTCTATACATGAAAATAATAAATCTAAGCCCTAAACAGAGTAAAATAGTTTCGTTTAGTTTAATTTAAAGCTACAGCATGGAAACAAGCCCTTTGGTCCACTGAGTCCGCACTAACCGTCAATCACACTCATTCTATGTTGTCCCACTTTCCATTGCACTCCCTACACATTAGGGGCAATTAACAGAAGCCAATTAACCTACAAACCCACACGTCTTTGGAATATGGAAAGAAACCAGGGCACCCAGAGAAGACCCACGCTGTCACAGGGCAGCAAACTTCACAAAGACAGCATGCGTAGTGAGGATTGAACCCGTGTTTCTGATGCTGTGGGGCAACAGCTCTACCACTGTGTCACTGTGGCCATCTGTGGATTAGTGGCTGTTGAGATGAAGTGAGCTTCTGCCAGTAACTGTTCTTTCCTGAGTACCCAACCCTGGCCATCTTACTGTGCAGCATCTATGAACAAACCAGAGATGTCCTTAAAAAAAATGTGGGAAAATCACGGGAAGAATGTTCCCAGTTGTATACCATAACATTCATCATATAATTTGAAATTGTGAATAAGTTCCTCACCACTTTCAGGCACTTTAATTTAAGAAGTCATTTTTCTTGATTATAAAATTATTTTCACTATCCTCGACACAAGCATTAGGTCAATAATAAAATAACAAATTCAAGCTTTGAAACTGTATTCATTTATTTAATAATGCATTGTGTATTGTATCACATTTTCATTCAACGTTTAGAATGAACAAACATGAAAATATAATAATAATCATAATCATACTTTATTAGCCAAATATGTTTTGCAACGTATGAAGAATTTGATTTGCCATACAGTCATACCAATAAAAATCAACAGAATACATAAAATACATTTAAACATGAACATTCCCCACAGTGACTCCTCCACATTCCTCACTGTGATGGATGGCAAAGAAAAGGCGAAAATATTGATATCAGCAACAAAAGCTCTGAAAAATAAATGTCAGATTCCTCCAAAGGGTGGCACAGTGGTGCAGTGGTAGAGCTGCTGCCTCAAAGAGCCAGAGATCCATGTTCGATCCTGACCTTCGCAGCTGCCAGTGCGGAGTTTGTAAGTTCTCCCGGTGACCGTGTGAGTTTCCTCCGTGTGCTCCGATTTCCTCCCACATTCCAAAGACAAGCGCGTTTTTGGGTTAATTGGCTTCTGTAAATTGTCCCGATGGGGGTGAATGGGAAAGTAGGATAAAATAGAACTTGAGTGAATTCATGGTGATTTATGGTCAGTGTGGTCTTGGTGGGTTGAAGGGCCTGTTTCCATGATGTATCTCTAAACCAAATCTCTAAACAGACTTGATTTTATTGGACAAATACACAGGTGGGTATGTCACACCAATGGACAAGTCTACCTCATTGACCCTGACTTTATTAGCTTATTCCAGAAATACACATGGACTAATGGAGACTTGCAACAAGGAAAAAGGCCCACCAGTATGCTCTGTATAGCTGCCATTAGCCACAGCACTGATCTCATTTTCTAGCACAAGTTCACCAGTTTTTATGTGCTCAATTTTAATTGGTTTTAGCATGTTAAAATAATGGCTTACAAAGCATTTTTTCAAATCACACCATGATTAAACAGATACCTCAGGGTCCTTGCGTAGGAAGGAACTGCAGATACTGGTTTACACCAAAGATAGATAGAAAATGCTGGAGTAACTCAGTGGAACAGGCATTATCTCTGGAGAAAAGGAATAGGTGTCGTTTCGAGTGAAGACCCTTCCTCAGACATCAATGTGTGACATGGTCTTGAACCGAAACATCACCTGTTCCTTTTCTTCAGAGATGCTCCCTGTTACTCCAGCATTGAGTTCCCTCAGTTACTCCAGCATTTTGTGTCTACCCTAGGTTCCTTGACATTCAATGTTCCTTGACAAGGTTTCTTGAAAGCAGCATTGAAAAGAAGAAATGCTGCAGGTGTTAACATTTCAATGTGTGACATTGTCAAAAAATGATCTATGCTGTTAATTTGACAATCTCAGCCACATAGGTTGGGTAAAGCACCTCGTGAAGGTCAGGAATCTTGCCAGAGAAGCAAATGCAGTGTCATTGAACAGTCCATGCACCTCCTGATGGTTAAACCCATTTAGCAAGCTTTAGCAAGGTCTCAGACCATGGTGTTGTCTCAGTCATCCCATTAGCCACTGTTAGTTTGATGTAAGGAAACCTGCAATAAGAGAAAATAGACTGAAAAGAATTGAGTGCATTTGGAGTCTCCTCACAAAAGGATACAGGGGGAGTGTATTTTGAAATTCAAATGGAAAACAGTTATGATTTAAGTCAGTTTGAGGCTGTCCTGAAATTTGATTGGAATGAAATTATTAATGAATGGGGCTCGGGGTGAAATTAACTTCTTACAAGTGGCTGACAATAGAAGGAGACTGATTCAGCCAGACTATTAGATCAGGAGCACAGGTAAATCTTGTTCTTATGATAATTGCCTACACAAAACCAGCACAATTGCCTTGGCTTTAACAAATGTTCTCATTAAAAATACAATCACAAGACTGAGCAGGTGCCTATCATCTTTCTCCCCACCCTACACAGCAGGAATTATCCAGAAACTAATGGTCTGGAACAATGCCTTGTGTCTACCTGTAGAAACATTTCACCACCTAACTTATCAAACAACAATCTATCTCTGCCTTAAAATATTCAAAGAGTACGTATATGTATAGCAACCGATGAGAAAGATAATTCCAAAGTCTCATGATATATGGAGAGAGAGAGAGAAAACAAAATCACATTATCTCTTCCTTAATTGGGCAAACATTTATTTTTAAGCTAACCCCTTATTCTGGATTTTCCCACAAGAAGAAACATTTTCTTCCCAAATAACTTGTTGGCACCCGTCAGGATCTTGTACTGTTCAGCCTTCTGAACTCCAGCAGATACAAGCCCAGAATGTCCAACCTTCCCTTACCAGACACAGTGCCCATTTCAGATGGTAGTTCTCTGAATTGCTTCACATGCATTAACATTCTTTAACATATATAGAAGAGTACAGCAAAGCAACAGGCCCCTTATTGCCCACAATGATCATGACAAACACGATGCCACGTTAAACACATCTCTGCCTACACATGATCTATATCCCTCCACTCCTTGCACCTTTTTTTCACCCAGTTTTATTTCACCAGGGAGGTCTTACCTTCCACTACCTGCAACCTCCGGCAACCACCTTCAACTAGCATCGCAACCGGCTTTGACTAAAAAATTACCGATTTTTTAAACGGCAACATATTTTTAGTCGCGGTCGGTTTTGAATTTTTTGAAATAATCGCCGGAACATAGAAGAAACGGAACCCAATTTTGACCATTAGGGAGACTGACAAAAACCTCCGGGAACCTCCGGGAACCGCACAGAAACCTTGGGTGGGGCGCAAAGTCTCCAGAGGTTTCCGTTCAGGTTTCCTAAGTGGGACATTAAGCTATGTCCTCTAGTTTTTTACATTTTTACTCTAGGGAAGAGGTTCTGATTGTCTACCCTTTCCATACCTATCATAATTATATATATTTCTCGCCAGGTCCCCCCTCAACTTCTGACGTTCCAGTGAAAACAATCCAAGTTTGTCCAACCTCTCCTTATTGCTAAATATACTCTAATCCAGGCAAGAATCTTGTAAACATCGGTCTGTCACCTACCCATGTTCTCCTGAGATTCTGCCTGACCCACTGAGCTACTCCAGCACTCTGTGACTTATTTTGTAAATTAGCATCTGCAATTCCTTGTTTCTACACTTCTACACCAGCTCTGAACCCTACACAAATACTTCCTGCAATGAGCAACCAGAATGGATACAATACTCCAAATGGCACCTAACAAAAGTTTTGAACAAGTTCTTCAATAAGAAGGCCAATAACATTCACAATACATAATTCACAATACCCATGCATCAATCTCACCAGTGCCCCATATCGTTGAAAGATGAAGTCCTTCGAAGAGAAAATTGAGCATTGCGTCCATTTGTTATTATTGTTATTATTAATTTATAGACATGTTTCATTTCTATAACAATCTGTGTTGGTGTATTTTTTGCTCTGTAAAATTCCTGTGGGTGAACATTTGTAACTCACAACAATAATAATGTTTTGGTCCAATACAGTGACGTTCCTCTCCAATGATAACCTGACAATTTATTTGCCAGCTCCTAAAAAAATGATTTTCCTTATGTAAAACATTAACTATTGGATTGTTTATTGAGCTTGGGTACACAAAGAAAATGATTTTGTAACATTTCCATCAATTGTGAGTGATACCTACATTTGCAACCCATTTAATAAACTTCAGGTCATCAGCTTCCAATAGAACAACATCAAATGAATATACACCAGGGTGGAAATGTCAAAGGCTAGAATGTATTGCTTGAAGGTGAGCGAGGCAAAGTTTAAAGGGGACTTTTTTTACGCAGATGGTGGTGGGTGCCTAGAATGAGCTGCCGGTGGTGGTACTGGAGGCAGATATGATAGTTATGTTTAAGAGGCTTTCAGAAAGGCACATGGATATGCAGGAATGGAGAGGTATGGATCACATGTAAGCAGATGAGATTAGTTTAGCTTGGCATCACGTTCAGTGCAGACATCGTGGGTGGAAGGCATGTTTTTGTGCTGTACCGTTTCGATCTTCTGTGTTCATCTCACCCGACAATAGTTTGCCAGGACTGAAACATAAATTAATTGCCACATTCTGATCCGCATAGAGCAATAGGCAAGGACAAGAACCCAGCAGGAAAGCAGCGCAGAAGAGAATGGGTGCTGCTGGGAAAGGTTCCTTCCTGGACATTATATTTTGGAATCCCTCCCTGGTTTCTGAAAGTAATTGTACCCATTCTCAATCTAAAGTGGTCGGATGGTGCTATGTCGTGCTTGCATTCCACCAACATCGTGTGAGGCCATTGCCAGGGCACTTGGAGCTCGATGAATCTGCCACTGCTCCAGCCTCTGTGATTATTCATGGGATACTTGCAAATGAGAACACATTTTCTTATTCCACATTATGTATGGAAACTACAATTGTATTGAAATAAAATCTTCATCAAGGCTGGGTGATGGTGATTTTGATTTGTTGTGAAGGTGCAAAAAAAACAGTGCTGCAAAGGACTAACATATTTCACCTTTATTCCCCAACAAAAGATATCCTTTCTCTCAGATCACATGAGAACATTTAAATGAGGTCAGAGCATGTGAAAGGAATGTTGTGTCAATTTTTTTTCCATAGATTTAATTAAAGGCTAAATACACAGAGCGCAAGTCCCACCATAGCTGTAAAGAAATGTGTGTCAAATGGGAAACAAATCGCTGCTTTGTGTCCTCTCACAGAAAACTGGTTTGTTGTGTGTGTGTCTACAACTAGGGTGGTCTTTCTACTTAGTCCATCAGGTTTTAAAATGTATTTGTTCTGGCAAGGTCTATTGTGCACCGCTATCCAGGTGCGCAGCATTCAATTATGGCAATTAACCAACCTTTAAAATAATCTTTTGCTATAACACAATCATTATACATGGTCTTTCACTGCAGTTTATTCTAAATCTGTGATCCTATTGTCAAAATATAACATCAAAAGGGGCAGGGTAGCTGTCAATCTGTTTTTTAATTTATAAATTCATCGTGTTGCAATGTAATTCTATCATTGGCACTTGAAGGTGTCATTATTAGAATAATCATTACTTGGTTCTAATTATTAATTTTCTTCCCGACATCAGATCATGGAAACTCATTAAATTACATTCTCTGTACACATTTGTTGCGAGTATTAACAGCTTATAGTTTATGGAAATATATCTGTACCATCTACATCTGGTATTGTTTTAAATTGATTTAAAGAAGCCCACCATGCAAATAATGTTCCTTATGCTGTTTTGTGAAGCATGTAGTGAAGATCTAAATGCACAGTTAAAACGATGACAGTACCACTCACCACAATGTGCAATGAATCAAATCATTCTCCAGTTTAAGGGAAGAGTATTACCATAATTATAAAAGCTGGTAAAGTGAAACATATTTCTGGGAGTCATCAGAGATACTATACATACCAATTAAAGTGACTGACTGAAACAATGGAAACAAATAGTGCTGTATCAAAGATTCATGCAATTCCCCTAGATTCACTAATAATCACTGTGAATTCCAATTCCCTCCCCTAGCAAACCCATCTCTGGTACTGAAAGCTTCAGCTGCAAACCTATCTGCTTCTCTGTTTTCCCTTTAACCTCACCGCTTTGATCGTGCTTTTGGTCGCCTATCAATACATCTTGTTTAAGGACACATTTCCCATTGAAGGTGTTATAGAAGTGAAGGTCAATCAAGATAATTGGAAAGGGATGTGCCATTACTTTTTAACCCAGGCCACAAAAGGCATGGAGAATTCAAAGAAAATTATTTTTTATATTATTCTTATAATACTGGAATTTATTGGCAAGTAAAATGTAATGCTTTTTTGGGGGAAACCAAATACCACCGTGTGAGGCTTCGATGGCAGCCTCGCGAACAGTCTGTCTGTCCTTTTCGTCTTTTCTTTATCATTTTTAGTGCATTTAAAAAGTTTGTGTTAATGTTCTCCGGTTTGTTTTATGTGGGGGGTGGGCGGGGGGGGGGGGGGGTTTGAGGAAACTTTTTTTCAATCTCTTACCTTACCGGAGATACGATTGTTTTCCGGGTCGTATCTCCAGTTGCTCTGCGGCCTAACATCGTGGAGCAGGAGGCCTTGCTCGGGACTGACTTTGAGCCCCACCATAGGGCGTGGACTTAGGAGCCGATTCCTTGCCTGGGATGGATGCTCCAAATGCAGCCTGCGGACTTTAACATCAAGGGGCTTGCAGTCTCGGTTTGAGACCAACGTCGTGAAGCTCCAAAACCGTACGGTGCTCGACTAGCCCCGACCCGAGGTAGATCACCCGGTGTGGGGGAGTTGAGATTCCCCCCCCGATGCAGGAGCTTGAACGCCCCAATGAGGAGGCCCGCCGCCAGATACAGGAGTAAAATCGTCCCGTCAACGGTAGATTAGAGGCCCCCGACCGCTGGAGGACAAAAAATGGTACAGATTGAACTTTTTTTCACCTGCCATCACAATGAGGAATATGGGGGAGTCACTGTGATGGATGGTTATCTTAAAATGTATTTTGTGTGTTCTATTGATTTTTATTAGTATGACTGTACGGCAAATCAAATTCCTTGTATGTTGCAAAACATACTTAACTAATAAAGAATTATGATGATTATGATTATGAAATCATTAGAATAAATTCCAATGCCTTTAAGTAGATTAAAAAATGGGGTAATTAAGAAATTCAAATTCAGTAATAATTGCATCTCCTTGGATAACGCTGTGGAATAGAAAACGAGAAACAATTCCACTCAGAGACAATATATTCCTCTGCAGAATGCTTAAAAATACATGAATGCAGTTAACTTTGACATGTAATTGCTATTGAAGTGTAAGGAAATGGTGCAGCCAATGTGCACTTTGCAATGGTTCCATAAACCATCACGTGGCAAATAATCAGATCACAGCCCCAGAGTTTTATAAACATCTTCAGCACTGCAATAGCCAATACCTGATTTAGTACACACGCAGCAGAGAACCATCTCCAGTTGTCTTGAACCGCCTGCAAATGGATCAAGAGCTTGGTCTGTGATGCATGTGTAGTTTGGGTGGAGGGGTGGTACAGTGGCGCAGCGGTAGAGTTGTTGTATCACAGCACTAGAGACCCGGGTTTGATCTTGACTACGGGTTCAGTCTGTACGGAGTTTGTATGTTTTTCCTGTGACCGCCTGGGCTTTCTCCGGGTGCTCCAGTTTTCTCCCACACTCCAAAGTCATACAGGTTTGTAGGGTGACACAAAAAGCTGGAGTAACTCAGCAGGTTAGGCAGCATCTCTGGTGAAAAGGAATAGGTGACGTTTCGGTCGAGACATTTCTTCAGACTGACAGTCAAAGGGCAAGGAAACTTCAAAGGAAATTGTTTTTAAATTATTATCATACACAAATGTAATGGCAAATAAAATGTAGTGATTTGTTTGAGAATCCAAATAAACCATTAGAATCTAGTTTAATGCCCTTTAATTGATGTAAAATAGAGGATAATGTTGAAATTCACATTCAGCAAAAGTTCTACATATTTGGACGAGGCTGCGGAATCGATAAGAAATAATTTCACATATAAGTTATATCCTTCTGCAGAATGCTTAAAAATACATCAATGCAGTTAATTTTTAGATGTATGTGCACTACACTTCATGAAGTTGTGAAAATACGAGAGATTGGGTAGTGAAAATTAATGAGAAAATTGCCAGGACTGGACAATTATAGTCTTAAAGAGAGACGGTCAATAGGATTGTTTTATTTTTGGAAGAAAGGTAGTGCCTAAAATCTTAAGATTCTCAGACAGGGTAAATCCATTTCTCTCAGCAGTGAGATTAGGAATGAAAACATTGGTTTAAAACAATTTGAAGAGGGGATAGAGGAAATCTGTGAAAAGATCTAGATCAGGATCGATTCCTGGTCTCAGGCATTGTGAGGCAGTAGCTCTACCAGCTGTGCCAAAATCTCTTTGGATTATTTTATTTAATTGTTGTCTAATACTTGTTGCTTCAAGAGTCAAGATTTAAGAATGTTTAATTTTCACATGCACTGGGACCAAAATAATAACATTTTTACTTGCTGGCATATTAAATGCAACGACACCACACGTAAAAATAGTCAAGAGCCAAGAGTGTTGTTACATGTACCTGAATGGAACAATGAGACTTTTACTTGCTGTAGCAGCACAACAGATTGGCTAGGGTGGTGAGGGTCCCCAATGATGCTAGCTGCCTTGGTGGGAGGTCAATACCCATTATGGGCTGGATATACAATACATTATCAGTCATTTTCAGTACACCAGGCCACAACACTGCAAGTCAAAATATGGTGTGGAGGTGCAAAGTCTATAGCATCTCGGTGCTAACAAACCTTGAATTCGTCGATCCAGACTAAAGTTTGTTATTAAAGACTTTGCAAATGTATTCCGTCTTTTGCCTAAACTTCAGAGTTTAGACCAGTTTTACTGTCCTTGTGTCCTGCTTCACTGATTTTCTCTAAAGGTTCATATTTTCATCCAGATTACACAGCAAGATAGATGGTTCCACATGGATAAATACAAGTTTGTCATTCCACTGAAGTTCCCCTTTGCAATACAAGTTTTATTTTGCATTATGTGAACGAAATTGTATTTTAAATGTGATTACAATCTTGGGTATATGTGAATCAATCACAGAAATTCAATTTGGGACCCTCACTCATGTGACATGCTTGTGCTCAGGAGACTCTGTGTTTGTGCTGTAATTGTTAACTTGGAGAGTTGAACCCTGCTTCAATGCTCATTAAATCTGATTAAACCCTTAACTGTTCTTCTGCAATGAAATCTAATTTGTTGACTTGCAGGTAGAACCTCCAGTATTTATTGGTGTTCATTCATCACATATCTCAAACTCCCTACCTACTACCTCACCCCCATCCCCCACCTGCCTTTCTCCACCACTGCTGATTCTTTTAAGGCATCCACTCACATGTCTAACCTTTCTCCAAATGTGTAGGAAGGAATTGCAGATGCTGATTTATACAGAATATAGACTCAAAATGCTGGAGCAACTCAGCAAGTCAGGCAGCATCTTTGGAGAGAAGGAATAGGTGATGTTTCGGATCACAACCCTTCTTCAGACTGGGTTCCGACCAGAAACGACACCTATTCCTTCTCTCCAGAGATGCTGCCTGACCCGCTGAGTTGGTCCAGCTTTTTGTGTCTATGTTCCTGCTACCAAGGTCTTAGTCATCAATGTCTCAATTTCCATTACTGCCTAATCCTTCAATGTTCTGACCCCTGATCTTGCTCAATTGTCCAACCACCCTAACACTCTGCACCCTAAATTTCCACCTATCCTCTGTTAACCTTGAGATCCACAGTGTATTGTACCTCCTGCATTTACATAGATCAAAAACTAGATCTTCTTTAGGAAAATATTTGGGACCATGGAGTTTGCATCAGTGTATGAATAAATGTGCAGTCTTTGTAACTTATAGTGAGCACTATAGAGAGTATATCTAGAGAAAGTTAATTTCCTATACATCTAAATTATTAATCTACACTCACCTAAATCCAAATTTCAGGGACTGGAATGTTGTGTAGTTCCATCAGTTACCACTGTGACATAAAGCAATTTTGAATGGCCAAGAAATTTCCATCACCAACAAAGCTTGCAGGCAATCCAGTCTGGAAACACTTAATTTATGTGTGCAGGCAAACAAGGCTTTGAAAATTTGAAGCTCATTAAATTTAAATAAAAACCTGGCATCTCTTCTTTGCAACCTGACTTTATAAGGCTGTTGGTTTTATTTCACGGTAAAACGAATAAAAATCCGTGCCAACACCTTGGTTATTAAGTGATTCCCTGTGAATCAAGTATTAAAGAACAATTATTGCTTGGCGATATTGTTGCGATAACCAGTAGCTTGAAAAGATGGAGATAAAGGTATGTACTGCAGCAAGACTGGTACAGTGACAATGCGGTTAAATTACTGTCAAAGATTTGGTCGGGATATGTGAGTTTAAATCCCACTGTGGCAGATAGGAAATTTAAATTAAGAAAATCCGGAAAGAGCAGGTAACATAAGTAATGGTGGCTATCAAACTATAGGATCATTTGCAAACCCCATTTGGCTCACTGATGTCCTTCCATAATGGAAATCTGCCATCGTTACTCACCAATATGTTGTAGACCAAACAACTCAGAAAAAAAGTCCCTCAATCCAACTTGTCCATGCCAACCATCCAATACCCATCAATACTAATCCCACACATGGCACTGCATCCATAGTCCTCTATTACTTGGCCGTTCATGTGTTCATCCAGACACTTGTAAAAAGGGCGAGAGAGTACTTGCCCCCAACATCCTGTTAGACAGTGTGTGTCAGATTCTAAAAACCTTGTCCTTGAACGATTCTTCCTTAGATCTCCTTTAGTCTTTTAATTCCTCAACTGTAAATTAGAGGCCTCTGGCTTTACACATTTCTCTTAAGGGAAAAGGTTCTCACTATCCATCCAATTTGTGCCCCTCATGAATTTGTAAACTTCTACCAGGTACTGCTTTAGCCGGCAGTGCTCCAGGGAAAACAAAGACAGGCTATCCAATATCTCTCTATTCATGAAATGTTCCATCTCAAACAACATCCTGATGAATGTCCTCTTCGCCACATCCAGTGCATTCACATCCTTCCGATTGTGCAGTGACCAGAAATGGACACAAGTCTCCAGCTGTACTCTAACATATTACAGTTGTGATTGGCTCTTAATTGGTTGCTCAGTTTAGGGACGAGGGTTGGGCAATAAATGTTGGTCTAGCCAATTACATTCACATCCTATGAATAAATAAGATAAAGTTTAGTTTAGAGATACAGCGTAGAAACAGGCCCTTCAGTCCACCGAGTCCTTGCCAACCAGCGATCCCCGCACATTAACACAATCCTACACACACTAGGAAAAATTTACATTTATACCAAGTCAAATGAACCGACAGACCTGTATGTGTGTGGTAGGAAACCGAAGATCTGGGAGAAAACCCACACATAGTTGGGATCGAACCTGGGACTCTGGCGCTGTAAGCGATGTAAGGCAGCAACTTTACCGCTGCGCCAACGTGCCGCCCATTAGTCTTGCATTTGGTGAAGATGCTGTGAGTACTCAGCGGGTCAGTCAGCATCTCTGGAGAAAATGAATAGGTGATGTTTCAGGTTGAGACCCTTCTTCAGACTGAGAATCAGAGGAAAAGGAAACGAGAGATATAGATGGTAATATAGAGAGATTTTGACCAAATCAATGAAAGATATGCAAAAAGTAACAATGATCAAGGAGAGGTGGAGCCCATCATGGTCCATTGTTGGCTGTGGGCTAGGTGATAAAGAGTTATACAGACTGTGAAACTTAACAGGACGACAGTGAAACTAGTACAACGACTAGCGTTGATATATTACTACTCTAAAAACTGGCAAACAATTTCCACATATGTAAAATCTATTCTCGTCAACCCTTAAGAAAGACAACATTTATGTAAAGATGCGTGAGTGAACTGAGGAAATATTATTAATTGATGAAAGTTCTGTGGGGATAGATATGCCAATTCATGCTAAGAAATAGTGCAATGGTGCGGTTAACGGGGTCTGTGCTCTCCATGGGGGCTTTGTTTTCTGGGGGAGGTTTATGTGGGGTGACTGATCTCATGTAAACTGTGTGTGAGATTAATGTCAGTAATCAATATAATGCTAATGAGTTCCTCTGGGATTTAGCAATGTCATGCTTATTTCTTGCATTCTACCCACATAAGAGGATCACAAGAGGATCATTAAGATCCAGCCGTTCGAGCATTGTAGACAGTCTTATGACAAGAGTGCAGGCTTGGGTTGGTTAGAGGAGCAGGCTGTGCAGCGGGCTGCTGTATTCTGAATGAGGTTGATCATTCTTCATGCTTTCAGTGCTTCACTCGTGGAAGTACGTAGAGAGCATCATTCAGTGTCTTCAGGGCTAGGGAGATCCTCCCCTAAAACTCAGACCTGAGCCTGTTAGTTAGTGGCAGAGATAGAAACAAAATGCTAGAGAAACTCAGCGGGTCAGGCAGCATCCCTGGAGAATATCTGATTTATACCAAAGATAGACACAAAATGCTGAAGTAACTCAGCAGGTCAGGCAGCATCCAAGAGAATATAGATAGGTGGAGTTTCAGGTCAGAACCCTTCTTCTTCAGAACTGGAGGCCATTAAATAGTTACAATAAATACCTTTGGCAGGTACTCACCGACCCTTTACATTCTTGGTCAATGGCAGCTCCCTGGCCGAGGTTTCACCTTGATTGGTTAATCAAAAATTCACAAAGAATCAGCCAAGTGCAGGACATGGAGAGAATGTTTCCACCAGTGGGAGAGTCTAGATCCAGAGGCCATAGCCTCAGAATAAAAGGACGTTCCTTTTGAAAGGAGATGAGGAGGAATTTCTTTAGTCAGAGGGTGGAGAATCTCTGAAATTCATTGCATTGGAAGGCTGTGGAGGCCAACATTTATATTTTTAAGGCGGAAATTGTTGGATTCTTTATTAGTATGGATGTCATGAGTTGGGGGGGGGGGGGGGGGGAAGACAGGAAAATGGGGCTGAGAGGGAAAGATAAATCACCCATGACTGACTGGCAGAGTAGACTTGATAGGCCAATGGCCTAATTCTGCTCCTATATCTTATGAACTTATGAACTTCAGGGCAGAGGCAGTTGTGCATCACCCTGCTGATGAAGTGTGGACAACTTGAAGTGCAGCCAGCGCATTTTCTGTCTTTAAGAAGCCTTGCAGTTGGTAGAGTACACAGTGACAGGAAGCCAATTATTCTTCAGCAAAAATATCTGTACAGAGATAAATAGTCTATCACAAGAAATCATCAAAGACAATCACTTGTTTCATTTGTGCATTGAGAGACAACACATTTGTTCCTTAGAGTGTGCTGAGCAGTCTCGGTGACAACTTCACCACTCTCATTTCCACTGTAAGAGTGATGAGCTCTCGGGAAAAGGATCACCAGCCATCTCCAAAACATATCCATTCACATTAAACACAGTTACAGAGATCCCTGTTGATAGTCACAATGGCTGCAATGCTTGGTTAAGAAAAGGTTGAAAGTGATGTTATGGGGGAGTGCGATGCAATAATTGAGAAGATGCACCTTTTTATCCTGGATGGGCCCTAATATCAATGCCCCAAGATTCTTTCACAAAATATTCCTCTGGTTTCTGTTTTAAAGAATTAATCGGATGACACAATTAAAATAGAATAAATTTGTCTCGTAGTTAGGGAGTCTTAACAATGTTTTGAGTAATCATGCTTCCATGGCAACTATGAGTGCAGCAAAATAATTATTTTCTGGTCAGATCTAAACATTCTGAAGTACTTGATACCAGATTCTAATATATCCTACTTTTTCACCTGACCAGCAATGGTAAGGAGATACAGTGCGGAGAGGTTGAGGTTTGATTATGTCACATATAACGGTAAGAGTATAGAGGTAAGCGTACTATCATATATGTACATAAGGCTGACATCTATGTTCATATATGACACATATATATACTGGACTAAGTGCAGACCTGTCTGCTCCCCCAACGGTGTGCGTTGTGGAGCTGATGAAGCCCCCTCACCCCCCCCCCCACCGGCACTCGGCAGCTTGAGAGCCCATTGTGATTGGTGCACTGTGAGTGGCATTGTGACACCATCAGTGGAAAGTCCTGGAAAAAGGCAGTGTGTGAAAACCATTTTTTGCCTTTCTTAAAAAACTTGAATCATTAATAAGCCTGATTACTGTGTGGAGGGAAAAATGTGTCAGAATATGTAAAAAGTTAAGAGCTAGAGCGTAGTGTTTTGACGAAGGTAGAAAAACACATACGGAAACAGGCACACACACGCATGCACACATACATACAAGATGAGACTTTTTTTATAAGTATATAAATAGATATACATACACATACATACAAAGAGCGCACACACAGACATGAAAATATATACATTTATATGGGTTGGGTTCCAGCTTCACACGGGAGGGCTGGTCCCCCAATGCAATATTTCACCTCTCCACCAATTCCAATATTGCTGGCCAGTGGGGGAGGGCGGCTTTCTGGAGTGCTAGTATTTGTGTTGTGGGTCAAAGGGACTGGTTTCCAGAGGGCTAGTATGGACATTGTGGTCCTGATGGATTCTTGGGCTGGCAGCTCAGTCACTCTGGCCAGGCAGTTCAGTCACTCTGGCCAGGCAGTTCAGTCACTCTGGCCAGGCAGCATTTTAGAACCAATAGAGACACTTTTTGCGAGCATTTTAGAACCAATAGAGACACTTTTTGTGAGCATTTTAGAACCAATAGAGACACTTTTTGCAAACATTTTAGAACCAATAGAGACACTTTCTGCAAGCATTTTAGAACCAATAGAGACATTGTTTGCAAACATTTTAGAACCAATAGAGACACTTTCTGCAAGCATTTTAGAACCAATAGAGACATTGTTTGCAAACATTTTAGAACCAATAGAGACACTTTCTGCAAGCATTTTAGAACCAATAGAGACACTTTTTGCAAGCATTTTAGAACCAATAGACACTTTCTGCAATCATTTTATAACCAATAGAGACACTTTCTGTAAGCATATTAGAACCAATAGAGACACTTTCTGCAAGCATTTTAGGACCAATAGAGACAATTTTTGCAAGCATTTTAGAACCAATAGAGACACTTTTTGCAAGCATTTT
Organism: Raja brachyura; assembly: GCA_963514005.1. The sequence continues at coordinate 32,765,985 of OY740795.1, read as the reverse complement.
AGAACCAATAGAGACACTTTTTGCAACCATTTTAGAACCAATGAACACTCGCAAGCATTTTAGGACCAATAGAGACACTTTTTGGAAGCATTTTAGAACCAAAAGGGACACTTTTTGCAACAATTTTAGAACCAATAGACACACTCTTTGCAACCATTTTAGAACCCCTAGGCACTTTTTGCAACCATTTTAGAACCAGTAGAGACACTATTTGCAACCATTTTAGAACCAATAGACACTTTGTGCAAGCATTTAGAACCAATAGACACTTTTTGCAAGCACATTAGAACCAATAGAGACACTTTTTGCAAGCATTTTAGAACCAATAGGGACACTTTTTGCAAGCATTTTAGAACCAATAGACACTATTTGCAAGCATTTTAGAACCAATAGACACTTTCTGCAAGCATTTTAGAACCTATAGAGACACTTTTTGCAAGCATTTTAGAACCTATAGAGACACTTTTTGCAAGCATGTTAGAACCAATAGACTTTTTCTGCAAGCATTTTATAAGCAATAGACACTTTCTGCAAGCATTTATAGAATCACGTTAAGGGCACTCACAGTTGAGTTTGGGGGGGGGGGACATGTGTTCAATGCTATTTAGAGCTCAGAGAGACGTGACCCTCTGGCTTACTCCATCTTGCAGAGACTAAGTGAGACACACCACTTCCTGGTTTTATAGTCCCTCTGCCTCCCTCCAGCAGGGGCAGCAGAGAGAATGGAGAATTAAAAAAAACCATTAATATCTCTCTGATTTTTCAAAGATGGGAAAAACAATCTGGTCCAGGAAGGCGGAGGTGGTATGCAAACCTTGCACCCTCCTTGAAATGGTATGAAACTGCACTTGAATTTGGTGGCCTTGCACCCTGCTTGAAGTGGTTGGAAACTGCACTTGAATTCGGTGGCCTTGCACCCTGCTTGAAGTGGTAGGAAACTGAACCTGAATTTGGTGGCCTTCCACCCTGCTTGAAGTGGTATGAAACTTCACTTCAATTTTGTGGCCTTGCACCCTGCTCGAAGAGGTAAGAATCTGCACTTGAATTTGGTGGCCTTGCACCCTGCTTGAAATGGTAGGAAAATGGATTTGAATTTGATGGCCTTGCACTCTGCTTGAAATGGAATTTCAAGCAGAGCGCTCCAGAAAGCCTCCCCCCCCCCCCACTGGCCACCAATATTGGAATTGGTGGAAAGGTGGAATATTGCGTCGGGGGACCAGCCCTCCCGTGTGAACATGGGACCCAACGGGTCCCACTTAGTCTAGTGTATATATATATATGTGTGTGTGTGTGTGTGTGTGTATATATATATATATATATATATATATATATATGTGTGTGTGTATATATATATATATATATATATGTGTGTGTGTGTATATATATATATATATGTGTGTGTGTATATATATATATATATATATATATATATATATATATATGTGTGTGTATATATATATATATATATATGTGTGTGTGTGTGTATATATATATATATATGTGTGTATATATATGTGTGAATGTATATATATACATATATATACACACACACACATATATCTATATCTACGTGGGTATGTATGTATATGTGTGTGGGTGTGTTTATATCTATACATATATAGCTGACAAAAGTGTCAAATGAGTTATTTGTAGCTGACTAAAGTATAAAATGTGATGCAGTTGATAGTACTCAGTTCTATTGAACACTACAAACTCCAACTAAACTTCGAACTGTGAACTAACTCGGATGCACTAGGGCCTTCAGGCTTTGTTTTGCTTTGTACTCTATTGGATTATTTTAGTAATTGAATTTCTATTATTTTGTTTTGTGTATTATGTTACCTATTGAGTACTGTGTGTACAAACCCGTTGTGCTGTTGCAAGTAAGAATTTCATTGTTCCGTTTCAGTACAAATGACAATAAAATACTTTTGTCTCTCTATTCACTTTCTTGACCTTGTTTCTATCTTTGCCAGTTTTCTGCCCAACTGACCTGACCATCCATGTTTTCTGTAGTCCAAATCTTTCACTGAACACTGCATCTAATATAGGATCAAAGAGGTCCTTCTGCAGTTGTACAGAGCCCTAGTGAGACCACACCTGGAGTATTGTGCGCAGTTTTGGTCCCCTAATTTGAGGAAGGACATTCTTGCTATTGAGGGAGTGCAGCGTAGGTTTACGAGGTTAATTCCCGGGATGCGGGACTATCATATGCTGAGAGAATGGAGCAGCTGGGTTTGTACACTGGAGTTTAGAAGGATGAGAGGTGATCTAATTGAAACATGTAAGATTGTTAAGGGCTTGGACATGCTAGAGGCAGGAAACGTGTTCCCGATGTTGGGGGAGTCCAGAACCGGGGGCCACAGTTTAAGAATAAGGAGTAAGCCATTTAGAACGGAGACGAGGAAACACTTTTTCTCACAGAGAGTGGTGAGTCTGTGGAATTCTCTGCCTCAGAGGACGGTGGAGGCAGATTCTCTGGATGCTTTAAAGAGAGAGCTAGGTAGGGCTCTTAAAAATAGCGGAGTCAGAGGATATGGGGAGAAGGCAGGAACGGGGTACTGATTGGGGATGATCAGCCATGATCACATTGAATGGCGGTGCTGGCTCGAAGTGCCAAATGGCCTACTCCGTACCTATTGTCTATTGAATCTCCTTGCTACCTTCTCAAAAACCTCAGTTGAGTAACTCAGACTTATCATTCCCTAACACTGTAGATCCATGATAACAGTAAATGAAACTTTATACTGTCCCCAAGAAGTAGTTCCAATAATTAATCTAATCAACCCGACAATCATTTGGTTTATCCTAGCCATATTTTTAAGCAAATTTATGAACCCTCCAAACCTCTGACACCAGCAAAGTAGCCAGGGAGGATCGAAAAATGATATCAGACTATCTGTAATTTCTTTCTTTGCTTTTATTTTTGATGGTCTGGGACTTATTTCACTCAAGCCTCATGATGTATCCAATTCAAAACAAATGTACTCCTTAATACTTCCTCTGTTACAATATTTATGCTTTCCAATATTTCACGATGTTCCCTCATAACTGTAAATGTATCGTTCATGAAGTCAGCTGGAACGTATTCACTAAAAACTTTAGCATGTCCTCCACATATTAGATTTTATTTTTGAATACTGACTAAAAAGCTTTTCATTATGTAATTTAAGAATTATTTTGTCTCTCACACTAACTGTATTCCAGTTAATATTAATGTGGAACATAGAACAGTACGGCACAGGCACGGGCCCTTCAGCCCACAATGTTTGTGCTGATCATGATGCCAAGTTAAACTGATCTCATCTGCCTGTATATGATCCATATCCCTCACACTATCTGTGCCAATCTAAAAGCCTCATGTGGCACTATTGTATGTGCCTTCAACACTAGCCCTGGCAAAGCATTCCAGGCCCCACCACTCTCCGTGTGGAAACCTTGCCCTGCAAACACTTCCATTAAACGTTCCCCTTTTCACTTCATAGCTATGCTCATAGCTATCCTCACTGGGAAAAAAGGTTCTTACTATCTACCCTATCTATGCATCTCATCATTTTATATACCTAGCAAGTCACCACTCTAATCCAGGCAGTATTCTGGTAAATCTTCTCTGCGCCCTCTCCAAAATCTCCACATCCTTCCTGTAATGGGGCGACCAGAACTGTGCACAATGTTCCAAATTGAAATTCTCCCAGTATTTCTATCTTTTTGAGTTTGCACACCACATTTTTTTTCTTCAACCTCCCTCAGTCTCTCTGGAGGTTAATAGTACACCCCTTAAATAAGCATTGACCCATATTTGTATTTCATTTTACTTCAGAGTCACATGAGTGACTTTGTGAAGCCCTGCCAGGCACGCATGCGCGACACATATCATCGACCGCATGCGAGCGACAGGTAGGGAGGAGCATTGCTCCTCTACTGCAGGGACCTGCAGGTAAGGGAAAAACTAATCTGCAGTCTTTTTCTTCCAGGTGACTCTGTCGCAGGGTCTCAAGGCCGCCTTGAATCTGACTGCCGCGCTAGTCAGCGGCAGCACCAACAGTCTGGAGTCGGGCAGCCCGTTGACCAGGAGGGTCCGGGCTCACACACTCGCCGGCGGAGGACGGCAGAGGCAGCCCGACTCTACACCGCAGCCCGCAGGGGACGCCGCAGGCTGGTGGCGTGCATAAAGGAGTAGGGCTTGCAGGCTCGCCGTGCGAAGTGAATGGCGGCAGAGCAGCAGCCCGACTCTACACCGCAGTTCGCAGGGGACACTGCGGGCTGCTGGCATTCATGAAGGAGTGGAGCTTGCAGGCTCGCCGTATAAAGTAAGCGACGGCAGAGCAGCGGGCTCAACTCTACACCGCAGCCCGCAGGGATACCACAGGCTGCCAGCATGTATGAAGGAGGGGGCTTGCAAGCAATGGCAGAGCGGCAGCCCGACTACACCGCAGCCGCAGGGATACTGTGGCCTGTCTGCATTAAAGGGAATGGTGTTCTCCACTCAGTTGAAGTGAGTGGCTAGGGGCAACCCAGAAATGCCAGTGCCTCTCCTGCATGGATTGAGGGACTGTGCCCACACTCATGGAAAAGACAGCTGCCATGCTACTCCAGGGAATGTGTTGTCTTCAAGAAGCTGAGACTGCCAGCACATAAAGTTTATTAAATCATGAGAGGCTGGTCACCATTGGAGAGTGTGCTCCTCCACTGGATACTTCTTAAAGACCACAGGTAAGATACTAACCTTGAATAGCTAAGCTTCTGTACTAGACTTTGCTTACAGATGGATGGAGACCAGAATGAAGGCAAAGCATGCCTCCAAGGGCCATGCGACTTCGGATGGGAGTCAGCAGCCACCTTTCCGGGAGCTGCCCGAAACACCGGCAGCACCCGTGTTACGGCCGGGGAAAAAGATGCGGAAGTCGGTGAGCCCTATGGAGTCGGTAGGGGCCGACTCACCTCCACTTCAAGTTGGATGGGATTCCGCACAGGAGCAGGGCAGTGTAGGCATCGCCCAAAGTCAGGACTGGTGGGAATAAGGTACACACTAATGAGCATCGCATATCGGCGAGTGCCTCTTCTGTTTTACAGGTCCCTAGAGGGCAGACCCGAGCAAGAGCTGTGCTGAAGTCGAGCCCCGCAGCTGCGGTGGGCGTCGACAAGCCACAGGGGAAACCTGCTAGATTGCAGGCCGGCGGCAGTACTGCTGGAGAGTCGGGAAGCCCTGCAGGAGCAGGAGGTACTGGCATTCCACCGGAACAGGCTGCCGGAGCGCAGACCGGTGGCAGTAGTTTTCGGTCAGGCACCCCCGTTGCGATGGGTACAGCCGACTATGCACCGTCACGGACCCGTGTGGTCAAGGGTGATGGCAAGTCTGCACGGACAGCGAGCCGGGCATGGGAACCAGTACCGATTCATTCCCTCTGCCTTCCCACCAGGCAGAGGTGCCGCTTATGTCCAAATGACGGCGGACTAGCGGTATGTCCGTGCGGGAGTCGTACAGCCCCACAGGAGCGGCTGCTGACGACGACCTATCAGCGCACTTCGATGAGGTGCGACCCACTGGTAGAAGCCCCAGTGTCTCAGGCGAGCCGGGGGAAGTCGGCCTGTTGTCCGCGTGTAGCAGCAGCAGTCGCATGGCTAGGATGGAGCTAATGGTGGAGCAACTATATCAGCGGGACCTGGATCGGCAAGAGCGGGAGTCTCAGTGGTCTGGGAGTCGGATCATGCCGCCACCTTCAATCTCACCTTTGTCTGTCGGCAGTGCTATGAGTCAACAGATGGCCGATTTTCACAAAGAAGCGGCAGCAGAAGAGCCCACTGCTCTAGATCCAGAGAAGAAATGCTGGAGGTAGTGTCGAAATTTCTGAAGCCTGTATCTTCAGGGGAACCGCTGCACCCTACACTGGCAGTAAGTATCAATTTGCTGACGACACACCAGCTCCAAGACCAGGTACTTTTAGAAACCATGGAGAAGTACAAGGATCCTGGAAGTTGTGTTACCCTGAACGTCCCGACGGTCAACTCAGCCATCTGAGGTAACATTAGTTCCATTGAGAGGGCACAAGAGGTTAAGATGCAGAATATTCTGAAGCTGTTAACGCCGGGCATCACGGCGCTCGCCAGGACCCTCGATGGGGCAGGTGTATCCGCAGAGCAGCAGGATGCTCTAGCCCTCCTGTGTAGCACACTTTGAAATAAACTGTTTTAGTCAGAGCTCCATCCGGCCCGACCTTAACCCTAAATTCGCTGGGTTGGGTTGTACCTCCACCACACCATCAAGACAGCTGTTTGGGGAGGACCTGCCCAAGCAGGTCAAAGAACTTGATGAGGAAGCCAAAACCGTGGGGGTTGATGAAACCACCATCATCGTCAAGGGTGCAGATTTACCGAAGACAGCCTTATCCTCCCTCCAAACCTCGGGGGGGGGGGGGGCAGCCGGAAGACCATCAAGAACATATCTGAACCGGAACGTCAGGCCCGCCGGTAACCATGGAGGTAAGGGGGTCTGGTTCTCTTGGAAGTACTGCATGCATAACCTCACAAGTAGGAGGGAGGTTACATACATTCTGGGGCTTTGTTTTTCACTATCCCAGGGAACAGAGCAATAGACATAATAGACGCATGTAACAGCCTTGCTTGTGCCAGGGAACCGACTTTAGATATGCTGCTAAGGTAATTGGTAAATTTGTAGCTACATTCCAGCCACATAATTGGGCCGTTACGCTATCAAAGCTTGGGAAAAAGCAAAAGTTTCGCCATTAAAAGCGAATGCTGGGCATTTAAGAGCCTATGCAGCTGCCATTCGAAGCATAAATTGAGCTACAATGGTGGATTAGCAATGGTTGTGATTATTAAATCCCATCATTACATCAAACCCGTTAGTCGCGTTACAAACCGACGCAAGCGCCAAGGGCTGGGGAACTACCATTCCAGTTGGGGCGGTAGATGGGATTTGCATGAGTCTACTTCTCTTCAATCACAAGGAATAAACTGTTTAGAAATGCTGGGAGCATGTCAAGGGCTGCGGGCTTAATGCACTAATCTGCAGCTTATGTTTGTTCGTCTTCAAAATGATACCACTGAGGTGGCATATTTAAACCTTATGGGTGGTGTCAAGTCAATATCTTGTGATGAATTGGAAACATTAATTTGGCTCTGGTGGATTGAAAGAAATATTTGGGTTCAGCTACGTACCTTCTGGTTAAACTCAATATAGTGGCAGACACCAGGTCACAAGTATTTAATAACAACATCAAGTAGATTTGAACCTCCAAATAATTGCTAAAATTATAGCCTAATATGGAACACCAGATATCGACCTCCTTGCGTCCAGGTTGAGCCATTGGATACCACCATATGTCTCTTGAGAACCAGATCATGGGGCAGTGGCGATGGACGCATTCTCACTACATTGGGGGGGAAATGTGTTTTTCTATGCTTTCCCCATTCTGCTTCATTAGACAGGTGCTGCAGGAAACGCAACCAGGCTCTGCAACATAAAGGACCATGGACGTCAAACAGCATCATGCAGAGAGAGTCCACTAGGAAGCAGTACCTCACCTACATGAGGATACGGGAGGTTTTCTGTAGTCGGACCTAGACCATCTACATATCTGTTACAATCTCCAAGGTGCTGGAATCCTCACGGGTCTTCATTATGATGGGTCCCTCAGTTACAGTGCTGTATACAGTGCCAGGAGTGCACTGTCATCCTATCTCAAGATTGGAGTGGGATCTCACCAACTGGTATCCAAACTATGAGGGGTATGGTCTATCCATCCCTCCCCGATCATGATATTATATTACCTGAGATTGGAGGTAGTGTTAACCCTCCTCAGGAGCTGGTCGCCTATGAAGGATTTACCACTGGACTTACTCACCTTCAAAGTGGTTATGGTAATGGCACTGAACACAGCACAACGGGTCAAGACTCTACAGGAATTAAACCTGGATAGAATGACCGGCCCATAATAAAGTAACTTATTTATAGAAGAGTTGCTTAAACTACACAGGCCTGTGACTACAGGTCTGAAAATGGGCATCAGGTATATGGAGACGGGTCTGTTTCAGCCATGGAAACCCACGTCACAGGGTGATCGTGCAGACTATCTCCAGATGACTCAAGGTGGTATTCGGTGCAGCAGGTAAGACACTAACATTTTAAATGTAATTCGACCAGGGCTGCGTCCACATCAGTGGCAAGGACCATGGCGGTGTTCATGGATTATGGCCTTGCAATAGCGAGCTGGGCCAGTGAATCTACATTTCAGCGGTTTTATAATGGACTTATAACCGCTCCCGCAACGTTGGCGGATTCAGTTTTAAGTGCTGTTCCCTAAACGTTTGTCCCCGAGTTCAGGGGGTTATTGTTGTATTAACGAATGTTATTATGTTTCAGCTTGTTCAATACTTCCTCCATCAGAATTACGGCAGTGTGTGAGCATGGACGTGGTCCAGGGCATGTAATCACAAAGCTTTGAAATCTTCACAAAGTCACTCACGTGACTCCGAAGTAAAATAGTATGATTAAACAAGACCTTACCAGTTTAACATTTGATCTTTATTTTATGAGGAGTTACGATGAGGGATTTCGTGCCCTCCGCTCCCAACCCTCTATCATAATTTCAACTGGTATGTTAGTTCTCTTAAATCTTACTATCTTCAGTCATTGTTGTTATCTGTGATTCCACACCACTGCTTTGAAGAATGTCGCTTATGCGTGCCTGGCGGGGTCTTCACGAAATCCCTCATCGTAACTCATCATAAAATAAAGATCAAACTTCAAACTGATGTTCTTGTTTAATCTTACTATTGGACTTCGGAGTCACGTGAGTGACTACGTGAAGAAGCCCCGCCAGGCACATGCGCATCATTACGTCGACGCATGTCGCACTGAACGGGCTGGAGAGCGCAGCTCCACCAGCGGTAAGTAGAAACTTTGTAGGTAGGTGAGTTTTTACAAACTTTACTGCAAGTATTTAAGCTCATAAATCTGGCTCGTGAGTAAGTAGGAGCTAGTGGTCATGGAGAGCGTTGGTAAGAAGTCTGTTCGTAATAAGCGTGGGTCGCGCAGCGATGCAACTCCATCTCAGCGATCGGGTCGGGAGTTAAGTGCGGTAACGCCGGTTCCGATATCAGCGGCCGTTCCCCCAGTAATTGAACAGCCTCCAGCTGCTCCAGTGTCGCAGGGCACTGAGGCCACGACATTAGGAAAGAAAGCTAAAAGAAAGTCTGTCAGACCCGCAGTTTCTGACGGGTCTGATGAAGAAGAGGACTTCCCTCCACATCGGAAGAAAATATGGGGGAGGCTCGATCAAATTAAGCAAATGCTCCACACCCTCATCAGCCAGGGGTCCAAGGCCCCAGTGATTCCCCAGGCAACCTCGCAAAGAGTTCCATATACAGAATATGGTGCCTGTCCAGAATGGGAATCTTTCTCTCCAGCACCTTGTTTGGGCCTGGATGAGGTCTCCCTCGAGCAGGAGTGGGAGTGCCAGGGCAGGCTGACCCTGAAGCTGGTGTCCCTGCTTATGTGCACACACCAGAGCACAAGAGCCACGCTCCGGGTGTCCCAGATATTGCGGTGAGGCTATGGATGATAATCTAGCCGCCAATGTCACCTACCTGGCTTCTCACCAGCTCCAGGAGACAATCACGACGGAAACAACAGCCCGATACAAAACACCCGTTAATTGTGCTTCATTCAGGGTGCCCACCGTAAGCTCGGCAATATGGGCACCCATGAGTGCAACAATGCGAGGACAGGAAATGCGCTTTCAGCGTGTCCTCAAACTGGTCGCCACAGGCATTACAGCGTTCGGGAAGATGGTCAAAAGGTCACCGATGTCAAATACTCAACAGAATATGCTCGCATTATTTTGCAATGCCTACTTTGAGGTGAACTGTATGAGGAAGATCGCCATTCGGCCAACCTTAAATCCGAGGTTCGCAGGCCTGTGTAAGGCTAGTAATATTCAACCACCAGATTACTTATTCGGCGAAGACCTCCCCAAGCAAATTAAAGACATTGACGAGGAGGCAAAGACAATTGGGCTTATAAAACCCTTCATCCCTGCTCCCAGGACGGCATATAAACAGCCATGTGGGATACGCAGGGGGTCTGATCCTGGAGCTGGGCCCAGCAGAGGTAGGCCAAATGGGTCGAAGATATTACTCACCAGTACAGCCCAACTACAACGCCAATATCAGGAGAAGGAGACCTTCCAGGTCGGGTATCGAGGTACAGGACCTTCATTCTGTCACAGATAAAAATTCTGTGGTAGATTGCAATTGTTTTATGATGAATGGTGCTGCATAACATCTGATTGGTTTATACTAGAAACTGTGTCAGGCTCTACAATAGAGTTTATTGCAGGTGTTGATCCACCTGTACAGCATATGCCTAATAGAATCTTGGTGTTTGCTGCACCAGAAACTCAGCAGGTAAAATAAGAAATTAAAAATTTGTTCCAGAAAGGGGTGATTGAGAGGATGATTAACCATCCTCAACAATTTGTGTCCAATATATTCCCCAGACCGAAAAAAGATGGGGGTTGTAGAGTCATTCTGGATCTCACCCACTTAAATTCCTACGTTCAGTATCGGCATTTTAAAATGGACACCTTCGATACTACAAAACAGCTGTTATCACAAGGCTGCTATATGGCAACTAAAGATCTAAAAGATGCATATTATTCAGTATCAATTCATCATCATTATCGCAGATAATATTGGTTGGATGGGACAGCCGTGGCAATTTAAAGCATTACCTAATGGGTTAACTTGAAACCAGTGCTGGCGCTACTGAGGGCCCAGAATCACATTGTAATGGCTTATCTAGATGATATTTTAATCATAAGTAACATTCAGGAAACAGCTGAAGAATCGGTTTCAGCAACCACACACCTGTTTGAAAGGTTAGGGTTTCTGGTCCATCCAACAAAATCTAAGTTACAGCCATCCCAAACAATTGATTATTTGGGTTTGTCATTGATTCAGTTGATATGTCAGTAACTTTGCCAACAGCCAAGGCTGTGGATATCAGATATGCCTGTACTTGTCTCGCTGATAAACCATATCCCTCCATCCGAGAAGTAGGCAGGGTTATTGGTAAATTAGTAGCAGCTTTTCCTGCTGTAGAGTTTGGACCTCTGCATTATCAAAGTCTACAACGAGCCAGAGAACAAGCACTAAAAGAGCTTGCAGGTCATTGTGATAGGTCCATGCAGTTACCAACCAGAGCCTCAGCTGAATTGCAATGGTGGACTATCAATGTTGCACAAGCTACTAAAAATATTTTGGTTCAGCAACCTTCAGTGGTTTTACAGCCTGATGTGAGCGCTCTCGGATGGGGAGCTATGGACAGCGAGTCTAGCTGTGGTGGTAGATGGAGTGTCCAAGAGTATTTAATTCTCCACAGGCATGGTATAATTTATTTGAAGTTATTGGGGGCATTTTTCTGGATTAAAAGCTTATTGTTCCACAATGAATAATTTACACGTTCAACTCCAGGTTGATAATACCACAGCTGTGGCATATATCAATCACATGGGAGGAGTAAGGTCAGTATCATGTGATAATCTGGCTAACCTCATGTGGCATTGGTGTATCTCCAGGAACATCTGGCTCTCAGCTATATACCTACCCGGTAGAGACAATGTGGTGGCAGACAACAGGTCATGAAAGTTCAATGACAATATAGAATGGATGTTAAATCCAGAAGTTTTATAAATGATTGCCGGCCACTAAGGGTTGCCAGATATTGATCTGTTCGCATCCAGGCTAAATCACCAGTTGCCTAAATATGTTTCATGGGAACCGGATACAGGAGCAGTAGCGGTGGATACATTCTCGCTACTTTGGGGATGTACATTCTTCTATGGTTTCCCCCCATTCTGTTTGATTAGGCAATGTCACACCAAAATAGAGCCAGACCGGCCTACACAGCCATGTTTCCTATTGGTGCTCAGAATGATGACTCAGCCATTCATGACGATCCCCAGCTGCAGTAATCTGTTGATGCATCCAGTAACAGGAGAAAGTCATCCGTTACATGACTGTATTAATTTATTGATCTGCAGGTTCTGACCAGACCGTTCCAAGGCCTTGGACTGTCGGATAGGACCATGGATATCATAACTGCAGCTTGGAGAGAAGCACTAAGAAACAATATGTGTCTCACATAAAGAAATGGGAGATGTTTTGTGTACAGTCAGATATATCTTATCATACTGCAAACATACCGAATGTATTGGAGTTCCTTGCTATGTTGCATTTTGATCAGCACTTGAGTTATAGTGCCATTAAAAGTGCTCGGAGTACTTTGTCCTCCTATTTAGGACATTTTTCAGAACGACAATCGATCGGGTCTCATCCATTAGTATCCCGATTCATGAGAGGAATTTTTAATAAAAATCCTCCTAAGCCTAGATATACAGAAATCTGGGATGTCAGTGTAGTTCTTACACTGCTTCAGCAATGGGCTCCAATTACATCACTGTATTTTCAGAAGTTAACACTTCAAGTGGTTATGCTCATGGCGCTAGTATCAGCAGAATGAGTACAAACATTGCAAATGTTACGAATAGATTGTATGCATTTGTCTGTAGATAAAATTACTTTTTTATGTCTATGATCTAATCAAGCAAAGCAGGCCAAGAATGGCTGGAACCAAGGTAATCTTTAAAGCATACCCTGTTGACCAAGCGTTATGTGTAGTTAAGCATCTGAGTCAATATATTGAGGTAACTAAGAGTCTCAGAGGTTCTGAGACAGTAATGCTCATTACCCACAAAAAAAACATATAAAAAAGTGTCAGTACAAACTATTTCTAGATGGCTAAAACAGGTTCTGGATTACGCTGGAGTAGACACTCATGTGTTTAAATCTCACTCCACCAGGGCGGCATCAACATCCATGGCAAAGGCGCAGGATGTGCTGCTAGACCAAATCCTCGGGGCCGCAGGATGGTCTAAAGAAGCAACATTTTCTAAGTTTTATTACAAACCTGTTTTGACAGTGCCTGGGTTTGGGCATGCTGCGTTGGGCTCCATTTAATTTGGTTTGCTTTTGTTTCATATTATTTTCTTTGTAATTTCCCCCTGGGATAGAGAGGTTATTACTGCTTTTGTTATTATTGTTATTAAAATAGTTATTGAATAGTTCAAAGCAATGTTCAATATATTACATATTCATTACCATGTCAACTGAAGCAGTGTGTCGTATGGAGTGGATTCAATGGCATGAAATCACAGAGCTTTGAAATCTTCATGTAGTTACTCACGTGACTCCGAAGGAAAATAGTAAGATTAAATGAGAACTTACCAGTTCGAAGTTTGATCCTTATTTTATGAGGAATTACGATGAGGGATTACATGTCCTCCGCTCCCGGCCCTCATAATCGAAAGGATCATCTGGTAGTTCTAGTCTTCTCAAAGCCTTACTATGCTACTTCGGCTATTGTTTCTGTGTTTTCACGCCGCTGCTTTGAAGTATGACATGCATGCGCCTGGCGGGCCTTCTTCACGTAATCCCTCATCGTAACTCCTCATAAAATAAAGATCAAATTTGAAACTGGTAAGTTCTCATTTAATCTTACTATTCTACCTTATAAAGTCTCATTTGATCCTCAGTTGATGATGGTCTCACATTGTCCTTCAGCAAATTGAAGAGTGATTTAGGTGAGTTGAATGAAATGGGGCAGGTTGTTCTTCACCTACATGATGAGCTACTAAAAACTAGAGTTGACAAGAGGATATCTGATAAGTGTTGTGGACCTTTTACTTGACATGTTTTAATACATATCTCATTATGATATTTGTTATACCGTTCTGATATTGAAAGTACTTAGTGCAGATCTGTGGCCAATGTTAGAATACATTTTAACTATGACAATCCCTCAATTATTTCCTTCATCTGTGGTATACTTCAATCATTAATCAATGTCATTTCACTACCCTGTTTTAATAAAGTGTGTTGTTTCCCGTGATCTTTGTTACCTTTACCACCAGTTACTGCTGCTAATTTAATACTTTGCTATCATTTGCAAAGATTACTGTTGGATTAATCTTGTTAAAATCAAATTTCAAACCATACCGATATGTATCCCCATCTACAAAAGACAAATTGATTTTCTGTCAACAGAAAATTAGATCCAGTAGATCACATTGTTGGGGATTAATTGGGGACAGTAAATACATATTCAATCTGCAGGGGAATTCTGTCAAGGATATTTATATTTGATAACCTAATACTTGACACTTAAAATTGATAAATGTTTGTTCTGTGTGGAAGAGGCATTATATAAACAACATTGCTCCTGGGATGTCAGGACTTTCATATGAGGAAAGATTGGATAGACTCGGCTTGTACTCGCTGGAATTTAGAAGATTGAGGGGGGATCTTATAGAAACTTACAAAATTCTTAAGGGGTTGGACAAGCTAGATGCTGGCAGATTGTTCCCGATGTTGGGGGAGTCCAGAACAAGGGGTCACAGTCTAAGGATAAGGGGGAATTCCTTTAGGACCGAGATAAGGAAAACATTCTTTACACAGGGAGTGGTGAGTCTCTGGAATTCTCTGCCTCAGAAGGTAGTTGAGGCCAGTTCATTGGCTATATTTAAGAGAGCGTTAGATGTGGCACTTGTGGCTAAAGGGATCAGGGGGTATGGAGAGAAGGCAGGTACAGGATACTGAGTTGGATGATCAGCCATGATCACATTGAATGGCGGTGCAGGCTCGAAGGGCCGAATGGCCTACTCCTGCACCTATTTTTCTATGTTTCTATGTTTCTAACATTGAAGCCAATTTTAAGATGTGCCTTATCAGTTCAGTTTAGTTTATTGTCACGTGTACTGAGGTACATTGAAAAGCTATTGTTGCGTGCTAACCAGCCAGCAGAAAGACAACACATAATTACAATCGAGCCATTCACTGTGTGCAGATACATGATAATGGAATAATGTTTGGTGCAAGGTAAAGCCAGTAAGTCAGATCAAGGATAGTCCGAGGGTCACCAATCAGGTAGATAGTTGTTCAGGACGACTCTCTGGTTGCAGTAGGATGGATCAGTTGCCTGATAACAACTTTGAAGTAACTCTCCCTGAATCTGGAGGAATGAGTTTTCATACTTCTATACCTTTTGCCCGATGGGAGAGGGGAGAAGAGGGAGTGGCCAGGGTGCGTCTCATCCTTTAGAATGCTGCTGGCCTTGCTGCGGCAGCGTGTGATATAAATTTAGTCAATGGAAGGGAGGTTGATTAGTGTGATGGTCAGGGCTGCGTCGGCATAGCCCGCATAGGTTAAAGTTACAAATATTTATTGGAATAATCTCTTGGTCATTTTCCTGCAGCCCGTTTCAATATATATATATTTTAATATAACCTTTTGGCACATCATTACCATGGTCGTTAAAATCAAACAAGAAATCTGATTATGAGCCAGTCCCATTCCTGATCCACCATGCAAAAAACAAATTTTCCCATTGATGTTAGAATCTCCAAATCTTCAGTTCCAACACGATAACTGAAACCTTTGTGATTACAACTGGTGAGGTTACCACAGCTTTCTGGGAAAGATAACGCACTACCCTTCTAGTTCAGCTGTCTGAAAAGCATTAAAAAGATGAAATTTAAATCGCATAAATCTTATCTTGATCTCCTAGTCTCAGTTTTCCAAATTTAACACTAACAGTGCAAGCATTTCACTGTTGCAATCCACATCCATACAGTGATACTTTCACTGTCCATCACATTGAGTTCATTTAAATTCCCTAGCATTTTATTTTAAAAGAAATCTACATACTATTCATGATGTGCTGCATCATTACATCAATCTATCAGTGAGGTTAGAATGCTTTTATCATGAACTCTTTAATTATAACGCGCTTTGCCAAATTCGTACTTAATGTCACTTTTTAAAATTTTATTCTCTAAATCTAAGAGTTTTCGTTCCTGTGGACTGTACAACATTTCCCGGTGAATCTGCGTTAAGAATTGCAAACCAGAATTAAAAATTCCATTATAAATTATAAAGACTGAGCACTTCAACACAGTTATACTCCACTAACAGCAGTGGGCATTGCTAAGCAAACAAAAGAGATAAGAGAAAATTCACAACTGTTAGGATTTAGAGATTGATTTCTACTTCATCAAGTACAAGTGCTAATCTATGTATTTTTGAGTGCCCTTTTTGAAGTCTGGTTCACTTAAAGACAGTGAAGAGAAATCTGAAAATATAAATTCAATTATTTGCCCGTTATAAAGTTAAACACACTCAGAATTAACATCAAGAGGCTGGAGAATTTTAATTTGTTTCATGAATTAAACCTGAAAAGCTTAATAAAAAATTGTGACCATGAAATTATGGCCATGGATTATTGTAGACCCCCATCTGATTCCCTAAAGGTGCAGTCCCACTGTGATGACCTAATTGGTGAGTTTAGAAGAGTTTGCCCTCGACTCATACTCGCAGCACGGTCGACACGAGGTCCTAGGAGGTCTTTGTAACTCTCCTTCATGCTCGAGAGTAGTCCCCGCGTACTTGAGGCCTCAGCTAGGTCGCCGCATATTTTTCAACATGCTGAAAAATGCCCGCAAGTAAAAAAAGGTCGCCATGGAAAAAAATCTATATTTTTTTACTCGTAGGTTTAGTCGAAGTAGGTCGTAGTGGGTCAGCATGTTATTCGTAGGCCCACAGCAGGAAAGGCCCGATGCATCACTCTGCTCAGGGACAATTAGTAATAAAGGTACTTGATAGCCTTGCCAGTGACCCACATGTCCCATGAGCAGATAAATGAATACATTAAACAATTACCTTCCTTTATGCAACTTTACTGACAATTATATATTTCATAGAGTTATGGAGTTACCGTGGAAACAGCCCTTCGGCCCAACATCCATGCCAGCCAGGATTTATATCTCTCTAAACCTTTCCTATCCATGTACCTGTCTGAATGTATTTTAAACATCTCCATTGTACCCGCCTCTACAGCTTCCTTTGGCAAGCTCGTTCCATGTAAGCACCACCCCTTACATGATGAAAATGGCCTTCAGGTTTCTTTTAAATCATTCCCCTCTTAGCTTAAACCTATGACTTCTAGTTCTGGATTCCTCTGCCGTGGTATAAAGACTAATCATTCACTGTGTTTCTACAAGGTTTCAGCATCCTGAGCTCCAAGAAGATTAGTCCTAGTCTATCCACCCTCTACTTATAACTCAAGCCCTTGAACTCTGATAGCAACCTGGTGGATTGCTTCAATGTGTAAATCCAAATGAGTTTATTGGATTCAATGACCAATCATTGGTGATTTTGTGCAGTTGTGCCGTCTTGCCAATTTTGTCATGGGTTTATTTCACTGGTCTCTGCACACAAGGGTTAAAAGGTGAGCCCAAATTCCAGTACTTTGACAATTTTATTGGTGGAATGCATGACTCAAATATTCAAATTTATAAATAATATCAAAATGCACGTGCAAGCAAATTATTATTTTTTATGACTGCATTTGAGACCAAACCATTGCAGGGAGCTTGAATAGAGCCATAGACAGATACAGCATGGAAGCAGGTGCTTCGATCCACATTGACCTTCAAGCACCTATTTTTACATTAATTCTCCACAATCCTATTTTATTCTCCCAAATTTCCATCAACTCTTTTCAGATCGTCCCACTTGCTTGCACACTAGGGAACATTCACCATGACCATTTAACCTACCAACCCACACATCTTGGCGATGTGGGAGGAAACCAGAGCACCCAGGGGCAAACCAAACACGCACAGGGAGAACAAGCAAACTCCACACAGACAGGACCAGGGGCCAGAATTGAAACTGAGGTTCTGAAGCTGGGTCTCTGAACAGACAACAGCCCAAGGGCCACCCGAGGTGTTTCCCAATCCTGTCGAACTCTTGAAATCTTAGATAGAGAAAGAGGCTGTTGAGTTAATTGTATTTTACTTCGGAGTCACGTGAGTGACTACGTGAAGAAGCCCCGCCTGGCACTGGATCGGCATTACGTCGTCGCTGTCGGCAGCGAAAGAGCTGCAGAGCGCAGCTCCACACAGCGGTAAGGAACCGGCCCGCAGGTAAGAGAGTTTTACAAAGATTTAGGGCGAGGTTCCAGAACTTCGTAGCCTGGTGGGTAAACCAGGAGGAGTTAGTAAAAAACAAAATGGAGAAGGCCAAAAAACAGCGGGTAAAACGTGCGTCCCGGGGTGCAGAAGAGTCGGGACAGCAGATTATTGCGGAGCTGGTTCCGATACCGGTGGCCGTTGAAACACCCGTTAGTGAGGCTTTGATTGCTCCACAAACAGAAACTGTAGAGGAAATCCCAGTGCCTAAAAAAAAAAGTAAAAGAAAAGCTGAAGGGCCTGGGGTTTCTGAGGACTCTGATTCTGAAGGTCCAGAAAGAAAAGCCTTATGGCTTAGAATGGACCAAATGGAGAAAATGCTCCAAACTATTATCAACCAAGGGTCTAAGAACCCAGAATATTCCCAGGCAGCCCCTGAGGGGGTTCCATATCGTGAATATGGTGTCAGTTCGAATTGGGAATTTGAAACTCCAGTGCCTGGGTATGGACTGGAGGAAGTCTCCTTTGAACAAGTTTCAGGAGTACCAGGGCTGTATGAGACAGACCCTGAAAGTGGTGATTGTGGTCCGGAGTACACACCACAATACAATTATATGGATCCAGGTGTGCCTGATGTGGCACAAGATTTTGCTATACCTGGAGGAGGCGGTGAGGCCATGGAAGATAACCTGGCGACCAATATTAATTATATGGTCTCTCACCCGCTTCAAGATGCTGTTATGGTTGAGACAGCAGAAATGTATAAAACACCTATCAATTGTGCCTCATTGAAGGTACCTACGGTGAATCCGGTTGTTTGGGCGCCAATGTCATCAATTATGCGGGCGCAGGAAATTCGATTTCAAAGAGTCCTCAAGCTGATTTCAGCTGGCATTACTGCACTTGGCAGACAAGTGGAAGGTTGTGGAATGACCAAAGTGCAGAAACATATGTTGGCCTTATTTTGCAACTCATTTTTTGAGATAAATTGTATGAGGAAGATTGCCATTCGACCTCTGTTACATCCAAGATTTGCAGGATTGTGTAAACCAAGCAATGTTCAAACTCCTGGTTATTTGTTCGGAGAGGATTTGTCTAAACAAATTAAAGAAATAGATGAAGAGGCAAAGACTCTTGGTCGTATGAAACCCTTCAACTTTGGCCAGAGATGGACTGGCTATACGAGGAAGAGATTTGATTTTGGAGCTGGTACAAGCCGAGGCAGGAGTATGATAAGGAAACATTTCCAGCCAACACAGCCGAATGTACGCCCATTCATTGGGAAAAGGAGATCATTTCGTCCAGTTGGAGAGGTACATAAACATTATCCTATTAAAGAGGAATGTTGGGATGAGCCACAGATTGGTGGTAGACTCCAAATGTTTTATAAGGAATGGGACAATATTACAGTTGATTGTGTGGTATTAGACACTGTACTAGGATCTACCATTGATTTTGTGGAAGGTATGGTTCCATTGGGACAGAATGAGCCTAGTCATCCTTTGAGGTTCTCAGAGTTTGAGATAAATCAAATGGACAAAGAGATTAAGAATTTGAGTAAAAAAAGAGTTATCGAGAAAACAGGAGAGGATCCACAACAAATTATATCAAACATTTCCCCCAGACCAAAGAAAGATGGGGGTTGTAGGATTATTTTAGATCTCACATTTTTGAATACATTTGTCCAGTATAAACATTTTAAAATGGACACTTTCTACACTGCAATGCAGTTGGTATCAACAGGCTGTTATATGGCTACAATAGACTTGAAGGATGCATATTATTCGGTCTCAATTCATCATAATTTTCGCAGGTATTTAAAGTTTAAATGGATGGGACAGCTGTGGCAATACAAAGCTTTGCCTAATGGATTAAGTTCAGCACCTAGATTGTTCACTAAATTGTTAAAGCCAGCACTTGCACTGCTTAGGGCACAAAAACACATCGTTATGGCTTATCTAGATGACATTTTAATTGTCAATGCTAATCAGGAATCAGCTGGAAAATCAGTCTCAGCAACTATTAGCTTGTTTGAGAAGTTGGGTTTTCTGATCCATCCAACAAAGTCTAAGTTACAGCCATCCCAAACCATTGAATATCTGGGGTTTGTGATTAACTCAGTTACCATGTTGGTAACTTTACCAATGGATAAGGAGTTAGATTTGACAAATGTGTGTCAAAACCTGATTAACAAACCTTATCCCTCCATCCGAGAGGTTGCCAAGGGTATTGGTAAATTGGTAGCAGCATTTCCAGCAGTGGAATTTGGTCGTTTACATTACCAAAATCTTCAAAGGGCAAAAACTAAAGCGCTAATTCAGCGAGCAGGCCATTTTGATAGGCCAATGCCATTGCCTAAGGAAGCTTTATCGGAATTACATTGGTGGATTGAGAATGTTCCACAAGCTGCTAAGAACATTTTAGTTCATCAGCCAGTCGTGGTTTTACAAACTGACGCAAGTTCTCTCGGATGGGGGGCTACGGACAATGAGACCAGCTGTGGAGGCAGATGGGCTGTCCAAGAGGATTTGTTGCTCCAAACATATGGTATTAATTATTTGGAGCTACTGGGAGCATTTTATGGATTAAAAGCTTATTGCTCTTCATTAAAGGATTTGCATGTCCAAGTATAAATAGATAATACCACAGCTGTGGCATATATCAATCACATGGGTGGTGTCAGATCAATTTCATGTGATCATCTGGTAAACCAGATATGGCAGTGGTGTATTGCAAAAAATATTTGGCTTTCAGGTATTTATCTCCCAGGGAGAGACAATGTTGTGGCAGACAAAAGATCACGAATATTTAAAGACAATACAGAATGGATGTTAAATCCACAAATTTTCAAAAATATTGTCAGTCGGTATGGAGTACCAGACATTGATCTGTTTGCATCTAGATTGAATCACCAATTGCCGAAATACGTGTCTTGGGAACACGATCCAGGGGCAGTAGCGGTGGATGCTTTCTCGCTACACTGGGGGAATATGTTCTTTTATGCTTTCCCCCATTCTGTCTCATTGGGCAATGTCTCAAGAAAATAGCGCAAGACGCTGCCAAAGGCATTTTGGTGGTGCCAAATTGGCCCACACAGTCATGGTTCCCATTGATGCTAAAAATGATTATTGAACCATGTATGACAATTCCCAGTTGCGACAATCTGTTGACACAACCAGTAACAAAAGAAATTCATCCATTGCATGATCATATGAATTTGTTAATCTGCAGGTTCTGACCAGACCATTGCAAGAGTTTGAACTGTCGGACAGGACCATGGATGTTATAGATGTAGCTTGGAGGACTAGCACTAAAAAACAATATATGTTGCATATAAGGAAATGGGAAGCCTTTTGTACACAGTCAAAGATATCTTATCATTCTGCAAACATTTCAAATGTATTGGAGTTCCTTGCTGGGTTACACTTTGATGAGCATTTGAGTTATAGTGCCATTAATTGTGCTCGGAGTGCATTGTCATCCTATTTAGGACAAATTTCGGATCGGGATTCAGTTGGGTCTCACCCATTAGTATCCCGATTCATGATTTTTAATAAAAATCCTCCCAAGCCCAGATATACAGAAATTTGGGATGTTAGCATTGTTCTCACTTTGCTTAAACAATGGACTCCAATTAATTCAATGTCTTTGCAGAACTTAACATTCAAGGTGGTTATGTTAATGGCATTGGTATCAGCTCAAAGAGTACAAACTTTGCAATTGTTAAGGTTGGATTGCATGCATGTGACTTCAGATAACATTGTGTTTTATGTTTATGACTTGATCAAACAAAGCAGACCAGGGAGAACTGGAATGAAGGTAATGTTTAAAGCATATCCTATTGATGAAACATTGTGTGTAAGCATTTAACTCAATACATGGAGGTAACCAAAAATCTCAGAGGTTCTGAGAAAGCGTTATTGATTACACACAAAAAACCACATACAAAAGTTTCAGTTCAAACCATTTCTAGATGGTTAAAACAGGTTTTGGGTCTAGCAGGAATAGACACTGATGTGTTTAAATCTCACTCCACTAGGGCGGCAGCTACGTCCGCGGCGAAGGTACAGGACGTACCACTCGATCAAATTTTAGAGGCCGCAGGGTGGTCTAGAGAAGAAACTTTTTCAAAGTTCTACAATAAACCTGTTGTCACGGTGCCAGGATTTGGACACACAGTACTGGGTTCTCTTTAAATGCTTGCTTTGTTTATATTATCGATTTATATTATCGATTTATGTTACCATTGACATCATTTATCAATTATTTTGTAATTTTTCCCCTGCGATAGAGGGGTTATTATTATTTAAAAAGTTGTTCTTTTTATAATTAAAGGACTTATTACATAAATTATAACAATGTGTTAAAATACTTTTTACTCACTACTATTTTGACCAAACAGAGAGTCGTATGAAATGAGTTTACGACATGGAAAACACAGAGTTTTAAAATCTTCACGTAGTCACTCACGTGACTCCGAAGTAAAATAGTGAGATTAAACGAGAACTTACCTGTTCGAAGTTTGATCTTTATTATATGAGGAGTTACGATGAGGGATTACGTGCCCTCCACTCCCAACCCTCATAATGTAAATGATCATCTGGTAGTTCTAGTCTATTTTGAGCCTTACTATTTTACTCCGGCTATTGGTTCTGTGTTTTTCATGCCGCTGCTTTGAAGTATGCCGATCCAGCGCCAGGCGGGGCTTCTTCACGTAATCCCTCATCGTAACTCCTCATAAAATAAATATCAAACTTCGAACAGGTAAGTTCTCATTTAATCTCACTATTGATACTGGCTTTTCAAGGGGTTCCAATTAGTTCCAACCCTTGTGTGGGTGAGAAAGCACATGGGGCAGGGAGAACTTTGTACAACATAATTGATGATCCAATAGTGACATGAATTAATGTACACAGGTACATTAATTGTGCCATCTTCTCTGCCCATTCTCCCTCCAGATGTTTTGAAAAAATGTTAGATTTTGCATGGTAAACTTAAACCGCCTGATTCCTAACCACTTCCCATGGTAATTGAAAGTAGGGCCTTGGAGATTAAGGCATGTAAGATTTTTAATAAATTCTAAATATCTTGACTGTGTGTGCCTATTCTACAATAAATCGTGTTCAACAACAATTCTCCAAATGTTGCAGAAATCTTTGCCTTTCGGCATTTCCAAAATAGTACTTTTAATTACATTCAAGTTATCCTCCTGTCAATTTATATCCTCATCGCCACGGTGTCATTGTGAGGCAGCGGGCTGTAAAAATACCTTCTTACAGCTGGCAATGGCTTCCGTGGGGCAAATTCTCATTCTGCATTTATGATGCCCCTTTTGAATTGCCTAATGAATTCATATATACAAGTCAATGTGAAGCAGTTGGTCACCAGAGAGTTGAACGACGAGATTTTAACGCAGACGGTCCCATTGTTGTAAAGAACAAGGGATGACGGGTAGATACCTGGTGTCTACATAGACAGGATAAATTCAATGCTGAATATGCAGAGTTAAAGATGAAGTAATGGAAAATGCATAACTAATGTGCACATTTCAAGAAATTATTTTTCACTGTGAATCCCAAATGAGGACATTGGTCTTGGGGGAATTTTACTTGCCTGATATTTGCTTTGGGCAAGTATATTGGTTTCCTTTGATCTTTGTTGACAGAATGAAGACAAAATACTCAGTCAATCAATCACAGTGATACCTCTGCAGAACAATGGGTCTCGCCTTATTGTATTATTTAGTTTTCATAATCAGATATTTTATTTATTGTGTTGCAAATAAATAAGGTTCAGCTCCGCACGACGATTATTATTTTTTAACTTTAATGTCGTCAGCGGTTTGTTTGAAATATTCCCTGTAATGGACTTTTCAAAATATTTTATTATTATTAAATGCAATTGAGTAAATGAAACTTAATGGTCTTTTTACTGAAGTTCCCCAGATGATTTTTGGTGGGTTTTTTTGAAGTCATAACAGCTGAAGGCAGTGTCACCCCAAAGAGTCAAGTATTCATCATACATATTTAATTGTAAGTAAAGGGCATGTTGCTCTTGTGAAAATCACCCCATCTTTTAAATGATATATAAAAAATATGATTCAATATTTGATCAGGGGGGTTACAATAAAGGTCCTAAATGTGAGTGTGTGGTTTCTGTCATTTAATCTTTGTTTCTTTATTCCCATGATCAATTATAAATTAGCTAAGTCTTTGAGCAAAAGTCACTCAGTTGATTTGTATTCTTTCTTTATATTGGTGGCTCAGAGCTGCTTCAATTTGGGGCAGCTTGGAGTAATTCTGTTTGATATATAGTGTCAGAAATAATACCATGGAAAATAAGGACAGGCAAATAATTACACAGGAGAAATCAAAACTGAGGAACAGATATGAAGCAATTTAATTTTGTTAGATCTACTTAATTGCACTTAATTTGATTGTTGATACTTGAATGACTAAATAATATTTTCTACACCAATATGTGACATGGGATACGTTGGAGTCAGGCACCCTCTTTATAAAGACTTAGAATCAGTTAGACTTGGAAACTAGTAACCTTCAGGCAATTGGCTGCAAAAAAATTGAACAAGACATTCATACGTTCCACTAATGTCCAACAACAAATCCAGTTCCTTTACACGTGTACTGATGAAAATTCTTCTGTTCCATACTGAGGAGCTCCAATGGACAAAAGATAATTTATCAGACTTTGGCCTTGAATAATGCAGTGAAGGTTTTGAGGAGGAATAAAGATTTGTGCCTGCAATTACACCACAGCATCCAACAACAACCCTACTAAACAGCTTCACATGTAGCATAAGATATCATGGATTAGAACAGAGGGAAATATGGTTGCCAGAGAGAAAACAATAGGTCTTTCTCTGAAGAATGAAGAATGAAGAAGATCAGTCTGAAGAAGGGTCTTGACCCGAAACGTCACCTATTCCTTTGCTCCATAGATGCTGCCTCACATGCTGAGTTTCTCCAGCATTTTTGTCTACCTTTGATTTTTCCAGCATCTGCAGTTCTTTCTTAAACATAGAGAGAAAAGAATGGTCAGAGGAAACAAGGGTCAATGTTAAAAGAACTGAGAGCGGTGCACAATTTTATATACAGTGCATCTGTCTCATTAAATTTAGCTAAGAGGACAGACACATTTAGGTCAAAATGTAACACAGATTTGCATTGCATACCTTTGATGTTTAGATGTTTCAGGGAAATATTAAATGTATACTTAATTTCAGTACAATCTTAATGCTTGAGTCTTTCCAAGTAGCATGATGATTGGCCGACATAACTATAAAAGTTTTGTGCAAGGCCATTAAAGACAACCAATATATACTGGCTGGAACATTTGAGGTGATGAAGAAGATACTTTGGAGGAACAGATGTGTAGTGTTAAGAGTTGATAATTGTAGTGTTAAGTTAATAGATCAAGTTAGTGTACAACAAGTGCATATCATTTTAGGTTGTGAACTGATGCCATTTATGAAAAAGTATGGCCAAATATAAATATTCGTTATGCGTGATCAGTTTTAGAGACCATACCAGCTAAATATGGGTGGCACAGTGGAGTAGCTGAAAGAGCTGCTGTCTCACAGAGCCAGAGACCCCAGTTTGATTCTGACCTTGAGTGCTTTAGTGTGGAGTTTCCATGTTCTCCCTGTGACTGTGTGAGTTTTCTCTGTGCTCCAGTTTCCTCTGACGCCGCAAAGATGTGCATGTTTGTCAGTTAATTCGCCTCAGTAAATTGCCTCATGTATATAGTGAATGGATGGGAAACTGGGATAACATGGATTTAATGTGAATGGTCATTAATGATCGGTGTGGCTTAGCGTGTCGTGGGGACTATTTCCATGCTGTATCTTTCAGTCAATCGATCAATATATATGTTGGATGAATCAATATAATTTACAAAATAAAACCCGGTTAGGCCAAGTAGGACAGTGTATCCAGTTGCTGAAGATTGCACTGACCATTCATATATTAAAGCTCTGTGGGGCTCAAGATGGGGATCTGATTTATGTAATATCTGTTGATTTATGGCAGTGCCTGCAGCCTCTGGTGAGGAATTCATACACAGCTCTTACAAATTATACGTAGAAGGGATATAAAAAAAAGAGTGCTCTGGATTTCCTCATGCATCAGAGTTCCTGGGAATGGAACAGGAGGATTAGCCACATCCGATGTACAACCTTCCAGTGAAAGTGATGAGGTACAGCTTGAAGCAAAAATGGAAAGAAATGCAACAGGGAAGGGACTGGTCAACCAATATGTTTCTTAACACTGCAAATGATGATGGATAACTTATGAAAACATATCTTGAGGAGCTACATATTGCAACTGGTGATAATTAAACTAGTGGATTAATGGATTTGAACATCTCGGCTCTCAAGGTCACCAGATAATCATAGGTTTCCTAATATAATTTTTGCCAACCCCCATGCCAATATTTGCCACCCCCCCACGCCAAAGGGCGGCACGGTGGCACAGCAGTAGAGTTGCTGCCTTACAGCGCCTACAGCACCAGAGACCAGGAATCAATCCCGACTATGGGTGCTGTCTGTATGGCGCTTGTATGCTCTCCCCGTGACTGCGTGGGTTTTCTCCAAAATCTACAGTTTCCTCCCACATTCCAAAGACGTACAAATTTCTGGGTTAATTGGCTTGGTATAAATGTAAATTGTTCCTAGTTTGAATAGGATCGTGTTATTGTGCAGAGACCGTTCGGTGGGCCAAAGGGCCTGTTTCCACGCTGTATCTCGAAACTAAACTAAACTTAGGTACTGGTAACAGAAATGATGAAGCTCTAAATCTTGAAATGATCACGTGTGCTACGACAGGGTTATAAAAAGATGAAAATGCACTCCACCTTTGTGCAAAAGAGGTGCTAATCATTGTGTTCACCTGCAGCATGATTAGGAGGTGTTGGAAATGAAGTCACACAATTTGGAATCATAGAATCATACAACGTGGACACAGGCCCTTCAGCCCACCATCTTTGTGTTGTCCATGAAGCACGCATTTACCCTATTCCTGCGTTAATCCCATTTTATTCTCCCCATGTTCACATCAACCCCTCATACACGACTATTTATTTACAGACTAATGGGCCTGTCAGTTTATTCTATAGGAAATATTGAAGGGATATGGGTCAGGCAAGAGCAAATGGGACTACTTTGATTAGGATAGTTGGTCAGCAAGTATGGGTTGGGCCAAAGGGCCTGTTTCTGTACTGTCTATCCCTATGACATTAGGACTGTTTTAGTGGTCTGAGAAACGACTACTGGAGTTTTAAACAGCTCTTTATTCAAAAGTTCGATATTCAGTATACATGTTCTCCAGACACGTCTGCCCACAACGGTGGGTAGCGCTGAACTAACGCATGCAAGTGAAAAACTGCGCGAAACAAGCAGCCTTTCCCGAGTCACGTGACCGCGGCTTCCGAACGCCGGGTTCGATATATGCGTGCACTAGCGGGCACCGCTACACTGTATAATTATTGGCCTTAACAGAATATGCTTTTCGTAGGGGCGAATGAAAAATACCTGCCAGTTACCTGCCGATCGTCTGGAGATGACCAGAGTCAAGTTAGCTACAGGATGATAAGACTGATGATGGTATATTGGATCAGCGTTCTGTGACTGGCTTAATAATCAGATAGCTGAGCAGCAGTGGCACACAGGATGCTGTTTCTTATTAACTAACAAGCATGGCTAATTATTGCGACCTGCGACGGACCAGAATGTAACTTTTTCCTGTGTATTTCCACCTTGGCTAGAATCCAACATTCAAATGATGGATTGCAGTTCAATCTGTCACAGGTGGGGATATAGTTCTGGTTTCCTGAAAAGGCTAATTTAAAGATAAAAACATTTTTTTTAAAACCGAGCACAGAAAGCACACATAAAGGGATTTATTTATAATGGGTTAGCAAAAACCCTCTGGGAATCTGCAATAATGATGCAAGTTATGTCAGAATATATTCTTTCTTGTGAGGAGTATTATGAGCAATCGGTATTATTTTAAAATTTCCAGGAAATGAGCAAAGAAATTTCCGTTATTGTCATTATTGCTCGCATGTGGTTTGTTCATGCATGAAGATGAAGCACAGCATCTCCTCTTACCTGATCTTCTCAGCCACCCGTGTTTGGCAGCATTATGGTTATGTTATGAGACTTATGTTACTATGGCTATGTTACCATCAGGAAGGGTTATTGTTCCAGCAACACGAGTTCAAATCCCACCACGGTAGCTGCTGGAACTGAAATTCAATTAACTAAATTGGAATGAAAAGCCAGTAAGAATTTACTGGATTGTCATCAAACCCCATCTGGCTCACTGTTGAATTTCAAGGAAGGAAATCTCCCATCCTTATCCTCCCCGGCTTATATTTGACTCCAGACTAAATCTGGTTGATTCTTAACTGTGCTCTGAACTGGCTTGGCCAGTCATTTAGTTTAAGACTAATTAGGGATGGATACTAACTATTAGCCTTGCTGAATGCATACCAAACCCATAATAAAATCAGGTGTCAAGGGTTATGGGGAGAAGGCAGGAGAATGGGGTAGAGAGGGAGAGATAGATCAGCCATGATCGAATGGCGGAGTGGACTTGGTGGGCCAACTGCTTAATTCTGCTCTTAAAATTTATGAACATTATCCAAGCAGCTTGAAAAAATTGTAAATAACTGATAAGCTACTGATACAAACACATAATTTCTGGCTGAAGGCCAATTGCTCTTTCCACTTGAGTAACCTTGAGCCAGCTTAAGTCTCAAAACTGACCATTAAGAAGACACCATATACACCCATTTGTGGATTAATTTCTTACCAGTGTTTTATACTGAAATGTCTCCCTTTTTCCTTCCTCATAAGGTTTACATTTCACTGATTCTGTTCTCTTTGCCTGCACCATAAAAATGGTTCATTTGTCAAGTCAAACAAACTTTATTGTCATTTAGAAATACATTGATACATGCAGTTCCAAACGAAATTACGTTGCATTTGGCTCCCTGTGCAACACAATAAATTAACCGAAGGATAGGCATGGGTGAAAAGGATAAATAGACAATAGTGGCAGCCCATTACATGGCATTCAGGAGTCTGATGGCTCGTGGGAAGAAATTGTTGCAGAACCTTGATGTTCTGCTCCTTATGCTGCGGTATCTTTTTCCCGAGGGCAGCAGAGTGAACAGTCCGTGATGGAGATGTGTGGGGTCTTTTATAATACTGCTGGCCTTAGACACACAGCGTTTGGTCGCAATATCCCCGATTGAGGGGAGAGAGGTCCCGATGATTTTCTCCGCTGTCCTCACCATTCTCTGCACAGACTTCCAGTCGGAGGCTCTACAGTCCCCAAACCAGACAGAGATACAGCTGGTCAGAATACTCTCTATGGTGCCCCTGTAGAAAGTAGTGAGGATGGGATGGGGGAGATGAGCTCTTCTCATCCGGCGCAGAAAGTGCAACCGCTGCTGCGCTCTCTTAACAGTTGATGAGATGTTATTCGACCAGGTCAGACTGTTAGTGATCTGCACCCCCAGGAACTTTGTGCTGCTGACCACCTCCACATCGCTGTCATTGATGTGAAGTGGTGTGGGACTGTGCCGGGTGTTCCTGAAGTCGACGATAATCTCCTTTGTTTTCTCGACATTCAGGATCAGGTTGTTCGTATTGCACCAGTCCGCCAGTTATTTCACCTCCTCCCTGTAAGCCAGCTCATTGTCGTCCCTGATGAGGCCCACCACTGTTGTGTCATCTGCGTACTTCATGATGTGGTTTGTACTAAACCTGGCACAACAGTCGTGAGTCATCAGGGTGAACAGCAGTGGACTCAGGACACAGCCCTGAGGGGAGCCGGTGCTCAGAGAGATGGTATTGGAGGTGTTATTTCCAACCCTCACAGACTGAGGGTTGCACAAATGATAATGACAAAATGTGAGGAGATACACATAGATCTGAACACAGGCACCTCCTAATTAATTACATATCAATTGTTTTCAGAAACTAATTTTAATTATCAGTAAGTAGCTAACAACAGGGTAGCCTGAAAGCTGGGTAGAACCAAGTGCAGGAGTGCTCATTCAACACATTAATTGTTAGACAATTCATTGTTAGACAATAGCTCTGTGAATAATTCACAAAAAAATAATCAATTGTTTCTATATAAGCCCCCTCCTATACTGTCTCTACACCCACGACTGTAGTCCGGCCCACAACAACAACCGAATCGTCAAGTTTGCTGACGACACTACAGTGGTCGGACTCATCTCAAGGGGAGACGAGGCAGCCTACAGAGAGGAAGTCCTGAAGTTGACAGCCTGGTGCTCAGAATACAATCTGGCTCTGAACACCAAGAAAACCAAAGAGCTCATTGTCGACTTCAGGAGGCACAGCACTGACTTAGCCCCCTTATACATCAACGGCGAGTGTGTGGAGAGGGTCCACACCTTCCGGTTTCTCGGCGTCCTCATCTCCGCTGACATCTCCTGGACAGAGAACATCACAGTGGTCATCAAGAAGGCTCAATAGCGGCTGCACTTCCTGAGGGTCCTCAGGAAGCACAACCTGGACTCCAACCTTTTGCTGACCTTCTACCGCTCGTCCATTGAGAGCCTGTTGACATACTGCATTACAGCATGGTACGGCAGCTGCACCATGGCAGACAGGGAGAGGCTTCAGAGGGTAGTTAGGGCAGCACAGAAGATCATCGGCTGCCCTCTCCCCTCTCTGATGGACATTTACACCTCCCGCTGCCTCAGCGGGGCGAAGAACATTATCAAGGACAGCTCCCATCCTGAATTTGGCCTGTTCAACCTGTTACCCTCAGGGAGGCGCTATAGGTGCATCAGCACAAGGACAAATAGACTCAAGAACAGTTTCTTTCCAAAATCCATCATCTCCCTGAACTCACACATGCATTGACTTCACAGCCTAACCCCCGGACTTTCATCTATCCACCTACTGTAATTTGTACTGTAACTGTAATTTCCAATATGTGCAATAACCCATACTGGATATAGGAATCCTATTTATCCATTCTATTTATCCATTGTCTTTTTATAGATATGTATATAGCGCCGCAGAAACTGTGCACCTATCCCCCCCCCACCCCTCCTTTTTTGTTTTGTTTTTGCACTGAGTAGGAGCAGCTTTTAATCTCATTGTACATGTGTATAGTGACAATAAAAGGCATTCTGATTCTGATTCTATTAATAGTGTGTTGTTACTAACAGTATTATCTGCAAACATAATTTAAATTACATATATCTTGTATTTTTAACACACTTCTGTAAATATATTTTATTTTGTTTATTATGCATTGTACACTGCTGCTCCATTATATCACAATTAATTAACTATTTGAGTGGATTTTTAAATTTCCAGCTGTTTTCTTATGATGTTGCAGTGGGAATGTCTTGTGTTTAGAGAGTGGATTTGTCATTCAGTTTCCAAATCTTCAAGAGCCACTGTTAATCTATCCATTCTAAGCATGCCATCCAAATAGCGCTTCAGGAATGCCTTGAGTCAGTGGACTGGAACATGTTCAAGACTACTTCATCCAGCCCGAATGAGTATTTCTCAGGCGTCACTGGTTTCATCGAGAAATGTGTTGACAAGTGTGTTATGACAAAATCAATTAGAGTCTATCCTAACCAGAATACTTGGATAAATAGAGAGATTCACCCGCTGCTAACGTTCAGATACAAGACATTTAAGGAGGAGGACCCTGCTCTATACAAGAAGGCCAGGCATGATTCCCACAAGGCTTTTAGGGATGGCAATAGAGAATTCTAAAACAAGTGGCTGCCAGGTGATTATGGCAGGCCTTAAATCCCATCACGGGATACAAGCCAAAATCAGTGTGATTGGTAATGAAGCATCCACACCAGATGAGCTCAGTTTCTACTACGTCCATTTTAAACAGACAAACAAAGTTCTACTTTGGTGAGTCAGACATCTTGGAGGCAGAAATCAGATCGTTTTCGCGAGGTTAGATTGTGGGGAAGGTGCTGGCCCACCAAAGTCCCTGGATGGGTTCTGGAATTGTGAGTCAATCAACTGGCCATAGTATTTGCTGACATCATCATTGTCTTGTTTCAGTAGCCTACCATCAATAAACTGCTGCAAGGAAACCTCCATCATTCCAATTCCCAAAAACAATAAAATGTACCTGTCTCACTGACCGATAACTAATAGTTATAACTCAACCCTAATAAAGTATTTTGAAGGATTAGTGATGTCCTCAATCTGCACTCATTTTCCAGACCCTTGTTCCCCACTCCCTTGCTCCAATTCATGTACATCTATGGCCAATTACAACACCAACTTAATCTTGGAATTCACAGATGATACTGCCTTTGGTGACAAGTTCAACAACAATGATGAGTACAGGAAAGAGATCAAGAACCTTGTGTCATGGTATAAGGACAGCAACCTAGCCCTTGACATCAGCAAGATGAAAGAGTAGGTTGATGACCGAAGGAAGGTGTGATAGTGGTGAACACAACACTATTCACATTGACAGTGGTGCAGATATGGTTCCCAGCTTCAAGATTCTTAGCATCCAAATCTGCAGTAATCTCACGATCCATTCACACCGAAGCAGTGATCAAGAAAGTGCATCAACGTGTTTCCCATTTAGGCGACTGAAAAGATTTGGCAAGTCCACGATGATTCTCTGAAACTTCTGCAGATGCATTATAGAGAGCATCTTGACATGATGCATCTCAGCCTGGTTTGGCAATTGCTCTGTCCTTGACCACCTGAACCTGCAGAGAGCGGTGAACACAGCCCTGTGCAGCACTGGCTCATCAGTTCTTCCATCCAGTCCATCTTTACAGTACTTTCCCTCCAGAAAGTTGGACATATTGTCAAGGATGTTGCAACCTTGGCCATTCCCTTTTCTCTCTTCTACTTTCTGGGATAACATACATGAGCCTGAAAACCTAGATGTCCAGACTTTCCCATGTCTAACAGACTCGTGAAGCACCTCTTTCACAGTCCCTCCTGCGTGGTGTACCATGTACTCTTATTCTTAATTCGACCTCATTTGATTTTCCAATATTGCTAGTATTGTTTCTGTACTACTTCATTTGCAATGCAACCTTTGTAGCATTCCACTGTTCTTGCATTTGTTGTATTTATTGTGTGCTTATTGTATTCATCATTTACTCTATGAGCTTCATGAGAAGAGGAATTTCATTGCACCCTGATGTATCTCACAATGAACTGAATCTGAATCTGATGCAAAATAGATTCATAGAATCATAGTGCATAGAAGGAACCCAAATAATCCAGCACACTTGCTTATTGAAAGTGTTATCCAAATAGTCTGTGATTCTCCCCCCCCCCCCACCATTGTTTTGAAGTGTTATATATTTGGTATGTTTTGAGTGAAGCTGATGTGTACTGCAGCTACTCATAAATTGCTTGCCTTCTGATGCCTCCAGTGTTCACGTTTAACTGTAAAGGGCCTGTACTACAAGCATGCAACTCTATGGGATTAGCGCGACCTAACGTGGTCGCATGAGCTGTCTGGCGTCGCGTGGCCGGTCCCACTTCGATCGCCGGAGCCGTGCGGAATTGTGCGGAGTTCGTCCCGACATCGCGCGGGGCTCCGAAAAACTGACTATGTTCAAAAATTCCGCGCGGCAACGGCTTGTCGGCTTGCAGTCGCCTCGACGCATTACACACCGTCTCGACGTCGTGCCTCCGTGAACCTATCTGTAGGTGCCTCTGTGACACTCTATGTGTGTGGCTCCGTGGTCCTCTGTGTGTGTGCCTCTGTGCCCCTCTCTGTGTGCCCCTCCCTGTCCTGGCGAACTTACCTTAGACTTCGCTCCAAGTTCGCCTCACTTTGCGCCACGTTGCGCCACTCACCCGACCTACGTGCGGCCCCTGCTGCCGGTTTGGTCACGCTTGCTGCATGCAGGCGCATGCTGGTGGGAACGGCCCTGTACAGGGGATCACCCGAGCTCCGCGCGGTCCCCGCTTCTAGTTTGATCGCGTTCATCTCATGGAGTCGGATGCTGGTAGGACAGGCCCTCAAGCTTCTGATCTTGCAACAACTCCACATGTTTCTCCAACACCTAGCCCTAGCCTCAACCCCAGCATCTGCCTGATTTAGTTCATTTTATTGTCACGTGTACCAATGTGCTTTTTTGTTGTGTGTTTTCCAGTCAGTGGAAAGACTATACATGATTACAATCGAGCCATCCACAGAGTAGGGATGCTGGATAAAGGGAATAAAGTTTAATGCAAGGTAGAGTCCAGTAAAGTCCAATTGAAGAGAGTCAAAGGGTCTACAATGAGGTAGATGGTAGCTCAGGACCACTCTCTAATTGTTGATTGGGTGGTTCAGTTGCCTGAAGACAACTGGGAAGAAACTTTCCCTGAATAGGAGATATGCGTTTTCACACTTCTGCGCCTCCTGGGAGAGGGGAGAAGAGGAAATAACCGGGGTAAGACTCCCCCTTAATTATGCTGGAGGATCTCACAAGAACCCTGATCTCCAAGGTTCCCAAACTTACCCCCAACTCACACCAACTGGTTGATACCGCCGCCATGGCCATCAGGTGCATTATCCACTGGTGCAATATTCTAGATCACCCTGTAGCTACTTCTCAGCTGGAAGTCCCTCAGCAAGCTAAAAATCACAATGAAGGAAGTCATGGGGTTGGGCCATCTGTTGCAATCTGTGCTACAGACAAGCAAGTCGTAGGGATTATACCGTCAATGACAGTAACCAGTTTTAATTTCTATATCTTTGTTGCCTTCCAGTCCATCTCCTGACGCAGTTACAACATTAGTTAATCAGAATAGGCTCTGTAGTACAAATGTATTGTGTTAAAATGTCTTCAAGCACATTAAGAGAAATGTTGCAATTAAATATTAAACAGACATTTTTGCCTCATTCTAAAGTGCAATGCAGCGGTTGGGATCTCAGCGAAGTGTCGAGTGCTAATTACCGTACATCCGTCTTGATATTTCCTGGTTTAATTCGCCAGCCACTGTGCCACTCCTGCAGAGTCACCATGGGTTGTGGCGATTATGCATGAATGAACATTTTTCATATTTTTGGACTTTGTTACTTCTATTCCCCTGCCTCTGATCACAAAATCTTTAATTCATCGCCCTCATATGTCTCCAGCAAATGAACTCAGTTACTTCAAAAACCCCTCAGACATTACCCAATGTACGCACGCCACTCTGCTCTCCTCATCCACTGCTTGTTCAGTTGCTGCACCTATCAAGACAATTTGGCAAGGCCAGTCGTCTTTACAGTTAGCTTGCGTGTGCTGAGCCACATGCAAGTACTGTGCCAACATTGTTCACAATCCTCGTTTGAAGCTGATTGTGTTGACGTGCTTGTCAAAGTGCACCTGAAACTACTATGCAGAGGCATGAAAATGACAGAACAACTCTCTCCCTCCTGTTAAATGCAGTCCAGTAATGGATATTGTAAACCTGTTGTTTAATTGCAAATCTCAACAACTCTTTCCTCTCAATTTTATTGCTGGATGTCCTACATATCACAAGAGACTTGCAGGCTAAAAATCAATGCTCAGGTCAATAAATATTTATAAGGCAGAGATTGATTAGTAAGGGTGTCAGGGGAGAAGGCAGGAGAATGGGGTTCGGAGGTAAAGATAGATCAGCCATGAATGGATATCAGAGTAGACTTGAAGGGCCAAAAGGCCTAATTCTGCTACTATAACTTATGAATGCTGTTTCATTAGTACAGTGCTGAGAGAGTGCTACAATGTCTGGTGAGACATGACACTAAGGCCCAGTCTTTCCTCTCAGACAGATGTAACCAAAGAAAACTTCAGTATAAATCTAGTAATTTTCAGTGTCAATTGAAACTGGCTGTTGTATTTCCTCCTTCACAACGATGTCTACACCTATAAAGCACTTAATTGACTGCAGATGTTCTTGCAATATTCTCAATTTATATGAGTAAAAGCATGTACATAAGAACATGCATATGAACATATGAATGAAGGGTGGGAGTAGGCCAGTTGGTTCCCAGCGATCCTTCCACCAAGTAATCAGAGCATAGACAACCAGACTGTAACCTCAGCTCTGCATTCTGTTTACACTTAGTAAACCTTCATGCCTTTCCAATCAAAAATTTTACCAGCTCTGCTCCGAAATATATTCAAATGTACTACTTCCACCTTCATTTGAGGGAGAGAGTTCCAAAAACACATGAGCCTCTGAGGGAAAAGAACGTCTTGCCTTGAAATTAAATAGCTAACCCCTTATTTTAAAACGGTGAATCTTAGTTCCAGAATCTCTCACAGGAAGAATCATCACTCCATATCCAATCTGCCAAGATCTTTCAGTATATTTCTTTCCTATTTTGAATCTTTCCAAAATTCCTATTTGAAGTGGATCTGAACTAAGCTTGGGTGAAAGGACAGCACCTAACCAAAAGCTTTGTTCATTGGTTATCTATAATACCGTTTATTGTTCATACATGTACGCCAGACTGGGTATGAATGGATGATTTTCTTCTCTGAAGGGCATGAGTGAACCCAATGGGTTATTTTCAATTCTATTTTTGTTTCAATGTTAATGATACTGACTGGCTTTAAATGCAGATTTACTTAATTACTCAAGTTTAAATTCCTTAGAAGCCACAGTGGGATTCAAACATGTTTCTGGATAAATGGTCCTGGACCCTTAACCAGTGTTTTTTTTTTAAGTGATAGAATGGCTTACTGGCTCCTCTAATGAGTTAAACATCATTAGTTTTCTATCGCCATGAAACATGTATGGTTATTAGTCATACATGCCGACACCTTATTGTCTACAAAAATAACACTAGACTTAACCATAGAGTGCCATTACATTTAGTAATTTAACCACTAGGCAACTGTTTAGTCTCGAATTACTTACGGTTTTAATGCAAGGTCGTCAACTGCAAAGTTAATGAAGAGTCTATAAAGATCTATTTTGTGACAGTGTGAACCACATTTAATGAACCAGTGCAGGACCCAGCCATTTTGCAGGTACTGACCAATAGTCTCTTTCCATAAAACGTAACTGTTTCTCTTTCTAGAGATACTGCCAGACCCACTGAGTGTTTCCAACTCCATTCTGCCTAGCTACTTTTGGCAATCGCATACAAGAGTCCTCCCTTCCAGCTTTCTCATCCCATTCAGTCAGCTTCCCTTTCCATTCCCTCTCCCCCCCCCCCCCCCCCCCCCCCCCCATTGACTAGGCTATTTGGCTTCCCCCAGCAGTGAGCTCCACATTTCAACAATTCCCTCAGGAAATACATTTTTCATCAAGAGTAACTATCTTAGTTTGACTTTTAGTTTCAGAGTGTTGATTACGATCTTAGTTTTAGATTTTCCCCCAACTAGAATCATCATCCACATCGACTGATTCAAACTATTGAATTATATAATCATAGAACTGTACAGCTCAGAATTGAGCCCTTTAAGGCCACCTCGTCCATATCAACCATGATCCCTATCTATACTAATCCTATTTGCCTGCTTTAGGCCTGCATCCCTCTGCAGTTTCCTATCCAAGTACTTGTCAAAATGCTTTTCAAACTAAATTATATCTTCCTCTATCACCTCCTCTGTCAGGTTGTTTCAGATAATCACCATTACTTGTGTGGAAAAACGTATTCCTCAGATCTATTTTTAATTTCTCCCCTCTCACTTTAAACCTGTGCCCTGGAAAAAAGACTGACAATCTATTCTATCTGTGTACATAATTTGACAAACCTCTAAATGGTCATCCATTAGCCTTTACATTTCAGTGAGGATAAATCCAGCCTATTCAATGTCTCCTTATAACCAAACCCTTCCATTGCAGCTAATATCCTGATGAATCTCTTCTGCCCTCTCTTTACTGTTGCCGCTCTGTTCCTGGTGACCGGAGCAGTACATGATACTCCTCAAATAATTCACATCCCCTTTTTAAAGACCTATATCTCAGGCATTGTTACAGTACACCAAGTTGAGCAAACCTACTGGTCCCCGTAACCTGCACTATCCCATCTGAAGAAGAATCTCGACGAGAAACGTCACCCATTCCTTCTCTCCAGAGATGCTACCTGTCCCTCTGAGTTACTCCAGCATTTTGCATCTATCTTCAGTGTAAATCTGCATCTGCAGTTCCTTCCTACACTATCTCCTGTGCCATCCAATTTATCCTCTGTCCAATGAAAATCCAATCTAACTGTTTAAAGAATTGAGTAATTCTGTTCCCCAACCACTTTACAGGCATTGAGGTCCAGACCATAACTGAACTCAGAGCAAACAAGGAATCAACCCACCATGTACTTTTGCCCCAAATTTTAAACCTTGCATCACCCACTAATGGCAACAGCTTCCTCTCTTTGCTAAATAAGATCCAGATAATTTGTATTTAAACAGTGGTTAATGGAAGACTCCTGATGAAATGAACTTTGATCTTATAAAAACTATCAACAGCTTAATAATTGTGGCAGAGGCCACTTGCAGATTGTTCACATAACAGTCCCATTTTCCCTGTGCTTGCTTCTAACTTACCCTCTCAGGATGTTTTTAGCTTGGCGTGCAATTGTGTCAATGACTGTAAGTACATCATTGAAATAATTTGTTCAAGTAATTGCATTACCCTTTTCATTTTCAGTTGTTTCTGGTTAAGATGTTAGTGCTTCTCAGAATACGTATTAAGAATTTGGTGATTCATTTATTAATTTGACAGCTTTGGGTCAAACGGTATGTAGTTATTTAAATCGATAGTTTGGTTTTAGAAGACAAGAGATATATATTTTTAAAGTGCATTTACAACTGGAAAATCTCATTGGAACAGGCTGAATATTTCCAACAGAAACTGCTCTTGGAGTAGGTATTTGGTGAATATTGCCACTGCCATCAAGATGAATTTCAGACACATGACAAATTCTGATGAGAAAGACTCAAATGTTTAAACTTTGCTTCCAGGAAACCAGTGAAAATAGGCATTGTGTGGAAAAATTATGTCATATGCTTTTCCTGGTTTGGTTGACCTTTACTGTGGTTGGCAGCTTAAATGAATAAGATATGTCAAATACAACTTTTTTTCTATTGTTTTTATTTCCTTAAATTTATTTTCTAGTTAACTACTTAGTTTTGAGACTTTTTGATGTGTGCAAAGATGCCCATCTAAGGTGTTGTCATTTTAGACAGATGTGCCCATGTGCTGATGCCTCCACAACAAAAGGTAAAGATAACTTCTTTATGCAAATAATGGGAATGTTTCTATTCTCAGAGAAAGCCTGAACCAAGGATTGAATAATCACAAAATTATACGAACATCTGACAAAATATAATGATAGGTGTGTTTTAGTGATGAAGGTCGCTAGCATACTGGTACACGTATAATTGGCATACTTTCCACATGTCCCCAGCCACATCCACATACGTCGGTGTGTCACACCTTATATTGCATGTGGATGCAGACAAGTGGAGATCTAATCCTGCAATATTCCATCTTCCACATGCATAACTACACCCAGTGTACAATACAAGTCCAGAATGCAATCAATTATTGCCACAAATTGGATCTGGTCATATGGCAGGCCTGGTGCAATACCATGTGGATGGCACAAGAAACCACCTTCAAGGGTTCACCTTTCTAGATGCCAGCAGCCATTAGCAAAGACAATAAGTTAAGGTGAAGTGAGGGTGGAATCTCCTTCACGTTTACTTATGAATTCCTGCCTGCCCGCACACCGAGTGTTTCTGTTCTTACATTTATTTGCATCTTCTTTATCCTTCACAAAGTTTGTCAAATGACTGGGACAACTTCTGAGCCTTTCCCAAATTTCTAGTGTGTTTATTCCTCTCTATTCTTTGAATTGTTCATATTTGAAATTCACATCTTCTTCTACTGTAGCCTTGTAGGTAGCCTCATGATCTACTGGTCATGTTGAGGTAGCCTAAGCATCCTTCCAAACCATCTAATTGTTTTCCTAACTAAGGCTTGACAAGTGGCACTGTTAATTTGGCTGACAATTCTCTTTGAGCTGACACAGTCTGTTTAACCCTTACATTACAACCACATGCTTGGTTTCTTGGAACGTTTCTTGTTTATAGCACAAAACATCTAGCTCCCTGTCTATTTGATGGAGAGGGATCACCCTCATTTGCAATCTCTCTATTTAGATAATACTCTGCCTTTTGATTCCTCCTATCAAAAGGTACGGCATCATATTTTCCAACATTAAATTGCATTTGCCAAGTTTACAGGTGCTAATTAATGAATTTATATCCTATTGCAGTCCAATTATACTCATCATACCTATTTTCATGTCATCAGCAATTTTAACGTGTTATTAGACACATCATTCATTAAAAATGCCAATTGTCTCTCAGATTAAACAAAATGGGAAAAGTAAGTTATTCCCATTGGAACCTAAACCCCTTTTTGGTATAATGTGAACATGTAAATATCTGAACCAGCCAAATTCCCTTTTGTATTTGCATGAGCAAAATACCAGCCCTTCCTTCTATCTCACAAATCAAAGGAATAATGAGCAAATTTGAGCTTCATTAATTGGTAAGAAAGAAAATTATTTTCTTTATAGCTTTTTGCAGAATTTACACTTCTATGATTTTTAAAAAAACTAAAAACAGAACATGTTGGAAATACTCAGCAAGTTGAGTATTAATGATGAGCAATGAATTATCATCAGAATTGGCAAAGGTTAAAAAAATAATTAAGTTTGAGTATGCAGAGAAAATGCGGGTGGGTTGAGAAAATGAAAAAAGAGGGATGGAGATCAGGAGTGACCAAATCACTCAAGTGTTGATGGTGCCAGTGGAGAGAGGTTGGTAAAGGCAAATGAATAACAAATAATGAGTCAGGCAATGATCTTAATAGGAAACGATGAACAACATGTAAAATACCAGAAGAGGACAGAGAAAAAGGAAATGAATGCAGTGCTGGTGAGGTACAAGGGAGATTACCTGAGATTATTAAATAAATTATTCAATAAATATCGTCACAAAGCCGAGGTGCTGGCACTTGGACTTACTTTGAGCTTAATTTGAGTGACATGGATGCCTTATTACAAACAAGAATTGAAAAGGTAAGTGGGTATCCCATTGTAGAGGAAAACAGAACTCCTTCAAGATTTGAAGAAGGGTCTTGACCCGAAACGTTACCCATTCCTTCTCTCCAGAGATGCTGCCTGTCCCGCTGAGTTACTCCAGCATTTTACGCCTTCCTTCAAGATGGATGTTTCTTTATAACACAAAGGGAAGCAGAAAGCATTGAAACATACGTTATCAAAAACCAATGCTTTTGTTTCTTTATTGCTCAGTCGTCTTAGTCAGTATAATAACGTTAAAATAGAGTTAATACTCATATAACATTTTTTTCTGTGAGGATTTTGTTTTTCCTTCATACAGCAAGCCTCTTCAAATTCATCATTTGCTAAGTTTTCTATAGATACTAATACAAATTATCTGAATTACAGTATATTAGGTGATTTTTATGAATTATTTTGATTGAAGTGTTAGGCATATTTCTTACCAAGCATATCAGTATCAAAGAGACTGTTCTTAAATAAAAGCTCATCGCAAATTTAATTTCCAGTGTTAACGAGGCTGAGAAATCGCAATGTCAATTAGTTTCATGTCACAAATGTAGAAAGTTGTTTCCTTTAATCAAATTTTTACATTTCTACAATTTCAAGTGCAAAGCACTAACAAGAAAGTTACTGATGGCTCCCATTGAGATTTTGTCCTATTAGCAAATTAATATTAAAGCTTGTTCATGATACACACCCAAAACACAATTAATTGCAAAAGCTGCAATTTTACCTTTGTGGGTCAGTTTAAGAAAGGGTAACTAATGATGTACATCGATTTAGGAATCTTTAATATTATATATTCATAACATCAGTTTCACAGGGCAGAGGATATTTATGGGGTTTGAGTAATTTAAATGCAACTAAATACAGCAAGGACTTTTAATCCAATGGAGACACAAGGAACTGCAGATGCTGGAATCTTGAGCAAAAAAACAAAGTGCTGGAGGAACTCAGCCGGCACTCAGCATTTGTGAAGGGAAATGGACAGATGACGTTTCTGAGCCGCACACTTCTTCAGACGGATGGAGTGGGGTGAGGATGCTGGAAAAGAAAGGTACGGGTGGGTTGAAGCCTGGCCAATGAGTGGAGCAACTGACAAAGCCTGGAGGTGAAAAGGAGGAGAAAAGGTATCAGAAAAGGAGAGAAGATGAGGCGTGGAATATAGTGCTGGAGCGAGAGATATGGGCGAAGGATATGGTTCTAAGGGGGGAGGAGTTGAGATAAAGGGGCAATAGGGAACTCGGGGAAGTTAGATGAGAACACAGAGGGAAAAGGAGCAGTGGTGTGGGTGGGGGTGGGAGGGTGGGAGGGTCAGAATGTGGATGATGGGGGATGACAAGTTCTTTAGTAACTTGTCAGTTTCTTTGTTGAACTAAATTAAGACACATGTTGCAATCAAAAGCGCTTGAACAATGGGAATTCCTTGAAATTAGGGCATTCAATGTTCGCACAAGTGGGTTATAAGCTACTCAAATGGTACATGAGGTACTGTTTCTCCAATGTGTGAGTGGACTCACTCCGGCAATGGAGGAAGTCAAGGACAGAAAGGTTGGTGTGGCAATGGAAGGTGAATTAAAATGGTTTGCAAGCTGACCTTGGTGGATGGAACACAAGTGTTCAGTGAAAGGGTTGCCTAGTCAATGCTGTCCCACTGATATAAAAAGGATACATCGGGAGCACCGAATGCAATAGATGAGATCAGAAGAGGTGCATGTGCATCTCTCACCTGGAAAGGCTACTGTGGTCCCTTGATGGAAGCAAGAGAAGAAGTGCTGGGGCAGCTGTTACATCTCTTGGGCTTGCAGGGGAAATTGCTTGGAAAAGTGGTGGATTAGGTAGGAAGGAATGAGCGAACCAAGGAGTTGCAAAGAGGGTGGTCTCTATGGAGAACCAAAAAGGGATGGGGACAGGAAGATGTGACTGGCTGTGAGATCACATTGAAGGTGACAGAAATGTTGGAGAATGATATGTTGAATGTGGAGGCTGGTGGGATGAAAGTTGAGGACCTGGGGAAAGTTGTTCCATCAGGGGGGAGTAAGAGCAGAACTACAGTTCACAGAGGAGACATTGTTCCAGTCTGGAGTTTTGCGGGAATTACAAATTATTGCAAATCGATTTCTAGGCCAAACATAATGTAAACGCAAAGTGCTTATTTTAAGAAATAATCTACCACTAATTTGTGTGACCAAATATAAGATGATGAAATTTGTAGCAGTGTTTTGGATTCATGTTTCCTTTACAAATATAACTGCATACTGCTCTGTAGTTTGTTCTTAGTTGGACCACTTAACTAAGCATTTCATAGAAAAGTAGACAGCGATGGACATTTTGAACTGGCCACTTGCCTTTTCCATGCTGAAACCTTTCATTGGCTGCAGCCTGAAAAGTTAATCCTTCACAGACCACCCAGAGTTATAGAATAATTCAGCACGAAAACAGGTTCTTTGGCCCAACTCGTCCATTTTGACCAAGATATCCCATCTATATCACTGCTGTATTTAAGAGTGAGTTAGATGTGGCCCTTGTGGCTAAGGGGATCAGAGGGTATGGAGAGAAGGCAGGTACGGGATACTGAGTTGGATGATCAGCCATGATCATATTGAATGGCGGTGCAGGCTCGAAGGGCCGAATGGCCTACTCCTGCACCTAATTTCTATGTTTCTATCTAGTCCCATCTGCCCACGGGAATGTAATCTGAGGGTGGCATACTTGTGCAGTGGCACAACAGTTGTTCTTATTGCAAACTCAAGAACCCATGTTTAGTCCTCTCCTTTGAAAATTCCATTTGCTTGCCCATTTACTTCAAAAATGCCAAAGACATGCTGAATGATTAACTGGCCACAGTAAATTACAGTAAATTGATTAGT
This sequence comes from Raja brachyura, assembly GCA_963514005.1. The sequence continues at coordinate 32,721,978 of OY740795.1, read as the reverse complement.
ACATCTGTCAAGGATTATGTGGAGAAGGCAGGAGAATGGGGTTGAGGAAGAAAGGCAGATTAGATTCCTATACTCACCTTGCTATCCTTGGCCTCCTCCATTGTCAGAATGAGGCCACACACAATCTGGAGGGACTGCACCTCGTATTCCGTTCGGGTAGCTCACAACCCAGTAGTACATTGAATTCTCCAATTTTAGGTAACCCCTGCAACCACCACCCCCCTCCCCCCTCCCCCTCCCCCTCATCCCCATCCCCATCTGGACCCAAAACTATTTCTTCCCTCCTCCGCCACTCTACCAGATACACCACTATGCCGCCTAAATAAATAAATAGTGAAATAAAGATGGACAACATTGGTCAGGCAGAATCTGCAGATAGAGGAACGGGCTTTACCTCTACAGATGCTACCTGATCTATTGTGTATTTCTAGCATTTCTTTCCCAAATATCAGGTTATTTTATTTTGTGGAAATTGGATAAAAGTTCACATTGCTCTTGTTCTGATATATAAGCTATTTTATACATTATAAATTAACGTTTACCTTCATCTAAAGTCCTTCTGAGAATAGCTGCCAACGTTGGCATTACCAGATCATTAAAAACATTATCTTGTATTGTGCTGTTGGTAGAGTAAAACTGACAGGGTTCATCATTATCGCCCTGTGAAACCGTCTGTGTATTTGGGCCTTGCACATATGTGCAGTTAATTTGGGAAATTCTGAAGTGGCTGTCAGTAATTCAGCCCCCTCCTACTGGTTGCACACTTTGTAGCCTTCGCCAACAAAAGCAAGAGGAATCCGTTGAACCAATTAGAATCTAATTGTAAAATTACTTTAAAATATTCCACTTTATCATATGAGATCTGATTGAATTCATGTTTGTGTGCTAAGCGGTAATTTTTGGCTGGTGAATTTTCTCAGCCTAAAAAAACTGATTTCAAGTGTGTAGATATTAATTCCCTCAAGTACATACTTCATTAAAAAAAAATGTTGTCTATGATATTTCACATGTGTATGCTCTACTCTTTATTGTGCAGCATATAAAATGTTTGAAGCATTAACTAAAAATTGCGCTTTATCGATCCTGGCATGTTGTTTGTGAGTTTTCTTTAATGTGGTTGTCTGTTCAACCAGTTTGATCATATCACAGCTGCTTGTTCACTACAACAGGTAGCAGCAAAAGGTTAAATCCACGTGACAGACTTCACTGATCCATTGTGCATATCTTTCTTCAAGTAGGCAGGAGGGATCATTACCCAGCTCACCACAAAGCCCACACTAAAAAGAAAAGAAACAAGGAACTGCAGATGTAGTTTTAGTTTTGGAGATACAGCGCAGAAACAGTCCCTTTGGTCCACCGCCGACCGACAATATCCGCCTATTAACTCCATCCTACACTGGGGACAATATTTACATTTACCAAACCAATTATCCTACTCTGCATCTTTGGAGTGTGGGAGGAAACCGAAGATCTCGGAAAAAAACTTGTACGGTCACAGGGAGAAGGTAGAAACTCCGTACAGACAGCACCCGTAGTCGGGATCGAACCCTAGCCTCCGGCACTGCAAGCGCTGCAAGGCAGCAACTCTACCGCTGCACCACCGTGATGCTTTACACAAAAGGACCCAAAGTGTTGGGGTAACTCAGCGGGTCAGGCAGCATCTCTGGCTGAAGAGGGTCTCCAAATTCCAAACCATACATTGATTTGTTCTGTATCATTTCATACCTCTAGTTTTCCTCTTTCATGACTCTCAGTCTGAAGAAGGGTCTCGACCCAAAATGTCGCCAATTCCTTTTCTGCAGAGATGCTGCCTGACCCGCTGAGTTACTCCAGCTTAATGTGTCTACCTTTGGTTCAAACCAGCATCTGCAATTCCTTCCTACGCATCTCTGGTGAATATGGGTAGGTGACGTTTCAGGTCGGGATCCTTCTTCTGACTGATATTAAGGGGGAGGGGGGTACAAGAAAGCATGTTTTCCAGAGATGCTGCCTGACCCGCTGAAATATCTCCAGCTCTTTGTGACCATACCAAAAAGTCTCACTATACAACGTGTTTGCCATTTTTTTTTCACATTCTGATTTTCATTTCACTTGAGTCACTAATAACTTTGATGAACATCAAAGCTTTGCCATTCTAGCCAACTACCACCATAGCTCTAACTGGAGTTCAGCTCACTGGCTTAATAACAGGCTGAGTTAGAAAGGGGTTGTCCAGCCTAAAAGGGCCTTTTTTGACTCTGCTTTATAAGGCAATTGACATGAAAATTGTGAAATTGGGTAATACTTGCCTCCCTTCCATGAAGGACTTTAAAAATATATCTGATAGTTTAGTTTAGAGATACAGCACGGAAACAGGCCCTTCAGCACACCGTCTGCACTGATCAGCGATCCCCCGCACGTTAATACTACCCTGCACACTAAGGACAGTTTTACATTTGCACCAAGCCAATTAACATACAAACCTGTATGTCTTTGGAGTGTAGGAATAAACCGAAGATTTCAGAGAATACCTATGGGGAGAGCGTATAAACTCCGTACAGGCAAGCACCCGTAGTCAGGATCACACCCGGGTCTCTGGCGCTGTAAGGCAGTAGCTCTACCGCTACACCACAGTGCCGACCTTTGCTATTAACTGACAGACAGCGCTGCTTGTGACTGCGGACATCCAGACCAGACCATCCCACACATGATGAATGACTGCCCACTGAGGCTTTTCCATGGTGGCATCGAAGCCATCCAACCAGTAACTGATGCTGTCCTGGACTGGATGTCTACCCTTGACCTACAACTTTAAGATGTGCACGCCATTCGCAAGAAGAAACTGATACCCTGTGCTGAAAAGCTAAGCTTAAACAGAAATACCTGATTTCTTAGAGGTTTATATCAACTCAACTGGTCGAAGTTAGGACCTCAACCCCTGGAGGCCATTATTTTGTAACTTTGATGATGTGAATCACCATATTACTTAAAAAACTTGGAAGACCTGGAATAAATCGGGTAAATGCACAGTCTCTTGCCCAGAGTAGGAGAATTGAGAACCAGACGACATAGGTTTAATGTCAGGGGGGAAAGATTTTATAGGAATCTGAGGGGTTACGTCTTTACACAAAGAATGTTGGGTGTATGGAATGAGCTGCCGGAGGAGGTAGTTGAGGTAGGTACTTTGTAACATATAAGAAACATTTAGACAGGTTCATGGATAAGACAGGTTGAGAAGGATATGGGCCAAATGCAGGCAGTGTCGATGGGACATGTTGGTCGGTGTGGGCAAGTTGGACCGAAGGGCCTGTTTCCACTCCATATGACTCTATGACCAAGATTGAGTCTTTATGACTGAATTTGCAACACTGGAGTTTTCAGCATAAATGAACAGCTGGATGCTGGAAATGTGGAGTAACTGTATGGTGTACCTACCTGGTGTATATGTGAGATGACCTTTCATTGACCTTGCAATCCTGTGGGGCCCACAGCTCGAAAATGTTATAGGGTGTAAATTCAGCGTGAATGCCGGATTTGTGACACAAGGAAATCCTGGTCTTGTGCCTTAGGTAGGTATTCTGCCCTTGATACAAATCTCGCTAACTACCACACTGAGTCAAGAACATTAGCTCCAGTCCCAGGATAATTAAAAATCAAACTGCATCCACTTCTTCTCTCTCCCATGTTGCCAGCAACTTTTAGACTTATTATTTTTGATGTTTACAAAGAAGTAGTGAAATAGCACGGGATTAACTTTGGAAGCTTTAAAACTACTAAACTGCACAATCACATGAGGAAAAATATAGATTAGTTGGTCTCAGTTCAAGTAAAAGATATTGTAATTGTCAGCGTGTTTAATATATTCTGTTCCAAAGAATGACCCTGGTAAGAATAACCCATGCAGCCATTGAGACTGCCTCATCATAATTGTGCCTCCTTATTATAAATGCAAATGCAGACATCCTTATCAGCCTCCAACATGTACCAACGGTAAGCTGCTTCTTTTGACTGGGAACTTGCCAGTATGTATAATCTGTGTTTTGCTTCCTAAAATTAAGGCTAGGTTTCAGGATTTATAAATGCACGTGTACTTAAATACAATTTTTAATCTTCCACATCCATTTGTTAGCAAAATAAATACTGGAACTCTGTGGCATTTTAAGATAATTTAGGAGTTAGAACTGGGTCCAAGAGTGGGTTGGTGTTGCTTTTGACATTGTAACAGTCGAAGACTGAAGCAACCAGAAGTGACATGAAACAGATTTGAGGGTAAGCCAAGTCTTGGGAATGTAACCTTCCTAACTCTTGATGCTTTTCATCCCAAGTCTGTTATAGATTTAGAGACCATTCCAGTGCGCACCGCTCACTCAACAGTGCCAATTCTGACTTGAATCTGCCTCCAGCCCAATAATTTGAGAGCAAGGCTCACATTCCCATTGCTGATTATTTTGAGAGTTTGAAAGGAACCAGATCTTATTCTAAAAACCACAAACTATGCGCACAGTTAAAAGAAATAGGGGAAGACCATTTCGCAATTCAGTAAAAGCGGAGATGGGATTGGCAATGTTCATGTAATCTCAAATGTGACAGATGAGACGCAAACTCTGAACAAATTCAAGCAGATTAGCCTGTTTAAGTGTGTGTTCTCGGAGTGTTTTACACAGGGGGGCTCTGTAAACTACTCTATGAAATAAGAGGAGCCACAGATTTTATCGGGATGAAAGGTGGAAGATGGTAATTGGACAGATCCATGAAGGAGAGTTATAAACTCAGTTTCAGATATGACAGCTCTTCTCAAGCAAAGTAGAACTTCCCCTGCATGCTACCGTTTCACATACAATAAATGGCTGGAAGTGATGTTTAGAGTGACTGCTGCCTCTCTTACTGTCAGTGAAGCGTGGACCTGCTTCTCCAACACTCCATCTCGTCTCTTTTTTTTTTGCACCAACCTGCACTTAATATCACCCCAAGTGCTTTTGGCAGAAGGTATATCATGGAATTAGTAATGGTACATTATAACAGTAGTAGATCTTCTGACATTCTACAATCGCCAGCGGTTGCTTTACTGTGTAGTGAAGGTTCTGAAGCTTAATGTAATAGTTAGTCTAATGTAGTCAATTACGGATAATTGATTACCTGAGGGGAATGCAATTCATGGACATTTAGAAAGTTCAAGAATATTCTGTTCTACCATCCAGTCAGCACTATATGCTCATCTTTTCCTTGATGGTTAGATAATCAAGTACTATTTGCTGATCTTTTCCTTGTAACTCTTAATATATTATATACGGTATATCTGTATTGTCATTGTACAAGAACAACAAGATTAAAATCTGTATAGATGCTGTAAAACAAACAAATAATGCAAAGGTAAAAAGATATATATGCTTGAATATAGTTCCATTCCATCTATCCTATCAGTTCAATTTACTGTCTTGAAAATAATAATAAAATCAAGAATGAAGAATATTTATTTGTTATCTGCATCGCATGTGAACCACAATAATTAAATTCTTACTTGCTGCAGCTCTGCAGGCACATTAGATGCAGCAAAAACAATAACGTAAATACAAATAGAACTGATTATCAATGATTCTTAGTGAACAAAACCACAGTAGTGCAAAATCCAAATCATTAGTTAACTATCTAAATCCCTGTAAGTATAACCTCATTTTTAATAATCTCACCTCATAGTATAACATGTGGGGTCCAGATATCATTTTGGCAGATCTACACTATACTCCTTCCAAATCTAACTGCCCTGTCGACAAGCAATTGTCAGAACTGGTCAAAGTACACCAAGTATGAATGAACCAGGGATAAGTATAACTTATCACCCTGCTGTTCAGCCCACTGGACCAAGCCAGCATGTCACTGACCTATTTGATTGTTTCCTGTACCTGTGCATGACATTTTAATGATCCATGTAGATGGAATTCAATTTACTGATGCCTTCACTTGGCAAAATCAGTCACGGGAAAGAAACATGGGGATGAGATCTCAGCCACTCATTTAATGCCTGAAGCTGTCTTCAGTAATATTCAAGTGAACCAATAGGTGACCGAGTGGCCCATTTGCTCAATAGATGCTGCTTTACAATGTCAAATAGGGTTCTTGGGTCGTTCTATGGTAAAATAGATTAGCATTTATAAATACACAGTAAATTAAATACTTTGCAATTTGGCAAACATTTTTGAGAATGTTGTAAATGCTTTGCATTTTAGCAACTGCTATTTGTGATCCAAATCCATGCTGTAATGGAGGAACATGCGTGCAAAGAGAGAACAACAGAGCGTTCAAGTGCATCTGTCCGGAGTTGTTCCGGGGAGAGTTAATGAAATAGGTAAGGTCACCAGTCGTACGCTATGCAATGTAGAAATGAGGTGAATATTTTTCACCCATCAATCGTGGGTCTTTTGAACTCTCTTTCTCAAGGTAAACTTTAAATATTTCTAAGGCAGATTTGGATCAGTGTCAATAAGCGGAAGATGCATGGGAAAAGATAACTGTCAGAGACTCGATGGGATGAAGGTCTTTCATCTGCTTCTAATTCGTATGCGTTTGTTTGCGTGTGGCAATTAATATTTGGAAAAGTCAACTAACAAATGATGCTGCCAAGGCTCAGCTGGTAGCACATCTGAGGAAGAAGGTTGCAGCTTGAGACCTCCAAGATCCTGGGCAAAAAAATTAATTGGGTTATCGTTTCAGTACAGTGCAGGAGGAGCGCTACTGTATATTAATGGAGGCAATGGTGCAAAGCAGAAAATAGAAGCTGCCGAGCTCGATGGGCAAAATGGCTTAATTCTGCTCCAAAGACTAATGAACTTATGAAAACCTCCTGCTGATTTTTGACTGTTATTACATGGCTCCCCATATGCTGTTCCACAAAGCTCTTAAAAGCTTGCAGGATTTGTTATTGCTGGTGAAAATAATAGTGTTTCCTATTTCTCTTGTAATACCACTATCTTGCAGGCATTATCACTGGATTTCTCACTGCTTCTAAATCTTCAATGCATATCCGAGAACTCATTAGGCAGTCCTTAAAGTCACTGGCGCCAAAACTCCCCAGCAACTGGAGAATACTGTTCCCTCGACCAGCTTATTGAGGGAAGGGAGCATGTTCATAGGTTTATTTCAAGATTGGTGAGTTATGCACCTGTAGGAGAGAGGGCTTCAGTTCAAAGGGGGGCATGTAGACAAGAGGCAGGAGGATTTCTAAGGGGTAGAATGATGTCAATGAATGCCTGATTCTTGGAGAAGCCTTCAATCCAGGCTATTCCCTGCACTTTTACACTTTGCCCCTCTCGCCTTAAAGCTATGCCTTGTAGTATTTGATATTTCCATCCTGTGAAATAATTCAGAATGTCTACAATATTAATGCTTACATATGTTAATATCATCAAAAAAAACTTTATTAAATTAATATTGCGAAATTGCCTTTTGGAGTTTGTTTATTCACTTCCTAGTCTTCCTCGTAATTCCGCTTCTTCTTTCAGTTTTGCATGTTTTTCATTGGTTGTCACCACTTTGGGATAAGTTGAAGTCATGGTAGGTGCTAAAAAAATATGTTTTTTTTTTGCTCACTACATGAATGTTTGGGAGTTCTGAGCTTCATTCTCCTTTCCTCTTGATATTCAAGGGCTCAAGACGTTTCCATCATGGCACAATGGTACAGCGGTAGAGTTACTTTCTTACAGCACCAGAGACACAGGTTTGATGCTGACTGTGGGTGCTGTCTGTACGGAGTTTGGACGTCGCCCTGTTATCGCATGGGTTTTCCCCGCGTTCTCCGGTTTCCTCCCACACTTCAAAGACATAAAGGTTTGTAGGTTAATTGGCTTCAGTTTTTACTGTTGTTCTTTAGAGTAACTCCTTTAGAGTTTCTTTAGTGGATGCTCAACAAACTGTAGATGCTGGGATCTTGACAAGACATCTGTGGAGGAATGGAAAGACCATGTTTCGGGCATCGATTCTTCTTTAGAGCTGATTTTGATGCTTTGTTTCAGTGTCAGGGGTTGCATGAACTTGGAAGATAAAGGGGTTGGTCTTAAATTTGGGTGGAGCAGAGAGAGGGCTCACACCTGCCTTCTCGACAACCCCGCCACGTGCAGTCTTTTTACTTTGAGAGCCAATGTTGGCAACACCACCACTCTTGAAACAAGAAGGAACTGTAAATTGTAGCGAGGGATTAAACTTGAAATATTGTTGTCAGTGGAGGGGATGTACCATTTTTTGAAGGTGGACAGGACAACTGTTAGACGTTGTTTACAGGGTCAAGAACTAAACCATTATTTAAGGAGTAGACTGGAGGTTTCCACGAGTAGTCAATGAAGAAAAGACCAGAAACGTAGATCCTTAATTGTTTGACCAAGTCCTTACTGTGGAGGGAGTGTTGTCACTGAGTGCCACTTCCATGAACACTCCTGGATGATTTACTACCCGGCCGTAATGTGGAATAGATGGAGGCACAGGAGACTGCAGGTAGAAGAGGAAAACATAAGATGAAATGCCACTCTGTTATGGTGTCTCATTGATACAGATAGCTTATGTCAAGGGGCTTTGCAGAAAGGTGAGCAATGGGTCCAGTAGGAAGTGCTGATAAGGGTCATCCTTGCATTGAATAGGTTCACTCATGAAGATTCCTACAATGGCTGGAACTTACACCGTGCTGAACAAACATACCTGGGACCAGATATGCTTTTCTCTGTAAGAGATTGTGCACAAACTCAAAACATCCTATTTCTAGTATAGTTTGGGTAATGCATTATTTATCTTCTCCAGGAATTGACGACTGCTACACAGAAGATAATGAGTCCACATACCAATGACATGCAAGCCATGCCAGAAATGGAAAGAGATGTCTGTATTGAAATTCCCACTCTATTCTGTCCCCACACATGATTCTCCAGATGCAAAATAATGGAATTGAATTTGAAGAACATAACTACTGCAGGTAAGACCGGTATGAATGGTGAGATTTAGATATCTAGTGCATTCATTTAACTGAATTGAAAATTTTGATCACCTTCATCTGCATGTCGACTTTTCAGGACACATATTCATTGAAGATTGCACACTTAAATGTAGAAGAGAATTGCAAACCTCCTCAGAGATCTCACTGCCTCAGCATCCCATAGAGATCATCTCATCCAACATGGTGAAACATGTAATCTAGCCTTAAATAACTCCCATCTTCTGCCACCCGCATAGGATCCAAGGACCAGAGTGGCGCCTCTCAAAATTCTCATTGTCATTTCAAATTTAGTTTAGTTTATTGTCACGTGCACCAAGGTACAGCAAAAAGCTTTTTATTGTGTGCTATCCAGTCAGCGGAAAGGCTACACATGATTACAATCGAGCCATCCACAGTATACAGATACAGAATAAAATGAATTACGTCTAGTGCAAGATAAAGTCCAATAAAGTCTGATAAAGTCTGAGGGTCTCCAATGAGGTAGATGGTAGCTCAGGACCGCACTCTAGTTGTTGAAAGGATGGTTCAGTTACCCGGTGGCAGCTCACGGCCTTCGTGGTCTTGAAATGTCCTATCTCCGTGTATTTTTGCAGTATCTTCCAGCCCTCATCCAACCTGTGGTCACTTGTTTTGCCCCATTTCTTCCACCACAGGACAGCAATGTCACTCAGCCACCCTGTTCCGACCATCGGAAAACCCAAGCTCAGCCTTGCTATTTAAACACATTCTTTCTCTTCAAATATTCCAACATTTTCTCCAAGATCTCCCCATTTTTTTCTTCCTATGCTGCATGGTTTTCATTATTTTTGGGTTCGTAATCTGCAATATTTATTCAATTCACATCTTGCAAATGAGTGACACTATTGAAATATAAATCACCACTGATCTATTGAGTTATTTTTAATTTCAAACCATTATTAGTAGTTTTTAGGTAGGTAACTTGAAAGTATAGTATGTAATAAATAGAATAATGTAACCTCATGAACATGATCATTAAAACCTTAAGGCCCTGTCCCACTTATGTGTCCTTGGCACACAAATTACACGTTGAGGCGCACGGGCATCGTGTGGCCACGCGGGGCCAGTCCCACTGAGAAGCGTGGAGGGGTATGGAGTTGTGCATGGTATCGCTCGCCGGTCCTGGATTTTGTACTGAACTAAATCTTCGCTCTCTTGGCCTTTGGCCTGTCGTGTAACTGACGGCCAAAGTGGGACAGGCCCAAGACCCAGGCGCGACGCAATGTCTCACCTCCAACAGCAGCAGAAGCAGGCAAATGATCGTCGAACTCAGCCTGGGGCTCACGGCCGTTGCGGATCCGGATCCGCCCCCGCTTCTATTCCCAGAGCGGGGCCAAGAAAATTGAAGATAGACGCAAAATGCAGGAGTAACTCAGTGGGACCGGCAGCATCTCTGGAGTGAAGCAATGCGTGACGTTTCGGGTCAAGACCCTGCTTTCAGACTGGTATGGGCCAGCTTCTGAGTCTGAAGAAGGATCTCGACCCGAAACATCTCCCATTGCATCTCTCCAGAGATACTGCCGGTCCCGCTGAGTTACTCCAGCATTTTGTGTCCATCTTCAAATGACATCACGCGCTCCAGACGGCTGTGGGGATGCATGAAGACCCGCGCGACGCTCGCAGGAAGTCGCGTCTCAACGACACGCAAGTGGGACAGGGGCTTCACTCAGATCAGATTGGAGAAATGTTTGGCCTGAAACAGCACCAATCCTATTTCTCCAGCTACCTAACCCATTGAGTTTCTCTAGCGTTTTGTGTCTATCTTCAGTATAAACCAGCATCTGCAGTTCCTTCCTCCATCATTAAAACCGTACCTTTTTAATAAATATTCCAAGTCTCTGGTTACAGCAGCAGCTTTAACCCATTGCCACAAAACAGTATAAAAATGTATCTGTTCCCAAGCCAACCTTATTCAGCAGTGAATGTAGTCAGAGGTCATTGTGCCTTCACTTGCTAGTTCATGATTCCTTCACCTCTTCTTTATTAAACTACCTGGGTGGGAAATAGGGTCAATCAACTACAGAAGCGGAGGACCCTATCATCACAGCGGATGAAATAAAGAATGATTACCATGGTAAGCGCCTTTTACTTCGCTGAAAGATTAGTTCTCCCTGTCGGTTTATTGCTCCTGAAGCATAAAGTGGCCCATTTCATGAGGAGTGCTTTTATCGCTACTTCAGTGGTTGTTAGAACGCTCGATGGTCCTGCAGTGCAAAAGAATTAAAAAATTGCATTAATAATGCATTTGGGATACAGCACAATATGCTCATTTTCATAATGATTATTACAGGTTTTTCAACTCTTTTTCCTAGTGTCTCTTGGCACACTGCTAACGTCCCCTTATGCATCTACTTCACTGGAAAAATTAATTTTATTGAAAGGTGGGCAGGTTTATCCAATTTAAAAATACTCTTAAGACAATAATAATCGGTGATTCACACGTAATGTGGTTCATAACATTTAAAATTATTGTTTATGCCAATATGGTTAATTAAGCATTGTTTAAGATTTCCAGACTTTGTATAGCACTGGGATTTGATTGAATTCCTTCTGTATAAGACAGCGAGCTCTATCATGATTACATATATGAGTTATCCAAAGATGTTAGGTTGCCGATTGAGCATTTAATTTGGACATAGTAGTTCAGACATGTTGATGGGGGATGGGGGTGGGGTGACCCCCGAGAGAATAAAGGAACTATAATGAATACCTTGTAAATTTGTTGGCACCCTATACGTGGCAACTGTTTGCATACCTTGTGCGTAGTATGCAAAGAAAACAAATTGATTGGACCAAGGTACACATGACAATAAACTATCATCATCATCGTCATAAACCATCACCCGGAAAAGATGAGCATCGGACAGAGGAAGCACTAATCTGATGGACGAGCCCTTGAGATTTTGTTGGAAAGAATCAGGGCCCTGGGCTGATTTTCAAGCTTTGAACTTTGATCGAGCAGCTTTGCCCCCACTTCACCTCCCCACAGCAGATGTTGGAAACTGGGTCACATTTGATGCAGATTGAGATTAGTTATAGTGCATGTCTAGAATTCAAAAATGTTTTGCAGCTGGGAGGATAAGAGAGCAGGACTTAAAGAAAATTACGACCAGAGAGAATGAAGCCACAGATAAATTAGTCCAATTTATTTTATGTTAGAGATGCAGTTTGGAAATAGGCCCTTCGATCCTTCAACTCCAGCCTGGTTCAGACTACGTCTATGTTATCCCACTTTCTCATCCGCTTCCTGCAGTAGGAGTATTTATAGATCTAAAAAAGCTTTTGATACCATTGATCACAATATATTACTTGATAAATTGGAAAGGTACGCTATCAGGGTGGTGGTGTTGAATTGGTTGAGAAGCTATTTATGTAACAGTTTGTGAAGGTAGGTGAGCATAAATCAACATGCTTGGATATTGCTTGTGGAGTACCTCAGGGGTCAGTATTAGGACCAAAATAGTTCATTCTGTATATAAATTATATATGTAGAAAGAGCATATGAAAATAAATTTCTAGGTGTGATATTAAACCACATAATTTGCTGGAGACCTCATATAAAGCATGTGCGAGCAAAGGTGGTGGGGAGCATTGCAGTCCTGGGAAGAACAAGGCACATTCTGAATCACAAAGCGCTGTACATTGTTTATTGTTCACTTGTACTGCCATCTCTAAATTACTGTATGGAGGTATGGGGTAACACTTACAAAAGCACCCTCCATCCATTATGCATACTGCAAAAATGGGCCATAAGGATAGTAAATAATGTAGGATTTCGTGAACACACCAACTCTCTGTTTGAAAGTCAATGCCTTGAAGTTTATGGATCTCGTAGAATTTAATACAGCACAAATAACGTATAAAGCAAGAAATAATTTCCTACCAGGTAATATACAAAAAATGTTCTATAACAGGGAGAGTGGTTATAATTTGAGAGGAAAGTTTAATTTAAAGAAACTTTGTGTTCGTACAACTGTGAAGAGTATATGTATTTCAATCTGTGGGTTGAAACTGTGGAATGATTTGGATGTGGAACTCAAGCAAAGCACAAACATTGCTCAGTTTAAAAAGGAGTGCAAAAAATATATTCTCCAGAGGTATAAGAATGAGGAAGGGCTGTGATGACGGTTAAGTTTTAGTTTATTGACACGGTGTGATGTTCACGTTGTACATAGAATTTGGATAATTGTTTATAAACTGTATATATGTATATTTGCGTGCATGCATATGGTGTCAAATCAAATCAAATCAAATGTATTTATAAAGCACATTTAAAAACAACCCACGTTGACCAAAGTGCTGTACAGACCAGAGCAGGTAGCTAAAATCACAAAAAGAAACAGACATACACAGAAATGCACACAGCACACAGGTACAAATAATCAGCTCAAAGACCCAAGACAAAGATCAGCCACATCAGTTGTATATATGTATGTATGTGGCTTATGAATGTATGTATATGTTTGCGTATGTATATATGTAGATTAGATAAAGTTTGTGAATTAATTGATGAGTAGCAGAAAAGGGGTAGGAATAAATAAGTGTGTACTCCCTCCTTCTCCTTTTCAAACATGTAAGATTTAATTTGTGATGCTTATGAGAAGTTGTTCAATGTTCATTTCATTTTATTGTTATTTTGCTTTGTTTTTAACTTTTTTTGTTTTACATGTTTGGAATAAAATATATACTACTACACACCAGTTTACAAAAGCCAATTAACATACAAACCCACACGTCTTTGGGATGCGGGAGGAAACTGGAGCACCCGGAGAAAATTCACGTGGTCACAGGGAGAACGTGCAAACTCCATACAGACAGCGCCCGAGGTCAGGATCATTTCTGGGTCTCTGGCACTGTGAGGCAGCAGATCTACCAGCTGCTCCATTGTACCGCACTAATTAGAGTGGGAGTGAAGTGAAGAACTTGTGGGTCTCAATATTGAATTCAACAACCTCCAGTAATTTGTTATGTCTTTCCATATGTTTATACTAAAATGGCAGCAAATTTGGGCACTTCTGCTGCTGTGTTTTCAGCCTGTCATCTCTCCATTCATACACCCTCCTGTTCAAAAAAGCAATAAGAACGAGAATTCCACAATGCCAGTCAAATTGACAATGTCAGTGGGAGCATGGGAGGACTATGACATTTGTAAACAAATAAACGTTAAAATAAATGACAACAGCTAAAGAGAAGAAAGAGTATTGAGCAAAGAACTTTCTGATGCCGGAGTTATAAATACCTCTTTCATCCTTCTTGAGAATGAAGTTGAAACAGTGCAAGGTAGAGCACTGATGGACAATGGGAGATATAATGCTATAGTCCATCTCAACTTTAATAACCTACCTTCACGACCTAGTGTGCATATTGGGTGCTGCGTTTCATACATAACAACGTGTTGAGAGTACTTAGTTGGCTGTAAGTCGCATTGTGATGTCCGTAAAAAGACGTGAAGGGCACCTTACAACCGCGAGCATCATTCGTATGCAGCTACCAGAAAAAAAGGATCTGCAGCCTGTGTCCATCAGAAGCAGGAGCAGAAAGTGAGATTGGCAAAATGTGGGCAGAGCTTTGCAATCTGTTCTGCCTGACTGGCACTCATTAATCTGGTGGAACCAATTGGAAAATCCAGACTTATCTACAGTTTAACAGGCATGAGATGAAATTGCAGAGCATGTGAATAGTGCCTGTAGAATCGGCAGTTATTTTTCCTCTCAGGGTGTGGTTGTAGCTTGCAGTGTAGTATTCTGCAATTGCCCTGAGGACAGAGAGAGTAAATGGTGTGGTGTGGAATTGAAGTCAGATGCACGGATGTGAGCTTTCCTTCCCTGCGGGACATGAGGAAACCAATTAGGTTTTTAGGCAAAATAAGTCTTCATGGCTATTTCCTAGTCAAAGCCTAATGTTCCACTTTAAGTTCTAACCACTGATTTACAAGAGCTTAGAATAACCAATTGCCTGACTTTTGCAAGAATCCTGTTTATATTTAGTTTTGAATAAATTTGAGTAAGTTTTTGTTCCCGCACGTTCTTTAAAATTGAGGTTTTAATGTTACATTAAACCTCTGGTATCCTTCTCTCCAAAATGTTTGCAGCCCGTAATCAGATATCCTTGACCTAAAAGCCATTGACAGCAAAGAGCAGCAATGCCTACCTTAAAAAATCCCTGCTTGTTGGACCAAGGCGATTTCTCTATCAGGGCAAGGGTGTGGCCATCATGGCCCAGTTAATCTCAGCCCTACTGGGCCTGATTTTACATTCTTCCCAAAATCCACAAACCTGACTGTCCTGGTAGATCCATTGCCTCTGCCTATTCGTGCCCCACCGAACTTATTTTCACATACCTCGACTCCATCCTATCCGCCTGGTTAAATCCCTCCCTACCTATGTTCAAGACACCTCAGACGTTCTCCGTCGTGTCTCCGGGGATTCCATTCTCTTGGCCCCCATCCCCTCATCTTCACCATGGATGTCCAGTCACTCTACACCTCCATCCCCCACCAGGAGGGTCTCAAAGCCCTCCGGTTCTTCCTCAACCGGAAAACCAACCAATCCCTATCAACAGATACTCTCCTCCGCCTAGCGGAGCTGGTCCTTAACCGTAATAACGTTTCTGACCGATATCCACTATAAACCCATTGACTCCCATGGCTATCTAGACTACACTTCCTCCCACCCTGCTTCCTGTAAGGACTCCATTCCCTCCTCCCAATTCCTCTGTCTACGCCGCATCTGCTCCCAGAATGAGGTGTTCCACACCAGGGCATCGGAAATGACCTAATTCTTCAGGGAACGGGGGTTCTCCATCCCCACTATAGATGAGGCTCGCACCAGGGTCTCCTCCATACCCCGTAACACTGCTCTCTCTCCCCATCCCCCCCACTCGTAACAAGGGCAGAGTCCCCCTAGTCCTCACCTTCCACCACACTAGCTATCATATACAACACATAGTCTTCCAATGTGACCCCACTACTCGCCACATCTTCACATCTCCCCCCTGTCTGCTTTCCGCAAAGACACTCCCTCCGTAACTCCCTGGTCAATTCTTCCCTTCCCACACGCACTACCCCCCCCCCCCCCCCCCCCCCCCCGGGCACTTTCCCTTGCAACCGCAAGAGATGCTACACTTGTCCCTTTACCTCCCCCCTCGACTCCATTTAAGGACCCAAGCAGTTGTTCCAGGTGTGACAGAGGTTCACCTGCACCTCCTCCAACCTCATCTATTGCATCCGCTGCTCTAGATGTCAGCTGATCTACATCAGTGAGACCAAGCGTAGGTTTGGTGATCGTTTCACCGAACACCTCCGCTCGGTCCGCAATAACCAACCTGACCTCCCGGTGGCTCAGCACTTCAACTCCCCCTCCCATTCCGAATCCGACCTTTCTGTCCTGGGCCTCCTCCATGGCCAGAGTGAGCACCACTGGAAATTGGAGGAACAGCACCTCATATTCCGCTTGGGCAGTTTGCTCCCCAGCGGCATGAACATTGACTTCTCCAATTTACGGTAGCCCTTGCTGTCTCCTCCCCTTCTCAGCTCTCCCTCAGCCCTCTGGCTCCTCCTCTTCCCTCCTTTCTTCTTCCCGCCCCCCCACCCTACATCAATCTGAAGAAGGGTTTCGGCTCCTTCGCTCCATAGATCTATTGCTCCATCGCATCTATTTCCTTCGCTCCATAGATGCTGCTGCACCCGCTGAGTTTCTCAAGCACTATTGTCTACCTTTGATTTTCCAGCATCTGCAGTTCCTTCTTAAACAAATCTCCTTTGTCTGTCCACTGTGTTGTTAATAACAGGCTGCTGGAGAAACTCGGCGGGTCAGACAGCAACTGTGGAGGAAAATGGAGGGAAGATGATATTTCGGGTGGGCCCCTTATTCAGACTGTATTTGTGAATATTATAAAAAGAACACAAAATGCTGGTGAAACTCAATGGGTCAAACAACATCCTTGGAGAACGTGGATAGGTGATGTTTCAGGTCGGGACCCTTCTTCAGACAGTCTGAAGAAGGGTCCTGACCTGAAAAGTCACCTATTCATGTTCTCCAGGGATGTTGCCCGAACTGCGAAGCTACTCCAGCACATTGTACCTTTTTTTAAAACTAGCATTTTCAGTTCCTTGTTCAGTTTATGGCATGATCAGACATGATCACATTGAATGGCGGTGCTGGCTCGAAGGGCCAAATGGCCTACTCCTGCTCCTATTATCTATTGTTTCTATGTGTTGTTAATATTGTTTAGCCTGGCCTGCTGAAAAGACACAAATATACAGAAAGAAAAAATTGGAGAACTCAATCAAATTCTCCAACACGTTCTTTCTTTGTGCTTGTGGCAGATCTGGCTATTTTTGCTGCTGTCTTTTTGATTTCATTTCGGAGTCACGTGAGTGACTTCGTGAAGAGCCCGCCGGCGCGCATGCTCGACATACATTCGATCACGAGGGTCTGCTAGTACCTCGACGAGGACCCACCCTCAAGCTCCACAACGACAGCAACATCAGACCCAGCACCAGGGGTCTTTTTTAGGACAGGGTCGGCAGAGACCCTGGTGGAAAACGAAGACGCCGCGCCCTCAAGCCAACCCAGCACCTCCACGTCCACCCACGCGTGTCAAGGACCACCGGTAACCACGGAGGTGAGGGGGTCTGGTTCTCTCTTTTCTCTTTGTTTAACTTCACATGTTGGTGGTCGCCTTCGGTTGTTTTTGGGTGCATGGGGTAATTTTACTGGTGACGAGTATGTGTTGCAGAATATTCAGGGGCATAAAATTGAGTTTATTAATGGCGACATTCCTCCATCCCAGCACATGCCCGCTCGAACATTTAAATTATCTGCTGCAGAACAGGCAGCAGGCTACAAGGAACTTTTAAGTCTTGAGCAGAAGGGAGTGATTGAGAGAGCAGTGCATGAGCCAGTTGAATTTGTTTCGAATATATTCACCAGACCTAAGAAGGATGGAGGTTGTCGTGTCATTATTGATCTAACCCGTTTGAATACTTTTGTAACATATACTCATTTTAAAATGGATACGTTTGAAACAGCCAAATCATTGATTTCTCATGGTTGCTTTATGGCATGCATCGATTTGAAAGACGCATATTATTCAGTATCCATCCAGAAATACGACAGAAGGTTTTTGAAATTCATCTGGATGGGGCAACTCTGGCAGTACAAGGCTTTGCCTAATGGGCTCACCACAGCCCCTAGATTGTTCACTAAATTAGTGAAACCAATTATGGCTTATTTGAGACAACGACACCATATAGTTATGGCCTACTTAGATGATATCTTAATTGTGGGCCACACCCTGGAATTGGCTGAACAGGGTGTTGCAGCTGCTGTCAATATGTTTCAACAATTAGGGTTTATTGTCCATCCAGAGAAATCAAAGTTCTGCCCTGCCCAGGTGATTAATTACCTAGGGTTCACGGTGAACTCTATGAGCATGAGGGTTACCATTCCAATTAACAAGATTGAGGAGGTAACCCAGGTGTGTCAAGATTTAATCCGCACCAATATACCATCGATTCGGCATTCAGCTACAATAATTGGGAAGCTTGTAGCTTTGTTTCTGGCAGCGCGATATGGACCTTTGCATTATCAGAATTTGCAAAGAGCTAAAATTGCTGCGTTAAAACAGAACGCTGGTCATTATGATCGGTCCATGCAGCTGCCGCCCGAAGCGATAAATGAGTTGCAATGGTGGGTGTGTCACATTAGCAGCTCATTCAAGCCTATCAGGGAGGCTAATCCGGTGGTATATTTGCAGACTGATGCAAGCTCCAATGGCTGGGGAGCCACGGATAATTGCTCTAGTTGTGGGGGCAGATGGGATATCCTTGAATCAACGATGTTGTTGACTCAAGGGATTAACTATTTGGAGTTGCTGGCAGCATTCCACAGACTTCGTGCGTATTGTTCCAAGCTTGTTGGAGCACATGTCCGTCTCCAAATAGACAACACCACAGCAGTGGCATACTTAAACCATATGGGTGGTACCAGGTCAGTTTCATGTGACAAATTGGCTAACTCAATTTGGCTCTGGTGTGTTCAAAGAGACATTTGGATTTCAGCTACCTATTTGCCAGGTGAGCTTAATACTGTGGCGGACACCAGGTCACGCAAATTTAATGACAATATTGAATGGATGTTGCATCCTGAGATTTTTTCTAAAGTCACAGACAAATTTGGTAAACCGGACATTGACCTTTTTATGTCACGGTTGAACCATCAGGTACCAACCTACATTTCATGGGAACCAGATCCTGGGGCAATAGCGCTAGATGCATTCTCGCTGGACTGGGGGAATTGGTTTTTCTATGCCTTCCCCCCGTTTTGCCTCATCAGTCGGGTATTGCGAAAGATTCAGGCAGATGCTGCCAAGGGCATCCTTATTATACCCGACTGGCCCACACAGCCTTGGTATCCGGTGGTCTTTGACATGCTCAACGAACCTTGGGTCCTTTTGAAGGGTTGCCCACAATTGGTTACTCACCCTGTCTCAGGGGAGCCACATCCCTGCGATGGCTATTTAAATTTGTTGGCTTGCAGGTTCGGAACAGGCCGTTAGTCCAATACGGCCTCTCGGCTCGGACCATGGATACCATCGGGGCGTCGTGTCGAGAGTCCACAAGGCGAAGATACCGCTCGCATATTAAGAAGTGGGAAGCCTACTGCAGCCGCTCTCGCATCACGTACGATGACGTGACAATAACCGGCGTCCTGGAATTCCTCGCGGGGTTGCACCATGATGAACACTTAAGTTACAGTGCCATCAACAGCGCCAGAAGTGCGCTATCATTCTACCTCAATATTGGGGTAGGATCCAACAGGCTAGTGTCCAGACTCATGCGGGGTATATTCAATATGAATCCGCCTACACCACGCTATAATATCACCTGGGATGTCAGGGACGTATTAACCCTGCTCAGGACGTGGTCTCCCATGGAAGGGCTCCAACTGGACCAACTTACCATGAAGCTGGTGATGTTACTAGCGCTGACTTCAGCTCAGAGGGTACAGACACTACACAAACTTCGTGTCGACAGAATGACTTCTACCCCTACAGAAGTAGTCTTTTTCATTGACGAGCTACTAAAGCAGCATAGACCTGGGTGCACAGGGCTGCAGCTGAAGTTCCCGGCATACCCCGCAGATGCTAGGCTATGTTTAGCCTCACATATCCGCCACTATGTCAAGGTGACGGCACGCATCAGAGGAATGAAGAGATACCTGCTTGTCACTCATAAGAGACCTCATCATCGAGTGACAGTCCAGACGATATCCAGGTGGCTTCGAGTCGTCTTGGGTAAGTCAGGTATCGACACTAATGTGTTCAAGTCTCATTCCACCAGGGCTGCATCGACGTCAGCGGCGAGGGTCATGGAGGTGCCCAGGGACCAAATTCTCGCCACAGCAGGATGGGCTAATGAAGCTGTGTTCCAGCGTTTTTATAACAAGCCTGTTGCTGCTCCTCTACAGTTCGCAGAAGCCGTGCTGAATGCAGGTCAAGAACGTGGAGATGTCCCCGCATGAGGGGTTTTGATTTGTTATTCATAAATATGCTCTTGTTTTGCAGTATGAACTATTGAGCAAGTTTGTTCCTCCCATCCATCCCTGGTAGTGGTGTGTCAGCATGGACGTGGTCCAGGGCGTGTAATCACAGAAGCTTTGAAGTCTTCACGAAGTCACTCACGTGACTCCGAAATGAAATAGTAAGATTGAACGAGAACTTACCAGTTCGAAGGTTGATCTTTATTTTATGAGGAGTCGAAGTGAGGGATTTCGTGCCCTCCTCGCCCAACCCTCAATCACCTTCATCTGGTAATCTTAGTCACTTCAATCTTACTATGCAAAGTCATTTCTATTGTTGGTTTCTGTGATTCCACGCCGCTACTTTGAAGTATGTCGAGCGGGCTCTTCACGAAATCCCTCACTTCGACTCCTCATAAAATAAAGATCAACCTTCGAACTGGTAAGTTCTCGTTCAATCTTACTATTCTCTTGCAATCATGTGTTCTGGCCTGCTGGGCATGACACCACATTAGTAACGTATTGCATAGACAAAAGAACCAAACTGCGCTTAATCACTATGTTGTTTCACAATATCAAAGAAACCTGTTTCGTTCAACCCACTGCCTTACTTCACCTGTTGTGCTCCCTCAACCACCTTGTTTCTCTCTTCAAAAATTTGAAGAGGCTGAATATTCCTGTGAAGGATTCCTGAAAAGTCTCCACAGATGTTGCCTGATCTGTTGTTTTCCTACTATTTTTATTTCAGATTTCTAGTACTTGCTGTGTGCTTATTGATTTTCATTTACCATGTTAATGGCGATTTAAAAGTACTTTGAGAGCACATTAGCAATGGATGCATATGTTGTGGTACCATTACCACCGATCAATCACTTTATCATGATTTGGTTCGGCAACTTGAGCGCCCAGGAGGGGAAAAGACTGCAAAAAGTTGTAAACACTGCCCAGTCCATCATCGGCTCTGACCTCCCTACCATCGAGCGGATCTATCGCAGTCGCTGCCTCAAAAAGGCTGCCAGCATCATCAAGGAACCACACCATCCTGGCCACTCAATCATCTCCCCGCTGCCTTCAGGTGGAAGGTATAGGAGTCTGAAATCTGCCACATCCAGGTTCAGGAATAGTGACTTCCCCACAGCCATCAGGCTATTAAACTCAACTCAAACAAAACTCTGAACATTAATAGCCCATTTGCACTTTATTTGATTATTTATGTGTATATATTTATTTATATATATATATATATATATATAATATATATATATATATATATTCAATAGTATATGGTCACACTGATCTGTTCTGTATTTATTTATGCCTACTATATTCTGTTGTGCTGAAGCAAAGCAAGAAGAATTTCATTGTCCTATCTGGGACACATGACAATAAACTCTCTTGAGTCTTGTATTAAAGTGGAAGTTTGTAACATCTAGTTGAAACAAAAACAGAATTAATGTGCTATTACGGGAATGTTGTCAAAGGATTGAGCTATAGAGAGATTTTGGGCAGGCTAGGACTTTATTCCTTAGATTGCAGGAGGCTGAGGGGTAAACTTATAGAGGTGCATAAAATCACGAGAAAAGATAAAGTGATGCACAGTGTCTTTTACGCAGAGTAGGGGAATCAAGAACAAGTGGATGTAGGTTTAAGGAAAGATTTAAGAAGAACCTGAGGGCCAACGTTTTCACTCAAAGGGTGGTGGGTACATGGAATGAGCTGCTAGGGAAGGCAGGTGCAAAAACAGTATTTAAAAGGCACTTTGACATATATGGATAAGAAAGGCTGAGGGATATGGACCAAATGCGGGTAAATGTGGCTAGATTGGATGGGGCATCATGGCCAACATGGATGTGTTGGTCTGAAGGACCTGGATCTATGTTATATGAATTGGTACAGTAGATATATTAACATTGCTTTCTAAGTTCTATGCATTGTTTAATTTCTATTCAGGAATTATGAATATGATGAGCCTCCCTGGTGCTTTATGCACAATGCAGCTGGAACTCTAACCAAAGAGATATGTTTCTGGTTGCTCAACTGGTACTTCCCACGTACATGTTGTATACAATACCATTTGAAGAAAAGAATGGAAAAAACGTAATTTTCAATGTTGAGCCATTGATATATTTGGTATAGAAAGCTTTATCTGTGTATTATGTGGAAAAATCGAACTTTTCCAACTTTTTCTTGTTGATAACAGTGGTGAAAGATACTTACAACAATATACTTTAGAGCAACAAAATGGCACAGCTGGTAGAGCTGCTGCCTCACAATGCCAGGGACCCAGGTTCATTCCTGACCTTGGGTGCTGTCTGTGTGGTGTTTGCTTTTCTGCATGTTGGCTGAACCTACAGATGACGTGTGTCCTGGGTATCACTTTTTTGACGGCAATAGGTTTTTACCATTAAACCACGTCATTGCAATGGAAATCTCCTACATTTATTTTTGCTATAAACTTGAGAAGGCAGGAACATTTTTTTCCTTATCGGCCATGCAATATAGTGTTTTCATTACTAATTTCCACCCTGACTGCTTCATCTTATATGAAATGATGGTCTACCCTATGCTCTTTCCATCTTGATATTCTTAAAGCTTGAAAATATAAATAACTGAAAGAGTTATTACAATAGTTATTACAATACTTTTTAAATGTTGGATCTTGCACTAAATGTTGTACCCTTTATCCTTTATCCATGCACTGTGGATGGCTTGATTGTATTCATGTATAATCTTTTCTTTGAATGGCTAGGACACAAACAAAGGTGTTTCAATGTACCTCGGAACACGTGACCATAATAAACTAGACTAAGCTGAAGCTACATCTGCCATGTTTGTTCTCACTTGACAGCGTACGAAACACGGCAAGAGTGTTCCACTTGCAGTTTATTATCTTGCTGGAATCTCCCACTACCTATTCACTCTGTTCACCTTCTCTTGCTTTCTAAAACACTTCCACGGCTTCCCTCTTTTTGTCTGACTGAGTTGCTGACAACATGTAAAAGTTTCAGACTGATTAACTACACTTGGCTGCACAACAGGAAGTATTTGACTCCATTAGGTGGGATTACTCACTCTGATTCATTACCTTACTGAAACCAGCAATGTATATATTTGTCTGTATTTCGGAGCACTCCAAGTATACCTGTTCATGTATTACCCAGCTGAGAGCCAGTTAAAAATTCTGCGACAACTGAGAGCAAAACAGACTAAGCAGTTTTCATATATTTTCCATACTCTAAACTGTCTAATCTTATTTGTTTATATGATGTTTCTTAACAAGGGGAAATCGAAGTATCTAATAATTTGAATTGTGAGAAAAGAGAAACAAATTAAAATGTATGTCAATACTAAAATAAATAACTGTCAAATATTTTAATATATTTTTCTTTTAATTATGACCTGTATTTAAATGTGGTAATGGTATCACTGTATCCAATCACATCGACAAGGGAGTTTGCATGCAAATCATTATGTACTTCTTAATCTGTTACAGGTTCTGAAAAACTGATTTCTGTTAAAGAATCTTAATATAAAATAACTCGACACAATGCCAGGAATGAGGAGCCGATGATTTTGCTTACAATATATCGTGGTGAAGACACCAATGTTAATGAAAACCCTTGGCAAGTCTCCATCCGTTTGAGCAGACATGTATGTGGAGGAAGTTTAATCCATCGATGTTGGGCCCTTACAGCAATCCCTTATGGGTATGTGCCTTGTGTATTGAAAAGTTTGCAAAATATCCAAGACAAACAAAATCATGAGAGGAATTGATCGGGTAGACACCCAGAGTCTCTTGCCCAGAGCAGGGGAATCGAGAACCAGTGAACATAGGTTTTAAAGTGAGGGGGAAAGATTTAATAGGAACATTCAGGGGTAACTTTTTCACATAGTGGTGGGGGGTGTATAGAACGAGCTGCTGGAGGAGGTACTTGAGATAGGTAGTATCACAAAGTTTAAGAAACATTTGGACAGGTACATGGGTAGGACAGGTTTAGAGGGATATGGGCCAAACACAGGCAGGTGGGATTAGTGTAGATGGGACGTTGGTAGGTGTGGGCAAGGTGTGCTGAAGGACCTGTTTCCACACTGTATATGACGCTATGACTCTATGACAATCAGGGGCAGATTTAGATGAAGAGAGGCCCTAAGCTATTTCACTTGTGAGCCCCCCCCCCCCCCCCCATCCCCCACCCCCACGACTAGAGGACCATGACTACCCGACAGTGACAGTGTGACACTTTTAGATCCTACTGTATGTTGTCATTAAACAGTTGGTTTTAAATTACATATTGGATTCATCGCGGAGGGGGCGATGCCTTACCTGGATCGCCGCTTGAAGCTCTGGAGTGTTGGGCCTACTGCTTCAACATCATGGAGCTGTTGTTTGCGGAGCTCCCAGCCTCGGGCCACGCTGATTTCAACATCTCGGAGCCCTTGGATTCCTTTGCCGAGCGCCAGCCAGCATGAATCTCCGCCCAGCTCAGCCTGTGGACTTCGGGAGCCGTGGTCGCCGGTAGGAAGTGACTGATTCGCAAGTCCAAGCCTCTGAGAATGTTCTCCCGTTCCGACTCAGATGGTGACCCCCAAATTTCATTGTACCAATGGCCATGGGGGGGGTTCCAAGAGGAGGGGGTCCGTTGGAGATAGGAAAAGGGATCATCAATGGGGGCGAGGACTCCTTCCCATGGAAGAACTGTGTGAGGCGGAGGCGACGGAAGAAGAGCTCAAAATCACAGCAGGCGCGGAACTCATTGAGGTGGGGTCGGAGGGGGACAAAGTTGAGGCCTCTGCTGAGGACAGACCATTCCGTATCTGAGAAGGGGAGGTCAGGTGGGATGGTGAACACACGGCAGGGATGGGGGTTGGGGCTGGAGGAAGGCAGGTGAGTGGATTGAGGCTGAACCGATGTCTGTTGGGGGGGTGGTGCGTGGTCAGGGGGTAGAGGGGGGTATGAGAACTGTAGTGTGGGTGGGAAAGAGCTGGGGTCACATGGTTTGAGGGGAATGGGGAAAACCCAGTGGAGTAGCCACTGAGGGTACCAGGGTTGGGGTGACTAGCACTAGTATCCAGCGTAGTCAAACTCAGGGGAGTTGGAGTCTGCAGCATGGAAACTTTAGGCCCAGTGCTGAGTCCAGGCTGCAGGTAAGGCGATGGCAGTGGGCTGCTGGAGGGTGGTGGAGTGGTCAGGGTCTGCAGGGAAAGAGTATGAGGTCCTTTCCACAACGAATATAAACCTCACCTGCATTTTAGCCCCACCCCCCACACCACCAAAGCCTCCGGAATCGCAAGCACAGCGCCACTGATGGTAGGGTTTGTAACAACGCCACTATGTCAAAAGTTTTATACACTCTGGTGGAGTGGGCCGAGGCCCCCCTAGATCTCAAGGCCATAAACTTAAGATTGTCTAGCTTATACATAAATCCGGCCCTGATGGCAATAGAGAGCCCATTCCAAATATAGAAAGGAAAGAGGTACCAGAGACCTCTCTGATAAAGTCTAAAATGGCATTTCAGTTCGAACTGTGAACATATTGTTTTCATTACATCCAACAATTTTTAAATTGTATTGAGGCCAAATGAATTCTTGTCTTGTACCAGGCACACTCATGTGTTGATTTGCATGGAGGTTCATAGAAGCAGTTTCTATTACCGCTGGATTAGTAACCAATAATGAAGTAGTGGTGTCAGCCTTGAAGGAAGCTGCCCGCAATGTCCTGGGTATCTCAGCACTGTTGACACAGTTCAGTGTGGAGAGGGTCCCAATTTTCCTGAAGCAGTCAACGTGTTGAGCAAAGCAGGATGAGAGGATTTTGAACAAACTTTTGTTTTAACATCTCATAGGTCACAGTGATCCAGCAGCTAATGCGGGCCCAGGTTGCACGCTGATCTTGGCAGAATAGACTTGATGGGCCAAATGGCCTAATTTTGCCCCTATCACATGAACATGAATTTATGAACTTAGATGACTGCAGTCTTCTCTGTGATCATCTGGGTTTCATTTGGGTTTTCCGGTTTCCTCCTAAATACTTAAGATATGCTGATAGGTTGGTTATCTGCAGTAATCACCACTTGGTGTACGCTAATGGCAGGTAGAATCAAAATGGTGCTGATCAGCTTGTATGGGAACAAAATTCACCATCACAGGATCTAAATTCGGGCATTTCAATCAGCATTTTGGAAAATACAGCTCACCCCCACCATGACATATTGGTCAACCTGAGGAGCACATTCAGGAACAGGCAAAATGTTTATGAAGGAACTGCAGATGCTGGAAAATCGAAAGTAGACAAAATTGCTGGAGAAACTCAGCGGTGGAGGCAGCATCTATGGAGCGAAGGAAATAGGCAACGTTTCGGGTCGAAACCCTTCTTCGCCAATAAAAAAAGCAAGAAAAAGTGCAGAAAGTGGAGGAAAAAAGACACAAACTGCTGGAGAAACTTAGCAAGTCATGGGTCCCTTCTTCAGACTCCGAAGGATTTCAACTCCAAAATGTCACCTAGTCATGTTCTCCAAAAATGCCACTTGACCGGAAAGTGGTTGTGAAACCATTGTGCTCCTTCTAATATGATACGAAATGATAGAACTTTATTTATCTCAGGAGGGAAATTGATCTGCCAACAGTCATAAAACATAAGATATGTGAAACATAAAATTAAAGTGACGAGTGAAAAGAATTGGGGATGTGCAGAGTTTGAGGAAGGAAGGGGGCAAGGAGTCAGTCTACCCCACGACAGAAGGGGGAGGAGTTGTACAGTTTGATAGCCACAGGGAAAAAGAATCTCCTGTGGCGTTCTGTACTGCATCTTGGTGGAACCAGTCTGTTCCTGAATGCAGACAAAAATGCTGGAGAAACTCAGCGGGTGAGGCAGCATCTATGGAGCGAAGGAAATAGGCAACATTTCGGGTCGAAGGGTTTCTATTCACTAGTTCTATGTTATCGCACATTTGCATCCTATGCACAGGGGCCAGTTTATAGACCTCAATTAACCTACAAACTCGCATGTCTTTGGGATGTGGGAGGAAACCGGTGCACCCACAGGAAATCTATGCAGTCACAGGAAGAATGTGCAAACTCCAGACAGACAGCACCCAAAGACAGGATTTAACCCTGTCTCTGGTGCTGTAATGCCGCAACTTTAACAGCTGTGCCACTGTGCCAACCTTCCCACTTTTACAACAAAATTGAAAAGAGCCCTTTTCCCAAGTTATA
Organism: Raja brachyura; assembly: GCA_963514005.1. The sequence goes on along the minus strand of OY740795.1, from coordinate 32,694,273 downwards.
CTCTCAATGCATTAAGTAGAAGTAATAATGAACAGAGGATATATCCAATCATTCACTTCATTGCAAATCAATCAATTAGCATCAAAGTCAGTAAATGAAATCAAGGGGAAAATGATAGAAACTAAAGTTACATTGATCACATTAAATTACATGCATGCATTGAGTTACAGGGGAAATTATTTGAACAAGACCATCAAGTGTGTACTTCCAGAATTAATCAGCTACTGTACATGTACCTTTTAAAGTGTTACAGCATCAATGCTGCCAGTTGCAGTTGGCAGAACTCATGTGCGTAGGAGAAAGGGAACAATTTTTAATGTCGAACAGATCATTGTCCGTGAATCTTATCAAGCAAACACCGAAGCATTGTACAATGATATCAGTGAGTATTGGTGATTTTCCTCTACAAAATTAGCTTTTATTCCTAATGGAATTATCACTTCTTCCAGCTTTACTTAAACTTGGAGGTGCCTGTACTGAAGAAACCCGCAGTGTTAAAACAATAAGATTGGTGGAGGATTATATTCCTCTTGGAACTTAATGTAAAATATCTGGATGGGAAAGGACTCAATGAGGTATTTCACTGTTCTGATAACGTGAATTGCTAATGCTTCATCTATATTGATCCATAGGAACATGCAAAGCATGTCACTGCTGCTAGATAAATATATTTTGTTGTGTTTCCTTTATGCAGTGGTTGTACTCTTCTTCTTCTTGTGTATGGCGTGCACAGCCTAAAGTTGTAGGTCAACTTGTTCTATTTGATCTTGCTTGTGCACGTCGGGTTGATTGCATTAGTCGAAACAGGTTGGACCACGTGAAGGTTGCAATCTCCCACCCCAGTGGTTGTACTAAGCATCAATCACTAATGTGAATAAGAGCGTAAAACACCACAGTCTGGGTGAAATTATTGGACTGAGTCATTTTGAATTTCATTTTCTTTTGTACTTCCAGCTAAAAGGGGCTGAGTGCTGAGCCAGATTAATCCATCCCTGTTGAGCTGAAAGAGGAATTCTTCACAATCATTCTTGCTGAACGTATTAGGTTAAGTACAACTTAAAAGGTTACCATCATTTTAAAAAAACACAATGTAATTTTTATGCATTGCTTCCCACTTAGCACTTACAAATCTCCATTTATTTTCTTGGAGTTTGGTTATTAAAAACTGCATTAATAATAATTATCTTACTCTCCTCTATCGCCTTTGCTGCGTCGCATTCTTGAGTCAATCATTATTACATCGTCTATAACTTGAAACCTCCTACATACAACTCTGTGGAAATACTTTCACCATAAGTAGCAATGTTACAAAATTTTGAAAATCAAGTCTGCAATTTATCCCATCAGATAAAGCATAAAAATAAGTTTAATTTGACACCTAATTCACTTTCATATCTTCAGTATTAAAAAAGTTATGGCCATTTTCATACTCAGAAATTAGTATCTTGTTCCCCATTGCCTTTCCATTGACTTAACTCAAAAGCTGTGATCCAGGACAGTCAAAAACCCATAATGTTCTTAAAAATTAAGAACTCAATGAAATATTCAGTTATTATAGATTGAAACATTCTGAAACAAATATGAAACAATCTTACTTGGATGACCTGAAATTAAAGCATATAATTAGTTAGTTACCTAATTGTAGCTAATTACAAAATTCAATTACTAGAAAAGATAAACATTTTTAAATTGCCTAAGTGTCCAAATAACATTCACACAATAATTCACAATATAACATGATTTTAAAATATTTTCATGAATTTATAGGCCACATGGAAGGAATTTAGTGTTTAATTCCCATAAATTAATGGCCATTTAAATCAACTTGCTTTATTCAGATTCAATTTTAATTGTCATTGTCAGTGTACAGTACAGAGACAACGAAATGCATTTAGCATCTCCCTGGAAAAGCGACACAGCAAATGATTTGAATAAATAATAACAAGTGTCCGGGGGGGGGGTGATTGGCAGTCACCGAGGTACATTGTTGAGTAGTGTGACAGCCGCCGGAAAGAAGCTGTTCCTGGACCTGCTGGTTCGGCAACGGAGAGACCTGTAGCGCCTCCCGGATGGTAGGAGGGTAAACAGTCCATGGTTGGGGTGAGAGAGGTCCTTGGCGATGCTGAGCGCCCTCCGCAGACAACGCTTGCTTTGGACAGACTCAATGGAGGGGAGCGAGGAGCTGGTGATGCATTGGGCAATTTTCACCACCCTCTGCAATGCCTTCCGGTCGGAGACAGAGCAGTTGCCATACCAAACTGTGATGCAGTTGGTAAGGATGCTCTCGATGGTGCAGCGGTAGAAGTTCACCAGGATCTGAGGAGACAGATGGACCTTCTTCAGTCTCCTCAGGAAGAAGAGACGCTGGTGAGCCTTCTTGATCAGGGTTGAGGTATTGTGGGTCCAAGAGAGGTCGTCAGAGAGGTTGACTCCCAGGAACCTGAAACACGTTCCACCTCCGTACCGTTAATGTGGATGGGGGTGTGCGTGCCGCCCCTGGACTTCCTGAAGTCTACAATGAGCTGCTTGGTCTTCTTGGAGTTAAGGGCCAGGTTGTTGTCAGCGCACCATGCTGCTAAGTGCTGGACCTCCTCCCTGTAGGCCGACTCATCGTTGTTGCTGATGAGGCCAATCACCGTTGTATCATCTGCATACTTGATGATGGTGTTAGTACCATGTACAGGTGTGCAGTCATAGGTGAAGAGGGAGTAGAGGAGGGGGCTCAGCACACAGCCCTGTGGAACGCCGGTGTTCAGGGTGAGGGTTGAAGAGGTGTGCTTGTCTAACCTAACAGACTGGGGTCTGTTGGTTAGAAAGTCCAGTATCCAGTTGCAGAGGGAAGGAGCGATGCACAGGTTACCGAGTTTGGTGATCAATTTTGATGGTATAATGGTGTTGAATGCTGAGCTGTAATCGATGAACAGCATTCTTACGTAAGTGTCTCTGTTGTCGAGGTGGGAGAGGGCGGAGTGAAGTGCCGTTGAGATGGCATCCTCCGTACTCCTGTTCTTGCGGTAGGCAAACTGATAGGGATCCAGTGTGGGGGGTAGGCAGCTTTTGAGGTGTGCCAGGACCAGCCTCTCGAAGCACTTGGTGATGATGGGGGTAAGTGCAACTGGGCGGAAGTCGTTGAGGCTTGCCGCAGTGGAGTGTTTTGGCACTGGCACGATGGAGGTGGTTTTAAGGCACGTGGGGACAACTGCCTGGGCAAGTGACAGGTTGAAGATATCGGTCCAGACGTCTGCCAGCTGCGCCGCACAGACCCTGAGCACGCGCCCGGGGATGCCGTCAGGGCCAGCAGCTTTACGTGCATTAGTCCTACTCAGTGCCACGTATACGTCGTAGGGGGTGAGTGTGAGGGGTTGGTGATCGGCAGGTAGCACAGCCTTGATGGCTGTCTCTAGATTGTCCCTGTCGAAGCGGCCATAGAAGTGATTGAGCTCCTCAAGGAAGGAGGCGTCGCTGGATGTGGGGGTGGAGTTGGCGGGTCTGTAGTCCGTGATGGCCTGGATGCCTTGCCACATGCGTCGGGGGTCGGAGTTGTTGTTGAAGTGCTCCTCAATCCTGAGCTTATGGCAGTGCTTTGCCTTCTTGATGCCCCTCTTCAGGTTAGCCCTGGCTGAACTGTAGGTTCGAGCATCGCCTGACCTGAAAGCGGAGTCCCGTGCTTTCAGCAGTAGCCTGACCTCGCTGTTCATCCATGGCTTCTGATTCGGGAATATGGTCACCTGTTTGAGGGAGGTGACACTATTGATGGTGGAGTTTATAAAGTCCAGAACAGAGGATGTGTAGGAGTCAATGTCCGTGTGGGAGTCAAGGGTGGCCTGGGCTGCAAACGCCTTCCAGTCAGTGTTTCCAAAACACTGCTGTAGTGTGAAGTCCGCTTCCTCTGACCAGACTTTAACTGTCCTCACAGTTGGTTTAACCCGTCTGATGAGTGGGGAGTACTTGCGAGTGGGTTTTAGTGGAACGCGGTGGTTTGGAACGTTGCGGTTTGCGGTAAATTTGACCCACAGTTGGCAGGAAAAACACTGCCGGTTCGTTTTTTTTTTTGTCCCCTTTTCGCAACATGAAAATTTGAATAAAGGCTTCCTAAGAAGCACGTTTTTATGTAAAAATAAACTGTGTACCTTAATTTATCCCCTACGTAAAATCCTTCCCGTTGTTGGCGCTCACGGCTTTAGAAGATGATTTTTAAATTACTCTAGCTAATAAATGATCTAGCGTAGTTTAAAAATACCTTCATAAAACAAATGTCGGAACGATTTCTCTTTAGCAACGAAATTCCCTGAGATGGATCGATTTGCCCTATCTGGAGAAAAACGGCATTTTAAACCCGCCCCCCTATGAAAGGCGCCAAAGTCGCGCACATCGTGAGTGGCAGAACTGCAGCGCCGCTCAAGGTAAGTTTTGTAACATACCTACCATAAGGACCACATTACATTAAGAGGGTAGCCATCACTTTTTTACTGATATATTTGCATTAACTAAAGAAGGGGTTAGTCTTTGCAGGAGGCAGGGTGGGAAGAAGTGTAGTCCAGTTAGCTATGGGATTCAATAGGTTTATAATAATCGTCAGAAGTCGTAATCTCTAGTGCCATGTGCTAATGAAAATAGGAATAGGAGGTACATAGTTATATGAAATAGGCAATACGGGTAGACAGAGTGGTGAAGAAAGTGTTTGGTGTGGTTATCTTCATGGGTCAGTGCATTGAGTACAGGGGTTGGGATTGGGATGTCATGTTAATGTTGTACAGGACATTGTTAAGACCTCACCTGAACTACTGTGTGCAATTCCCATCGCCTTGCTGTAGGAAGGATATTATTTTACAGCAAAGATACGAAAAAAAGATTTATGTTTCCAGGTATGGTTGGTTTGAGTTTTATATAGAGGCTGGGTGTATTGGGTCCTTTTCCCCCTAGAGCATAGGAGCCTGGGGGGTTATTTTACAGTGATATATAAAAATCATGAGGGGCATTGATAAGGTGAGTAGCCATTGTTTTTTCCCAGGGTAAGGAAGTTGAAAACTAGAGATAGGATTACAATAGGAAAGGCTTAGAATGATATGGGTCAAGCAAGAGCAAAGGGAACAAGTGCACAGTGACAACTTGGATGGCATGGATATGTCGGTCCAATTTCCATGCCGAATGAGTCTATGACTCTATTACTCGGGAGGGCAAAGGTATAAGGTGAGAGGAGAAAGATTGTATAGGATCCTAAGGGGTAACCTTTTTCACATAGAGAGTGCTGTGTATCTGGAATCCGTTGCCAGAGGAAGTGGAAAGGCAAATTCTACTTCGAGTAAATATCTGACACAATTACATATCCTTTAGAAAATAATATACACCTATGATTTCTCATTTTATTGCTGGGAAATATCTTACTCGATTTATGGAGGCCACGGTTAAACTAATACGCAGGAGCAACTGTACGGCACCAGAGGTTTATGGAAATGTGTTGCGAGAGAATATGATATTTGGATGGAAAATCAGTCAATGCCTGTGAGGTATGTCCGAGCAGACAATGAAATGTTCTTTAGATTTCTTTCACTCTGCCAACACACTGGCACATTCATTTATCAAAGCGTTCAAAATGTGGCTTGCGAGCTTACATCTGTTATCCAGATGGGGCAGCGATACCACTCTTTGTAAACCAGGATGTTCCCTTTCTCGAAGCCAATCTAGATTTGCAAGCAGCAGCAAACAGGCTCAAGTTTGTCTTCATGAAGTGGTTTGATGTGGATTATGTTAGGCCTCTCAATTAACAAGGAAACTTACAGCAATGAAGCTGTCATCTGGTCTCGGTACTTATTAACACCCCATGGTAGACTGATAAATGTGACCAGATCTCTGAGAGAACTTGAAGGATTAAGAGACAGGTTTTTCCAATCATGACAATTTACTGCAATCCCTTCTTGCATGGTAAAAACACCTACTCTGGAACTATCAATTGTTTTTTTTACTTAATTGGTTGCCATCCATTTGGACCTTATCCTTTTCATCATCCAAGTTGTGAAGCCAGGAATATTCTTAAAATCTCCTTTTATATTGCACCAAAGTACCTGACCCAAGTGCCTATTAATTACATATCGGCTTTGACATTGACTATCAGGTAGCTATTTTACTGTGAGGCCACTTCATCAAAGTGTCAAATTATTTATTTAGCTGATATTTATAAACTTGAATTTCCTGGAAGTGCTGCTGGAATATGAACAGTAGCCATAAACACGGTACTCAAATTTACAAGGGCCAATTATATTAACCTTATCTACAACCCTGATGAGATCAACTCTAAGTTCAATATAGTCTTTGGAGAACTTCAAATAATCGCAATGCTATGCAGTTGAACATCTTTAAGAGATACAGCGTGGAAACAGGCCCTTTGGCCCACCCAGTCCACGCCGACCAGCGATCCCTGTACACTAGCACTATCCTACACACTAGGGACAATTTACAATGTTACCGTAGCCATTAAAACCGGAGCACCCAGAAAAAACCCACGTGGTTTTGATCCTCTGTACAGACAGCACCCGTAGTCAGGATTGAACCCGAGTCTCTGGCGCTATACGACAGCAAGTACTGCCGTGCCACTGGTCGCCCTTAATCAGCTTAACTCGGTGTGTCATTGCACTTGTTGGTGGGGTCATTTTGTGACTTTTTGGTGACATTTTCATTTGTGCTAGGCTTATTTTTCCACCATATAGCTTTCCAAACTAAATTTAAAACAAGCAGGACCAGGTAACTCAATCAAAGCACATGAAATTGTGGCCACTTTCATTTATTCAGTTAAAATCTTAATACATAATTTGTAAGAAACATGTTTTTGGAAAAAGTAGTGATTAATAGTGAATGTTTTGCACTAATTCTGAAATATTTCTCTCCGTCAGGGTGATTCTGGAGGACCACTGTCTCATGTGACAAATGGAGAACTCTATCGTGTACGGCATCATCAGCTGGGGGCATGGGCGTGGAATGAAAAATAAACCTGGTGTTTCTACCATTGTTATCATGTTCCTTAGCTGGATAAGAGAACATCTATCTATATATTACTAAAACTTTTATCTTGACCACTTCCTGTCTGCGTTGTAATTAAATTTGCGCAAAAACGATCCCACACAGCACTATGATTTTACGGCACCTTACTCACCATTCTCCTCTGCTGCAAGTCAAATAGGTTTTGTTCCGATCAGTGAAATATACAAAAGTTATGAAGGTTTTGAAGGTTCCACCCCCCACAGCCCCCCCCCCTCCCACACACACCCCTCCCCTCCCCACACTCCACCACCATCCCCCCCCTCACCCCCCGACACACACCATCACCCCAACCCCCCTCCCCACCCCCCTCTCTCACCACCCCCTCCCCCACCCCTCCCTCCCCCACCCCCTCCTCCACACCCCCCTCACCCACCCCCCTCCCCCACTCCCCAACTCCCCTCCACCACCACCCTCTCCAAACCCCCCCCCCCCCCCCCACACAGTCAAAGTCATTAGCATCATACTGCACAGAAACAGACCCTTCGGCCCAACTTGTGCATGATGATCAAGATGATCACCTGAGCTAGTCCTAATTGCCTTCATTTTGGCCATATCCCTCTAAATCTTTCCTATACATGTACCTGTCTAAGTGTCTTTTATATATTGTTATTGTACATGCTACAAGTACCCCCTCTGGAAGCTCATTCCATATACCTACCAACCTCTAGGTGTAACATTTGTCCCTCGGCCTCCAATTAATCTTTCTCTTCTCATCTTAAACTTGGTTCTTGTTTCCCTTACCCTGGGTAAAAGACTGTGCATTATCGCTTCCCCTTGATATTTAATACACCTCTATAAGACCACCTCTTAGCCTACTGGTCTCCAAGGAATAAAGTCCTAATTTGCCTGATCTTCTCTGGACTCTTTGCAGTTTCCTATTGCAAAATGATCAAACATAATACTCCAAATGTGGCCTCACCAACACCTTGTAAAACAGTGACATAACATCCCAACTTCTATACTCAATACCCTAAATGCTGAAGACCAATGCATTAAAAGTACTCTTCAATCCCTCTGCTCTACTATACTCTCTAGAACCCTACAGTTCACTGTGAAGGACATGCCCTGGTTTGACACATCAGTAACCTTGCCCCTATCATCAATGATATTGTTGGAACTTTCACAAGCAAGTGTTTCATAAAATCTTGACCTCAGGACAGAGAGGAAGAGAATAAGTACATTCCACAGAGGCAGAAAAAACACAATTTCACTGGCTCGAATCTGGGATAGAAGAAACCAATTGTATTTTATTTGTAGTCACAAAATGCTGGAGGAACTCAATGGGACAGGCAGCATCTTTGGAGAGAAGGAATGGGTGACATTTCTACTCTATCTGTTTCTATTCTATTTGTCTCTGATATCCGTTCCATTGATTTCAATGATTGCCTTGATATGTAGCATTTTTAACACTAGTGGCAGGCTACACATTTCTAGCCACTGATGTGCATATGATGCAAAATCCCTCATATTATGAAACATTCTCCTTCGAAAGTTACTTGTGATTAGAACTTACAGTTTCATTGGGTGTATGAGCAAAGTGTGCAGTGTAGAGCCATCTAATGTGAGCAGGGGACTGAGTGAATCAGTTTGAAATGGATTAAATTAGTCTCAACATCCTAATAAATTATTTCCAAGTAACGCTCAGATGTAATCAGAAAGTTTGCATGCTACTCCATAGAGACCACAAAGTCTGATGTTATAGATTTTGGGATCCTGAGACCCCATTCCTGGGTAAGACAAATTGACAGTTCCCATTTAGACTTGTGGGTTTAGAGTCACCTGCACAGTTGTATGCACTCTGCTATATTTCCAGCTATCCATTTGTTTCATAGAATTTAAATTATAGATGATTAGCTTCATATTGTTTGGACAGTTCAAGATTCCAGACTCTCCCCCACCTGAATCTGAATCCAGACTTTATCTGCTCAGCGAATGGATGTGCTTTGATATTACAACCATTAGATGACGTAAATGAAACCTTTACCTCATTGCTGCTATTAAAAACAGATAGATCTTTCACAGACTATTACCCTCTCCCCAGCAAAAATCATTACATGGTCCTAAGTCTTATTAGCTACACCGCTTAACCTGGATAGAGTGGACATGAAGAAGATGTTTCCACTCGTGGGAGAGTCTCAAAGCAGAGGGCGCAGCCTCAGAATAAAAGGGGTACTCAGAATAAAGAGGGGAGATGAGGAGGAATTTATTTAGTCAGTGGGTGATGAATCTGTGGAATTCATTGCCACAGACAGCTTTGGAGGCCAAATCATTGAGTGTTTTAAGGCAGAGATTGACAGATTTTTGATTAGTACGAATGTCAGGGGTTATGGGGAGAATGCAGGAGAATGGGGTTGAAAGAAAAGATAGATCAGCCATGATTGAAATGGAGTAGTCTTGATGGGCTGAATGGCCTACTTTTGCTCCTATGACTTATTAATTCATTAACTTAACAGTTTCAAGATCCATCTCCGGGTGTCCAGGTAATCCACGTAACTAGACAAATAACCGAGATACAGTATATTAGTTCACTTCACTACATCAGTGGGGAATTTAAAACATGTCAATCAGGAATTTTAAAACAAGAATCATTAGTGGGAGCTCTGGATCTGTTGGGTTGTTATAAGGGAAAGAATGCAGTGATTTTGGAGCCACTGTAACGTGGCTAACAAGTCTTTGAAATGGACAATTAAGTCATGTAGTCTAACGAGTTGTAGGAAAAGGCAGTAATCATGCATGAAGGAATTTGAAGTAAGTTACAGTGCACAACTCCAAAAACCTTTGCCAACTTGGCTACTAAAACTTCTGAAAGAACTAGGCTGGATATAATCAGATCTTGTTTTAATATAAATAAGATCTTATTTTAAATTGAGGAAATTTCATGGGCCAGCTTCTGAGTCTGAAGAAGGATCTCAACCCAAAACGTCACCCAATCCTTCTCTCCAGAGATGCTGTCAGTCCCGCTGAGTTACTCCAGCTTTTTGTGTCTATCTTCCCTAGAATATAATGTGTGTTAGCCCAGAGATTATTCCAGGCCCAGGAACGAGTCAGAATGAACAGGCTGGAGGCATACCCAATATTGGCCCGTGTATATTTCACCAGGCTGGCATATTGGCATAGTTCAGTGGATGTTCAAGAAGAACATTATAATTTTCTGGTTAAGAGATAACCCTTAGATGGGTTCTGGGAAAAGAGAACGAGTAATGGGGAGAATGAGGAGAGGAAGAAAATAATTGAGTGTGAGGGAGGTGATAGTGATGCAATTGGTATGGAGCCAAGTGATGCAAGACTTTCCCAATGGCATTCTTCTTCCCAAAGATAGATACAAAGTGCTGGAGTAACTCAGTGGGTCAGGCAGCATCTCTGGAGAAAAAGGATAGGTGATGTTTTGGATCAGGACTCTTCTTCAGTCATTTTACTACAGCACATTGTGTCTATCTTCGGTATAAACCATCATCTGCAGTTCCTCCCTACACATTCTTCTTCCCCTTGACTTCATAAAGATACTTTTCCTCAAAACTTACTTTTTTTTTAATCATGGCAAATACGGCTTTTTTTAAGGACCCTTGATGAGCCACAATTTACATAAACATTAGCTTATGCCAGTCTTAATTCTGTGCCACTTTGATAGAATAATTCAAAGATGAGTGATATCAATTGCAAGTGTTGGGCAAAATATACAAAGCTTCATGAGAAATCTCTTTTATACTGATAATGACCTAGACCTCACACTGTAGTGAGTTCTAGGTGTTAATCAGTAAAATCAATGCATTCTAAAGGAATTTGGATAGGCACTTCAGGACGAATAATTTGCAGGGCTGCAGGGAAATTAAAGGAAAGGGCACACATGGGATCGCTCTATTAAGAGTCAACATGAACTCGATGAGCTGAATGGACTCCTTCGGTGCCATGAAGATTCAGTGATTCTTTGATTATGCAAGCATCCCTATAACCATTTTAGATCTGAGATTCTTTTGCCTTTTCTAATGAGGAGATTAGAGTAACTTCAGCATCTCATTTTCCTGAGCTTCTTAAATGCTTAGATGCTCGTTCTGTACCTAATGAATGGGTGCAACACCTTTGATTTATTTGGCCATTATAGTCCATATTTGAACAGTAGTTAATGGATTTCTTTGTGTCTACTTGTACTTTGAACTTTACTGATATGTTGTTTATTTAATGCTTGTCAAAATGATGTAGAAATATTAACTGCCATTCAGCCGGAACAATATATTCAAGTGCAGTCAAATATTGGCACATCCTATCATGTGACAAAATGAAGGCACATTTCTCAGGGCCACATATGATGCAATTTGGATAGTGCGAAAGTATTAGCAAAAAAATAAAGCAATTAGAGAGTACACAGTAAGTTTGCAGCAGCAGATCTTTATTTGTTTCTAGCATAGGTTAGAGAACACATGGAAAACCAAAGCACCCGAGCACTTTACAGTAACACATATAATTTTGCAATGTTTTTTAACAGTTCCTGTGGGAACAAAATAGACGTGGTTAAAAGGAACTAAATTCTGATTAACTCAGGGTGCAAAATGGTTTTGGATCCACATCAACAGTTTGTGGCGAACCAACTAATCTGTCCGATTAAATGTCTCACTGAGCTAAGCAATATGTACAAATGCAGTTCAGAGAAACAGCGTGGAAACAGGTCCATCAAGTCCACTTCAAAAGATCGATCACTCGTTCAGATTGGTTCTAGTTTAACCCGCTTTCTCCTGCACTCTCTTCACATTAGGGGCAATTTTACAGAAGCAAATTAACCTCCAAACCTGCATGCCTTTGGGATGTGGGTGGAAACCGGAGCACCCAGAGGAAACCAATATGGTCATGGGAGAATATGTAAATGATCTGTCTCTGGTGATATGAAGCAACAGCTCTTTGAGTTCCACCTCTGTCCCACCCATGTCTATCACTGATCTTCTGTATCATTCTTTTCTGATCCACTTTGTTACTTTAAGGACTTATTTTCCAAACCTATAATTGGTTCAGCAAACAAACCCCAAATAGTTATCCCTTAGCAGGTAAAATGCTGGAAACAGCCAGCAGGAGTGACAACATTTATGGAAAGAGTGTCAACGTTGATGACATTCATCAGCATCAGGAAAGGGAGAAGAAAAAGTAGTTGCAAAGTCACTTTTTTCTCTTTATTTTCCAGTAGTTTAAAAAAAAAAAATTTTATGCTTGGGTAACAATGACATTGATGCTTTCTCTCCTAGTGTGATCTCCAATGTGATCCACATTGCACAGCAATCACAATTTAGATGTAGCTTTGTGTGAATATTAGTTTGAGCCAAGGAGGAACAATATCATTGCATTAATTCAGATACATTCAATAACAGAGTAAATTCCAATTGATTTTTTTTTACATGGCTAATCATAGCTCTGAATTTGATAATCCATTGAAACAATTGAAGTTTCTCTGAGTCTAGTTGTGAGAAAGTACACTGGCACAGTTTGTAGCGCTGTTGCCTTACAGCACCGGAGATCCAGGTTTGATCCTGACCTCAGGTGCTGTCTGTGTGGAGTTTGCACGTTCTCCCTACGACTGTGTGGGTTTCCTCCAGATGCTCCACTTTCGTCCCAAATCACAAAGACATGTGGGTTGATAGGTTAATTGGCCTTTGTAGAAGTGCCCCATATGTGCAGGAAACATACAACTAACATGAACTGGTGATCAATAGCCAGTGTGGACTCGCAATTTTCCATGCTGTATCTCTAAACTGAACAAAAAAGTCAAAGCGTTATCCCCACAATAAAATGATTGATGTGATAATAATAAAAAGTGTCAACAAGCTGTGAAGCCAGTCAGCAGGTTAATTGTAAGTGGTTTATGATCTGGTCTGATATTAATAAAATGCATTGGGACAGGTGCCTAAGCTAGGTTGGCACCTGGTGGAATCTTGGGCCCTGACACCAGCAACTCACTCAACAGCAACAGTAATTTTCAGCCGTGATTCCCCATCCAAGAGCTGATTGTCCAGAAGGTCAATAAATGGAAAAACAACTGCCTCCCCCCCCCCCCTCCCCACTCACCAGTCTGTGATGATACCACCCGTCCTGTACTTTCATCCTTGTTACATCCTGGTGGGTATTGTGGGATATCTGTGCAGTCCCTCATATGTGACTCTGTGTATGCCATTTTAAAAGCCTTCAATGTCTGTTTTAAACATGACCAATGCTCCCCTTGACAGGGACAATGAGATCAATCTGAAGAAGGGTCTCGACCCGAAACGTCACCCATTCCTTCTCTCCAGAGATGCTGCCTGTCCTCCTGAGTTACTCCAGTATTTTGTGTCTATCTCCCCTTGATAATTGCAGGAATGGGTATCAAGGATAGGAGACCAATCTGAGACAACAGCCTCAGGGGGACCTGTCCAAGCCACGACTTTTAGTTCTTTATTAGCCAGGCAGCAGCTTGTGATAGGTGGTCAATTGGGACACAGAGCGAGAAAGGTAACTGGCACAAAGGGCAGACTGTGCAAGCTAAAATAGCTGTGGTTAGAGGTAATGAACGCATTCAAAGCTTTTCATAGTTGGGGAAATAATAATGTCTGGTCGATAGATTGTAGTTAATTGCTGTGGATGTTTGCAACCTGGCAAAGAGGTATGGAAAATGAAATTATGGCTCTTGTGAAGACAAAGCACAGAAGCCTTTGAGAAAACTGGTCTTTGCATTCGGACACAGCACGGGCAAAGGATATTTTTAATTTAATTTCCCGTCTTTATTTCCTGAAAGTGCCAGGCTCCAAGATGCAAGCAAGCTGACGGATCTACATCCTCCCCATCCTATGCACCGCTCTGCTCTTGACAGAATAACGACCTTTCTTCTTCATTATTTTTTGCAATCCATTTAACTTTGGAAGTGTGAACTCATTCTGCATTGCGATGCCATGCAATGATTCCTGGGCTGGGCGGCAAGATTTATCCAGGCACCTTAAGAAAGACTTCGCTAAGCATTTGGTCGGCGTTATTAAAATTCCTGTAGTCCCATGGGTCTCATTATATTTGTTCTCCTCCTCATGACTTAAAACAGAAGTTATGACTGCAGGGGATATCTCTGATCATTAATCACCCATCTTGGAACACGATTCTGAGTCACCGTGGCTAGTATGGTGAATTGTAGCAATAAATAGGGTCAAGACAGCTTCCTGGGTAGGAAGCATTAACATGCATGTCAGGTTGATTGACGTTGCACACCAGGTGGACATTTGTTCAATGAAAGCTTCTCCTATTAATGGATTGAGACATATGCAGCTTTCAAAGTCACACCTATTTTGTCAAGTGATTTTTACACTTGTTCAAACTTTAGAATGCCACCGCGTTCAGTCTTTGTTTCGTGGATAATAAACTGCAAGGGGTGTCTGGACTGTTCATTAATGTCCTTCTTCAAACAATGGTTGACTGCCGCCTGACAAACCTAGTAGATATCAGTTCCAGACCACCCAGAAGAATCCAGTGTCAAAAACATTTTAACACACAGGCCACTCTTGTTATTGCAGACAGGGTAGTGCATTTGCTGGCAGAATGATATCGGATTTCACAATCCAGCATCAGAATTGCCCCCTTTCCTCCTTCAGGATGGGAACAGAAATCCAACTAAGACCTTCTTAACTTGTAAAACCCATGGCTTTGTGCAGCGTTTATGACTGTAATGGCACCTTTAAGAACTGAGTGTAGCGTGTGGTATGACCTTGGTACATTGTCTGGCCAGTCACTGCTGTTTAGTTGAGATTTACTGTACTCCCTTCACAAAAGGATGTTCTGTTCACAGCTCTACTTGTGTCAAATTGCCTACATTTTTGCAGCGACATAAAAGAAACCCACTGACACTACATTGGTGCCAAGTCTGAGATGCTACTGCTTGAAGGCGAGGCAGGACAATGATCTAAAGTGAGGGAAATACACAAAGGGCTTCTGCAAATGGAACAGTGACAATAGCAGATATGCTGGGGATGTTTAGACAGTACAAATAGACTCAGCTAATGGCCTTGAATGTGAAACATGTGGAACATTTTCTGCAGGCGAACAATGTCATTGTGACTCCAGGGGAGAAGATAAAAAGATAAATGGCAGGAGACACAGATTGGGATATTATTGGTGGTAATAGGGACAAGTGAAAAGGTGGTCAGTCCACAACAGCCACAAGTCACATATGACATATTTTTTGAGGACACAGTGGAAAGCTTGAAGGGTGAGTTTTGACAAATGTAAGTTTGAGATCAGAGGGAATGATTAGTGAGTATGTGGTCTGGTTAAAGATTAAAGGTGTTATTTCTGGACTTTATAGATTGGATATTGCAGGATTGCTTAGTATGCTGACGAACTGATAAAGCACTCACCCAGCCTATTTGATACAGTGGATTTTGTGTTCATGTACGATGTCGTTCAGTTTTGGAAATTATCTGAAGGTGGTGAGCCGTCTCACTTATGGGGCTGTTCCAGAGCACAATGGTCTAATGAGCAAAATAAGGATGGCAGTGATGACGTTCCTATCTTTATCCGAGTGTAATGTCATCTGAATACAGAATGTAATTTTAGCATGAGGTTGTTAGGGCAGAACATGTGAAGTAGTGGTATGGGCATCATAGAAAGCACCTCACAGACCAGCACGGTGTAACCAGCCCAGAAAGCCCCAAGACTTAAAGGAATATTTGCCAAAGTGGACCCAAGCCATTTGTACCTTGGTAAAAACAAGGTCATTTTCCAAAAGTAAACTTCATTTAGAATAAAAAATATATACAGTCAATACTTACAATAATGGGCCTCTATATACTGTAGCTGATTCCAGTTATAGTGGACTGACACTCCTGTCGCATCCCTCCCCCACCCTATTTCCGCAATTACCCAATGAGTTGACACCGTGCGGTGTGCTACCGGACGCGGGAGTGGAGAGAGGGAGCGGCATGAAGGTGGAGTAAGTGCCAGGCCCCTCCCTGGCACACTGTGTGTGGGGACAGGAGCTCCCCAGCCTGTGAATTCCCGGTTCTTTAACTGCCATCCCCCAACACTGCGTTTCTTCCCTCCTGCCATTCGGTTAAACTTTACCCCTCGCACTCGGTTATGGCGGGCAATCAGCAATTACAGACACCGATAAGTCACCTGTTCAATTTTCTCCAGAGGTGTTGAGAGACCAGCTGAATTATGCCAGCAGTCCGTGTCTACCCACCCATAATTAAGGTTTCCTTTCCTGCAGGCATAGGGATAGATCTTGTTAAGGGGGAGTGATGGTTGACAAGTACGTTTCTGGGAAGAGATAGTCGCTGTGTTGGACAAGACAGAGCTAAGGTTACTGAGTTTCTTTCCTTCGCCATGCTTCAGTATGAGGGTTTCTACCAAGCTTTGCTATCATGATGACCCCCCTTCATAAGTTGTAAATGACTTCCAGTACATGATTCAAACACATCTTTGATCAACACTAAAACTTAACAGCATGAAGGATGATTATTTGTCAACACATCCTGGCTGCTCTAACTGTCCATGCTGAGAAATAGTATTAGTATAAGTATTACAGTGGGGTGGAGTTAGAGATGCTGGCTGGTGTGTGATTGGTTAACATGCAACATCAATTTACATCCTACCCCCCCCAAAGGTTAGGTGTGAAAGGGCACTCATGCCATGGGGTTAAACATACTCGCCATATCTGTCTGGTGGTCTACTAACACGACTCGAGCGCATGCGGACCAAACCCTCCCCCCCCCCCCCCCCACTTGAAAGATGAGATGCAGGCGAGAATGATGTGATGAACGCCTGTGATGACCGAAAGGGGAAACATGCGGTGGGAGAGGCCCCGTGGTTGGTGGAGACCGCGGGACGTGGAGGGGTGCAAGGCATGCGGGGATGGGTGGGAGACATTGCAAAAGGCGGCTGGAACTGGAGCGGTGGAACATAGGGACCAGCAGGCGGTGGTCGAGGCTCCCTCACAGCAAGCAGGTGTTGTCGACTTCTCCAGTACAACACTCCCTCACAGTCTACCAGGTAAGACCGTGGCTCGTCAGTCGGGTTAATAACAGTGCCCAGACGGGAATGTCCAGTTGAAGTTCGTAGGCGGACGACCTGACCCGGAAGTAAAGGCTTGAGTGGTCTGCTGGAACTGTAATATGACCGTTTCTGAATATCGTGCTTCTCTTGTAGACGTTTCTGGATAGTGGCAGGCTTCAGCACCTGAGGGACCAGTTGCTGTTGTGCGATGGGTACCGGAGGCCTTGTCAATCTCGACATCAGTCGCTGTGCTGGCGATCCCAGGGTTCCGTCCCTGGCAACATTTCTGAGATTCAGGAGATTGAGATAAACGTCTGACTTTGAAATCTGTGGTCGCTCCAGTAAGTGTTTGGCGCTTCTGATAGCGCGTTCAGTGAGACCATTACTCAGTGGATACTCGGGACTGCTCGTGACATGCTGGAAGTTCCATCGGTCTGCGAAAAGCTTGAACATGTGGCCGGTGAACTGCCGACTGTTGTCGGTTCTCAGGCTGATGGGAGCGTCAAAGGTAGAGAAGTGTCTTTTCAGCTTCTGGATGACCATCTCCGATGTGAGGGAGGTCAGTTGGTCTAGTTCAAACCAATTAGAAAAGGAGTCGACTAGAACGAGGTAGTGCTTCCTGCACCATTTGAAAATGTCCGCCGCCAGCGATGTCTAGGGCAGAGTTGGTGGAGGTTGTTGCAGAAGGGGCTGCCGCTGATGATGAGGCGCAAGGCTGTTGCAAGCGGGACAGGAGGCTATGCGGTCCCGGATGTAGCTGGCCATTCCCAGCTAGTAGAACAGACTACGGGCGCGTGCCAGTGTGGCGTCGGCTCCTGGGTGACCGCTGTGTGCCTCTTTGAAGTATGCATCTTGTAGCGATGAGGGTATCACCACCTTGTGACCCTTGACGATAACCCCATCCTGAACTACCAGTTCATCACGAACCAGGAAGAAAGGCAGCACCTCTGTGGGTGTGTTGGATTGTTTGTCTGGCCAGCCTGTTTTGATGATGGAGGAGAGGATTTGAAGCGTATCGTCAGTGGCAGTGTGCATGGTCAAGGTGCACAGTTGCTGGAGATGAAGTCGACACCAAAACCAACTTGAAACGTCCGGTAACGATCACCTGCGATGCTTCTAAATTTGGGCGCGGCGCAGCCTGCTTGCAACCATCTGCCGAGGGCACTCTACTACCTGTCCCGTATGCCTCTCACACCATGACCGACATGGAGCAGCACTACCCGCAAATCGAAAAGGAACTGTTGGCCGTCGTTTTTGCTTGCTCCAAATTCAACGACTTCATCTTTGGCAACACCTTTACGGTCGAGACGGACCACCAACCACTGGTGAACAAGCCCATCCACGCCGTGCCAGCTTGTTTGCAGCGTATGATGATGCAGCTGCAGCGTTTTCTGGGCATGGTAAACTATCTCGGCAAGTTCACACCGAACCTCAACGAACTAAGCTCCACACTGCAGGAGCTGACAAAAAAGGACATAACATGGTCATGGCTCCAGCAACATCAGATTGCTTTTGATGTCTTAAAGTCCAAACCGTCAGGCTCCATTGTAGATTGATGGTTTTGGTTTCATGCGAACTGTCTATAGGTAGCAATGTAACAAAATTTTGAGATTTAAAAAATCAAGTCTGAAATTTATCCCATCAGCTAAAGCATAAAAATAAGTTTAATTTGACACCTAATTCACTTTCATATCTTCAGTATTAAGAAAGTTATGACCATTTTCATACTCTGGAATTAGCATCTTGTTCCCCATTGCCTTTCAATTGACTTCTCAAAAGCTGTGATCTAGAACAGTTAAAAGGCCATAACTTTCTTAAAAATTAAGAGAACTCAATGAAATTTTCAGTTATTATAGATTGAAGCATTCTGAAACAAATATGAAACAATCTTACTTGGATGACCTGAAACTAAAGCATATAATTAGTTAGTTATCTAATTGTAGCTAATTACAAAATTCAATGAGTAGATCTAAACATCTATCCATTTCTTAAGAAAAGATAAACTTTTTCTAAATTGCCTAAGTGTCCAAATACATTCGCACAATAATCCGCAATATAACATAACTTTTAAAATCTAATTTTCATGAATTTCTAGGCCAAATGAAAGGAATTTAGTGTTTAATGCCTGTAAATTAATGGCCATTTAAATCAATTAGCGAGTGGGTTTTAGTGGAATGCGTTGGATTGGAACGTTGCGGTTTGCGGTGAAGTCGGGAGGAAAAATACTGTTGGTTCATTTTTTGGACCCCATTTCGCAACATGAAAATGTGATTAAAGCCTTCATAAAAACCAACTTTTAATATAAAAATAAACTGTGTACCTTTTTTTCTCCCCTACGCAAAATCCTTCCCGTTGTTGGCGCTCACGGCTTTTGAAGGTGAGTTTTAAATTACTCTAGTTAATAAATAATCTAGTGTAATTTAAAAATACCTTCATGAATGAAATGTCGGAGCGATTTTTCTTCCGCAACGAAATCGCCCGACATGGATCGATTTTCCCAGTCTGCAGAAAAACGGCATTTTAAGCCCGCCCCCCTCTGAAAGGCACCAAAGTCATGCACACGGGGAGTGGCAGAACTGCAGCGTTGCTCAAGGTAAGTTTTGTAATATACCTACTATAGGGTCAATGAATTCCGCTGTCCTGCATGCTTGTGCTGCTTCCTCCGGTGTCAAATCTGGCCGTCTCAGAAGCTCTGATCTCAGCTTTAGGTCAATAATGCCATTCACTAAATGTCCCTTGTTAACTGATCAGTCAGCTGATCGACCGGCATATATTGGAATCGGCTTCGCTGGGCTAAATACATTAAGTCTGAGATAAACGAGTCTACTCGTTCACCAGGGAGTTGACGGCGAGAGAAAAACCTAGCCCTGTCCAAAATGTGATTTGAGGGCAGGTCACAGATCTGGCTAAATTTACGCATCAGAACATTGGGGTCATCAGGAGATTCAGCTGCGGTTATTACCTGGTCGTTGGCATCGAGGACTGCCGGAGTATAACGGAATGTTCTGGATCGCCGAAGGGCATCTGGGCCCGCACGGTTGAGTAGGAGAGAGGCCTTGACAGCATCAGGTTCATTTCGGTGTGCAATGTTCATGTAGTGTCGGTAATCAATTTCAAACGTGGCCCAGCGTTCGCTGATATCCGCATCAAAGACGAGAGGGTCAGGCTTTCGACAGGAAGAGGCCATCATAAAGCAAAATAAAAATGCACAAAAGGGTAAAACAAAAAACCTTTATACAGAAGGAATGGATCCCGCTTCTGATGCCATATAGATGACTTCCAGACTCAGTACATGATTCAAACACATCTTTAATCAGCACTAAAACTTAACAGCAAGAAGGATGATTAGTTGTCAACAAGTGGTCTGAAGAAGGGTCTCGACCCGAAACGGCACCTTCACTCTCCTTCACTCCTTAGATGCTGCTGCACCCGCTGCGTTTCTCCAGCCTTTTGTGTACCCCAGTTGTCAACACATCCTGGCTGCTCTAACTGTCCGTGCTGAGAAATAGTATTAGCATAAGTATTACAGTGGGGTGGAGTTAGAGATGCTGGCTGTGTGTGATTGGTTAGCATGCAACATCAATTTACAATAAGTTATTTCACAAAGGTGAGCACCAATGCATTCAAGCAAATTCCAGCAGTAATTTCGTCCTCTCTCATTATAGTTTGGAGAAATAATTGTAGCTGTTGTTGCGCGCTGCATCAAACTATGGGCTGGGGACACAAAATGGAGCCTAGAGATTTATTTCTGAAGTCACTGATTTGTGAACAGACACTTCACTCTGGACATGCACCATAAACTGCAGGCAGCAATTTTTGGGTCAAATTCATCCCCCGTGATGATGGTGCTGTACCACAGTAACAATGGACTTTCCTTTTGTTATATCCCGACAACGCTATTAAGTAATGCATATTGGAACAGATTGCTACAAAGCAAACGCAGTCCAGTATTCCTTATTTAGAAAGGAACAAGTGATTGGAACAGGGCCTTTCTTACTTGCCAGCTGTTAAAGACGATCTATCAGGACAGCTTAATCAGTGGTCAGGACCACCCAAATTATAATCAACATGGATTAGAAAGGAATTAGAGATGCTGATTTATACCAAGGAGAGACACAGAATTCTGGAGTAACTCAACGGGTCTGGCAACATCACTGGAGAAAATTGAATAGGTGACATTTCAGTTCGGGACCCTCCAGGGTTGGGAAGATCCTTCGGGAAGGGTCCCAACACGATAAGTCACCTATTCAATTTTCTCCAGAGATGCTGCCAGAGCAGCTGAATTAATCCAGCAGTCTGTGTCTACCCACTCATAATTAGGGACTCCTTTCTAGCAGGTATAGGGATAGATCTTGTTAAGGGAGAGTAAATCAGAGATGGGTGTGAGCGTGGAGGTGTTCTTCTGGTCGGTGACCAAAGGTTGCATGGAACATCCAAGAAGATCACACTTGATAACATAATGGTTTGAGTTATGCTGAGTGTTGTAGCCATCCGTGATAAGAAGACACAGGAAACCCACAGCTGTGCAGATGACTAGAGGATTTGACCCAGTATAAAGGTGAGCATTTTGAGGATGACTATTGCAGTTAAGGAAATGTCAGAGTTCAAGAAGGCCAGTTGATTAATTGAATTTATAATTGGTTGAGTTTATAACTAGGTATAAATATGTAAATATTTAACCTCTTGCAAAGCTTTATTTGTGTCAATAATTAGTTGTCTATATGCTATATTTCCTTTTTAAAGGTAAAATAATGAAGTGTCTATATGTATATATGTTTAGGGCTGCCTTTACGTACTAAAGGAACCATGTGGCAGACATTGGAATACTGTTGTACCAGCCACTGCTGTTTAGTTGAGAAGTATTGGGTTTTAATATAGCGTTACCTCTGTACGATACATTCACGAAATTGTCTTGGATCTAAGTTCATGCTTATCCCAAATTAAACCACATCCCCATGGCAACGACTATCATGGGATGCATCCATGCCTCAATTGTCAGAAGAACCAGTATCTCAGGCAAAACCCACAGAGACAAAGGATGATCATTTTATTTAATCTGTAATAGGATCTGGCATCAATTAGGCATTTTCTTGTTTTTGCAATGTACTTTTATACCAAAGAATAAAATTAATGGGCTGAATGGATTTTTTAGACCTTTAGAATTTAAATCTTCGAATCAATGCTGGATGTAAGAAGAAATATGTGCCTCAGTCTTGGTATGATCTGAAGACAATTGTCCAAGTATTTCTGAATTCATCTGAGCAGCTCAGAGCCCATAATTATCCTAATATTCTTGCCAATTGTTTAGTTCAGCAGAGGAGATTGTAATCAGTTCCATCAGTTGGCTTCCTAGCTAGCAAAGAATATCCTGATGCATCTGATCAACTTATCATTCTACACCATCCAATCACTCTTTCCTTTTAGCATTGAAGGAGGCGTTTTTGGCCCATCAAGTCTGTGCTGACCCATACAGCACACCGTTTCCCCCACTAACTTTCTTCATAACCTATTCTCCCCAGATTCCCATCAACTTCGCACAGATTCTACCATCTCACATGCAAACTACAGGCAATTACAGTAGGCTAATTAACCTACTAACCCAGAGAAAAAAACAATTGTGAGAGGAACTTGGTGGGTCAAGCAACATATATGAAGGGAATGGAAGGGTGACATTCCTGGTGGAGATCATTTCTCAGACTGATGGAGTAGGGCAGAAGCAACTGGGAGCAGAGTGATGGGTGTGGGGCAAAGACTGGTAAGCGATGAGTGGATATAAGTGGGGGTTGGAATTGATTGTCAATTGGCTGGAGTAGGTGACTAGGTTAGAGGTGAAAAGGGGACCAAGGGAAAGATGAGGAGGAGTGAAATGTAAAGCTGGTTGGAGGGATTTGGGTAGGAAGGGAGAGGGTGAGGGAAAAGAGGAGAGGTGACTCAGGGATGGGATATGAACGTAAGGATGAGGAGAAAGGAGTAGGATGACTAGGGTGGTGAAAGATGGTACGAGAAATGTGTGGTGGTAGGAAAAAGAGGAGTGATGCGTATTTAGCGTTAGGTTTATTATCATCACATGCACAGAGATACAGGGAAAAGCATGCTATCCATTTGGGTCAGAAAATACTATACATAAATACACCAAGTCAAACTCAGGTACAATAGGTAGAGCAAAGAGGAAGACTGCACAATATCGTTCTCAGCATTTTGGTGCTACAGGTCCATAGACAAAGTCCACAGTCCACAATCAGACAGTATCCTATCTTATGGAAGGAATGTTCAATAACACAGAAGCTGCCTGAATTGCTGAGTTCCTCCAGCACTTTGTATTTTGCTCAAGATTCCAGCATCTGCCGTTCCTTGTGTCCCACGATCTATTTGGTATTATTCCTAAATATAAAGTGATTTGTGTGAAAACGTGGGAAAGATGCTGGTGTGTGACTTTCACCCGTGGTATTACATGTACTTAAAACATACTGTGGGGGCTAAACCAGATAAATTGGAGGCTTTTGTTTATATCCCTCTCTACAATCAGACTGTCAATTGAACTGGGAGATCAGTTGAAAGGAGGTGCAGCTGACAAAACTATGAAGTAGCCAATGCTTTCACAAATGCACCCATAATAATTTTGAGCTTTTTTTCCTATTTTTCCCAAAGTCAAAGATTTTGCTTCGTAAATTATCTATGTTTAAAGACTGGTTAATAACTTCTAGTGTGTTCATATGACCCTTGACTTCTGCGGATGTGTTGTAATATAAATAGCAGAAAGTCAAATGTCCAAAGTAAAGCACATCATTTTCAAATCTTAGAACTATGCCAAAAGGAATAGTTTGGTTAATGACCAGGTGCTTGTACATCTGGCTGGCTGCATTGTCGCTTTCTGTAAGTAAGCACTTTTTACACACCTGTTCAAGTGTATAACTGCAATATTTTTGTTTAAGTTAGGAATATAAGCAAAATGCTTTTTGCAACCTGCTGTACGGATGCATGGGTCCATGACTAGAATGATTGCACATAACTTTCCAGTTTTGAGGTGATTGATGTTGAGCATGTTGTTGAATTTAGTTAGCCCATTCACTGCAAAGAGTTTGATGAAGCGCCAATTCAATACAGTGCCTCGATCTCGCTCGATGGGTTACTGCACAGTTTCCTAAGTCTTTCCCGTGATGTCTCTGCTCAGTTTACTCTATGCTGGATCCATTAAGCCTCTCAGTTATGATATCATTTTCTTGCTTGGAATTCTTAGTAAATGACATCATGCTGTTTTTATTTTTCCTGCTACGAACCTACTCCCTTAATACCGTTTTTACATGAAGTAATAAAAATATTATGGAGACCAACTTTACAAGCAGCAGCTGAGAAAAGATCATTGTAATTATTCAATATGTATTAAATAATGGCTGGAATTTAAGTTCTCATTTCATGAAAACATAATTTTGTCTTAAAGGGCCACTGCCAACAGTGCAACTTTTGTGCAAACATTTCACTCAACTAACATACAAATATGACACAATGCAAATATTGACACAGTGATGTCATAATTTTAATGCATCAACAAGTCAATTATCTGTAAAGACATTTAAATGGTTAAAAGAGAAATAGAACCTCTCCAGTTTGCACTGTAGGTAATAAAATGTAAGTTACGGTGGAAAAATACTATTTAATATGACACAATTCTCATAGGAGTACCAGACACTTGTCTTATTCAAAAGCTTTAAAATACACATTCTAAAATTGCACTGCTCATTAAACTTACCTATGGTTTTATAAACAATCATATTTTTGTTTCTCCACAGAAAGCCTATGGTGATTATGGTAAGTGTATTTTAGCCTATATATGTGTATATATATCAATGTTCAGCAGATAAAAATTGCGTTTAATAAAGAAACGGCCATTGACTGAGTAGATCACAACATTCTCCAAACATGACCTGCAATGGATAATGCTTGTGTTGAGATGAACAGTGAAAAAGTGGAATGCTTGGGAATTTTCACTGCAATTTCTTTCAATTTTACTATAGAACTGCTCTTGACTTGAATCTCATAAAAGGGGTTCAGCTATCACATGGCAACGAGTTTAATTGCTCATTAACAACAGGCAGAATGACGCCACCATTCTCGGAACAGTTCCTACACAATAGCTGAAGGCTTACATTTCTTTGGGTATTTCATGTAAATCGTGCAAGTTTGTAATACATGACCCCTGATCCTAAATTTCTGCATTTATTAGAGTGGCTGGAGCTAATTCCTGCTTCAAGTATTTTCCCCATGAATATCAATCCTCTACTACTCTCTCCTTCCTATCCCATCCCCCGCACCCCAAAGATCATCTAACTTTTATTATTACAAGATTTCAGCTGAAATCATGGACAGTACAATTTATTTTCTTAAAAAATCAAACTTGCCATCCATGTCCAGGTAATTGTCCTCACTTTACGTTTGAAAGAAAATGTTTTTATTTGAAAATGCCTGATTTTTTCAATATATGGCTCTGATTAGCCAACAGGAAGAACCCTGGCAGAGTCCATGACTAATAGTATAATTTGAACATCAGGGAACAATGCACCAATTCTTCTTCAATTCTGCTAGACCAGATGTTGTGAAGACCATATTTTAACAAATGGTGCCGATATTGCAACCATAATGTTTCGCAGTTAATGCACAGTGCAAGTCAACACCTCACAAAAAATCTTGCAAAGTTTGTGACTTCAGCAAGACTGCTTCGATTCTTTACTGCTTGGGCACTGAGTAGGTGTTGGCACATTTTCTTAATATTCTGCCATCTTTAGTTTAGTTTATTATTGTCACATGTACCGAGGTACAGTGAAAAGCTTTTTGTTGCATGCTATCCAGTCAACGGAAAGATATTCATGATTACAATCAAGCCGTCCACAATATACAGATACAGGACATTCTTAGGACCCCTTCGGTCGTGGCTGACCATGGGTATCTCCAGGGTGCTATTCCCTATATGGAGGACGCCTGTGCGTGACTTTATTTAACGTGGGGAGACTGGTGAACTGACAGCCACCCCACAGTCCTTGCCAGATCTAGGTCAGGATCCAGTGGCATGGAGTCCAAGACAACCGGAGACCCTTTTCTGCTGCAACCTTCATCCGCCTTCCCAGCCGTTGTAATGCTCCACTAAGGTCAACCTTCATCTGCCGCCTGTTCCACCATTGAGGTCATGGTTGGATTACTCTTTGTCAGAGACCTCCCTCTCGACCTTTCCGCTATGGGTGGCCCTACCGGGAGCATAACTCCAGATGGCATCGCTCTCAGGATCTCAGGACCACACAAGCTTCTCCACCACGACAAGGTGACAATCCATGGAGAAGCGATACAGGATAAAAGCTATAACATTTAGTGCAAGATAAATTCCGTTAAAGATAGTTCAAAGGTCGCCAATGAGCTCGAAAGGGAGATCAGGACTGCACATGAGCTGGTGAGAGGATGGTTCAGTTGCCTGATAATATCTGTGAAGAAACTGTCCCTGAATCTGGAGGTAAATTTGGTATTTCTGCAAAACTATTTGATGATAGATTCCAGGATATGAACTCAACAATGGTGATAGATGTTAATGTTAGGACTCAGAGGGGAACTGATGGTACATCCATTGTATTGCTACTCATGTCCGTATTGACAAGAGAAGGCACATTTCAAGTATCTGCAACAGAGATCCGTGTTCGATCTTGACCTCGGATGCTCTCTGTGTGGAGTTTGCACCTACTCCCTGTGACAATGTGGGTTTCCTCCAGCTCTGGTTTCCTCCCACATTCCAAACACATGCGGGTTTGTAGGTTTATTGGCCTTTGTAAATTGGTCCCAATGTGTACAGAGGGAGTGGATGAGAAAGTGAAATAATTAGTGTGAACGGGCGATCAAAGTTTGGCATGGGATTGTGAGGTGAAAGGCCCATTTCCGAGCTGCATCTCTAAACTAAACTAAACTAAAATGGATTGAGGCTGGATTAAGGCATTATGCCTGTCAGGCTAGGAATCCAGCAACTAAGTAGGTGTGTGCACCATTTACATGGCTTCTAAGGTGTTTTCTCTTCATGTTTGCTGGAGTAAATCTGAAATTCCAAACAATTATTCAAAGAAACGTCCTCATCTGAAGCCATAAAAAAATATGTGCTACAAGTAGAATGAGCAAATGTTGTGGCAACGTAAACTCAGAACAAATATAATTGAATGGCCAAATGTTCAATGATTGTACTCATTGCATTAGCTAACTTGGTGTAGACAGTGGACATAACATTTTAATTAGCGGGGCTCATTTCAACAACAAACCCAAGTCATTTATAAGGATTCAATAGGCTAATGTTGAATATAATTAATAAAATAAGCCATACGATTAGAACGTTTGCAGAAACAGAATGTTGTGGAAAACAGTGGGGATTCGATTACACTCAATGGGAACAATGGACAGACTGTCAGATCTCTCCCATGAACAAGTGATAAACTCCATCCACTGCTCCTGAAGAACCTGAAGTAGCATCGGAATAAGGTCCACTGTAAGTGCCAGCTGACCTTGCTTCAATCATGCCCCAACTGGAAATTCAAGGATGCCCCAAAACAAGTGTGCATACTGACTACTTGCCCCACTAATCAATGCATCTTATTCTTGCACCTGTTCATGATCATGAGTCAGGAGCTACAACTACTCTCGGCGGACACATCCATTACCAGAATGTAAGCTGTGCTTATCTTTTGCAGCTTAAAGGTGCCACCTAAATGGCAGGTTCACCAGCAGCAGTCAACAGCTGTGTACTGAGAACCAGCAGCTATGTATTCTGAAAAAGTCCCTCAATATGTTGATAGGAACTGCAGATGCAGGTTTATACACGAGATAGACACAAAGTGCTGGGGTAACATATTATGCTTGAGCAGCTTACAACCCAGCGGCATGAACGTTGACTTCTCTAATTTCAAGTAACCCCTTCATTTCCTTTCTCCCCCACCCTACTCGTCCCACTAGTTCATATCCTTGTATCCCTTCATTATCACCCTTTCCTCAGCCAATAATGGGCCTTTATGGGCCTCACCCATACTTGGTCATCCGTTGCTGGCCCTGCTTTGGTCTGGCCTTTTCTTACCTCTAGTTCCCGCCCCTCTACTTTCAGTCTGAAGAAGGGCGGCACGGGGGCGCAGCGGTAGAGTTGTTGCCTTAGAGCACTTGCTGCGCCGGAGACCCGGGTTTGATCAACACTACAGGGTGTTTTCTGTACGGAGTTTATACGTTATACGAGAGAAGGGGGAGGGGGAGAAGGGAGGGACAGAGAAGGGAGAGAGAGGGGGGGGGGGCGAGAGGAAGGTAAGAGAGAGGAGGAGAGCGAGAAGAGTGGAGAGGGAGAAGGGGAGAGAGAAGGGAGAGAGAGAGAGGGGGAGAGGTAGGGGGAGAGAGAGGGGGCGAGAGGAGGGGAAGAGAGAGGAGGAGAGAGAGAAGAGTGGAGAGGGAGAAGGGGAGAGAGAAGGGAGAGAGAGAGAGAGAGAGGGGGAGAGGGAGGGAGAGAGAGTGGGAGAGAGAGAAGAGGGGAGAGAGAAGGGGGAAATGGGAGCGTGGGGTTCATTTTCCCACACAAGCTATAGGTGACTGGGCGATCTGAAGCCAAGCACCAAGTTGAAAGCGGCCGAAGGTGTGCATCGCTCAGGGACAGCCCCCACTCTCCCACGGGCACCCCCCGTGGGCTGCGGGTCGGGTGGAGCGGAGGTTTGGGACAATGTTCGTGCCTTCACAGTGATGTGATGGACTCGGGGGTTAAAGTCAAAAGATAATTCAAAAGAGTTTATTGTCATGTGTCCCTGACAATACAATGAAATTATATCTTTGCTTAGCAGAACAGAACATAGTAGGCATTGACAACCCAGCGGACCAATTGCTGACAGGTTCCGCCCACTGGCAACGTCAAGTCCGTTATTGGACTTTTCTGTTGAGCGGCAGTCGGTCCTTTGGCCTGTAGGCGACGCCACCTTTCGGGTAGGTGGCGTTTCGACAGAGCGGCCATTCGGTAAGTTTGCTTTTAGACGAGGCAGCTTTTCGGTTAGCCTTGGGTTTTAGGCTTCACGCCCTTTCGGTTAGTAGGCGTTTCATCTTTCGGTTTATTGTCGTTTTGGCCTCGTCTCCATTCCGTTCTTTGACTCCGACTTCTTTGTTTCGGCCTCTCGTCCGTCGGCGCCACGTCCGCACACGTGCAGTCAGTTGGAAAATGTACAAAGTCCATATAGAGAGCACCCATGGTCGGGATTGAACCCGGGTCCCTGGCACTGTAAGGCAGCAACTCTACCGCTGCGCCACCATTCCCTCCCAATGTTATGTATCCATGTATCAGGATGCAATACTTAATCTTAAAAATAAAGAATTGCAGCAAAATAATGAGTACCTGTCCAATCCTCCAGTCTGTAACTGAACTTAACTGGACACAACTGGGTAAACAAGAAAGATTAGTTCAACCCCTGAACATAATCCAGTAGCCTTTCATGGAAAGTATGTACATGTGAATACTAAATATCATCAGGGTTAGGCACAGCTGTGCCTCACACAGTGTCACAGCTCCTTTACCCAATGTATCAGATGACTTCTGGCACTTGTGGAATTGTAAACCCAGCATGACTCACTTTCTCCAGACTATCAGGGCAAAAAATGGAAAGTAAAGAAACAGAATGTTAAATAGAACATAGAAAAGCACATCACAGGAACAGGCCCTTTGACCCACAACATCTGTGCCAAACGTAATGCCAAGATAAATTAATCTCATCTACCTGCTCGTGATCTACCGACCTGAAAACCTCTTAAATGCCAGATACTATGGCATTCCAGGCACCCACCTCCTGCTGTGTAAACAACCTGGCCGCACACATCTATATATTACCAAAACGCTCATCTTGTTGGTTTGTTTGTATGCGTGTGCATGAGATCCCAAAACTCCGCCAATACGGTACATGATAGGGCTACAATTTTTGACCCACCTTACTCACAATTGTCCTGTGATATAAATGAAACGTTTCGTTTAGATTGATGGTATATTTTATGTTATTGGCATTTTAAACTTTTCAAAAATTACTTTTCAAACCACGTTTCCACTTGCTCTGCCCGTCAGCCGCGTTCGACGTCACAATGACGTCACAATGGGGTCCCAAATCTTATTTACATAAAAAATCGGGATTTTCAAAACAACTCGGTTTTAATCAAATTCTTCCATATTAATTAACAACTGTCATTGTGTTTAGGATATTTTAAAGAAAAAACACGATTTCCATTGAGAATTTAATTTAAAAAAACGATTTTCATTGTGGGGGGATTGGAAAGGGGAGAGGTTTAATTTAAAAGAATACAATGCGATTTTCATTGTGTGGGAGTAGGATCGGGGGAGGTGAGGAGTGGAGGAGCAGGGGGATAGAGGGAAAGGAGTGGTGTAGGGAGGGGAAAGTGGGGGAGGTGAGGAGGGAGATTGGGGGAGGAGGGGGGATAAAGGGAGAGGAGGGTTAGAGTGGGGGAGGTAGGGAGTGGGGGAGGTGAGCAGTAGGGGAGCAGGGAGATGGAGAGGAGGATTGTAGGGAGGGATTATGGAGGGAGGAAGGGAGTGACTGAGGGAAGGAGAAACGAGAGGGAGGGGGAGGTGAGGGAGGGAGTGGGGAAGAGAGGAGAAGAGGGGAAAGAAGAGGGAGGGTGAAGAGGAGGGGAGGGAGTGCTGAGGGATGAGGGGGAATGGAGGAGGATAGGGGTAGGAAGTGGGATGGCATGGCGCAATTGGGGGAGGGTTGCCATTACTCGCATCACAATGGGGATCTCTGGTGTCACAACGGGAACCCCTCAGACCGTCCTGCGCAGTTGTAGGCTATGGGTCAGTGGTGGAATATTGCATTGGGGATGGGCCCATCCTGGTCTAGTATCCTTTAAACTTTGCCCCCCTCACTTAAAGCTATCCTCTTTAGTCTAACATTTCCACCCTGGGAAAAGGATCCTGACACTATCATGGCCTCTCATCATTTTATTTATATAATTACATTTTATGTACTTCTTTCAAGTCTCCCTCAATTTCCAGCATTACAGAGAAAACAATTAAGTCTGCCCAACCGCTCCTTAGAGCTAATACTGACTAATCCACACATCATCCCTTCTGCACCCGCTTCAAAGCCACCATATCCCTCCTGTAAAGGACGGCCAAAACTGCATGCAAAGCTCAAAATTCACTTAACCAAAGTCCTACAAAGCTGCATCATGGCATCCTGTCTTATACTCAATGCTCTGGCCAATAAAGACAAGCATACCATATGCCTTCTTTACCGCTCTACCTATTTATGTTGCCACTTCCAATTAGTTATGAACTTGGACCTCAAGGCTCTTCAGGGTTAATTGAACCCCGATTTCATAAATGCCTTTCATATGGTATAGAGCTTCAACGCTGAATCAGGTGCTGTGGAATTGTGAATGCCTTCATAAACGAAAGACATCTATTATTTTACCAACAGAGTACAAAAAAAAATCTTCTGCTTGGATTTCTAAAGTTAAGATGTCTTTGTGAAATAAAGTAAACACGTGAGCTAGCATATACTATTTGCCTAAAATACCAAGGTCATGAAAAATGAATTAATTTCTGTAACCCCTTAAGTGCATGTCCAAAAACAATAATCTTCCAATTTGTGCAAACAACTATTTCAGTAGACGGTAAATAGCTCTCAACACATATTTTTGAGAATCATTGATAAAATCTTCTTCTTAGGCCGTGCCTCGCGGTCAAGATTGACTCGCTTCCACTCAATATCTGTGGGTTCTGAAGTGTCTGAAGAGTCCTTTGTGGGATCCGCAGACTCAGCCACAGGTGGGGCAGGTGGTGCTTGGTGGAGCGGGAGGTGGGTTGGTTGGAATGTTGTGCGCTCCTTCCATCGTTTGTTCATGGCCTCCGCGTATTCCCCAAAATAGACTGAAGAAAGCCGGTCATTTTCCAGCTCTTTGACCTACAACATCTGTGCCGAACTTAATGCCAAGATAAATTAATCTCATCTACCTACTCGTGATCTACCGACCTGAAAACCTCTTAAATGCCAGATACTATGGCATTCTAGGCACCCACCACCTGCTGTGTAAACAACCTTGCCCCACACATCTATGTATTACCAAAACTCTCATCTTGTTTGTTTGTATGTGTGTGCATGAGATCCCAAAACTCCGCCAATACGGTACACGATAGGGCTACAATTTTTGACCCACCTTACTCACAATTGTCCTGTGATATAAATGAAACAAGTTTTGTTTAGATTGATGGTATATTTTATGTTATTGGCATTTTAAACTTTTCAAAAATTACTTTTCAAACCACTTTTCCACTTGCTCTGCCCGTCAGCAGCGTTCGGCGTCACAATGACGTCACAATGGGGTCCCAAATCTTATTTACATTAAAAATAGGGATTTTCAAAACAACTCGGTTTTAATCAAATTCTTCCATATTAATTAACAGCTGTCATTGTGTTTAGGATATTTTAAAGAAAAAACACGATTTCCATTGAGAATTTAATTTAAAAAAACAATTTTCATTGTGGGGGGATTGGAAAGGGGAGAGGTTTCATTTAAAAGAATACAATGCGATTTTCATTGTGTTGGGGGCAGGATCGGGGGAGGTGAGGAGTGGGGGAGCAGGGGGATAGAGGGAAAGGAGTGGGGTAGGGAGGGGAAAGTGGGGGAGGTGAGGAGGGAGATTGGGGGAGGAGGGGGGATAATGGGAGAGGAGGGGGAGAGTGGGGGAGGTAGGGAGTGGGGGAGGTGAGCAGTAGGGGAGCAGGGAGATGGAGAGGAGGGTTGTAGGGAGGGGTTATGGAGGGAGGGAGGGAGTGAGGGAAGGAGAAAGGAGAGGGAGGGAGAGGTGAGGGAGGGAGTGGGGGAAGAGAGGAGAAGAGGGGAAAGAAGAGGGAGGGTGAAGAGGAGGGGACGGAGTGCTGAGGGATGAGGGGGAATGGAGGAGGATAGGGGTAGGAAGTGGGATGGCATGGTGCAATTGGGGGAGGGTTGCCGTGACTCGCATCACAATGAGGATCTCTGGCGTCACAACGGGAACCCCTCAGCCGGTCCTGCGCAGTTGTAGGCTATGTACTTCTTTCAAGTCTCCCCTCAATTTCCAGCATTCCAGAGAAA
This sequence comes from Raja brachyura, assembly GCA_963514005.1. Next base: position 32,661,129 of record OY740795.1, on the reverse strand, counting down.
ACAATTAAGTCTGCCCAACCGCTCCTTAGAGCTTATACTGACTAATCCACACATCATCCCTTCTGCACCCGCTTCAAAGCCACCATATCCCTCCTGTAAAGGGCGGCCAAAACTGCATGCAATGCTCAAAATTCACTTAACCAAAGTCCTACAAAGCTACATCATGGCATCCTGTCTTATGCTCAATGCTCTGGCCAATAAAGACAAGCATACCATAAGCCTTCTTTCCAACTCTACCTATTTATGTTGTCACTTCCAATGAGTTATGAACTTGGACCTCAAGGCTCTTCAGGGTTAATTGAACCCCAATTTCATAAATGCCTTTCATATGGTATAGAGCTTCAACGCTGAATCAGGTGCTGTGGAATTGTGAATGCCTTCAAAAATGAAAGACATCTATTATTTTCCCAACAGAGTACAAAAAAAAATGTCTGCTTGGATTTCTAAAGTTAAGATGTCTTTGTGAAATAAAGTAAACACGTGGGCTAGCATATACTATTTGCCTAAAATACCAAGGTCATGAAAAATGAATTAATTTCTGTAACCCCTTAAGTGAATGTCCTAAAACAATAATCTTCCAATTTGTGCAAACAACTATTTCAGTAGACGGTAAATAGCTCTCAACACATAATTTTGAGAATCATTGATAAAATCTTCTTCTTAGGCCATCCCTCGCGGTCAAGATTGACTCGCTTCCACTCAACATCTGTGGGTTCTGAAGTGTCTGAAGAGTCCTTTGTGGGATCCGCAGACCCAGCCACAGGTGGGGCAGGTGGTGCTTGGTGGAGCGGGAGGTGGGTTGGTTGGAATGTTGTGCGCTCCTTCCATCGTTTGTTCTCGGACTCCGCGTATTCCCCAAAATAGACTGAAGATAGCCGGTGACTTTCCAGCTCTTTCTTTCATTTGAGATGATCCCTGATGTGCAGAAGTCAAAGTGTCATCGAGCACCGAAACGTGTCCTTTTCCCAACTCGTCCATGCTGAGCAAGATGCCCAACTAAGCCAGCCCCATTGGTCCATATCCCTCTAAACTTTCCTATCCATGTACCAGTCCAGGTGTCTTTCAGACGTTGTTATTGTGCCTGCCTTAACTACTTCCTCTGGCAGCTTATTCCATATATACACCACCCTCTGAGAGAAAAAGTTTCCCCTCAGGTTCCTATTAAATCTTTCCCCTCTCAAATTATGTCTACTGGTTGATTCCCTATCTCTGGGTAAAGGATTATGTGCATCAATTATCAATTCCCGTTATGATCCTATACACCTCTACAAGGTTACCCCTCAGTCTCCTGTGCTCCAAGGAATAAAGTCTGAGCTTTTCCAATCTCTCTCTAAAGTTCAGGCCCTTGAGTCCTGTTAACGTCCTTGGGAAATCTTTCCCGCACTCTTAAAGTGATCCATGTTCTTAAGGATCTTACCAAGGATCTTGATTGTCAGGAAGGGCAATGCCAAGCAGTTGGCACAGATAAGTAGAGGATGTTTTATCTTGTAATGTTTAATGGGAAGCCTAATATGTTACAGTGAAGGAATTAATGATGACTCGGAATTCAGTAGCCAAATGTACAGTTGTGCAAGTGTAATCTGCACACTTTAAATACATAATTGCATTTGGGCAGACCTTGGTTTTGGAGAGGAAAATTGAAGCTCGAATAGCTTCTTACATGTCTTGTCCATTGACACCCTGTGACAGGAAGCATGTTGGAGGTGAGGGAATGCACTGCACTGAGGAAGATTGAAAAACAGGTTGGTTGTGATGACGCAGCCTGCTTTGACCTCAGTCTGAGCTGGGATTAATCTGTGTAGTTACATTGGTCAGGATTAAGGTTTACATATGATCAGGAAACAGATATGAACAGTAACCTATTCTGAACCAAATTCTGGATGATGGAGTTGAAAGCTTTTGTGGTCAATGAAGGCCATGCGTGAATTAATGTCACATCTTGAACTTTTCTGGAGACCCTTCTGTGATTACTACAATGTGACATATCGCTGTTTTGATGATGGTTACATTCATGGTGTATCTCAGGTCTGTGAGCATGCTTTCTTCTACCCACTTAAGGGTCTTGGGATTATAACCACCCCTAGAGAATTTGTTCATCATATTTTAGTCCATCAACACAATTTCCATCTCCTCCAGAGCTTTTGTTGTTTGTAGTTGGTAGATGTCCTTTACAACCTTCTGCTGGACTGGGATTGAACTAAAATAATGGCTGATGGCATGCTGGGATGGAATTAAGGGTGGTTGAATCAAAAACATAATCTTGTTTGAAGAGACGTTTGAAATTCTGCTTCCAGTTGCTGCCTTGCTGTCTTTGAGGAACTCTCATCCAATCTTTGTTCACAAGAGGGTGGGTTTGGATGTTTATGTGATAAAGTATTTATGTGGACAAAGTTATTAATGCTCTGTTTGGAAAAGTGAGAGGTAAAGGTAAAGTTAATTTTCTATATTTTAACCTAATTATATAGTAATATTAATTCTTTAATGTTGCTTAATCATAGGGGACGATCATTCAGGAGCAGATTACGACAGTTATACCAGTTGGATGGAATATACCTCCAATAATAATGGTTGGTGGACATTTTTCTCAACTTACTACATTATTTTGCAGTTAAGATTTGGGTGATTTAGAAAATGTACATTGTTTATTCTGCATAGCACAACGTATATTGCACAGCTAGCAAATTTTATAGGCTTGTATAGAAAAAGTAATGGTGTTATGTTAAATATTCTTCCCCTTTCTTTGCTACATACTCAAGTGCCCAAGAAGATTAGCTTCATTGGGGCCTATGAGGGCCTAATATTTCATATTATTTGTGAGAAAATATTTATAGTTTACTATGAAAAAAAAATCATTTCAAATTGAAGCATGAGTCTTAAGTGGCCATCAAGGTGAGTGAATAGCAATTGTGGTCATCAGCTTAAAACCAGTACAATTGTCAGTCCCCTCGAATGCTGCTTCTCATTTCACCAAGTGCCAATGCAATCATGAACAGTGCCACTGGGACCTAAATTCTCTGCTTTCAAACTTATATTGGTGTAGGTTACTGGAATCGGGAATGCTATTTTGGAGCATCTCATTGCAATAGACCACTAACAGACATATTCCTCACTCGTGATGATAATGAGGGAAATAGTAACAGTACACATGATGATATCCCGATCAGTTTATACAATGGGCAAAGCAATAGCAAATGAAATTGAAAGCTGATAAATCAAGGTGATATACTTTGGGAGTAATAAAGGTAGGACATATACAATGAATGTTTGCGCCATAGGGATTATTGAGGAACAGAGGGACCTCAGTCTACAAGTCCAAGGATCCCTGTAGCTGGCAGCACAGATAGAAAAGGTGATGAATGACAAGTATGGATCCCTTCATTAGCCAGGGCAGAGAATGAAAGAGCAGGAAGATTATGGTAGCACGTCATAAAACATTACTTAGGCTATAGCTGCAATATTGTGCACAGTTGTTGTTACCATATTAGATAAGATTACAGTGGAATGGCTATAGGTAAGATGCATCCAGGTGTACTTAGGATGAAGCATTTCACGCCACAGGAAAGACTGGTTAAGCTAGATTTGTTGCCCTTGAAGTGTAGAAGACCAAATGGGAATTTGATAGAGGAATACACAATTATAAGGTTGTAAATAAGGTGGATAGCTAGAACATTTTCTCCATAGCAAAGATATATAAAACTGGAGGGTATAGGTTTCAGGCAAAGGCTAAGAGGTTTAGAGAGGATTTGAGGATTTTTTTTCCATCTGAATCTAGAATGCACTGACCGAGTGGTAGAGGCAGAACATCTGTGTTTATTTAAGTATTTAAGTATTGAGATTAGCACTTGAATCGCCAACATGTGGAAGGCTGTAAATGAAGAGCTTGAAAATAGGATTCGTGCAGACATGTACCTGAAGGTCATCAGGAACATGGTGGGCTGAAGGGCCTGTTTCTGTGTTGTGTGACTATGACAAAACAATGCCAAGAGTATGTCATTCCCTATAGATTATTTTGCAAGTCGTAATTAAGAAAGATGTGCTGGACAGATTGGAAGCGTGAAGAATGATGTAATAATTTAAGAAGGATGGAAACGTTGATACATTAAGCCTATCCGCATAAGAACTTTCTTGCAAAATAAAACATTTATTGCATTTTCAGTTTTTATTTCAGATTTTGTGCTGAGGCTGAACAGGTTTGTGCAGGGAGAAACACCATTAAGGCTTCAGTTTTCCCTGAATTGTTTTTCTCCAAAAGTGCTGAACGTTTCCAACAATTTGTGCATTTTGTACTCTCCACCTATGCTTCTTGGTTGACGTTAAATTCAAAACACATCCAATGGCGTGATGATTTAATTAATGAAAGGTCAATTTTTTCCAGATCCTTGTCTTTCAAACCCTTGCCAGAACCAGGGAATCTGTGAAACAAGTGATTCAGGTTTTACCTGCCGATGTCCTCGCCCATTCATTGGAAAAAGATGCCAGAATGGTAACATGCTTTAGCTTAGAATAATATAAATGACCTCTAAAATCATATTTCACAAGCTTTCTTTAGCGAATGAATACTATTTTTGTTGTACTTGCTTTCTCTGTGAAACATAGTTGGGATAAGGAACGCAGCAACTGGCAGGATTAACCCTCTATGCCTTAAAGCTATGCTTCGCTGCACTGGTGCTTCAGTGCTCTTTGTATTCCACTGGCCATTGAAAGCTGATTGTAATCATAAACATAGCAACCATTTAAAATAGTTCTGCTTTTAATATAACTTTTAATGCATTTCAAAATAGATGATGTCAGTTGTCAGAATTATTTGATGCAATGACATTTATCATTCTGATCCACAGGGCTCCACCTAAACTAAAATTTATGATTTGTATAAATTGTGGTTTCTGCAACATTACGTATCTTCTGCAGAACATCAGGACTCGGTGCTGCTCTGCTCACATTGACTTTTCCTCTTGCACAAACTATGTATCTCTGCTCTGGATGTCTGATCTGGAAAGGAGATAGTCAGTGGAGCGAAAATGAGTAGGGAGCACATGGGTACAAGCCACGGGTCAGCAACTGATGGAGAATGGGGAAAATGGTGCACTGGTGGTTGGCCAGCTGGTCGCTTTGAGCTTTCTTTGAAGCACCAGAGGTGGAGGGGAGAACTGATAGACGTATATACAATTATAAACGGCACAGATAAGATAGTCAGAACCTTTTTCCCAAGGTGGAAATATCAAAGACTGGTGGGAATAGCTTTAAAGTGAGAGGGGAAAAGTTATTTGCACAGAGATTAGTGGTGCCTGGAATGCACTGCCAGGGGAGGTGATGGCGTCAGATATGATAGTGGCATTTAGGGTTTTTTAGATAGGCTCATTGATATGCAGAGAATTGAGGGATATGGATCACACGATGGCAGAGGAGATTAAGAGTGTCAGGGGTTATGGGGAGAAGGCAGGAGAATGGGATTGACAGGCAATGATCGATCACTCTTGATGGCATGGTGGATTAGATGATGGGCAGGATGGCCTAATTCTGCTCTTATGACATGACAAACAATAATGGTGATCTCTCCAATACAACACTTACAGCAACGTTTCAATACGAAAAACATCCCTCCACCACTAACCGCTGCCCTCTAACTCCCAGACAGTTTTGGATCCAATTTGACAATACACCCCAGACCTCATGTAATTTAATATTCTCAACCAGCCTACCATGTGGGATCTTGCTGAAGTCTTACTAAACCCCATGTATACCACATGTACCACTGTCCTCATCAATTTGATTAGTGATCTCCTCAAATAAATTCTGATTTCTGAGGCAGGATTTTGTCTGCACAAAACCAAAGTGACTCCGCTAATCAGTCCCTGCCTTTCCAAATAAATGCAAATCCTGTCTCTTGAAATCCCATTTGGATTCCTGTCCCATTCTGAGCGAAGTGTAGTGAGTAATTGCTGAGGCCTGGGAGAGTCTTTCTGCTGCAGACTGGTCTCACAATCAACTGTAAGATGTGTAGGTACGGGAACCATTTACGATATGGAGAAATTGCTCAGCTGCTTAATGTGAGATAATAAGGAAGATGAATTAATGAAAAACTATGAATTAATACAGGACCTCTGATTACCTCTGGGCTTTTCAAAGTGTAATCTGACTAATGAACTATCACTTGGAAAGTGCTCTTGAATGTCATGTTATGTTCTACTTGCTCTTATGTTACTACCTCCTAATGACAAGAGATTCTTTGCTGGTAGCTCACAATCAGTATATAAATACATTTGAATTTGATTAACAGGGCATCATCCATTCTTTTTGATGCAAAGAATCCCATAATCATAACATAATCCTAGCAGCAAATCCTATCTGAATTGCAGAAGAAGCAGGAATGAAGCATTATGTCAGTTTTCCAAGCAATAATCAGGGATAGGGAGTTGAAGAGAGTGCCCTTATAATTGGTCTGCTAGAACTGATGCAGTCAAGCAAATATGTCCACTTAGAAAATTATGTTTCCTCAGTTCCTAAAGGTACTGGAAACAAATCTGTTTAGCCAGAGGTTGGTGAATTTGTGGAATTCAATGCCACTGACGGCTGTGGAGGCCAAGTCATTAGGTATTTTTTAAATGGTTATTGACAGGTTGTTGAATGGGGTTGAGAGGGAAAGATAGATTGGACATAATTGAATGGCGGAGTAGACTCGATGGATCAAATGGCCTAATTTTGCTCCTATGATGTGAATTTATGAAAACTAGAACCTCCAAAATTAACATAAAAGGGTCTGTAAATTCAGTGGATCAATATACACAACTGTGGAGAAGGCATAGTTAAACCAGAATGATGCACTTAAGAAGTTATTTAACTTGGTTCTGTTGGCTTAAAACATTACCTCTGTTACTTTCCCCATCCATGCTGTCTTCCCTGTCATGTATTTTGAGCAGTTTTCACTATAGTTCAGTGTTCTAACCTTAGGACTGGGCTTTCCTATGGCCATTTTTTTTTCTTTTCCTCTCATGGTGGATTTCCTAATAGAGGGGAGAAAATTGCCCTTATTTCCATTCCTCCATCCCGTATTCTCTTCCTCGATTCTTCTGAAGCAGGGTAACAAAAGAATCACACAAGATGGTTTAATGAATAGAACCACAATAGAACAGAAGTACATCAAGAAAGGTGATGCAACAGTCAGTTACCATGGTAAGTATGGATAGTAATCTAGTATGGATAGTAATCTATCAATGAGAAATTTGACCATGAAGAAAGGGAGAACTCGCATATAGCAAATATTTAATTAATTTAGAGCAGGGTTTCCCTACCTTTTTCATCCCGTTAACCCCTGGCAACTTTAATAGCACATAACAATGTTATTTCACTTATTTATGAACAACTAATGATGAACAGTTATCGGTACACCAGAACCAAACACAAACACAAAATAATTTATGTAAACATTCATCCACTGATATAAATCCACAATAACATAATTGAACGCTGAACATTAGCACACATTCTGCATTTTTTTTGTTTTAGTGAATGATCCTTGTAAGAAAAACACATGCAAGAATGGAGAATGCATTATCCAGTCCAACCCACCGTATTATAAGTGTAAATGCAAGCACCCATATGTATTACCTACATGCAAAAAAGGTAAGATATGTTTCATTATGAATCAAATAATGTATTGCAATCTAAAAAATAAAATCTGAACCCTCTCATATATTGAGGATGAATTCCTGATCTTCCAACCTACCCCGTTACATTCCTTACACTTTATTATGTGCATTTTCTCTGTAACTGTATGGTATGGGGCCTTATTTGTCACATATACAGAGGTACATGAAATTCATTTTTGGATTTAGTTCAGTACAGGTATCACTATATTGTACATAAGCACTTAGATGCACTGAGACAGAATACAGGATCACCTGTTTGGCATCATTTTCAAGTCCCAGTTGTTGTAAGTGCTAGATTCTTGACCTGACCATAAAGGTCCATTGTCATAAAGGTGGCTTTGCACGATCGGCCTGGCCAAGCGTAGCCATAATGGCCTCCGCCGCTGCTCCAGCACTGTAGTCCAAGTGTGGTTGGCTTCTTGGAGCGGCGTCTGATCCTGCCAAGCCCCAAGTTGTTGCAAGGCTTCTAGCAGCCCACTACACCATTGAGGCGTAACACTGCCTCCCGCGGTCGGTTCACCTACCAGCCTAACGTCCCCCCCTACCACTCTAGGCGGGTGTGCCAGGTCTTCCGGGCGGGTTGCAGTCATTTTATATGACTCTGTAAGTTCAGCCTTCAGCTTCCTGTGCTCCCAGAATAAGGTCCAAGCTTGTCCAACCTCTCCCTATAATTCATACCCTAAATTCTGGAAAGATTCTTCTCTGCACTCTTTCCAGCTTAATGGTATCTTTCTTACAGAATGGTTACCAAAACTGAAGACAATACTCTAAGTATGATCTCACCAGTGCTTTGTACAACTATAACATAATGTCCCAACTTCTATACTCAAGTCACTGACTGACGAAGCCAACATGCCAATAGCGTTTCATAACCCTATCTACCAGTGATACCACTTCCAGGAAAATATGTACTAGTGCTCCTAGATCTCTCTTCTCTACCAAACTCCCCAGAGCCCCACTGTTCACTGTGAAGGTCCTGCCCTGGCTTGACTTCCCAAAATGCAATACATCAAACATATCTGACTTAAAATCCATTTGTCATTTCTCTCGTCCACCTGCCCAGCTGTTTAACATCCTGCTGAAATTATCGATAACCACCTTCACTGTCCGCAATACCAACCATTTAGTGTCATCTGCAAACGTATTATTCATGTCTTGTACTTTCTCATCCACATCGTCGATGGAGATGACAAACAGCAGTGGTTCCAGCACCAGCCACCGAGACACACCGCTCCAGGCCTCCACTCTTCCACCACCACCCTCTGCTTCCTACCGTTAGCCAATAATAAAATCAAAATTGGAACAATCGCCTTGATTTTCTTGTCTGTGACACCTGTCCATCTTCCATTTCAAAACTGTCTGGCTTCACCGTTTTTTTTTCCTTATTTCCCTTTTCGGGATAAATTGCCTTCAAATTCCTTCTTGAGTTTGTAGCCTGCACAGAGTCAGAGACATACAGTACAGCATGTAAACAGAGTCTTCAATTCATCCATACAGATCAAGGTGCCCATCTACGCCAGTCTCATTTGCCCATGTTTGCCTAATCCCCTTTGAAGCTTTCCTATCCATGTACCTGTTCAAATGTCCCATAAATGGTGTTATTATATCAGAGTTTGCCTTCCCACATTTACTTCTTGGATTATTATATATCTACTTTCATATATTTAAATTGAATCAGTCTTTTGTTATGATTATGATTAATCACCAATGTTTATGATCTATTCCCTCATCCTACTTTTCTCAATTATCTTGAAATATCTGTTTGCAGGTTTTGATGGTGAATGTCTGTTATCAATGTTTCCCTTCACAACTGAATGATTCCAGTTATTTCCATTCTTTTTTAAAGTTCCAGTTTTGTTTCCTGCATAATTTTTTTTTCACATGTATTTCTTTTTGCCAATTTTGTCTTTCAAGCAACTGCACCATGCAATCCTAATCCGTGTAAAAATGGAGCCACATGCAAAACTGGGAAGAAAAAATCCTTCACTTGTAACTGCCTTGGATCATTCAGAGGAGAGCTCTGTGAAATTGGTAATGCTACTAATCTAACTAGTTGGAGCTGTTGTCTTTAAAGTTTAAAGAAGGATCTCGACCCAAAATGTCACCCAATCCTTCTCTCCAGAGATGCTGCCTGTCCTGCTGAGTTACTCTGGCTTTTTGTGTCTATCTTTCTCTTTAATTTATATATCTTTAATCTAATCTCAGTAAGTAGTAATACAGGTAACATAGTTTTCTTTATTACTTACTATTATTCAGAAAAACTGAAGAATAGAAACTTTGTTAAATTGAACAGGCAGATCAGTCAGATACTGAGTACACAGCGAACCTTCAGAGAGTTGTGAATTCACCCAGAGAGTTGTGAATTTGTGGAATTCCTTGCCACAGAAGGCAGTGGAGGCCAATTCACTGGATGAATTTAAAAGAGAGCATGGAGCTCTAGGGGCTAGCGGAATCAAGGGGTATGGGGAGAAGGCAGGCACGGGCTACTGATTGTGGATGATCAGCCATGATCACAATGAATGGCACAAAGGCCAAATGCCCTCCTCCTGCACCTATTTTCTATGTTTCTATGTTTCATTTCATTGTCCATTTCTTATTGCTAATCTTTATTCTAACAATAGGTTAAATCTATGAAATGGCGTAGATTATCTTAAGTTATCTCCACGACATTTGCTTTCATCTGCAGTGAAAGGCATTCTCCATTCACCCTCAGTAAAAAAATTCCAAAGCGTCACGAGGTATTTAACTTTAAAAGACTAAAATCCAATCTGCAGTTCCTTCTTAAACATTCAGAATTTAACTTTCATATGTGTTTTAGTTTACAGTTTGGGGACTGGCCCTTCTGCCCACCTAGTCCATGTCATTCATCGATCACATTAGTGCCATGTTATTCCACTTTCTCATGTATTCTTTACACACTAGGGGCAATTACAGAGGCCAAATCCTTACGTCTTCGGTTTGTGAGAGGAAACCAGTGAACCTGGAATCTTGGAAGATAAAATCATGAGAAGAATATTAATTTTAGTGAATGGAGATGTTATGAAAATACTAAAATCCAATAATCTTATGATTGATGCCCTGACTTCACCAGTTAACCTGGATCTGTAGATCTAGTTCACCACATTGGAAATGTATAAAGCTGCCAGATCTTCAGCAGAGCATTCTATAGCCTGATGAAACATTTAGAGAGCAAATATTCGACAGCAAATATCCATTCTTTCAGTGGAGGGTATCACGTTTAGAAGAAATATCCATGTTTGATTTAACCCATGGGCCTGTATTCAAATAAGACATAAGCAATACTAGGTTCCTTTCCATTGGAATTGCCAGCAATAATTTCTGAACACAAAGCATTTCAAAGTTTTGAACGATTTGAATCTTTAAATGCTTTGTTCTGCCCACACAGGTGCCAATGAGACTTACGCACCACACACATAGAATTTACTCCTTACAGTATATTTGCAGAAATCACTGTTGACTTATGTGTCAGATTATTTTTTAACACAGTTAGACCTGGGAAATTCTATACTGGTGCTCCTTTACAATTACTTCCAGGTCTTGCTTGCTTTTTGGGCTTGGCATCTTCATACACATGACAAATCTTTCGGATGAACTTAACACAAGTTCTAGGTAGACACAAAATGCTGGAGTAACTCAGCAGGTCAGGCAGCATCTCCGGAAAAAAGAAATAGGTGATGTTTCGGGTCGAGACCCTCCCTGAACCCGAGTTCTATTACCTCCAAAATAGTTTTCACAAAACAATATATTTAAACTCAGAGAAGCTCTTGTTTATGTTCTATTCATTTATGCCTTCTTTTTTCAAAGCGCCAAATGAATGTTATCAGGGTAATGGTGTGTCGTACAGAGGTCGTGTGAAACAGACTGAACAGGGGAAGAAGTGCCTACACTGGAGCTCTAACCTGCTGCTCAAAGAAGCCATTGGTACTCACATGCAAACCCCCAGCAAATATGGCATTGGCGATCATAATTATTGCAGGTATAAAAGCTCAGTTGGTCTTTTTCCACCAAGATAAAAAACAACATTCCAGGTCAATGTTAATATTTACTATTACTCCCTCTTAACTTTTGAACCAGTCATGTATTCGAACATAGACTTCTAAATCAAATACCAGATTTGGGAGAAAGTTCAATATCTGACTAGAATGTTAGATTTGCCAACCTTTTTTTAAACAACATTCAGGTGGTGAACATGATTACTTTCAAAGGCAACTTGTTTTAAATAAGAATATTCACAAAATAGCTCCAAATTACCCACAAATGATTTGCCAACACAGAATGTTTTTGTGTGAATCGAACATATTATTGTGTAGATACATTTTTCTTTCTGCAGATAAACATCAGATTTATATGATCAAATTATTTTATTGCAGGTTGATAATCACTTGTGAGGTTGTAATTCAAAACACAGGTTTATTCAAAACACAGGTTCAAGGGTATCAGAATTGAATGATGCATCAGTTTTAATGCATACTGACAATTTCCATTCCTGGTCCTATTTCTTATGTTGTCATGGGACAGGACTGGCTCAGCCTTGATCTTATTGAATGGCAAACCAGGCTCCGGTGCTGGTTGACTTACTTCCCCACTCGTGTCTCTCGTGTTCTTGTGTTCTTAAAGTGCAGTTCTAGGGTTATCGAGACACAAAGCTAAACCATGTGGAAACAGGCTTGTTGGCCCAAGATGTCCAACCAAACTAGTCCAACTTGCCTACGTCTGACCCGTATCCCACTAACATTTCCTATCCACAAGATTTTCATGAGTTATGTAGGGTTATGGTGGCCATCTGTGGAAAAACAACTTAGCTTCCCTTTTAGCTTCCCTTTTTCAACCACATGAACTGTCAGGTGATTTGGAAAGACATTGCTCGTAAGAATACAATTGCATGTGTTGAAAGAAATAATGGCCCAGTGAGCAAGTGTTAGTGATCCCCAAATATGCCAGGTACAAAAATCAATAAACAAATTAATTTATCACAGATGTCACAGATCACATATGGAGTATGAAATATTGCAGGAAACTCAGCATTGTGTACAGTAAGGCAATGTTATCCTGGTGGAGCAGACATCATGAGTAGGAGCCTTAATAGATTATATTTTTTCCAGTTCCTGCAACTGAACATTGCAAAAAGGATTTAGGATAAAGACAGAAACTGCATTTATTCATGAAAGGTAGAGACAGGGGATGAAAAGCTCAGTTGGAGAGTTTGAACGCATTCTACGTCATAAAGGCTAAATTTTGTTCAGGGTCATACTGATTAGGATTGTGATGGCTTCTGCACAGATTGCCTTGCCAGAAATCCACACAGAGAAGCAGCTAATATGGTTTATAGCAAAGCCATAGTCATTTTACATTGTTTTTTTTAATTCATTAATGGGATTTAGCTTAGTTTAGATATACTGCATGGAAACAGGCCCTGCGGCCCATTGAGTCCATACCGACCATCAATCACCCATTCACACTAGTTATATGTCATCCCACTTTCACTTCCACACACTAGGAACTATTTACAGAAGCCAATTGACCAACAAATCCACCCAAAGAATGTGCAAACTCCACATAGAAACCACCTGAGGCCAGCATCAATCCCGGGTCTCTCGCTCTGTGAGGCAGCAGCATTACCAGTAGCGCCACTGTGCTGCCCTTAAATGTTAATGGTATTTATTGAACATTCCTAATTGCACCTAAACTGATGAGAGATGTAGGAGCCAACCACAATAACTGGTTTGGAGTCGTACAGTGCAGTTTAGATTAGGACAACAGAGTTCCTTCTTTGAAGGCCTTAAATGAAGGTTTATAAAAAAATGCAAAGGTTTCATGATTACAGCTACTGAGCCAAGCCTTTATTTAAAAATGATAGATTTATTTAACCATTTAAATTTACATTTCTCGAGTAGCATGGAGGAAATAAAAATCTAACTGTTAGCTTGGTAACTGAGCTACCATACTCTGTGACCTTGTCACAGCGAAAAACGTACCCCATCCTACATTAAACAACAGAAACACAGGAGTGAAACTAGAACATTTTATGTAAAGATGCAGAAATATATCAATATGTCATCCAAAATGATCGTTAGAGAAAATTCTAGGTAAGTTATCCTGTTATTCTGTTAAATTCTCCTGCAAAGCGAATCAAGAAAATCTCAAGCCCTCGCAAAGCAATGATCATAAGCTCCACTCTGTTTATTCTTCCTTGAATATTCTCTAATTTTTCAATTATTAATCAGTTCTAAAGGCCTCTGGTGCCCTTTCAACCATCTTGAAAAGTGATGAAGAGAAAGTTGAGGCCATCATCAGAGGCAGAAAATCCAAAAATTTTATCGAGCTCCAGTAGTTTCTGGGACTGATCCGGTAGGTAGCTACTGGACATTGCCACTGTGTTGACATCTTCAGCAGCTATTAAGAAACACAAGCCCTGATGATGGGGCGAAAAGCAACATGAAGTGTAAACTCAGCAGAGATTCATTGGGGTGTATGAGGATACCACCTTGGAACTAACATCCCCATGCTATGCTTCTATTTATGAAGTCAATGCAGTGCTTAGCTAGATTATGACAATGGTCATGAGAAATGTATTGCTCTTGGATCAGATGCACTGACCAAAAATGAAAAAAGTACTCTTGGATAAAGGAGGTAACTTTGGTAATTATATTCGGAATTAACGGGATTCATCAAGTTTGTCCAAGAGGATCGTGCATGTTGGTTACAGACCACAAACTCTATTGGCCATTTTGGAGTCAAGGTATGCTCTTCACATGAAAGTGGCATTTAGGATGCATTATTGAGCCTCAATTCATCTCAAAATTACTATGATATTGAGTACAAAATATCTAAGAAAGATGCTTCAATGGATGTTCTTTGGAGACTACCCTGCAAGGAAGAAAAATGAATATAGAAAATAAAGTTTATTTAATGGAGGAGATGACAGATGACTCCCCACATACAGCAATGGAAATAGCTGGAGGTGCACAAAAGACCCTATTTTGAAGCAAGTACTGTGTGTGAATACGTTTTAAGTGGAAGGATAGATTCAGGCACAGATCTGAATGAAACCATGGAACCATTTCATTGTAGGTGCCATGAATTATTCGCCGATCAGTGTTAACTATTCCTTTTGTTCCTCATTACCCCGAGCTGCAAATGGGGAAGCAAAAAAGCAGTCTACACGGTCAGTAATATATTAAATAAACAGTTTATGTCAAGTTGATAATACCTGCCATTGACTTGTAGCATTTCTCATGAGCTGCAGGACAACACAGGCGGTGCTGGTTCGAAGGGCTGAATGGCCTCCTCCTGCACCTATTTTCTATGTTTCTATGTAACACGAGTCACAATCCAGATGAAATGCTAATAAATAGAAACTTCGGAATATAGAAAGTTTTGTTTAATCCAATTTCAATGAGGAAATGGATAAGAGACAGTCAAAATTGGAAAAGCAGGATGACACCAACAAGGAGAAGGTGTCTGCATGAGTTCTTGTACTGAAAATTCCCAGCAGGTCAAAGATGAGACATTAGGAAGAAAGTACTGATCTAGGATATTTTCTCATGAAAATCGAAGTCCACATTGACAGCTTAATCCTGGTGCAAGGTGCAAGGGAGAACAGAACAGAAGATTGACAATGGTTTGGAAGAGAGTCCAACTATAAGGAGGTGACACCGCACTCAGAGTGATTGATGTACACCAGCATCATGGCAAACATAACCAAGCACAACAACTGGTCACTCAGTTTAATTCTGAAATATGTTAAATCAGTTTATGGTTTCTTTCCTTTAACAAAAAGGGAAAGTGGTGTATTAAATATTGTTTACAAACAATGATTAATATGTCAAGGCTGTCACTGCTCTAAGTATTGTGCCATGAGACAAACTGCTCTCTCTGTGTAACAATACTTTATTGATTGTTCCTGGGACATGGTTTGTTAAGCTCCTCATGTCTCATATACTGTATATTAGTCAGATTGGTACATCGCAGCAGGGTGATACAGCAGTAGAGTAGCTGTTTTATAGAGACCCTGGTTGGATCCTGACGATGGGTGCTGTCTGTATGGAGTTTCTACTTCCTCCTGTGACCACGTGGGTTTTCTCCGGTTTCCACCCACACGCCAATGACGTACAGGTTTGTAGGTTAATTGACTTTGGTAAAGTTGTAAAATTGTCCTTAGCGTGAAGGATAGTGTCAGTGCATGGGGTAATCGCTGGTCGGTATGTACTCGATGGGCCGAAGGGCCTGTTTCCACGCTAAAAGTCTAAAGGTCAGTTTGAAGTGCACATTGCTTGAGATGAAGACCCCACTGAGAGGACAAACTCCACATCCACTCTGAAACCAGTCATATATCTGACTTAAGAACCTGATAGGTGTCTGCTTTGATAACCAGAGGGCTGCTATGAATTTTTAATGTTCCACAATAGCTGACAGTGCATCTGTCTTCCTCCCTACTCCTTGCCGCTCCTTGCCTGCTGCTCTTCTTTCACAATCTCATTGACTGATGACTGCAACATTTCAAAGTGGATCTAGTTTTATGTTTGGAGGAAATTAATGGTGCAATAAGCAGAATGTTTCTCATTTGCTAACCTGTGAGATAACTAGAACAGACCAGTCACAATTAATTATATCTCTGGCATCTATCCAACCTCAACAGTATGAACGTGCATAGAACCTTAGCACCTGTGAAACAAGAATGCCACACTAAACAACATTTGATTCTGCACCAAACAGAAGATATTAGCATCCATGCTAAAGGGATAGGCTATAAGTGCCACAAAAGTACAAATTATGAAAGAACAGTGGCAACCTTAAAATATGGAATGGTGGCACATTGACACAATAGAGTTGCTACCATATAGTGCCAGAGACCCGGGCTCGTTCCTGAATACGGGTGCTGTTTGTACGTCATTTTCACATTCTCCCTGTGGCCACGTGGGTTTTCTCTGGGTGCTCTGATGCAGGTTTGTAGGTTATTTAAAATTGTACCTAGTGTGTAGGATAGAACTAGTGTACGAATGATTGCTGGTCGGCCTGGACTCGGTGGGCCAAAGGACCTATTTCCATGCTATTTATCTAAAACAAGCAGCAGAGAACCCTTCGCTATTCAAGACACCTCAATAATGGTGGAACATTCAACACTGAGTTTTGTTAAACGCCTGGAATCAAAGCAGTACGGTCATTTTAGTGATTTGTAAAACCAGGGGAGACCACAGAAACATGGAGAGTTGAGGCCTTGGAGGCATGTGGAAGCAGTTCAGAGGACAGTAAATTTGAGGCAATGCTCATCCAAGTGACAGTAAGCAATGGTGTGAGGGGTAAGTTGGCCCCAATGGAATTTAAGGCAGGCAGCAGGTTTGGATTGTGTTAAGTTCTGGTGTACACTCCTTTGGAATAGTCAAGTCAAGTCTTGGCCATGTGTTTCAAAAGCAAATGACCAGTCTAAGCCAAATAGGTAAGTATAGATAATCTTGGTGACGCTTTCAATATGTGGCCAGAAGTCTATGCTGGGTTCTAATACAATCTCATATTTGCAAACAAACTGGCTCAGCCTCAAACCTTTACCAGGAAGGGACATGGAGTGTAGGTCCAGAGGATACATCACGGGACTGGTGTTACTGATGGTCATAGAGTTACTGAGTCATAGAGTCTTATAGCATGGAAACAGGTCCTCAGCCCAACTCAGCGATGCTGGGCAAGATGCCCCACCTCAGCTCGTCCCATTTGCCCGATTTGGCCCAAATTCCTCTGAACCTTTCCTATCCATTATAGTGAATGAAATTTCTAATAATCCAGTGCTATGTATCAAAGAAGCAGTGCGGCAATTGTGAGTCAGTAAAATGATAATAAGCGTTGGTGGGGTGTCATCAGCTCACATCTGAAAAATGAAGTTGTGTTTTCAGCTGAAGGCTCGAAGGAGTAAGATGTGGTAAATAGGGATAAGAAGAGGATAAATTATTGGATGGGGTGGTAGTGAGGGGGACATGAAAGCTGGTTGCACAATAGAAGCTATTTCCCTGGCGACAACTGAAAGGATGGCAGTGGAGTCAGATGAGCAGTGCCTGATCACATGGATGACAGGGAGATACATTGAAGAAGGAAGATGTGGGCAAGCAAACAGAAGCAGCTGATAACGGAGTCAAACTCACCTTTTGCAAATAAACTTTTAGAAAGTTATCACCCCAACATTTTAATTAATATCATTTATGCTATCTGCTTGAACAATAAAGATTCTTCAAAATGATGTACTTTCAGAAATCCTGATGGTGATGAAAAGCCTTGGTGCTATTTTAAGGACAAAAACAATAAATTAAATTGGGATCATTGCAACATATCTCAATGCACTGCAGGTATGTATTATCTCAGTTTCTTTCATGTTCAAAAATAATGATTCATTTCCATTCGTTATGTGATTCGGATGGTATTAGTATTGTCTAACTGAATGAACATGAACTCAGCTGTATCAGAATGAATATTGTAATTAATCCTTTGCTGGGTACATGCTGAAGATACAATGCTAACTATTTCAAATTAAGAGGTAGAATTGAATAAAAATCCTTTCAATTTTTCCTTAAACTGATCTCATTAATTGGAGAATGAGGGATGTAACAGGTTCAGAGGATTTTCTTAAATCCCTTTCAATTTCACTTGGTGAGATAACAGAGCAGGACAAATGAATTAATATTCTTCAATTCTTTGCTATCTGAAAGACCACCTGTTTGTTCATTTATTTGAACCTTCTTGTCAAATTGATGATCTTTTTCTTGAGTGGAAACCTGCTAACAACCTGCCTGTATGTTCAAAAAAGGGTCTGAACCTGAAATGACTCCTACCCATATTCTGCAGAGATGCTGCCTGACCTGCTGAGTTACTCCAGCAATTTGTGTCCTTTTGTGCGTGTTTTCTGTCTGTATGCAGGAAGTGATTGGGAATAAGCCAACAGAGCCATGATAAATGATGAACAATTTTAAATTCATGAACAGCAGCTTCCATTCACATCTGAAGCAAAATACCTTGCTAAATTATCACCAATTATCCTTCAGAATGCAGTTAGTGGCTATTCTCATTGCTATTTTTATCATTGCTATTGTTGGCTAAATCCATCAATGCCTCTACTTCCTCAGAAAATTGCAGAGAATCGGTATTTCAGAGACGACTCTTTTGAACTTCAGCAGGTGTACTGTAGAGAGCATATTGACTGGTTGCATCACGACATGGTTCAGCAACTTGAAAGCCCAGGAGCAATGACGACTGCAGAAAATGGTGAACCCCGCCCAGTCCAACACGGGTACTGACCTCCCCACCATCCAAGGGATCTACAGGAGACGTTACCTCAAAATGGCAGCCAGCATTGTCAGGGACCCAGACGGCCCTGGCAACATGCTCATTGCACTCATGCCATCGGGAAGAAGGTTTAGGAGCCCGAAAACTGTAAGGTCCAAGTTCAGGAACAGCTTCTTCCCTACAGCCAACAGACTATTAAACATGTGTAGCAAGGAACTGCAGATACTGGTTTACACCGAAGATTGACACAAAATGCTGGAGTAACTCAGCAGGTCAGGCTGCATCTCTGGTGACATTTCGTGTTGAGACCCTTCTTCAGACACTACTATTAAACACGCTGCTACTAGACACGCTATTGAACACTAAACTCTCCCGATAGCACTGAACTACATAGACTTGGGGGCATTGGATTTGTCTTTTTGCACTATTATTGCTTGTTTGTTTGTTTTATGTGTGCATACATATTTATGTATGCATAATGTGTGTATATATATATATATATATATATGTGTGTGTGTGTGTGTGTGTGTGTGTATAAGTATATATACACATATACGTATATGTGTGTTCTGTTTTATTGTTCAGTTTGGGACAATAAAACATCCTTGTCTCACTTAACTCTGTGCTGTTTCTGCACTGTAGCATCTGGAACACAATCCCATCGGCCAACAACAACCAGACCTGCTGCCCGATCGACTACCGCTCCTTCCACAGCTGTACCCTTCCAGTGTGGAGTGCCAGAGGTTGGAAATGTCACGTTCAAAATCTTTGGAGGGAAAAGAACAGTACCTGGAAAATATCCATGGCAAGTGTCTCTGCAGCTGAAGAATCGTGTTGGACTCTTTAAACCAGGACATCTATGTGGTGGAGCATTGATCAAGCCATGTTGGGTTCTCACTGCTGCACACTGCATTCTTTCACAGTAGGTATTAACTTCTTAAAGATTGTCGTGTTATCTTCTTTAATAGTAGCATATTTTCACATTTTGTAAGATATGTCTTAAGTTTAGTTTCTACGACAGCTACCTACGTGACTCACTATGAAAAATACTATAGGAACTGAAAATTTAATGTAACAAGGAAAAGATGGAAACGATGAGCAGATTAGGTAGCATCTATGGGCTGATATAATGTTTTAATGGTGCAATGGCTTCTCATTGGGAATGTGATAATCTTTGCAATAAACAAATGTTAAGATAATGGAAAAATGGAAAAATGAAAAGTTTAGGTTTAGATTTAGGTGTATTATTGTTCTACGTACCAATATTCAGTGATAAGCTTGTTTTGCATGCTATTTAATCATCTCGGACAATAATACATAAATACAAGCAAGCCAGACTCAGGCAGAGCAAAGAGAAAAATACAGTGCAGAATATAATTCTCAGCATGGTAGCGCCAGTTCCAGAGACAAAGTCCGCAATCAGATAGAGGTGAATCAGATAGTGCCCTAAAATATAATGCACTGTTCAAAAGCCTGATAATAGGGAATAAGCTGTTCCTGAGATTGGTGCTGCATGCATTCTATATATTATGCCCAATGGAAGTAGGGTGAAGAAGAAATAACTGAGGTGGTAATAGTCTTTGATTAGGTCGGCTGCTTTCCCGATGCAGCGTGAAGTATAGACGGAGTCAATGGTGGGTAGTCTGCTCTGTGTGTTAGACTAAACTACATGCACAACTCTCTGCAATTTCTTGTGGTCTTGGATAGAGCTGTTCCCAAACCAAGCTGTGATACAACGCGACAGTATGCTTTCAATGGGGCATCGGCAGACATTTGTAAGAGTCACTGAAGACATGCCGAAGATCCGCAGTCTCCTGTTGTGGAAAAGAGAGAACAGAAGAAAAGGGCGGCACAGTGACGTAGGAGGTGGCACAGTGGCACAGCGGTAGAATTGCTGCCAAACAGCATCAGAGACCCAGTTTAATCTTGACTATGGGTGCTGTCTGTACGGAGTTTGTACATTCCCCCTGTGACTGCATGGGTTTGCTTCGGGTGCTCCAGTTTCCTGCACATTCCAAAGATGTGCGGTTTGTACGTTAATTGGCTTCTGTCAGTTGTCCGTAGTGTGCAGGATAAAACTAGTGCATGGGTGATCGCTGGTAGGCATGGACTTGATGGGGCGAAGGGCCTGTTTCCATGCTGTATCTCGAAACTAAACTAAACTTAAACTGTGATTGGGTCAAGTGCAGGAAAGATTACAAGGTTGTTAGATTAAGAAAAGCTACTGTGATTTTGTCCAGAAACAGGAATGAACACTTCCATTATCAAGACACTTGAACAAACTAATTTTGTTTAGCCAACAGAACCAGCCTGAAGCCTTCAGATCAGCCATTTATGAACATCCCAGTTATTATGACATGTTTAAGTTAGTGTTGAATAAAGTCTGTGTCAAACAAGATGACCAATTCCTCCTTGATGAAGGTCATGGACAAACATTACTAACCGTTTCTTCTTCCATAGATCCTGCCTGACCTTCTGTTACCAATATTTGTTATGTTTTTATGTTAATTCCATTTTTGCCAGGCCTGAATGATCCATGGACTGGAACCTAGAGTGTCAACAGAGAAACAGTAAATCATTTGGACAGGAAAATAAAAATCGGAACAAAAAGTAGGAAGTAAGGTGCATCCAAATAGCAAAAAAAAAAGAACATAAGGAGAACATTAACTGGGAAAAGTGGCTCTAAAAAGTTGAGAGGGAAAAGCAACATAAATAAATAAATAACCCTTTCAAATTGAACCACATTAATCCATTTTTGCAATTTCAAAAGCCAAATTAAGAGTTAGTCATAGAGTCATACATTGTGAAAACGGGCATATCACCCCAACTTGCCCACACCGACCAACATGTCCCAACTGCACTAGTCCCACCTGCCTGAGTTTGGCTCATATCCCTGTAAACCTGTCCTATCCATGTACCTGTCTAAATGTTTCTTAAACGTTGCGATAGTGGTGTCTCAACATTGTGGTAGTTGATGTTCCTAAGGCAGGTCCCTAATTAAAATCAGGCCGAGATCCACTTAGCTTCTTTGACCAGACAGAGGCAAAGACTTCCCAATGGCTTCCAATAGGCTGTCATATTACAAATGTAGAAACAAAGAACTACAGATGCTCATTTGTACCAGACACAAAGTGCTGGAGTAACTCAGTGGCTCAAGCTGCATCACTCAGATTCTGAAGAAGGATCCCAACCCAAAACTTCACCCATCATTTTTCTCCAGAGATGCAGTATGACCTGCTGAGTTACTCCAGCACTTTGTGTCTAACTATATTGTAAATGTAATTTGAAAAACTTATATCATGAATTGCACCAACTTAAAGCTATTTCAACAATATCTCTGACGCATTGTGATGTCTACCATCCAGAAGGATAAGACTAACATCGCCAGGGGAGTTTCTTCATGGAAAAATTTCCTTCCAAATGTCACACTTTCAAGACTTAGACAGTTGTTTCCTTCATCACTGTTTGATATTGTACCCTGAAATACAAGAGAATCAGAGTAAAATTCTCAACTTGTAAAGTTGAGAATTCTCAATTTTTCTCAGAGTAAAATTCTCAACCAGAACTATTTCAAGGAGCCTTTGATAACTTCTCATGGAATCCTCCCAACAGGAACCAGTCGGAGGATCCTCAGTTACCCACTACCAGTGAGAAATCCAATGTCCAATCTGAACCTGAATTAGACATTCCAAATGAAACCTCTAGGAAGAATTTAAATTGTCAGATGAATTTATTCTTCGTATTGGAAGTGTGCGTGTAATACTGCTTAAAAGCCCTGTTTCGAAATTGTTTTTTGTTAGAAACACTCTCTATTTTTTTAAACCAAAATATAGGGCACAACCTAAAGACTTCCGCTTACAACTTGGTAAACAAGACCTTCAGAAAGATGAAACCCATCAGCAAAACTTTGATGTTGAAAACATCATTGTCCATGATAATTATCAAGAGACCTCCGTGGGATTATATAATGATATTGGTAAGCAGGCGAAGGTTCTTCACCAATATGTTTCCAATTTCTTCCCCTTCTAAATATATTGGAACAGCAGCAACATCTCATAGAAATTAACCTTTGCATTCCAGCGTTGTTGAAGATTAAACAAGTCAACGGTCATTGTGCCAAGGAAACTAAATACGTAAAAACTGTATGCATGCCAGACAGTGATTTTCAGGCAGGCACAGATTGCCATATTTCAGGATGGGGACAAACAGAAACAGGTCTCGTGACAATTTTTGTACTTCCTCGTTAAATTTGAAGACATATTCTAATTGAGATTGCCAGATTTAACATATATTTTCCATTTATTGCCGATTGTACAGAGGCATCTTCCAATCAATTGTTGCATACAAAGGTGAAGCTGATATCTGACCAACACTGTAAGGACCCTCGGGCCTATGGAAACGCTATCAATCACACCATGTTTTGCGCAGGAAGTCTAGACGGAAGTGTGGACTCGTGTCAGGTTTGCAATAACTGCATTACAGATTGTGCAACTTGCTTCCACTAGTGAATCATATCTCACTCAGATCAATCCAACAGAAGCCCAAAGTTAAACAACTGGTGTAAGAAAGAAGACTTCAGATTCATGGTTCGGTGTGGTCAGTTTCAGGCCATATGGATAGATGGATTACACTATGGCAGGGTTGTGGGGTGATTACCCTCACGAAGAGATCAATTAGTACTGTGGGTTAGTTAGGGTTAAATTGGCAGATGGAGTGAAACAAAAAGGGGGAAATGGACTGGAAAAGATGAGTAACAGTCTAAATTAAAGAGTAAGATAAAGGTGGATGCACAGAATCACTTGCAGAGAGTGGAGGAAATTGGGAACCAAAGAGAGCAGGTTAAAGGTGAAGAGGCAAATATTTTACAGCAATCTGAGGGGTAATCCTTTCACACAAAGGGTGGTGGGTGTTTGAAGCGAGCTGCCGGAGGAGGTACTTGAGGCAGGGACTATTGCATTGCTTAAGAATGAATTAGACAGGTACATGGTTTAGAGGGATATTGGCAAACACAGGCAAGTGGAACCAGTGTAGATGGGACATGTTGGTCACTATGGGCAAGTTGGGCCAAAGGGCCTGTTTCCACACTGTATGTAGTATATGACTCTATAACTCTGTAATGTTTGATGGGAAGAAGCAGTTCTTGAACCTGGAGGTAATAGATCTCAGGTTGCTGTCCCTTCTTCCCAATTCTGTCAGTGAGAAGACAGTGTAGCAGGGTGGTTTGGATCTTTGGCAGGCTTGACCAACTTGGTTGCACTCCTACTTTGACAGTGCTTTAAGTCCCATGCAGACAAGTGAAATATATCATGTGGGCCATGTTTCAGTTTGAGGAACAATGCTCAAAATATTGGGTCGATAAGTTATGTAAAACGGAAAATAACATTCAAGAATATTTACCTGGGGGAACATTAACTGTAATTAGTTTAAAGGGGATTTAATCAAAAAATCAATAGTGTGCAACATTGATATATTGTTACAGGAAGAAAAGAAGTAAAAGTTGAACAATCCATTTCCATTCAATTATGCCAATTACACTAAATAGGAATGGCAGCATTGTAGTCTGTCTCCACAATTTTTTAAACTTCAGATGGCACAAAACATCAAAATTTAACAAAGTTATTTGTTCATCTTTAAACAGAAGTTATTATTATTAATTGGTGCATCTGCTTTTACACATCCAGGGTGATTCTGGGGGACCACTGACTTGTATGAAAAATGGCCGCCACCAGGTCTATGGAATCGTGAGCTGGGGGGATCGCTGTGGAGTGAAGTATAAACCTGGGGTTTATGTACGCCTCACCGCGTTCCTTAAGTGGATTAAAGCACGAGCTACTTAAGTTTCATAATACTATGGATTATTGTGGAACCCAAAAAAGAAGTTTGATATTGGTATTTAAATATACATTATTCCTGGAGAAACTGCATTAAGGACGTTAAAATGTGTCATCACCACAATGACAATAAGATCACTTCCACCATATTAATACCAATTCAGCTTTTGATTATTATTAATTATGTATGCCTGTAATATTGTTCATTATTATGAAGTATATCTGTAATCCTTTTTTTGTGATTGCATTTGTAAAGTGCCTTTAATTTTGACCTACCATAGTATAATTTTGATCTACAACACTCACAAAGCTTGTCATGTTATTTCATATTTTAATAAACAAATCAGAACTACCGACTTTCTTACATACATTAATAGCTTTGTCATGTATTTTGCAATAAAATACAATATGAATATATGTAATTGATAAAATGCATTTCTTCAGTTCTATCAATCCTCAAGTAAGTGTTTTCAACCTTATTGAAACACGAGAATTAGAGTCAATGAGCTTTACAGCATGGAAACAATTCTTTCATCCATGCCTGCCAAGTTGCTTAACAAGGTTAGATCCGCTTGCCTGTGCTAACCTACACACCTCCACACCTTTTCTGGACATGTACCTGTCCAAGTGTTTTTTTTAAAGTTGTAATTGTACCCACCTCTACCAGAGACGTCTGAATTAGTTAATAATTATGGTTATCAAATATGACTATTCATACATCAGATATCAAACGCCTCTGGTATTGTCAGTTCATAGATCAAAATTTACCTTCTAATTTGGTTACCTTAAAATGTTATCCTTATTATTTTACCCAAAGTCATCACATTTTCCGCCATGCACAGGGTGACAATTTTTGTAAAGGCACTGTTTTAAAGAAATGATTAAAGTAGTTTAAATTAAATAACCATTAAAAATGGACACCATGATTATAGTGTAGTTTGCATTAACGTGATAATTGAAAAGTAGGCAGGGCGTCAATTTTACATTGCTTGTCCATTACCAAATACGTCTTAGTGTAACCAATATTCTTCGGTTTCCTCCCACACTCCAAAGACGTGCAGGTATGTAGGTTAATTGGCTTGTAAAATGTAAACATTGTCCCTAGTGGGTGTAGGATAGTGTTAATGTGCGGGGATTGCTGGTCGACGCGGACCCGGTGGGCCGAAAGGGCCTGTTTCCGCGCTGTATCTCTAAACTAAACTAAACATATTTCCAGTATTTTGTATTTTATATCAGACTTCAGACTTAGATGCAAAACATACAGTAGATGTATGGGAGCAACCAGCAGAAATTATCCTGCAACTATCCTGCAAGTAGTTAAACAGCATTGGTGGGGGTGTTGGTTGTACTAGAACTTAATGCTGCCAAGTGCACATTCATCTGTGTTGGTTAAGACAGTGAACTGGCCAGAGAAACAAACTCCACAACGAGAGTGCTGGGATCAAAGCTTCATGCTGATGCAATCATAATGAACTGTTCTTCATGCTAGCAACCAGGGGGTGCATAGTGGCGCAGCTAATGGAGCTGCTGTCTCACAGTGCCAGAGACCAAAGTTCAATCCTAACCTCTTGTGCTTTTTGTGTGGAGTTTGCAAGTTCTCCATGTGACCATGTGGGTTTCCTCCGGGTACTCCAATTTCCTCACAGACCAAGAAGACGTGGGTTCACAGGTTAATCAGCCTTTATAAATATCCCCAAGATTGTAGGGAGTGGATGCAAAGCTGGAATAACATGGAACTAGTGTGAGCGGGTGATCAATAGTCCGTGTGGACTAGGTGGGCTCAAGGACCTGTTTCCATTGCTTAATCTTTCAGTCAATTCAATCAAACTCCAGCTGCAAGCATGCTATACTTTAATTAGAATTGGCATGATTTAAAAGGCTTCTCCTGGACGAAGGAAATTGCTACTTTAGTGCTTCATTTTGTCTTCTATCAGTTGAAATTATTGGAAGCTTTAAGGCGTTGCTTCAAGATGGCAGTGACAATGGACATAGGGATACAATGGTGCTGGTAAGTGGATTGGGGTCTTACAACCCGTGCATACACAAATGCTCTGGATGTTACGAGTTCTGCTGTTGACGGAGCCCCTGGGCCATGAAGAGTGAATGCGGGTGGATGTGTCTGGATCGGGCCATCGGTGGAGTGGGCCGCTGGAGGCCGAGTGTGCGGATTTCGACATGGCCCACAGTGGCATGAAGAGGTGGAGCACTGGTGGAGGGCACCAACAACTTTGCTTGGCCAGCTGATCATGCAAAGCTACCAGGATAATGGACCTTTAGCTTTTGACCATGAGCACATCAATTTCAATTCAGTCAAACATTGTGTTTCTGCCCAAACTTTCAGTTCCAAAGAAGCCAGGGCCAAAAGTGACTATATGAACAGAACAAGAAGGCACCCCTTAAATTGAATACATCCTCTTTGCAACATTGCTGGCCAATGTTTGATTTTTTTGGCTGATGGTAACCCTATAATAAGATGGAACAAATGTTTTTATTTTCAATAGGTGTCAATAGACTTAGATTCAGGATGATTCCATGGAGGGTGAGCAATTTTTTCGATTGGCATGGCCACTGAAATGCTGGAATGGAAAATCCACCCTTCAGTTAGAGCTTGATGGGCAATCATAGAAACATAGAAACATAGAAAATAGGTGCAGGAGTAGGCCATTCGGCCCTTTGAGCCAGCACCGCCATTCAATATGATCATGGCTGATCATCCAAAATCAGTACCCGTTCCTGATTTCTCCCCATATCCCTTGATACCATTAGCACATATAGCAATATCTAACTCTCTCTTGAATACATCCAGTGAATTGGCCTCCACTTCCTTCTGTGGCAGAGAATTCCACTAATCCCATAAATAAAAGGTGAAATTGAATTTCAGAACCTTTGCTTCAATTCTTTTCAATAATGTTAGAGAGATTATTCACAAACATTGTACGCAGCTCTTAGGGAAAAAAAACAGTTTGTTCAACCAAGCTGTGACTCAGTTACAAAACTTGTATATCGATAGAAACATGCCAATCCGTATTGATCCAATGTCACTGTACACTCTTACCAATATTTTCATGTAATTAGATAAAGGGAGAAAATGCACTTCATTTTCATTTTAGACTTAGATTCTAAGTACCAAAATCAGTGTTATATCTGAAGAGATGTGCAAGGTGTCAATTTTACCATGTCTTGACAGCATAGTTTGTGTCAATTACATCAAAATGAAGGAAAGCAACAAAATTCATCTGTTTCAATGTAAGCAAATCATTTTCTAAGAAATATATCTACTTCCGCTAAAGACCGACTATCTGCTCATTATTACTACGTTGCTGGTAGTAGCTTAGATGTTTGTGGGAATTAGTTGCCATGTTTCCTACATTTCAGCAGTGACTACACTTCAAAGTACCGTAAAAGACTTTGTGACACCCTGGCGTCATGAAAGACGCTATATAAATGCAAGTCTTTCTTTCTAGTTTCTTTTATATATTACTGTTGCTGTGAAGACCAGATAGCCTTTATCTTGCTTGTTGTTACCTTAAGAATGGTAACAACAAGCAAATAGGTATTAAAGCAAATACACTGAGACACAGTTGGTTATACCATCAAAAATGCTTCTGAAATGACAGCTCAAAGACAAATCAGATTTCGCCTGATATGTATAGCTCCTTTTGAAACCTTGGAGAAGGAGACCAAACCACACTTGATAAACTGAAATATGATTCTTTGGAAGAGAAAACTGTGACAATCACACAGCTTCGTTTCAATCACAAAGAGACACACAAGACTTTTGTATTTGCACCAGACCATATCAATCACCCACTGCTGCTAAAGAATAGGCCAGAACTGTTCTGAGGATTAAACTACAAGCCTCTATCATTCTGAAGATTGGATATCATTGATATGCTTATGATGATTAGTTTGATAACTCTGCTGTGAAATATCTAAATTCCAAGTGTCAGGTTCAGCATGATTTCCCTGAATACTGGATATGAATAAAGTGACCTGTTAGCTATGTATAATAATGCAGAGATTTGTTAATTAGTTCAAGCGTGAACCAAGAATTCAGTGGGAATTGGCATGATTGCACAGCTGTAATTCTAGTAACCACATGACAGTGATCTGTTTCATTGAATTTCATAATGTTTTCATTTCTGCATAATCAAAGACCAATATAACAATTTAAAAAATAATTAATTCTATATGACTGTGCACTTCAGCTTAGTTTATTGTCACATACACCAGGGCGCAATGAAATTCCTTGTTCACATTTTGCCAGTTTTTCAAAGCATTTGATTAGGATTGATATTAGAACGATTTGGGTAGTCATTGAGATGGGTCACTTTGCTTTTCCCAGGAACAGTGTAAGTTTTCTTGAAACAGCAGACTGTTGAAGCCTAATTGGTAGATGTTACAGAAGACTTTGGTCAGTTGATTGGGACACATTTTCGGAATCTATCCAGGGACTCCAAACGGGCCAGTCACTTCCGAAGAAATCATCCTTGTGTAAGCAGGTCTCTGACTGGCTTTAACCAAAATTTTGAGGAGATCATAAAAGGTTGGTATAAAAACATAGAAACATAGAAAATAGGTGCAGGAGTAGGCCATTCGGCCCTTCGAGCCTGCACCGCCATTCAATATGATCATGGCTGATCATCCAACTCAGTATCCCTTACCTGCCTTCTCTCCATACTCCATACTCCCTGATCCCTTTAGCCACAAGGACCACATCTAACTCCCTCTTAAATATAGCCAACGAACTGGCCTCAACTACCTTCTGTGGCAATCTCTGTGTGAAAAATGTTTTTCTCATCTCGGTCCTAAAAGATTTCCCCCTTATCCTTAAACTGTGACCCCTTGTCCTGGACTTCCCCAACATCGGGAACAATCTTCCTGCATCTAGCCTGTCCAACCCCTTAAGGATTTTGTAAGTTTCTATAAGATCCCCCCTCAATCTTCTAAATTCTAGCACGTACAAGCCGAGTCTATCCAGTCTTTCTTCATATGAAAGTCCTGACATCCCAGGAATCAGTCTGGTGAACCTTCTCTGTACTCCCTCTATCACAAGAATGTCTTTCCTCAGATTTGGAGACCAAAACTGTACGCAATACTCCAGGTGTGGTCTCACCAAGACCCTCTACAACTGCAGTAGAACATCACTACTCCTATACTCAAATCCTTTTGCTATGAATGCTAACATACTGTAGATTGATGTTGCATGTTAACCAATCACACACCAGGCAGCATCACTAACTCCACCCCACCGTAATACTTATACTAAGACTATTTTTCAGCACCGACAGTTTGAGCAGCCAGGATGTGTTGATAACTAACCATCCTTCATACTGTTAAGTTTTAGTACTGATTAAAGATGTGTTTGAATCATGTATTGAGTCTGGAAGTCATCTATATGGCATCAGAAGCGGGATCCATTCCTTCTGTATAATAGTTTTTTGTTTTACCCTTTTGTGAGTTTTTATTTTGCTTTATGATGGCCTCTTCCTGTCGAAAGCCTGACCCTCTTTGATGCGGATATCAGCGAACGCTGGGCCACGTTTGAAATTGATTACCGACACTACATGAACATTGCACACCGAAATGAACCTGATGCTGTCAAGGCCTCTCTCCTACTCAACCTTGCGGGCCCAGATCTGGCCATCCAGAAAATTCCGTTATGCTCCAGCAGTCCTCGATGCCAATGACCAGGTAATAACCGCAGCTGAATCTCCTGATGGCCCCAATGTTCTGATGCGTAAATTTAGCCAGATCTGTGACCTGCCCTCAAATCACATTTTGGACAGGGCTAGGTTTTTCTATCGCCGTCAACTCCCTGGTGAACGACTAGACTCGTTTATCTCAGACTTAATGTATTTCACCCAGCACAGCCGATTCCAAAATATGCCGGTCGATCAGCTGACTGATCAGGTAACAAGGGACATTTTAGTGAATGGCATTAGTGACCTAAAGCTCAGATCAGAGCTTCTGAGACGGCCAGATTTGACACTGGAGGAAGCAACACATGCATGCAAGACAGCGGAATTCATTGACCCTATAGACAGTTTGCATGAAACCAAAACCATCAATCTGACGGGCTTCACTAGGCAGCGAACCAACACAGATAACCGGCGATTTATGACCCAAGCCAGTCAGGCGGCTCTTGGTTATCCTCAGAAGAAATGCCCAAATTACAACAAGAACGGCAAGGTACACGTGCTAGACACAATATGCTGGAGTAACAGTGGGACAGGCCGCATCTCTGGAGAGAAGGAATGGGCGACGTTTTGAGTCGAGACCCTTCTGCAGACTGGTCTGATGAAGAAGGGACTCGACCCGAAATGTAACCCATTCCTTCTCTCCAGAGATACTGCCTGTCCCGCTGAGTTACTCCAGCATATTGTGTCTGGCACGTGTGCCCTGCCGTTCTTGTCCGTCATACCCAGATTCCTGTAGAAGAAACCTGAGATAATTATACATAACTATAATAGCCTTAGTGAGATAACTCTAGCACCCTTAGTTATACGAGGGTTTCTGTTGCACTGATGTCAATCTTTCCTTGCAGTCTTGTCACATGTTAGTATATAGCCGCGGTATTAACAATTCTATATCAACGGAGGCTATTATTACTTGTAATTTCATGATATCCTTGCCGTAATGTATCAGAACTGCTGTACAGAAGCCACACATTTGACGAGAGATAATATAAGACATGGTCAAAGTGGTGCACCTTGAGAAAACTTTGAAGAAAGCATAAGAAGTGATACTGTGGAAGATTTCAGGGAGACTGGACATGCAATGGAGAAAAACACAGGAGCAAGAAACCTTTCAGCAGATGAAGGAGTGAGACAATGAAGCACAAGGAAGAGAGCAGTCATAAAGTGCTGGAGTAACTTGGCCGGTCAGATAGCATCCCTGGAGAACATGAATAGGTGATGCGTTAATGGCAGTGGAGTCCCAAAACAAAATGCCACCTTTTCATGTTCTCCAGCGATGTTACCTGACCCGCTGAGTTACTCCAGCACGATGTGTCTTCCTTTTTGTAAACCAGAGTCTGCGATTTCTAGTTTCTACAAGGAAATGAGTAGCCTTGGTATGGAGGGCATGATAGAAACTGAGCCAAAGAGATTGACCAGGGAGGGGAGCTTAATTTGTTGTGGAATTTCAGTGTTTCAATAAAGACTGCCATTAAAAATGTAATAACCACTGTCTCACTAACATCTTAATTTTCAGGTCTCTATCGGAAAAGTGCTCACATTTTTTATATTGTGATAAAGAAATAAACGTTAAAATTCCAGATATAAACGTTAAAATTCCTTTGTCTAATTATTTAACAGATACATGCATGCATGCATGTTAAAAAACCCACTAAAATTATCTGCAGAAATACAAGAAAAATAAAACAAGTTTTCAAAGGAAACTGGAGCTGCACTAAACTGGACCTGGCTTATCTTATCTATGTTAAGTTTGTCAAACAAACTGATGTCTGAAAATTAACTGGATTGTGAAAAGGGACTGAGAATTACTTGCATGATTCAAGTGTACAGACCCTCTGACTATTAAACATTAATTTGCATTTGGTGCTTCAGTGGAAAATTTGCTCTATGTCTATACACTGACCATTCAGCTTCCGGTAAACTGTTTTGTTCAGCATAAAGTGAAGGTTGCTACTACTAGCAAAAACAACCAAGTCAGGGTCTAACTATTATACATGTCGGTATGGCAAGGGGTATAGATCTGGTTTTGATTTGTGTGATCTGGCATACAGTTGTACCATTAACAGTAAGTAATGTGAATAAATATTTTTTCATTATCTATACTGATTAAAATAGTGTACAGTCAAATTTTAAATATTTGTGTGTTTCTTGAATGTTCTGCAATTTTACATCAATATTATATGATGGTGCTCATAATATGTGTCTTTATACAATAAATGGATTATGGATCCATTTTTGGTTGAGGTTTTCCTGTTTGCTTTCTGTGAATTATACACTGTCATTGCTTTCTATTGAACTTTTCTGAATGAGGAAAAATCTAATACTATTTCTTCTTGTGTAGAGGACCACAGATTGGTATAACGATGGTGAGTAGCAATTTATTGGACACTTTTTTTTATATCAATGAAAGGATTAATATTGTTTTAAAGGAAGTATAAATGAGGAAATGACATTTACACAGGGCGTCACAGAACTAATCACAGTTCAGCAGAATCTGTCCTCTAATTAAGCGGAGTGCATATTATAAAATTCCAGGGGAAAAAATGGTCTACAGCTGAAGTAGTCAAGTAGAAGTATTTGCATATTATAATGAAAAAGATAATAAGGTCCAATTGATTACACTTAGTCAAAGGAATTCATTAATGCTGCATGCCGTTCTGATGTTATTTATTCAGATTTGTTATTTTAATTACTATTTTTGCAGAGTGCCCGATTTTTTTTCTTCTGCCAAGTAGATGCACTTAGCAAGTTAAGGAAAATACTAAATCTTTGAAAGAGTGAGTGGTAGAAGACAGTGACCAAGAGACAGCAATGGACACTTTCTGAAGGCATAGCATTGACGTTATAAGGGGAAAAACACACGGGAACCACGTGACAATTAGCTGCTTTGAATTTGCCCATCATTTAGAGATACAGCACGGAAACAGGCCCTTCAGCCCACCAAGTCTGCACCAACCAGCAATCCTCGTACACTAATACTACCCTACACACACTAGGGGCAGTTTTTAATTTTATACCAAGCCAATTAACCTACAAACCTGTACGACTTTGGAGTGTGGGAGAAAACGGAAGATCTCGGAGAAAAACCACACAGGCCATGGGGAGAATGTACAGACAGCATCCGTAGTCAGGATTGAACCTGGGTCTCTGGCGTTGTAATGCAGTAGCTCTACCACTGTGCCACCGTGCTGACCCATTTATCATGTTTTAAAAGAGTTTTATTGGGCATATTCGTGCTTTATCTGTTTCATTTACTGATGGAGTGATGGATTTCTGCTGCCCTATCAATACATGTCAATGCACTGAAAACTGATAGCCAAAAGCTCAACTTGATAACTTGGAGAGTTTCAGAAGGTTATTTTTCTTCTGTAGATCAGAGTTGGGATGAATAATTGGTGGCACAGTGGTGCAGCTGGTAAAGCTGAAGTGTCACAGTGACAGAGACGCAAGTTTGATCTTGACCTCGGGTGCAGTCTGTCTGGAGTGTGCAAGTTCTCCCTGTGACCATGTAGGCTTTCTCCTGGCATTCTGTTTTTCCCTATTGGTCTTTCCTTCCACATCCCAAAGATGTATGGGTTTGTAGATTCTTTGGGCTTTATAATTGCCCCTAATGTGTCGGGAGTGGATGAGAAAGTGGGATGACATGGAACTAGTGTGAATGGATAATCAATGCTTAGCATGGACCCTGTGGGCTGAAGGGCCTGTTTCCATGCTGTATCTCAAAAATGTAATAGAAATGGAACTACCATGGGGGTTTCTATCTCATGAGATCTACACTGAGAAAAAACTCCTCAGAAAATTGTTACACTAACTCTCTTCATTTAGTTTCACCTTGCGTGTAAATTTATTCAGATTTGGTGAAACTGTAAGTGCACTACAAGAAACAAGTAAATGTATAATTATGTTATACCAGAAAAGAGGAGATTAATCACCAAATCAATTTAAACCTTAGCCTTCCCTAGGCTGGGCCTGTCATTTCCCATATACAGAAATCTACTGATATTCTATTATGTTAAAATAAAAGAGAAAGGAATGTCAGTCATTAGTGGTGACTGGAATTATTTAGTTTGAGTTTAGTTTAGTTTGGTGATACAGCGTGCAAATAAGTCCATCGGCCCACCAAGTCCACGCCGACTAGCGATCCCTGTACACTAACATTATAATACACACTAGGGACAATTTACAACTTTTACCAAAGCCAATTAACCTACAAACTATACGTCTTTAAATAGCATGCTGGATTTAAAGATGATGGGATTTCCCCGTGCCATTTCCCCGTGTCAGTTGCATGTGGACCTTAGTAAAAGAACAGAGGAAGGAACAGATCTCTTCCACAATGAAAGGAAATTCCACAAGCTATAAATGGGACAAAGAGCTTTTGGAAATGATCTATCCCAAAATTTAATCTTCTTTTCATGAACCTACCAGTATTACATACAAAAATAAATGAACATTGTTAGTTTTAAATAACTCAACAAAATTGTAGAATTGTAGAATTGTAGAGAAATCAGCTAAGAGAACTGAACACAATATTACAGAAATATAATCACGAGCAGGTAAGTGATGGACGTGGTATGAATGATGTCTCTTGTTGCAGATGAGAGAATAATTTACCAAAAGGCAGCAACGTATTGTTAAATGGAAAAGTCTTGAGCTTGCTGGCACATTTAGAAGGTGGATGTCAGTCTTCCTGAGATGCACCAGCATTTCTGTTGGTGAGTCGTCCCTTAACTGTGCGTCAGGCTCAAGTCAATTTCATTGAACTTGACCAATCTTGTAAGATCATTCAATTTCCTCCCTTGAATCCGTTTTTTAATGAGCAGTACATATGGCATTAAACAATAGGCAATAGGTGCATGAGTAGACCATTCGGCCCTTCGAGCCAGTACCACCATTCACTGTGATCATGGCTGATCATCCCCAATCAGTTCCTTCCTTCTCCTCATATCCCCTGACTACGCTATCTTTAAGAGCTCTATCTATCTCTTGAAAGCATCCAGAGAATAGATCTCCATCTCCTTCTGAGGCAGAGAATTCCACAGATTCACATCCTTCTGTGTGAAAAAGGTTTTCCTCATCTCAATTCTAAATGGCTTACCCCTTATTCTTAAAGTGTGGCCACTGGGTTCTGGACTTCCCCAACATTGGGAACATGAGCTCCACTGTTATGATGACCTCAGTCCTAATGCATCTCCTTTCACCTGTGTCTTCCAATTGGCTCAGCAGTGTACTGGGCTAAATTATATTGGTCTAAGCTTCCGACGTTAATATATACTTGCAGTGTCATCACGCCTGCTCTCATCTTCTACAGATGAGGATAGACTTTCTGGTAACCTGGAATCTTGCTATGTCCCAGACGCCAAGATTGTGGCCAAAACTGAGAGAAGGCCCCAAGAGAACATTCCGAAAAGCCACGCACCTAAGATACTCCCAAAAACCTTGACAGTTGACAAAGCCTTTTCAGGCTAGGCTGCCCCTACAACGTTGACCAAGTGCCACCGCCAGGTTAATAGGCCTCAAAGGCCAAGTTAAGAACTTACAAATTACAAGATGACTGGAAACTTGGCGACTCTTGAGTACTGTCTAATTGTAATCTACTATTCTCACACTGTTGTACCTGGATATGATTGTGCTTATGAATAGTAAAATATTATTAAATCGTATGCAAAAAATGAATTTCACTGTACCTGTGACAACAAAAATTAGAAATGAGAAGACTTTAAAAATCATCTGCAAATATACATTATCAAATAATTAAATTAATTGCTAAAATTTTTACGAAAGCCCTAAAATCACCATTCAGTTCAATCTGTCTCGACAAAGGAGAGACAATACACCAGCGTATCACAGCACTAGGTTTAATCCTGACCTCTGCTGCAGTCTGGGTGGAGTTCGTACAATCTCCCTACATATCCTCCACTGCTTAAATGAATGTGGTATCCAATTGTATACATGTCAACTAAAGACAATTAACTTCTACTCAACAAACAGATGAATATGAAAGCTCTGAAGAAGCAGATTTCATGGATGAAGTGGAAGCACAATACCTGACTTCAAACTGGACGTTCGAGGATTCTGAAGAAGAAGGTTTTTACAGTTTTTGAAAAAACATTTTTTTTTTGTGATCATAGAATGTAGAATATGATTATAATCTGTCAGTTTGACCGTTGTTAACTTTGCCATCTGCAAACGTCACATTTAATGACCTCAGTCTTTGCATAATTTACAAAGTTAAAAAATTTCACATGAAGCAGATACTCCTTTGAAGTTGTTCTTTCTTTTCAAAGCTTTACATAACCTATGACTAGGGCATAAACAAGGTATCTTCCACATGTGTGTGCAACCCCAAGGAAATAATGATCTAAGTTACAGTATGGATAATATCTTAAGAGTAAAGAAATGGTATGAGTTCTATGGCGTAATTGGTTTATTTTTTTCAACTCAACAGAGGCCCAAATAGGTTCAGTTTTAGTTCTTCCAAGTCTCCCTTAAATAACTCTTATGATTATATTGCTTTGTGAGATATTGATAATTTTTCTTGGGCAGCATCAGTAAGTGCCTCATGACTTATAAATGTTAGTAGCATGCCTAAAAAATATTATATGATTGGAAACGTTATCTGGTTCTATGGAGGCCAATACAACCTTAATGGGGCCACTGGAGACCAACAAATTCTTGTGAATTTATTTTAACACCAATCTGAAAGAAGAATGAAGGTTGCACCTGGCACACAGAGCAATGGTGAATTGCCACCCCATCTTGGACACCCCCTGCTATCCATCTCACTCTTCCTCCTGTCTTCTGAAAGCGATGCCACAGAAGTTACCAGCACAACAGCCACTCTAAGATAATCCACAGGAAACCAGAAAAATGTACTGAGACCCAAGGTCCACCATTTCTCATTGGTTCTGCCACTCCATCACTTACTTCAGTCTGAAATCAATCCCAGACAAACATCTCCCCAGCGCATCGCTCTTCAAGGATGTTTGAAATCTATCTCCAGAGCCTACTGGTCTCAGATCATTCACAGGCATAAGATAGTACAGCCCTTCGACTTGTTCTGCATGAAGTTTAACTCCAGCACAGTACTGGACAGAGATTTGAAAATGCTCAGTGTCTCAATCAGACCAAAGACTTTCATAATTTGGAACTGTAAACTAATGGGGCACCGTCAATGTTCCCAGGGCACCTCAGCTCCGCTGAAGACTGAGAACTGTAATCCCCTTTCCATTTTTAGTAACACATTGCCTGCAGTAAAACATACTGTAGCCAATTCCTTCCTGTAGCTATTCATCTGAGAGACAGCAGTTTACAAGCACTGACGCTGAATTGTCCCTACTCAATATGTCCATTTGGGAATGGACCTTTAAGTAAGATGACAGATATATCGGTTTTCTCTTCTCTACTAGATAACTTTAATACTGCCCCAGAGTGTGTGTTCATTGCAGTCTAAGTCTTTGCCATGTATTTTGAAGTGTTATGCATCTGTTATCCTTGGAGTCATTTGGTTATTTATTTGTGGATTGTGGCCTGCATTTATTATCCACAACTAATCAACCGTGAACTGAGGCAGGTTAGAGTTAACCACATCGATGACTCACAAGAACACAGATGAGATGAGCAGTTCAAGCCACATATGTGGCAAGAGATACAGAGTCCTAACCATAAACTCTGTTTCTCTTCCCACAATTGTTATCCGACCACCTGAGTGCTTCCAGCACATTCTATGTTTATTTTGAATTTTCAGCATCCGCTGGGTTTTGTTTTTCATTTTTTCAGGACCAGATGAGGACAAGTAAACATCATCCATTGAAGAATATTAGTGAACCAGAAGGGCTTTTACAACAATTCAAAAATTAGAACATTACCATTGCTGGTAGCAGTCCTTATTTTCAAAATTATTCCAGATTTTTAATTTTATTATTTGAATTTAAATTATCTATCAGGGTGAGAATGAATTTTTTGTACAAAATGCAGAATGCTAATCCAATAATTCAAATATTATGTTTCAGTTTAGTTTATGTCATGTGTATCGAGGCACAATGAAAAGCTACCAGAAATATTATCTCACCATACCCTAACCTTAATAGACTTGTCAGTGGTGTGTACCAATTATAACAGATGAAAATAATAAAGTAATATTGTTATTTACATTTTTCCAGATCCTTGTTTAACAAATCCTTGTGAAAACGAGGGGACCTGTGAAACAATCGGTACAGAATTCCTGTGTCACTGTCATCCCCTTTATATTGGAAATATGTGTCAAATAGGTAATGGTTTTACGAAGCACTTCTTGGTCAGTTTTTCTTTATTGGTATATTTAACTTGTAATAGTTAATAAACTTATAATTGAACGGTACAGTGGCACAGTGGTAGAGTTGCTGCTTTACAACGACAGAGACCCAAGTTCAATCCTGACTACGGGCGCTGTCTGTACAGAGTTTACACGTTCTCCCTGTGGCCTAGGGGGGTTTCTCCAGGAGCTCCTGTCTCCCCCAGATTCCATAGACATGCAGGTCTGTCGGTTAATTGGCTTCTGTAAATTGTCCCTGGTGTGTAGGATGGAACTGGTGTGTGGGTGATCGTTGGTCGGCATGGATTTGGTGGGCTGAAGGGCCTGTTTCCATGCTGTGTCTCTAAACTAAACTAAACACTATTGAAATAAAGCACCAACGACCACAACCATTACATTTGAGACATGTTATTCAAAACAATGAAGGAATCGTTAAAATAAGGAATCAGTTAGCTTGCATCTCCTTTGCATTTTATTAGACCCTAACATGCATCGTTCTTTTCTGCATTATTTCGAGAATATACGCCCATGTCCCATTAGATCCCTTTGGTGAACTTTGTGTTTTCCTGGAGTGCATGGTAATATTAGTTTATTTTAGTTTAAAGAGACTGATAGAGATACAGTGTGGAAATAGGCCCTTCGGCCCACCGGGTCCGTGTCTACCAGCCATCACCGCACACCAGCACTATCCGACACACTAGGGACAATTTACAATTTTTAGGGAAGCCAAATTAACCAACAAAACTGTAAATCTT
Source organism: Raja brachyura (assembly GCA_963514005.1). The sequence continues at coordinate 32,621,619 of OY740795.1, read as the reverse complement.
TGGAGAAATTGGGGAAATTGGAACATCCGGGAAAAACCCACATGGTCACAGGGAGAACGTACAGACTCTGAACAGACAACATCCGTGGTCAGGATCGAGCCTGGGTCTCTGGCACTGTAAGGCAGCAACTCTACCGCTGCGCCACCATGCCACCCCTAATTAAGGAGTCTCAACACAATGAAAAGCAAATTTAAGAGGCAGTGAATAAACGTTGCACATTTTGCCTGCAATTTACACAATGCATAAATGTCAAAGAAGATTTTTAATGGATTCCTCCCTCATTTTCACGATTGCTAAAGTTACATACATTAGATAAGAAACATATATGATAACATTTTAAAGGAGAATGTAAAACCAGTGACTCAATGGGTGGGAAGTGACTGAGAACACATCCTTGGAGGAAAAAGAAAACACCAAGTGTTGGAGTAATTCAGCAGGTCAGGTAGCATCCCTGGACAACCATGGATAGGATTCCCTGCGTCCGACTGAAGGGGAAAGAAAGCTGGAAGAGTGGTAGGAGTGGAACAAACCAGGGCAAGTGATAGGTGGATACAGGTGACAGGGATTGACTGGCAGAATGGTGGGCAACGTCCAGAGATGAAAAGGAGGCAAAAGGGGAGATCAGAAGAGAAAAGCCATGAATTGTTTTTTTTGTAATGGGTGATTGCTGATCCTCTGATTGAAGCAGCGCGTCTAGAGTTTGGTACCAGAAGAAGAGATGTAGGGGATGAGGATGGGGGAAGACGGGAAAAGGAGCAAGATAGTGGGAGAAATGTGTGCTTCCAGGAAGGGCAGAGGGTGAAGACAGTTTGGGAATGCAAAGGGTAGTTAAAATGGTTAGCAACTGGGAGATCCAGCAGGGCTTGACAGTTAGTATTCAGTGAAACAGTCACCTATTTTACACTTGGTCTCACCGCTATAAAGTGGCCATGTCAGGAGCATCAAATGCAGTGGATAAGGTTAGACTCGGCAACCATTCTCCAAACAATTGCATTCAGTCTACCATGGCCTGCTGGATCTCCCGGTTTCTACCCATTTTACTTCCCCTCCTCATACCCATATGGACCGTTCTGTCTTGGCCATCCTCCATTGCCAGAGTGAGGCTACACACCAACTGGATCAACAGCACTTCATATTCCACTTGGGTAGCTTACATTCCAACATTACAAACACTGAATTCTTAAATTCTAGGTACTGTAACTAACCAAGAAACTCAGACGCCTCTTATTTCCTCCTCTTCCCTGTGCCCCACCCTGCATGTGGACTCATTCCTCACCCTATCCCTCTCTCTTTTCCCATTCCATTCATCCCCTTTCATCTACATCCTTTCATCTGGCCTCACGCCTCTTCTCTCCTTATCGCATAACATTTTTCTCCCCTCTTCATCTCTAGTTTTTGTCCACCTATCTGCAAATCAACATTTCTCAGCCATATACGCCTATCACTTACCTTGATTTGTCCCCCCCCCCCCCCCCACCTCTTCCTGCTTTCTCCTCCTTACTACAATCAGAAGGGTTTTACCCCAAATGTTGTCTAACCATGTTCTCCAGAGATGCTGTCTGCCCCATTGAGTTCCTTGAACATTTGCATTTTCTGATCAAGGTTCCAGCATCTGCTGTTCCTCATGTGTACTTGGAGAAGGCAGGGCAGGACAATAAACCTATGATGTCCTGGGATCCATAAATAGAGACAAGGCATACAAAATACTGTCATTTATGGTAAATATTTATAAAACATATAAACACCCAACATTTAAGAAAGAACTGCAGATTCTGGAAAAATCGAAGGTAGACAAAAAATGCTGGAGAAACTCAGCGGGAGAGGCAGCATCTATGCAGAGTTCCAGGTGTCAACTTCTCTATATCGGCGAGACCAAGCGCAGGCTCGGCGATCGCTTCGCCCCAACACCTCCGCTCAGATCGTACTAACCAACTTGATCTCCCGGTTGTTCAGCACTTCAACTCCCCCTCCCATTCCCAATTTGAACTCTTTGTCCTGGGCCTCCTCATTGCCAGAGTGAGGCCCAGTGCAAATTGGAGGACCAGCACCTCATATTTCGCTTTGGTAGTTCACATGCCAGCGGTATGAATGACCTCTAATTCTAGATAGCCCTTGCTTTCTCCCTCCTTCCCCTCCCCCTTCTCAGCTCTCCGCCTCTTCCTTTCTTTTTCCCGCCCCCCCTGCCCCGACATCAGTCTGACGAAGAGTCAACCTGAAACGTCGCCTATTCCTTCTCCCCATTGATGCTGCCTCACCTGCTGAGTTTCTCCAGCATTTGTGTCTACCTAAAGACCCAACTTGGTTATTTTCTTAATTTCTTGGCATCCTATTTTTAAGAATGACATGAATACCTTGGAAAGGGTATAAAAATATTTACATGAAGTGGCACCATGTAGTGTTTATAGCGGAACAAAGGGGATTGATTGGCCCATGGGGTCTATGATGACTCCTGGGGAATAATCCCATTAATCCTATTCTCTATTCTTATTTGCCTATATATTTTAACTCTCATACATGCTCGGCAATACCCCTATGATTCTTTATTTGCCATTTACAGTAGACTATCAACCGACCAGCATAGCCTATCAACCTACCAGCAACCTCATCAACAGCCAGGAGGGGGAGTGGGATTTGTTGAGACAACGGTTGGTAGGTGATAGGTGAAAATATAATGAAAAACTTGGGCAAATGGTGACAGATGGGGGACGGTTAGGAAAAATGAGCTGAGGAAGGTGAAACTCAGGTAGATATGTATATGGGTGATGGATGGTATATGGGGTGGCACAGTGGCGCAGGGACAGAGTTGTTGCCGTACAGCACAAGAGTTGCGGGTTCAATCCTGACCTCAGGTGCTGTCTGTGACCTCGTAGGTTTTCTTTGAGTGTTCAGGTTTCTTCTCACATTCCAAAGATGTGCAGATTTGTAGGTTAATTGGCTTCTGTAAATTGTCCCTAATGTGTAGGATGGAACTAGCATACGGGTGATTATTGGTCGGTGCGGATTCAGTGGGCTGAAGGGCCTGTTTCCATGCTGTATCTTTAAACTAAACTAAGACAAATGGAACCTGGGTGAAGTGTTTATGTAATGAGGGAGGAAAATGGGGAAAAGGAATGGAAAAGGTGGAGAGAGAGAGAGACACACACACACAGACAGAGACAGAGAGAGAGACAGAGACAGACAGACAGACAGACAGACAGACAGACAGACAGACAGACAGACAGACAGACAGACAGACAGACAGACAGACAGACAGACGAGACCCTGGGTGAAATGGTCAGTCACCTGAAATTGGAAAATTCAATTTTCATAGCCTAAGATAGGCTACCTACATAGAATATGAGGTGCTGTTTTTCTAGTGCATTTGGCATGACAGCGCAGTGGAGAAGGACGCAGATAGATGGATTGGTATGGGAATGGAAAAGGAAGCTGAAATGGCCAGCTCACTCCCGCTAGTTAATGACCATGCACCTCTGAAAACATTACATGTTTATCTAAATCCATTCTGATATTAAAAGCCTCTGCCAAATCTGCGTTTACCCTTCTCCATTCTTAGAAACAAGGTCATTGAGGACGCTTCACCTCAGAATTGGATATCACCAAGCTCCTTATCTATGTTATTCTAAAACTCTTCCCTTTGTTCTCAACATTCTAAATGTCCGTGGGTTGGTTAGATTTCTTTTAATCTCCTTAATTTGTATCTTCTTCCAAAACGCTTGGCCACATCCTTCACATTTTCACACATGCTACTCACATTTTTTTCCTCGACGGGATAAACATCTTCCCGTTCCAACCGATATTTCTGTTTTTTTGGTTTAATCGTTTATTTTAAAGAGCTCACTGCTTTTCAGTGGGAGACTCTTGCAGCACTTTTCATTGATGATGTCACAGTGCCATCTCACAGACGTCACATATGACATCACAATGGGACAGGGGTAGGAGATTGCAACCTTCACGTGTTTCCGCGAATGCAATCAACATGGCGTGCACAATCAAATAAGATCAAATAGAACAAGTTGTCCTCCCCCTCCCTCTCTACCCTCCCTCCCTATCTACCCCACTTCCTCTTTACCCCCCTCCCTCTCTGTCACCCCTCCCTCTCTGTCACCCCTCCCTCTCTGTCACCCCTCCCTCTCTGCCCCCTCCCCCTCTCTGCCCCCCCTCCCTCTCTGCCCCCCTCTCCCGCTCCTCCCTCTCGAGGGAGTGGTGAGTAATGGGACTTATGGGTGCGTGGTGGAGTATTGCGTTCAGGGACCAGCCTCCCTGTGATGCCGCGTGTCTCCCCAACGCCTCAATCTCTACCCCCTCCCCCTACCCCCTCACTCTCTCCATTTCTACCCCCTCCCCTTCCCTTTCTACCCCCCTCCATCTCTAACCGCCCAGCGCAGTTGGGGGCTATGTGTGAGTGGTTAGGGTGGGGGATGGGGAAAAAGGAGCAAATTAATAATATTAATATAATATCAAGGGGGGGGGGGGTTAGTGTATGTGTGTGGGAGGGGTGGTTAGTGTGTGTGTGTGCGTGTGATGCCGCGGGCCGCCACCCCCCCCCCCCCCCTCCCCACCCCCCTGCAACCGCGCATTGAGGGGACGGGACCCAACGGGTCCCACTTGGTCCAGTAACTCTTAAATGCAGGGACTTTCTCATTCACCAGAAGACATGACAGCATTCAGATACGTTGTCTTTTGGACAACGGGAACTTACCAGCACAACAAACGACACAGTAATGATGTAAAGTGAAGTATGATTGGCCCAAATACCTTTTAAGTAAATCTCATTTGCAGAAAGTAACCACTTGAAGTTGCTATGGTCCACGATCCTGTTAGTGGATCGTGAACTTTAACAAAGTGCAAGCAGTCCACCTATTTTTCAAGTCATAGGTCAACATGGCCCCTGCTGCACCTGAAACAAAATGTAAATAAATCATATTGATTTTCTTGTTATGTGACATCAGTGAATGTGACAGCGTTTCTTGACTCTTCCTTTTGCAGTTTGAAATAATGACGTGGTCTGCAGTACTTCAAAGTTTGCCTCATGTTACCAAAAACAAATTTGTGAAACAATGTTCAAGGTTATTGTATTTATTTAGTTTTCTAACCCTGGCCTTCAGTAACTCACTCCCAGCTGTTGCACTTTAAGTGCTGCAGGCAGTCAAATCAACGCTCCCTACTTATCCTGAACCAGCTCTCCCTTTCGCCTTGTACAAATATCAGTGAAATTTTGGAGTGGGTATTAGATGCAGTTTTGTCAGAACCACTCATCCTTCCCAGCACACATAATGTTTCAATCAGCTCACTTGATCTGAGTATATATTTGATTTGAGTATATATGTACACATCAAAAGTTGGAAGATGGAACTGACAAGAGGTGTAATCATTTTTCTCTTTTTTCAACCGATGTCTGTAGTATCTGCGGTTCAGTGCAAATCATCACCTTCATTCTCCCCACCACATTATCCCCAAACTACTTGAAGCCCTACCTCAGAAAAAAAGATCTCTCACAACAGTAAATACGTGTTCATTTTCCATCAGAGTTACCCTTGCAGACGTGGTATATGCGATGCTGAATATTGACCTGTTTATATTCTATATTCTCAATCCTAATTTCATTCCATTCTGAATTCTCACCAGTCTTGAGTTTATTTTCACTGTGGATTTTATTCTAACCTAATTGGCAAAAAGGGCAAAATGTCCATTCCACCCACCTAGGCATTTAAATTTGTGCTCTACTAAATTTGATTTAACATTGTTTATCCTGATCCTTTTCATATTTCAACCTGTCAATCATGACAGTATTACACAGTAGATCAATGGCAGAATGTTCTTAAGATGACAATAGGTTATGTACTCCACATTTTTGATTCTCTTTGTAGATAGCATGATCTGTATAACAGAAAATTCTGTTTGAAGGAAAATAACATGCTAGCCTGAATTATATTTTTGGAAATGTTTCTGTAGTTTGAAATAATCAGAAATATTAAGAAATAACCTGAACAATATTTATTTAATCACAAACTACCAAAAGTAACTCAACCCTTCAGATTTGACAGATGCTGATGAAACCTACTGCAACAGAATACACCTTTAACCTAGAGCAGTGCAGTTGGACCTTGAATGAATTACAGATAAAATCTCTTTTGCCTAATTTATATAAAGACACAAGCCCTTAAAGGGAGACAGATACAGGACGCCATTAAAGAGATAAATAAGCTTATCCAAATCACTAACTATCCCTTTGCCCAATCCAGAGGGATTTCTCAACCCAAAAGGTCAACTGTCCATTTTCCTCCATAGATGCTGCCTGACCTGCTGAGTTCCTCCAGCAAATAGTTTTATGCTCAAGATGACAGCATTTGCGGTTCACACGTCTCCAAACTTACATGTATACAGTGCTTTTCACATCACTCAGGACACCTTACTTCACACCCAATGGGAATTGTAGTCACTATTGTAATTGTCAGTCGCTGTAATGTGCACAACAACATTTCAAAAATAGCAACGTGATAATAATCTGATAATCCATTTTATTAATGTTCAATGAGGGAGGAATATTAATCAAGGATAATTTAGAGCAAAATTAAGAATAGTTTATTAACTGTTTTTATCTTTGGAATGTGAATGAAAACTGGATTGGCAATATATAATCCCCACAACTATATGTTCAAAGGACAGTGAAGACTCAGATATTGGTGTGGAACTGGATTCAAATGTAGGCCAGAAACATTTATGGAAATTGGTCATCTTCACTAAGGAACATCAGCAGCCAACTGAGCTTTTGAAATGTTTAGGTGCAATCCAGTTTTCATATGCAATACTAATGCATTATATTCAACTCTGATAATTCTGAAAAAGAATGTAAAACTGTAGTAGAATGATTTCACTGATTAGAGGGTTTACATTTCTTACAGTACCAGCTGAAGAGAGGGGTTAGTTCTGCAAAAAATAATACCAAATTAATGAATAGTACACATGCCTAGTTTGAAGTTAAGTTATACTGGGGAGAAATGTATCCTTGCCTGGCGGTGTCAAATACATGTAGGTACATTGTCCTCTGGCAGTAGTCACCTTACACATTCCATTAACTTCAAAGCCAACGATGATCAAAGATGATTTTTCTTCTGCCTCACTAAATTTAATAATCTAGTTAATAAGAAGAAGTCAAGAGTAGAAAGTCAATAATTATTATTTTAGAATATGTAAGGAAACAACGAGTAAAGTTAAAAACCAAAGTAGCAAATCATTTTTTTTTTTTTAATTGAATATCTTTGATTTTTAGCATCAGCCTCTTCCTTTTGTTTATATTAAAAGTACAAGATGATCTTAGTTTAAACATGAAAGCACACTGGCTTATTGCTTCTTGTTAATTTGATTTAAAAATGGACTCAATGCACTATGGAGATTGTGGTTCCATATTTCAACGAAAAAAAACTTGTCGTTAGGACACTAAAGTTGTCGACTTGGTTCTATAGCTGCATCCAATGCACATGCGTCCCCCAGTCAGGATAGTGTGCAAGATGCAGGCACATGCAATGCTTCTGCACACTGGAAGCATGCAGAGGAGGAAGATACATGGCAGCGCACAATACCAATTGCTGCTAAGTTATATCTCTTCCGCTCATCCCATCTTTCCAACAAGCACAGAGAATCCACTGTTTGCATCAGGTACATCCCACCCCCACCTAACAGCACCTTGAATGAGGTGTTTTGTCTATCTATTTCATTCAGTATCACCTTCAGAATCACAAGTGGGTGGCACGGTGATGCAGCGGTAGAGCTACTGCCCTAGAGCGGCAGAGACCCGGGTTTGTTCCTGACTATGGGTGCCCTCTGTACGATGGAGTTTTACGTTCTCCCCGTGACCTGCGTGGATTTTCACCACGATCTTCAGTTTCCTCCCACACTCCAAGGATGTACGGGTTTGTAGGTTAATTGGCTTGTTATTAATGTAAAATTGTCCCTAGTGTTCGTAGGGTAGTGTTAATGTGTGGGGATTGCTGGTCGGCACAGACTCGGTGGGCCGAAGTGCCTGTTTCCGCGCTGTATCTCTAAACTAAACTAAAACTAAACCTATAATAGCCACAAAAAGCTGAACTCAGTGGGACAGGCAGCATCTCTGGCGAGGAGGAATGGGTGACACTTCAGGTCGAGACCCTTCTTCAGTCACAACTAAACCTACGCTGCTATCATTCTACAGGCTCGGTAAGAATGGCAGATTTCTTCTCCCGAAGGACATAAGTTGATAATGTGCATTTTTGCAGCAAACAATAGTTTCATGGTCATCCCTGCTGAAACTGGCTTTTAATGCCAGATTTATTTAAATCTTAAAATCCCCAGTACTCCCAGACAGTTCAGTTTAAGACTCTGACTGTTTATTCCGGGCTTTTTCATTGTTAACAGCTGTTCACTTTGAACAGTATGGTTAATAAAAAGATGACATATAATGCAAATACTTTGCTGAGCTGATTTAAAGCTTCTAAAATGGTTGATAATGTGTTGATAACTTTCAGATTATAAGATTTTACATTTATTAGGGTGGAACATGGAACTTTGCAGTGAGGAAACTAATTGGTTATTTCTACACTATTTAAGCACAGTCACAATATCCATATTGTGCTAACCTATTTCCCTTTAATGCAACAACAGCTACTCCTCAGAAGTAATAATTTGGTTGTGAAGCGATTGGGCCATTGTGAGAATTTACTATATAAATGCAAGTTCTGTCTGATTCATAACCCAATGTTAAATTACCTTGAAGCTCCAATTAATTCCATACGTGTGGAAGTGATATTATTTCTTACAGATTATCCCAAGTGAGAATCACATTCCAATTCACAACAGGGAGAGAGAGGTAAGTGAGCAGGAAGCTGGGCACATTTTAAAATGTTTATTCTTGAAATTGCAGTGAACGATCCCTGCAAGACGAAAACTTGCAGACATGGAGAATGCATCCTTAATGCTATGCCGCCATACCACAAGTGCAAATGCGACTATCCATACAAGCCACCTGACTGCAAAAAAAGTACAGTAACGAATTCTATTTTTCCCCTAGGATTGGTCCGGCTGTTTTCTTAACCGTACACAGTACTTTAAAAAAAAATAGTCATGAAATCTGCCAGGACACAACCAATAACTGTTGACAGATATCCGCACATCTCAACAGGAGGTTTGGATCACAAGATCAGCCATTACTTTGAAGCACAGCAAGGCAGAGTGCATTAAAAAAACACGCTTCAGAATGCATCAATGGGGCAAGGAGAAGGAGTTACAAAGTGGTTAAGGAGAAGGGGATGAAGGATTGATCCTACTGCAAAACGAACTTAAATTCAATTAAAAGATTAAGTACCAAAACAAAACCTGTAAAGGAATCGAACAGTAGATGTAAAACACAATGCAGACTGGTTCTGCTAATAATAAACAAGGCTAAGGTGCTAGTGTGGAGAAAGTTGAAACCATCAGAGACAAATTGCTTTTGAATGTGATGGAGGGGGATAATCAGATGATGTAACACGTTTTAACTTGCATGGAATCTTAGATAGGTTTGGACAGATACTTATATTTCACGAAAGTGGCGGATGGCTCAAGGGCCAGGGGTCAAAGAGTCAAAGGATGCAGACTGGGAAAATGAAGGCAGAGAATGTGAGGGAGTATTGTTTTACACAGAGAGTGGTTATGTTCTGGAACTGAGTTATGGTGGAAACAGAGTCGATCATGGCTTTCAACTAGGAATCAGATGGCCACACGGGGAAATAATTTGCTGAATTCTTGGGCATTAAGAAGAACAAAGATAAAATTAATTTATCTGCAAGCAGTTGACGTGCATTCTACAGGCTGAATGGTTATTGTCCAACATATTAAGCCATATACTGTATTGAGGGGGTATGATCTGTAGTGCACAAGCATGGTTCCACTGATGGGAATGTCTAGAACCAGAGGCCACAGCCTCAGAATAAAGGGTATATCTTTAGATTGGAGCTGGTGAGGAATGTATTTAGTCAGACGGTGATGAGTCTGTGAAATTCATTGCCACAGATGGTTGTGGAGGCCATGTCATTGGGTATTTTACAGTTGGGATTAATAGATTTTTGTTTAGTAAGGGGTTAAAGGTTACAGATAAAAGACAGGACAATGGGATTGAGAGGGACAAATACTTCAGCCACGATCGAATGGCAGAGGAGGCTCGATGAGTGTACTTTAGCGGATTGTTAATAGTTATTGGGGATGATCAGCCATGATCACATTAAATGGCGGTGAAGGCTTGAAGGGCCGAATGGCCTACTCCTGCACCTATTGTCTATTAATGAGCTATCGTGGTTAACTTCTGGAACCAGGAAGAAATTACTTGCAGGTAGATATTTTGTTTCTACACACATAAAACTCCAAAACCCCAAGAGATACAAAGGCCCAAGGCTCACTCCAAGGTAGTCCCAAACTTTCCCAAATATCCCAAACTTTTACACATTTTGTCACATTACAACCACAAACGTAAATGTATTTTATTGGGATTTTATGTGATAGACCAACACAAAGTGGCATATAATTGTGAAGTGGAAGGAAAATGATACATGGTTTTCAATTTTTTTTTACAAATAAAAAAACTGAAAAGTGTGGCATGCAAAAGTATTCAGCCCCCTTTACTCTGATACCTCTAAATAAATTCCAGTGCAACCAATTGCCTTCAGAGGTCACCTAATTAGTAAATAGAGTCCACTTGTGTGTAATCTAATCACAGTATAAATACAGCTGTTCTGTGAAGACCTCAGAGGTTTGTTAGAGAACATTAGTGAACAAACAGCATCATGAAGCCCAAGGAACACACCAGACACGTCAGGGATAAAGTTGTGGAGAAGTTTAAAGCAGGGTTAGGTTATAAAAAAATATCCCAACCTTTGAACATCTCATGGAGCACTGTTCAATCCATCATCCGAAAATGGAAAGAGTATGGCACAACTGCAAACCTACCAAGACATGGCCGTCTACCTAAACTGACAGGCCGGGCAAGGAAAGCATTGATCAGAGAAGCAGCCAAGAGGCCCATGGTAACTCTGGAGGAGCTGCAGAGATCCACAGCTCAGGTGGGAGAATCTGTCCACAGGACAACTATTAGTCGTGCACTCCACAAATCGGGCCTTTAAGGAAGAGTGGCAAGAAGAAAGCCATTGTTGAAACAAAGCCATAAGGAGTCCCGTTTGCAGTTTGCCACAAGCCATGTGGGGGACACAGCAAATGTGTGGAGGAAGGTGCTCTGGTCTGATGAGACCAAAAATGAAGTTTTTGGCTGAACACTTTTGCACGCCACACTTTTCAGTTTTTTATTTGTAATAAAATTTGGAAACCATGTATCATTTTCCTTCCACTTCACAATTATGCACCACTTTGTGTTGGTCTATCACATAAAATCCCAATAAAATACATTTACGTTTGTGGTTGTAACGTGACAAAATGTGGAAAAGTTCAAGGGGTATGAAAACTTTTGCAAGCCACTGTAAGTCAATGGAAAGGCAATGGGGAACAAGATGCTAATTTCCGAGTATGAAAATGGCCATAACTTTTTTAACACTGAAGATATGAAAGTGAATTAGGTGTCAAATTAAACTTCTTTTTATGCTTTATCTAATGGGATAAATTGCGGACTTAATTTTTTTAATCTCAAAATTTTGTAACATTGCTAGATTTTACTGTGTATGTTTTCCTCTGATTGGTGGAGGCACGGGAGGTGGGGTGGGGGTTGGTTTGCATTTGGTCCATTTTACCTTTGTGTTGAAGTGTCAAAAAACAGTAGCTTTTCATGCAAGTCAAAAAACACATGGAGAATTGATACCACTATCAAAATGTGACAGCAATCTGCTCTTAGGAGTTTACACCTGTTCAAGAAACCCTTGCAAAAATGGAGGAGTCTGCAGAAAGGGAAAATTAAGGAGTTCTTTTACATGCACATGTCCAAAGACATTCACAGGAAGATTTTGTGAAGTTGGTAAGAATTTTTTTTTCCCTATTTATATTCAATGGACATTCTTTTCTGTAGGAAAGAACTGCAGATGCTGGTTTAAATCAAAGGAAGACACAAAATGCGGTAGTAACTCAGCGGGACAGGCAACATCTCTGGAGAAAAGGAATAGATGACGTTTCAGGTCAAGACCCTTCTTCAGACTGACATCAGGGGAGTAGGCAGGACAGAGATAGAATGTGCCTATCAAGGATGTAATGCTGAAGCACTGGTCAGACTGCATTTGGACTATTGTGAGCAATGTTCGGCCCCATATCTGAGGAGGAATGTGCTGGCACTGGGGAGAGTCCAGAGGATGTTTATGAGAATGATTCCAGGAATGAGTGGGTTAACATCTGTTGAGCGTTCGATTGCACTGGGTCTCTACTCACTGGAGTTTAGAAGGATGAGGGAAGACCTCATTGAAACTTTGTCCATGCCTCTCATAATGTTACAGTATATACATTTATAATATGATAAGGTTTCCCCTCTACATTTGACACTCCTGTAAAAACAATCCAAGTTTGTTCATCCTCTATTTTTAACTAATTTCTCCTATCCAAGCAGCATTCTGGCAAAGCTCTTCTGCACCCTCTCTGAAACCAATACATCCATCCAACCAGAAATGTGCACCAAATCCAAATGTGACCTAACCAAGGTTTTATAAAGTTGCAATATGACTTTCTGACTCTTAATATCCTGACTGATGAAGGAAGTAACACCATATATGTTTGTTCTCGCCTTCACTACTTCTGTTGCCACTTCCATATAACCATATAACAATTGCAGCACGGAAACAGGCCTTCTCGGCCCTTCCAGTCCGTGCCGACCATTTATTTTCCCCTAGTCCCATCTACCTGCACTCAGAAGCTGCCAGGAAGCTGATTTGGATCCCGTGATCCGTCTGTACATCAAGCTGTAAAAGGTATTGCATTTATAGCAAACTTTCCCCTTACAACACCAAATTTGGCTTTATAACTATTATGACTATTCCACTAGTGCTGTGTTCTATGGGCAAGCCATTTCTGAATCCAAACTACCAAATCACACATTCCAAAGAAGTGCATGTTTGTAGGCTAATTGGCTTCTGTAAATTGCCATAAATGTGTAGGATGTGAAGGTGGGATAACATACAACTAGTGTATGGGTGATCGATGATTAACATGGACGTGTTTCTATGCTATATCTCTAAACTAAACGCTAACTCTGTGTTTTTGGATGTGTGAACTTTACATGTTAGAGGGAAATGCAATATTCTAGAATATTTTTCTGTCTACATGTGACTCTGGGTTTTAATCTTCTACAGACACAAATGACTGTTATGAGGAAAATGGTGAAAACTATCGAGGCAATGTTAGTACAACGGTACATGGGAAAACATGTTTATATTGGAGCTCGCACTTGCTCCTGAGGAAAAATATTAATATACTTGGGGAGCAAGCCGAAGAAAATGGTCTTGGTGATCACAGATTTTGTAGGTAAAGATGTATCATATTTCAAATGTAGTGATCACAATGCTTAACCTCAACCCTAAATTTGACCTGGTGTAACATTAACATCTTTAATGCTCTGGTCAATGCCTGCAGGACATGGCCCATGAGAAGCCCATAAGAGCAAATGCTCATGTACTGATATGAGACAAAAGCTTCCAAGAGCCTAGAGTGTTTTATTGTTGTATGTCCTGTAACAGAACAATGAAATTCCTAGTTGCAGCAGCATAACAGACATGTAAACTTAGCACTCTATTAGTCAGAGCTTATTTGGAGGTTGTTCAATGGTCACTTATTCAATGGTGATCGGGATCATGAGCCATATCTCCCATTCCTGCTTTTATTTGTTATGCTCTTATGAAGATATGGCAATCTCCACTCTCAATTAAAATGGTCTTAGCAAACAAGCACCCTCGCTCATGATGGGCGACTGAGATAAGTTATTGTGGGAAGGACCAATAGTTTTGACTCGATATAATAGAGAGAGAGAATAAGTTGGAAACTCAGTAGACCAGGCTACATCTATGGAAAAATAAATAATAAATGTTTCACGTACGAGACTTGAAATGCAGGTGTTGCCACAGATGCTGCCTGACCTGCCGAATGTTTCCAGCATTTTCAGCTTTTATTTCTGGTTTCCAGAATTTGTAGCTTTCAAAAAAAAATTATTTTGCTGAATCAATATTAAGTTGAAGGTGGTGTAGAATAAAGATGCAAATGCAATCATGTTCAGCTGAAGTCTGAAGAAGGGTTTCACTCCGAAACGTCACCCATTCCTTCTATCCAGAGATACTGCCTATCCCACTGAGTTACTCCAGCATTTAGTGTCTATCTTCAGTGTAGACCAGCATCTGCAGTTCCTTCTTACACATGTGCCTCATTCTGTCAGTTAAAGCATGAAGATAAGCACAAAATGCTGGAGTAACTCAACGAGTCAGGCAGTATCTTTGGAGAATAGGAATGGGCAATGTTTATGGTCGGAACCTTTCTTCAGCCTGATAAATGGAGATTGATCTTGAGGAGGAAAATAAGAGAAAACATGAAACTGCACCAAAAAGGATAAATATGAATTTTCATCATGTTATCCACAAATAAAAATGAAGGTGTACTAACTTTATCTTTGATCAGGAATCCTGATGATGATGAAAAACCTTGGTGCTTTTTCAAAGAACACAATGGAAGACTGAAGTGGGATTTTTGTTCAATCTCTCAATGTGAGATAGGTGAGTAGGCCTCAAACCTTTGTTATGTGGAGGAAGGAGCTGCCGATGTCTTTGTTATATTGTAAATGACCGACTAGAACCGGTCAAAAGTGCGTTATTCGCTGCTTCCTTGCCTTTTGTGTGTCACCTCTTACAAGTTTCTAATTTGGGCAAAATTGCCTGCCCCTATGAGGCCTCATGTACTCCATACAATCTAGACTGAACCTGCAAAGTCAGTGACAGGATAGATACATCAATGATATTTCATTGTCACATGTACCTAGGAACAGTGAAATTCTTTGTCTTTGATACAATACGCAAAGTTCGTAAGGAGTCGCCACGTACCTGACGCCAACAAAGCTACAAAAGTACTGATCAGAGACTCAATGGTCCCTCTTTGTTCTCGGCGGACACCACCCACCCCTCCACATACCCCCCTTCACCCTCTCCCCCACCCCCCCAACTCCCCCCCTGCCCCCACCACCAGGTCTTTCTTCGTTTTCAGCAGCCTGACCGCCTCTCCATGGTCTGTCCACACAATGACTCAGAGTTTCGTCTGATTGCTCTTTGAGTCCGTAAAATAAAGCCTTCACATTATTCCAACATCTTCACATCAAGGGCCATTTTCTGAGTCATTTTGATTGAGAAGAAAACATTCCTGGCAGTGTTGTCATTAGAATTATCCACCCCGCTGAGCTGTTGGATCTCAGTTGTTGCTTTTCATTTCAAAGATAAAATCAGTAGATGTTTTGACAGCAAGGGAATCCAAGGTTTATGGGGATGCACCGTGGGCAGCACAGTGGTGCAGCGGTAAAGTTGCTGCCTTACAGCTCCAGAGACCTGGGTTCAATCCTGACCTTGGGTGCTGTCTGTACGGAGTTTGCATGTACTCCCTGTGACCGCATTGGTTTTCTCCGTGCGCTCTGGTTTCCTCCCACAATCCAATGATCGATACTTGGCCTCTGTAATTTGTCGTGTAGGATTGAACTCTCGTTTGCTGGTCAGCGAGGACAGGGTTGGACAAAGGGTCTGTCTCCATGGTGTATCTTGAAACTAAAATAAACTAAACTAAAAAAAACGTAGAAGTGCGGGAACGTGAATGAGACACGAGATCTGACATGCTAATGAATGGTCGAACAAGAGTAACAGGACCGATGCCCCTACCTTTACTTCTATTCTATCTCAATCTTATTATCTTATTTACAATACAATTAATTTATGAGTAAATTGGGGTAAAGAAAATTCAGATATAATTCAGACAGTTGCAAACCTGATGAAGGCACCGGCAACTGTATTGTATGCTGGTACCTTGTATAGAATGTAATGTGTTGGAATTATCCAGCCGCCAGGCTGTATCTCTGGAGTACATGGATAGGCAATGTTTCATGGGGGGCCCTTTCAGATGTGAAGATCATCCATGTCCTTCAGAGATGCTGCCTGACCCGTTGAGTGACTCTAATCTGTGTCTTTAACAGCAGCAATGCCCATTATTCCTTGGTACCTGATATTTTTGCAATCCAATCATCTGCTTTTCAGAAATCAGCAGAATCCAATTCTTCCCTCAATATATTAGCAATGCCAATCAGAGATTTGGATGTCTTTTGCAAACACCCTTCCTCAGCCTCTCCTTTTCTATGAAAAGAGCCACAAAGTGTCTTGTCTCGTTAATATTATCCAAATGCACTTTCAATGCAGCCTTACTAAAGTTGTAATACCTTTCACAAACTCCGACACTCTAAGTTGCACACCGTGACGTAGAGTTTTCAGTGCAACCAGGAAACTGTTCAAAATATGCATTTGAAATTGCGCCAACCAAGACGACTAAAAATTATATTAGCAATCACAAAAGATTGAAGGAATCAGTTTAATAAAGTGAAATTGCGTCCCTTTCTTTTTTATCAAAACAAGCGTTCCTTGCTAAGAAAAATAATCTTTATCATAAGAACTGAAATAGAGTAATCAGTGAAAAATCCATTTAGGATATACAGTACTTTCCATGTATTTAAAGTAAATGAAAAATAATTGTTAAAACTATTCAAAATAATTTATTAATAAAACTGATGTGTATTGGTCAGTTCTCTAATTAACTGCAAATATACTGACGTAAAATTTTGGAAAATGTACCTGCTAATGCAGTGCAAAGGGGAAAAGATAGGCAGTTTGAAGAATCGTCCTGTCAAGAAAATCAACAGCCCCTGAAGGACCAAGCCAGTATTGAGCCTGGAGACTGATCCAGATAAATGGAATCATAATACATTTTAAAAGATCGTGGAAAACATGTAGCTAGGTTTTAGACACAAAATGCTGTGTAACTCAGCGGGACAGGCAACATTGCTGGATAGCAGGAATGGGTGATGTAGAGAGGGAACAAGTTGGAAAAACTCAGTAGACCAGGCTGCATCCATGGAAAGAAAAATATTAAATGTTTCATGAACGAGACATGAAATGCAAGTGTTGCCACAGATGCTGTCTGACCTCCTGACTGTTTCCAGCATTTTCTGTTTTTATTTCAGATTACCAGCATTTGTAGCTTTAAAAAATATATATATTTTGCTGACTCAATATTAAGTTGAAGATGGTGTAGAATTAAAGGAAGCAAATGCAATCATGTTCAGCTGAAGTCTGAAAGAAGGGTCTCAATCCAAAATGTCACCCATTCCTTCTCTCGAGAGAAGCTGCCTGTTCCACTGAGTTACTCCAGCCTTTTGTGCCTATCTTTGGTTTAAACCAGCATCTGCAGTTCCTTCCACAACATAGCTATGTTTTAGGTTCCCCATATCTTTTGCACAGTTTCAGCTATTGCACAACGTTTGGTTGCAAAACTATCAGAAAGGGAGCAAACAGATGTAAAAAGGTCTTTCTCCCTCACAGCCGCCACCAAATAAAATCCCAACTGCTATCCAAATAAAACTTTGTAACGGTGACATACTTTGACATATTGAGATAAATGATGAACTGCGCTTTAGCACAAGTCTTTTCCTGTACCATAAAGCCCAGTGTTGGCAAACTATTAGAATTAAAATCATTAATAACTAATATGCATCTTGTGTTTGATGTAGAATCTACTCCCACTGCAGAAACTGAGCCTATTGCTGAAACTGAGCCTACCCCTGAAAATGAGTCTCTCCCGATACCATCACCTCAAACATTTGAAAGCTGTGGAGCAACAGTAAATTTCAGACGCAATATAGGTCGCATCTTTGGTGGAAGAAAGACAGTTCTAGGCAGGCACCCTTGGCAAGCTTCTTTACAACTGAAAATCCGTCTTGGTGTTTATGAGGAAGGACATCAATGTGGAGGAACCTTGATTGCACCCTGTTGGGTTGTTACTGCAGCTCACTGTTTGGAGTCAAGGTAAGTGCCTCAATACTATAATAGATGTAACAGATAGTGTGTATGAGGATTGGATAAGATAAAGGAAAGATAACAAAGCCATGGTTTCCATAGTGATAAGTTGTTGATTAAGTTATCTCGTTGATTGAAAGAATGTTAAACAGACGGCAAATAAACAGAGCGAGGCACGTAACTGCTGTGAAATGCAGGTCAGAGTAAAATGCAAGTCAAATTGGCCCTCAGTCTGAAGAAGGGTCTCCTCGACCCAAATCGTCACCCTTTCCTTTTCCTTTTCTACAGAGATGCTGCCTGACCCACTGAAGTACTCATGCATATGTGTCTATCTTCAGTGTAAACCAGCATCTGCAGTTCCTTCCTAGTCAATGAATTGAGTGATAGGTCATTGGAAGTATAAAATAATATAAGTGTTTCCTTCAACATGTAAGGCAGGAATGAAGGCAGAGAAAATCTAAGAGCAAAATGCAGGGAACAAATAATTTAAAAGAAACAATTAGATAATCCAGAGAGATGAGACAACATAAAATAAGATTATCTATATTATTTGACATTTTGCTTTGATGTCATTCATTTTTCTTTTCATGTTATCTGCCTAGAAAGCTTAATTTATTTTTCCCCATGGGCTATTATGGAAATGCCTGTTTCACGAAAGTTAATTTGGCTACTAATTCCCTCTAAAAATATTTTTTTTCCCACCACAATGATTTGCAGCATACAAGCCAAACATTATCAAATATTACTTGGGAAAAACAATTTAATGGTTACAGGACTCAACGAACAGATTTTTGATGTTGAGCAAATTGTTATACATCTGGATTATGAAAACACAGACCACGCCTTGTACAATGATATTGGTGAGGAATTGTTTACATTCTACTCTATTTATCTCTCAGTTTGATAGAACGTTATAATAATCGGATGGCTGAATTCAATGGAGAGTAATTTTGAAAATTCAGTTGTGCATTCCTTATATTTGTATATCCCAAAGGGATGTGGAATTCCAACATCATTACCTCTGGAATCAAAATGTTAATCATAGAAGCAGGTTTACCAAATAATCTTCATTATTAATGATTTCCACAACAGAATTGTATTCCACAATCTGTTTGGATTACCCTTTTACAATTATTTTGTCCATTTCAAAATGAAGCATAATAAGTTATGAAATTTCACCTGCAAAGATTTCCAACAGAATTATAAACAACTCAAAAGAGCAATTCCCACCCAAGATGAATTTGGGAATTTGTATGTGAAATCCCAACACCGTAATCATATTTATCTTTCAGCTTTAGTGAAGTTGAAAAGTGTGGATGGAATGTGCGCCAAGGAAACCAAATATGTTAAAACGGCTTGTTTGCCAGATGGCAATTTACCTCTTTCCTCTCTGTGCTACATTTCAGGATGGGGTGTAACAGAAAAAGGTAAACAAATGCATCATTAGTCCCTCATGGTAGGTTGATCCAGAAGAATAAGATGCATAGGATGCAATGGCGATTTGACCATTTGGATTCAGAACTAGTTTACTCAAAAAGTACTGACGGATGTGGTGGAAGAGTGTTATGGGCCCGTCCCTCTTAGGCGACTTTTTAGGCGACTGCAGGAGACTATGCAGTCACCACATGGTCGCCATATGGTCGTGGGTGGTTGCCAGTGAGACGCCTTCATGGTGGTGAGGAGTTCCCGGATTTGCCGCAAATTTTTCAACATGTTAAAAATTAGTGAGGACTAGAATGAAGCCGCCATGGAGAGTAGTGAGAATTCTCATACCTTTGGTGGGTTGCCAGTAGGTCAATGATTCTCATAGGTTCTCGTAGGTTGTAGCCGGTGCTGACCGGTAAATTACATAGGCTCATTGGGAAAATAAAAAGTAACCAGTAGTTTTCAGAACCAAGGATGACCGACCAGTAATGTTACTGTCTGCCGAGCTTCACAGCCGTGTATCTCTGGCTTATTAAAAGTTGTCTCCACTCCTTCTCCCTCCTCCTTTTAAAGGATTTACCTTACACTGGGCTTTAGCCGTCTTAATTACAGCGCCAACCTCATGTTCATCGCAGTGTGTGTCTGTATCACCTTGGCTTTGCACCGTGTGAATTTCACTCAGACAGAGCTCCACGGTTTGCCCTGTCTCCAGCCTGCAAAACGGGCTGGTGAAGGAAGCGATGTGTGTGCTCCACTCTGACAGTCGCTGTTCCAGTTGCCGGTTTTCAGGCGACTGCCGGCAACTTGGCAATCGCCTGAAAATTCACCTAAGTGGGACAGGCCCATTATTCTGACTGGAGGGCTGTGACCAGCTGAATTCAGCAAGGAACTGCTGGCACCTCTGTTGTTTGTTGTATGTATGTATTTGGTTATAAATGTAGCTGGATTTGGCAAGTAAGTTTACAGACAACACGAAATTTGATGAAATTGCAGACTGTGAGGAAGGTTGTCGAAATAGATAGACTATAGATCAGCTACAGAAATGAACAGAGAAATGGTAGGTGGCGTTTAATCTAAGAAGATGAGAAGTGTTGCACTTCGGAGGTAGAATCTAAGGGGAGAGTGGGATCTTGGGGTCCAGGTCCATATTTCCTGAAAGTGGAAACACAAATAGAGAGAGTAAAATAGAAGGCATATGGCATACTTCTCTCAAAGATCGGGACATTGAGTATAAGAGTCAGGAAGTAATGTGGCAGGTTTATACGTCTTTGGTTGGGCTGCATTTGGAGTATTGCGTGCAGTTTTGGTCACCACATTGCAGGAAGGGTGAGGAGGCTTTGGAAAGAGTGCAGAAGAGGTTTACCAGAATGCTGCATGGATTAGAGGATATTGGCTACAAGGAGTGGTGGAACAAACATGGATCGTATTCTCTGGAGCATCAAAGTGAAGGGGAGACCTGATAGAAATCTATAAATATAATGAAAGGCATAGATAAGGTAGATTGTCAGACCCTTTTTACCCAGGGTAGAAATGTCCAAGACTAATGGGCATAGCTTTAAAGTGAGCAGGGATAGTATGAAAGGGATGTTCAGGACTTTTTTGTTTACATGGGTAGTGCTGGGTGCCTGGAACAGGCTACCAGGGCTGGCGATGGAGGCAAAAACGATAGTGGTAATTCAGAGTCTTTTGGGGTGGGAGATTGCAACCTTCACGTGGTCCGCCCTGTTTCGACAAATGCAATCAACCCAGCGTGCACAATTAAATAAGATCAAATAGAACAAGTTGTCCGACAACTTTAGGCTGTGCACGCCATACGCAAGAAGAAGAAGAAGAAGAAGAAGAAGAAGAGTCTTTTGGATAGGCACAAGAATATACAGGGAAGGGAGGGCTAAAGATCAGGTGCAGGCAGAGGAGACAGGTTTCACTTGGTATCATGCTCGGCACAAAGGGCCCAATAAAGAAGGTGAAAATATGATGCCTTAAAATCAAACACCCGTATGCAATATTTTATTTTCAGGAGACCCTTCAGATTATTTGTTGGATGCAAAAGTAAAACTGATCTCTCAGCAATCTTGCAATCGGATTTCATCTTACAATGGTGTCCTTGATGAAACTATGCTTTGCGCAGGAAATTTAGAGCGAGGTGGAGTGGATTCTTGTCAGGTGGGTTGCACCGTTCACCTTTATTCTCATTGCTCTAATGATCTTGCCTCTTTCTGATTAGTTGGAAATAGATTTTCCCCACAATCCCTTCAGAACTCCACTGGTCACAGGCCTCCAGTCAGAACAACACCCTTCCAAATAACACCCATTCAACCAGGGTGCTAATCTTGACTGATTGTTAATTATTGAAAAGGGCTTAAAGGAAATAGCAATAAATATTCCACGGAACATGATAAGGGTTAACTTGAATTTACTTGCTGCTGCATCGCATTATCACTGACTCCCAAATGTTTTCATCCTCTACATAAACTCCTAACAAGAAGGCAAAAATATGTTCATAGGATCTCTTTTGATAATATCTGAAACCTTGTTAATATGAAACTAGATAGCTTTCCTGAAAGTGTAAATCATTCAAAGAGGGTGATAATCTTGTTGAACTTGCTGTTACTTTTTGAAAGTTCATTATCTAAGGGAGCAACACAACTGATCATCCTGACTTTTGGACCATCCTCATGTACCCAATGGTACTGAGGATTAATATGATCTCTCCAGTGCATTCAGAAAGTATTCAGACCCCTTCACTTTTTCCACACTTTGTTATGTTACAACCTTGTTCTAAAATTGACTAAATTCATTTTTTTTATCATCACTCTACACACAATACCCCATAATAAAAAAGTGAAAACAGGTGTTTAGAAATGGTTGCAAAGTAATTTAAAAGAAATAACTGAAATATCACATTTACATAAGTATTCAGACCCTTTACTCAGTACTTTGTTGAGGCACCTTTGGCAGTGATTACAGCCTCAAGTCTTCTTGGGTATGACGCTACAAGCTTGGCACACCTGTGTTTGGGTAATTTCTCCCATTCTTCCCTGCAGATCATCTCATGCTCTGTCAGGTTGGGTGGGGAGCGTCAATGCACAGCTATTTTCAGGTCCCTCCAGAGATGTTCGATCGGGTTCAAGTCCAGGTTCTGGCTGGGCCACTCAAGGACATTCACAGACTTGACACAAAGCAACTCCTGCGTTGTCTTGGCTGTGTGCTTAGGGTCATTGTCCTATTGGAAGGTGAACCTCTGCCCCAGTCTGAGGGCCAGAACACTCTGGAGCAGGTTTTCATCAAGGATCTCTCTGTACTTTGCTCCATTCATCTTTCCTTCGATCCCGATCAGCCTGCCAGTTCCTGCCACTGAAAAACATCCCCACAGCATGATGCTGCCACCACCATGCTTCACCGTAGGTATGGTATTGGCCAGGTGATGAGCGATGCCTGGTTTCCTCCAGACGTGACACTTGGCATTCAGGTCAAAGAGTTCAATCTTGGTTTCATCAGACCAGAGAATTTAGGTGCCTTTTCGCAAACTCCAAGCAGGCTGTCATGTGCCTTTTACTGAGGAGTGGCTTCCGTCTGTCCACTCTACCTTAATGGCCTGATTGGTGGAGTGCTGCAGATAATTGTCTTTCTGGAAGGTTCTCCCATCTCCACAGAGGATCTCTGCAGCTCCGTCAGAGTGATAATACCAAACTCAAAACTCGTTGTTCTTAGAAAAATACTCACAGAATTAGAACCATTCACTAGAAGAACATTGGATCAAGGCGGATGTTGCAAAACACACTTGGCTAATAAAGTATGATTATGATTATGATGGCAAATGTTTATTGAAGGATTAAAGGCATTAGATTTGGGAAGATATTTGAAATGCATAGGTTCAGCAGGTCCAGAAGGTATGTTCATAAACATATCAGCAAATAATTAAATTAAACATATAGAAACAGAGGGCAGACATCAATTAGCAGGATAATTTGCAGATGCAAAACACAGAAGCCTGTGATGGTATATGAATCTCACACTGCACAGTAACCCAACACATGTTTTATTTTTGCAAGTGATCTGAGTTGCATGATTCCATTGCAAAATATAAGAGTCCCTTTCACCAATTGAAATGATTCAGGTTGAGTCCTCTGAGAAGGGTAGAGAGGTGTCAGGCTTGTCTGCTGTGGTCTACCCCACATTTATTGCACAAACGACCCAAGCATCCACACACCACTGAACACCATTCCATATGACTAGGAATTGTGTGCATTAGTAAATTATCCACACAGGAGAACTCATGGAACTGGAAAACAAGAAGGACAGATTATTGGTATAGTTTAGTGATACAGCATGGAAACAGGCTCTTTGCCCCACCGAGTTCGCTCCAACCTGTGACCACCCACACACAAGTCAATATCACACACACTAGGTATAATTTACAGAAGCCAATTAACCTACAAACCTGCACATCTTTAGAGTGTGAGAGGAAACTGGAGCCCCGGAAAAAACATACAGTCACAGGGAGAACGTACAAACTCCGTACAGACAGCATCCGTGGTCAGGATTGAACCAGGGTTTCTGGCGCCGTAAGGCAGCAACTCTACTGCGACTTCTGTTTCCTTATGTGACTCATCTTCCAACAAAATTTAACTGTGTAGAATCTATTTTAAAAAAGCACCATCCAATAGATTTTTCAAGCCAACATGCTTTACTTTACACTTGTGGCAAAAGAGTTTTGAGAAAAAAATTGGTAAAGCAGGTCACTCAGAACTAAACTGAAGCCTTGCAAGATTAATAGGATATGATAGAATGGCTGCAAACACATCTTGTGAGTGCAGTTTATGATAATACACGGCCCTTAGAGTCGACTCAACTGAGCCACCAATGTGTAGTCAGCCTTCCATCACGCACTACAGACTCAGCCTTGAGACGCTAGGAAATTCACACTTAAACTTGCAAATTATCCACTGCTGAGGAACGTTTATCAAGTAGAGCTACTCAAAATGCCAGGGACAGAGTGTAACCTGGTAATGATTGAGCAAGATAAATGTTGTGCAAAAATAAACTGCTGGAGAAACTCAGCAGATCAAACAGCATCAGTGGAGGCAAAGAGTGAATCAACTTTTCAGGTCTAGACCCTGATCAGGATTGAAAGGTTTGAGTCCTGATACTGGCTCTCGACCTGAAATGTCTACTATCCCACTACAAGGGGTAAGCCATTTAGAACGGAGACGTGGAAACACTATTTCTCACAGAGAGTTGTGAGTCTGTGAAATTTTCTGCCTCAGAGGGTGGTGGAGGCAGGTTCTCTGGATGCTTTCAAGAGAGAGCTAGATAGGACTCTTAAAGATAGAGGAGTCAGGGGATATGGGGAGTAGGCAGGAACGGGGTACTGATTGGGGATGATCGGCCATGATCACATCGAATGGCGGTGCTGGCTCGAAGGGCCGACTCCTGCACCTCTTATCTATTGTCTATTGTCTACAAATACTGCTTGATCCACTGAGTTCCTCCAGCAGTTTTTTTTGTGCTTCCAGCATCTCCACTCTCTTGTTTCTCTGAGGTAAATGTTACAGTATTTGAGATGGACCTGTAGCAGAGGTCAAGAAATGCAACCTTACTGTAGATAAAAATCAATCAATGTGCCAAGTTGCCACACCTTTTCTCAACACCCACTCACATGAAACAGCCCTGATGCAGCAAATTCCAGCACGTTACGTAACAAGAGCTTAGCACACACAGGATCCAATGCCCAAGAATGCAACTGGACTTTTACTAACCAGGAAGTATTGTCAGAAATTAATAGTAGCTTTCCTGCTTCCTTGCAACCTGGATTCATGTCAGCTTTTCCAATCCCACATGATTCCTCTTTGCAAGGAGGTTTAAATTCAAGTTCTTCAATCTTGTGTATAAACTGGCGGGCATAAAACTCATAAAAATCAAAGTGGCCCCAATTATATCAAAATGTTGCATTAAAGATGCTCTCTCAAGTGAAGGGCAGTTTCCAGCTGTTGCTTATCCCAGCCATTGAAAAAATGGATTGGTGTGCAGACAGAAATAAATTGATATAAAACTTACATTCTTGATATGAAGGCTGATGTGACTTGCAGAGGATAGTTGCTGCCTTATAGCGCCAGAGATGCAGGATAGATCCTCACTGCAGGTACTGTCTGTGTGGAGTTTGTATGTTCTCCCTGTGACTCCGTGGGCTTTCTCCGTGTGCTCAGTTTTCTTCTCACATTCCAGACGTGCAGGGTAGTAAGTTAATTGGTTCCTGTAAATTGCCCCAGTGTGCAGGATGCAAAACTGGGATAACATAGAATTAGCGTATGGGTGATAATTGTTCGCACGGACTCGTTCCACCCGAACGGTCTGTTCCACACTGTATCTCTAAACTAAGCTAAAGTAAAGATGGGAGCTTTATTAAAATATGAAAAGTAAAGGCTCATCCTTTGTTGTAAAACTCCAAATTGAGTATTAATGAATTCATTCAAAGCCTATTAATTTTAAACAATTCCTCTTAGCAGATAGTATATGTGAGCCATAAACCAAAATACTTGTAGAGGGCTGTGATTAATACATTTGAGATGGATATTGCCTTTTGTAGGCTGCTTCTCTGGGCTCTCAGACCTGCTAACTCAGTCACTGGTGCACTTCACACCAATGGGGTCTCATCATAATTGAATCCCCAAGGGTAAATTCTACATCCTAAAAAACGGATTTAATAGGGATCAACTCCTCCATCATATTGACTTTCCAAGATTACTACTGGGTGAATATCTTGAAATTTTCCATTCTACACCTTTATGAGATCATAACTCTTTCCAGGTTAATGACATCCTTCCTCTAGCAGGATGGCCTTAACTGAACACAATACTCCAAATGCAGCCTCACCAACGTCTTGTACAACTGTAACATACTGTAACATCCCAACTTATATACTCACTATCCTGACTGATGAAGGCCAATACACCAAACGCCTTCTTTCAATTATACTTTATAGTCACATATACCCAAGTACAGTGAAATGCTTTGTTTTGCATACAAACCCAGTAAAATAATGTAGCAGACTTCGCCTAGGCAGTACACATTTTGGCACTGAAACAAACCTATCTATTAACCCTATCTACAGTATTTGTCACAACATTTACATGGAACTGTGTATCTGTACCCTTAGAGCCCTCTGCTTTACGGCACTCCCCAGGGAGCCATCATCATTCACTGTGTAGGTCCTGTCCTGTTTTAATTCTCAAAATGCAATCCCTCACACTTACCTGCATTAAACTCCATGAGCCATTCCTGAGCCCACTAGCTCAAGATCCCACTGAAAATTTTGATAGCTATCTCAGGAACACGTTGTTGAAAATACCTGCTCCATTACTACAATGAGTACAATTTATTTACTCCAAAAAGAGCTTCAGTTCTCTTCAAAGACAGTGTAGACCACTATACATCACCCCCAAAGCCTCTTAATAATCCTCATAATTAACCCATTTGTTTTCGAGCATGAGTAAATTATTTTGGCAGAGAATAATAATGTTATTCTGCATTAATGTCCTGCAAACCGCAGCCTATTCCTTTCGAAGAAGCATCTACAATATTAATGATACAAGGCATGGTTCTTCAAAAAGTAGTTGTACACTGACACCTTTATGTAATTATACCTGCCCCAGAGCTACAATCTATATGCTTCTTGCCATTTTTATTTGTTCTTTTCATGTAAACCACTAAAAAATGCATTGATTCAGACTTTGTTGTACATGGACGTCTAACTTTTGGCTACCACCATCACAGTACTATCTCACTGACAAGGGAGTGAAAATCATGCTCATAGTTTTCATTCCCCTATCCTGAATCCTTAGCATCCTCTGGTCATTGACTTCTTCTGTAGCTCTGAAAATCATAAAATGGACCATCATTATTTTTTGCTTTTAATCCTTTGAGGATTTCAATGTTATATTTATTGTATTTCAAGCGATTCTATGCCTCATTCATTCTTGCAACACAATCTGAGCACAAAATATGCAGTTGTTTCCTACAAAGGTTTCCCACCTTGTTTCCCACAAAGGTTTGGGGATTTCTGTGGGGAGACCGGCCCCTTTTTCTGAATGGGTTCCTGTCAATAGTCAGCCCATAAGACCATAAGTGATAGGATCATGATTAGGCCATTTGGCCCATCAAGTCTACTCCGCCATTCAATGATGGCTGATCCATCTCTCCCTCCTAACACCATTCTCCTGCCATCTCCCCATAACTTCTGACACCCGTTCTAATCAAGAATCTATCTATCACGGCCTTAAAAATATCCATTCTTTGGCTCCACAGCCTTCTGTGGCAAAGAATTCCACAGATTAACCAACCTCTAAAGAATTTCCTCCTCATCTCCTTCCTAACAGAACGTCCTTTAATTCTGAGGCAATGATCTCTAATCCTAGACTCTCCTACTAGTGGAAACATCCTCTCCACATCCACTCTATCCAAGCTTTTCATTGTTTCAACGTTTCATTGAGGTCCTCCCTCATTCTCCTAAACTCAAGCGAGTACAGGCCCAGTGCCGAGAAATGCTCATCATATGTTAACCTACTCATTCCTGGGATAATTTTTGTAAACCTCCTCTGGACCCTCTCCAGAGCCAGTACATTCTTCGTCAGATATGGTGCCAAAAATTGCTCACAATATTCAATATAATCCTAGGTCCAACATCTGTGGTGTCATAGGGTTGGCTGGTTGCCCCCTCAATCATAGTAAATAATTTTTAGAGACAGCAGATCAGAAAGAAAAAAGCACCAATTTGTACTGTGAACTAGAAATACAGCGTGGAAACAGGCCCTTTGGCCCACCGAGTCATAAGGTCTCGATAAGATCATGTGAGAGGGGTAGAAATAGGTCATTTCGCCCATAAGGTTTACTCTGCCATTCAATCATGGCTGATCTATCTCTCCCTCCTAACTTAATTCTCCTGCCTTTTCCTCATAACCCTTATTACCCATTCTAATCAAGAATCTATCTATCTCTGCCTTAAAAAATATTCATTGATTTGACCTCTACAGCCTTGTGTGGCAAAGAATTCCACAGTCTTGTGTGGCAAAGAATTCCACAATGGTGCAAAGAATTCTGCACCGACCAGCGATCTCCCCATACACTAGCTCTAGGGGACAATTTACAATTTTACCAAAGCCAATGAACCTAATTAACCTACAAACCTGTATGTTTTTGAAGTGTGGGAAGAAAACGGAGCACTCGGAGAAAATCCATGTGGTCACAGGGAGAGCACATGAACTCTGTACAGACGGCACCCATAGTCCGGATCATAGAAACATAGAAAATCAGTGCAGGAGGAGGCCATTCGGCCCTTCAAGCCAGCACTGGCATTTATTGTGATCATGGCTGATCATCCACAATCAGTAACCCGTGGCTGCCTTCTCCCCATACCCCTTGATTCTGCTAGCCCCAAGAGCTCTATCTTATTCTCTTTTAAATTCATCCAGTGAATTGGTGTCCACTGCCTTCCATGGCAGAGAATTCCACAAATTCACAACTCTCTGGGTGAAAACGATTTTACTCATCTCAGTTTTTAATGGCCTCCCCTTTATTCTTAGACGGTGGCCCTTGGTTCTGGACTCCCCCAACATTGAGAACATTTTTCCTTCATCTAGCTTATCCATTCCTTTTATAATTTTATATGCTTCTATAAGATACCCCCTCATCCTTCTAAATTCCAGTGAATACAAACCCAGTCTTTCCAATCTTTCCTCATATGACAGTCACGCCATCCCGGGGATTAACCTCATGGACCTACACTGCATTCCCTCAATAGCAAAGATGTCCTTCCTCAAATTAGGAGACCAAAACTGCACACAATACTCCAGTTGTGGTTTCATCAAGGCCCTGTACAACTACAGAACGCCAATACTCCAATCCTCTCGTTTTGAAGGCCAACATGCCATTAGATTTCTCCAATGGCTGCTGTGCCTGCATGTTTCCTTTCAGTGACTGATGTACAAGGACCCCCATGTCTCGTTGCACTTCCCTTTTACCTAACTTGACACCATTGAGATAATAATCTGCCACATTGTTCTTGGTGCCAAAGTTGGTAACCTCACATTTATCTACATTATACTGCATCTGCCATGCATCTGGCCACTCACTCAACCTGCCCAAGTCACCCTGCAACCTCTTAGCATCCTCTTCGCAGTTCACACTGCCACCCAGCTTTGTGTCATCTGCAAATTTGCTAGTGTTACTTTTAATTCCATCATCTAAATCATTAATATATATTGTAAATAGTTGCTGTCCCAGCACCGAACCTTGTGACACACCACTCGCCACTGCCTGCCATTCTGACAGGGACCCTTTATTCCTACTCTTTGTTTCCTGTCTGCCAACCAATTCTCTATCCATGTCAATATCCTACCCCCAATACCAAGTGCTCTAATTTTGCCCACTAATCTCCTGTGTTGGACCTTATTGAATGCTTTCTGAAAGTCCAGATACACTACATCCAATCGCTCTCCTTCATCCATTTTACTTGTCACATGATCAAAAAATTCCAGAAGATTAGTCAAGCAGGATTTCCCCTTCAAAAATCCATGCTGACTTGGACCAATCCTTTTACTGCTATCCTAATGCGCTGTTGTTACTTCCATAAAAATTGACTCCAGCATCTTCCCCACCACCAATGTCAGGCTAACTGGTCTATAATTCCCTGTTTTCTCTCTTGCTGCTTTGTTGAAAAGTGGGTAACATTAGCTCCCCTCCAATCCACAGTGACTGATCCTGAATCTATAGAACATTGGAAAATGATCACCAATGCGTCAACGATTTCTAGGGCCACCTCCTTGAGTACCCTGGGATGCGGACCATTAGCCCCTGGGGATTTATTAGCCTTCAGTCCCATCACTGCCAAATACTATTTCTCACCTAATGCAAATTTCTTTCCGTTCCTCTGTCTCCCTAGATCCTCTGTTCTCTAGTACATCAGGGAGATTGGTTATGTCTTCCTTAGTGACGACAGAACCAAAGTACCTGTTCAACTTCTGCCATTTCTTTGTTCCCCATAATAATTTTGCCTGTTTCTGCCTTCAAGGGACCCATGTCTTTATTAATCTTTTTATCTTAACATACCAAAAGAAGCTTTTACTATCCTTCTTTATATTCTTGGCGAGCTTACCTACCTACAGCTTTCAACCCGTATTGCCCTTTTTGTTACCTTCTGATGTCCTTTGTAGGTTTTCCAATCTTCTGGCTTTCCACTACTCTGTGCTACGTTATACACCTTTTGTTTTAGTTTTATTCCATCCCTAACTTCCCTTGTCAGCCACAGTTGCCTCTTGCTCCCTTAGAATCTTCTCTTTGGAATGAAATGATCCTGCATCTTCTGGATTATGTCCAGAAATTCCTACCATTGCTGTTCCACCATCATTCATGCTGGGATCCTTTTCCAGTCGACCTTGGCCAGCTTCTCTCTCATGCCTTCATAGTCTCCTTTGTTCAACTGCAACACTGACACTTCTCCCTCTCAAATTGCAGATTAAGACATCATATTATGGTCACTACCTCCTAGTGGTTCCTTTACCTTGAGTTCCCTTATTAAATCTGGTTCATTAGACAACACTAAATCCAGAATTGCCTTCTCTCTGGTAGGCTCCATTAGGAACCTGGGTCTCCAGTGCTGTAAAGCAGCAACTCTACTGCTGAGCTACTCTGCCATCCTTTTAAACTACATTTCAAAATAATATACAAAATGGTAAATAAATACTGGAAAATACACATAAGAAATAAGCTGAAATATCATGTGAGCATTTCAATAAAAATATTAAAATGTAAAATCCCTGAGGATAGCAATTAGTCCTTGATTGCTTATGCTAGAATACATAATAACAGAATGCACTGAACTCTACTTTTGAAATGTTGTTTTATTGAAATTAATGAAGGTAAATCTCAGAACCAGAGTTCAATAAGCATCTCTTATTGCATTACATATTCCAGCAGATAAAGCAAAATCAATTTTTGCCCTTATACTGAAATATTTTCAGTTAGTATATAGTTTTTGTTAAGACCGAATAGTTT
This sequence comes from Raja brachyura, assembly GCA_963514005.1. Next base: position 32,590,132 of record OY740795.1, on the reverse strand, counting down.
CCTTATGCACAAGTTATTGCTCTGTAGAGGCCACTAAAAAAAAATATTGGATCACATACAACAATGTGTAAAGTTGCCAGGGTATTTTGCAGAGAGACTAGTTCATAAATAGCTTAAATGAAAGTGTCAATTTTAGTGATTCCTCTTGGCTGTGGTAGAAAAAAAACCACAAACAGCAGAGCTAAAGGAGACTCTGAATTTATTGACAGCAGCTTCAGAGTTTCTCTATCAAAGTAGGAAAGGGCAAAAATCCCAAAGTTGTTGTCAGTTCTCCTAGAATAATAACAGCGAGCATCAGCAGCCTTGCGGTCATTATTGCTGCAAACTCTGGTCCATTGTTTTCTAACTTTGAGAGGTTCTGTGGCTCAATGAGTCTCATTCACTCTGGCTGCAATTTGCCTACAGTCTTCAATTGTGAAAATTGATGTGAAAAATCTATTCAATATGTTTCCCATATCCTAATCATCTGTAATAGTTTTACCCAATTTATCTTCTAATAGGCCCATCTGGTCCATGACCTTTGCTTTACCACTAACTTGGTCCTAAAGCATTTTTGACTACCTTTGGCTACACTCTGGAATTTGCCTTTCCTTTTTGCTTATATTTTTGAATGCTTTCTTCAGCTACACACAGATGCCTTTTGTATGATTCCTCCTACTCCTGTCCATTATTTTATATGAGGCTTTGAAAAAATGTAATGTGCTTAACGTTTAGTTTCAATCTAATTACTATCTTAAACCATTAAGTTTTGTATTTTTATCTTGTTACTGTACATACATGTACTTTGTCTCCTGCCTTCTCTAAGAATGCTCGCCTTTTTGTGTTTTTTTAAACTACCATTTTGAAAGTAAGAACATTTTGTAAAGTGCAGATTGTCAATAAATCTGGGGAAAAAAACAGAAAATGATGAAAGTACTCAGCGGGTCAGGCGCCATCTATGCAAAGAGAATCCGAGTTAATGTTTCAGGTTGGATAATAGAACCCTTCACCAGTACCTTTCTGACTAAGGGTCAGACCTGAAACATTAATTATGTTTCTTTCTCAGCACCAGCTATCTGACCTACTGAGTGTTTCCACTGTGTTATGCATTTTTTCAATCTTCTGCAAGACTTTCTTACCTTTAAAATAAGGCACAACATCCCAGGAACTCTCGGTTTACATAGATAACAGCATGCAATAGACAGCTAGGCCATCTCATAACCAATAGATCAGTCCAAAGCTCAGCCATTCTGCAACCTCTAACCCGAGTGATGCAGGACAACTAGACAGGTAATGGGAGGAGGAGCCTCCAAGAACACTCCCTTCACCTGTGAGATCCCAGCATGTGAGTGCTAGAGGCGAGGTGGAATCATTTGCAACCATGACCTTCATCTCCAACAAGAGGGAGTCAAGAGGAAAAAGCTTGGACTATCTTTAATTGGACTTACTGGACTTTACCTTGCGCTAAACATTATTCCCTTTATCCTGCATCTCTACACTGTGGATGGCTTGATTGTAATCATGTATAGTCTTTCCACTGACTGGTCAATCTGGGTTTGAGAATAACACCATTTACAGGATTCCCTGTAAATTACATTCAATCCAGACTTAGAAATATATCACCTTTCTTTCATCATCCCTTTGTCTGAATCGTGAAATCCCCTGCCCAACATTATTGTACTTTTACCACAAGCACTGTAGCAGTTTGGAAAGGTCTCACACCAGCAACATCTCAAGAGCATTTATGGATCTACAATGAATGCTGGACATTCCAGAGACCTCAAAATCCTAAAAACTCAATACATGTATAGTAGGTACTTTTGCAACATATAAGAAGCATTTAGATAGGCACATGGATAGTTTAGATTTAGAGGGATTTGGGCCAAACATGGGCAGGTGAGACTAGTGTAGATGGGGGTATGTTGGTCGGTATGGCCAAGTTGGGCCGAAGGGCCTGTTTCCACAATGTATGACTCCATAATAACCTGAAAGGGTGGTAGCTCCAGTCAACCCTCATTTAGTGCTCCATTAGACCCTCATTTAGACCTCCATTGATACAATTCTTCTTCTTCTTATCGAGTCGACACACAAGATTAGAAGTTGTTCAGCCAGAGCTGAACACACTTCTCGGCATCTGCACAATGGTGTCTGTCTTGCGCTTCTTGTGCTTCTTGTGCGTGGTGGCGGAAAGATTGGTGGAAACAGGGCCGCAACGTGAAAGCTCTTTCCTTGACCCCATTGCGACAATTACAACATTTAGAATACACTTGGATAGTAACATGCATCGGAAAGGTTTGGAGTGTGATGGGCCAGACACAGGGAAATGGAACTAGCTCAGTTAGTCAATTTGATGGGCATGGACGAGTCGGGCTGACGGGTCTGTTTCCAGGCCGTGTAGCTTTGTGACTGATTCAAACTGCAATCTGCAAAAGCCAAAGACCTAAATAGCAGAGGGAGGGAATAAATGTAAATATATATATTTTTAATGGATTAATGTGACGCTGTTGATTTTGCTGCAGGGTGACTCAGGAGGTCCACTGACCTGTTTAAAGGATGGACATTATCAGCTGTATGGAATAGTGAGTTGGGGCGATCGCTGTGGATTGGCGAACAAACCTGGTGTTTATGCTCGTGTCAACACATTCCGTAACTGGATTCAAGGAATAATTAATTAGATTTTGCTGTTTCAACATGTAAATGAAATCAAAAATTAAATTTGGTAGCTCAGCTACAGGTTGTGTTACCCACCCTGTGTATTAATTGTTAATAAAATATAACTTTCCATACGCTGAAAGAAAAGTGTTTGGCCATCTCTTTTCTTTTGATAATTCCAGTTGACTAAACTGCTTGTAAATCCTTCCCTGCAATGTTTGTATTGTATTAAGTCCCAAGAAGCAGATTTGATTGGTCAGCCTTGTATAATAGAGATTATTAAAGTTTAACTTGGTATCAAAGAATTATATGGGATTGGAGGTAGTGATTGCAGTTATTGCATTATTTAGATAGTTCAAAGCCTTGACTACTGCAATTAAATTGTCTTCCAACAATATGGAAAGTCTATTGCTTTTCTCAACAGTGTACTGAGTGGCAATACAAATTGCTGGTCACAATTATTACACTCTGTAGCAACCAGAATTGATAGCAATTATCACTATAAATTTGTTTTAAAATACAAAGCTTTTAACCTGGCAGGTTTACAACCATTTCCCACCTCTCACGGGCTGGATACTTTACTGGTATAATTATAAATGAATAACACTTGTTATCATTTATCATTGCTGCAAAATAGCAATATACTGTAAAAGAATGTTCTGCTTTAAATTTTAATGCCCAGTAAAAACTATCAGATCTTTCAGATAAATGTTATAGAGACCCCTTAACCGAATCCTGGCTGCTTACCAAAGACAATTTAAGGCACAAAGCCAGCATTACATGGGTTGACCTCAATGGTAGTCTTCTGCAAGAAAGGCATGCAGGTGGTGATGGTTTCATTTTATAGTCGCTGCCTATGGATTAGATTATGAGGGGGAACTCTCAGAAGGGCAGAGATGCTGGCGCACAGACCAGCCAACGGCAACAGACAGTAGTCAGTCCCGTTTCCAGCTGTTGAACACCTCATTATGCCACCAGCACCAGATGGGTGAGGTCAAGAATGTGGAAAGGCTCCTGCATAACTCCTCCTCCACTTGAGGAAGATTTATGCACAGCCCTCTTTGCTTTGAAGTGGCTCGCATTAATTATTTTAGCAATGGGCACAGGAACGACTGAATTGTAGGAATGCATTCAGAGAAGATCAAACAGACTGGCATACTTGCAGAAATTTTAATCAAGTGTCCTGGAAGTGGAGCACATGCCCCCATTCAGAGGACAGGAGCTCAGTTCCTTTCTTGTCCCTTCTGTCGGGAGCTGAGCACAGTTCCCTGTGCTTTTTAAGTCATATCTCTGCAATCTCAGTCTTCCTCCTGTTTATAGACTGCTGAGGGTCTTGAACTTCACACAGTGCCAACAGTAGTTGCTCAAATGCTTAGATATTGAAGGATCTTACTGTTTAAATCTGGTCAATGACACTTCTGAAACAGTTTTATGTGTTTCATCCTGTCTGGAAGCGATTCACACCTGTCTGGGGTGATTCTTATTATCTCTTTGCCTGTTTCATGCATTGTCAACATCATGCAAGATTAAATATCATCTACTTGTGGATTAAGTCTATGCTGTCAGTTCCTTTTATGTTTCAATTCCTAGTACTCAGGCAGTCAGGAGGGTTGCAGTAATGAAGGCTGCTGCTTAGACATAGATCTTACAAACCCCGAGTGTGAACTCAGGGTCATCAGTAGCCACTGTTTGGCAGCTCTGGGCACTGTGTGGCAATTAAAAGTGTCATCCACCATTCATGCATGCAGCTCTGTAATAATGCTCTGGACGTCAGTGAGTGACAACAGGAATAGTGAGCAGCCACAGGTGAACAGCTCCAATATAATACTCACTCCACCATTTTGAGTGACAACCTCTAGCCCATGACCTCCCCCAAACTCACAACTTGAACGTGAATAAAACAGACAGGGAACACCATTTAAAGGACCCGAAGCTACAGGGAGAGGTTGAGCAGGCAAGGACTCCTTAGAGCACAGGAGGATAAGCAGTGATCTTATTGAAGTGCATGAGATCACGAGGAGATTAGATAGGCTAAATGCAGAGTTTTTTACCCAGAGTAGGGGAATCAAGAACCAGTACTGACACCCTCATACTTTGATGGTCTGGGATATATTTTCAATTTGTATCAATCTATGAGTTGTTACCATTGTTGGATAGGTTGACATTTTGCACCAAAACTGAATTGCCCCTAAAATGAATGGTTTATAAGGTAATTTCATAGTGGAGTTAAAATTCAACCATGTAGTTGGAGAAAATAAGTCCTATTTACCTTTCCTTAAAGTGGGCATAAGTGAATCACGTGAGTTTTTACAATTCAGTAATCCCATCGTCATTGGTACTGATTTCAGTATTTTTGTACCAAATTAGATAATTAACTGAATTTAAACTCCACAGCTGCCATGGGAGATTTGAACTCCAGGTCCTTGATTCAGGCGCCTAAATTTATAATCCAATAAGCTAACCTTTATGCTACTATCCCCTCATTCAACCCACCATAAAAATGTAAAAGTTGTCCACTAAGCACAAGGATTAATTGTTGACAATATGGCCAATTACTCTTCTTTTAAAGCTATGTACAGCATATCTATAGCACAAATCTTATATTAGTTTAATTTTGAGATGCAGTGCAGAAACAGGCCCTTCGGCCCACCGGGTGTGCACCAACCGGTGATCACCCCATACACTAGCAATATTCTACAAACCAGGGACAATTTTAAATTTTACCACAGTCAATTAACCTACAAACCTGTACGTCTTTGGAGTGTAGGAGGAAACCTGAACTCCCGTAGAAGAGCCATGTGGCCACGGGGAAAACATACAAACTCTGTACAGACAGCAACCCTAGCCAGGATTGAACCCGGGTCTCTGGCGCTGTAAGGCAACAACTCTACCGCTGTGCCACTTTGCCGTCCCACCCCTTGCCAAGACATTAAAGTTATTAAAACACAATTTGCTCTACGGAGCAAGCGACATTGTTTGCATTATCAATAGCAGACCATGGAGACAGATACTCTATACTAAGCTCTGTCATAGGAAGAGATTATTGGGCAGAGTTGAAAAAACTTAAGGAAGTTCTCAACGTTTCCTTGAAACATTCCCACTGACATTTTGGAACCATCACCAATGATTATGCAAAGAAAAAACCAGTACAATGCAATTGGGAGTCTAGACCCCATGCATCAGGATCCCACCGAGAAACAGAAGAAGCACTCCACCGCAGAAACTACCTGCGCACCCGTGTCATCAGGTACCCTCTGCCCCTTCTGTGGAAGAGTCTGCGGTTCCCACTTTGGCCGCATTGATCACCTCAAAGCCCACTAAACCAAACAAGTAGAAGAAGCATCAGAAGAAGAGCTACCTGTTATGCTGTAAGGAGATGATGACTGGAGGAGAAGGGGGAAGAAGAGAATGAGAAGTAAAGAGTCATCCCGGACAATCAGCTATATTACAGATTGGGAACACTTAAATGACTGTAATAAAAAAACATGATCAAGGACGATGCATATTATTTTTCTAGATTATCAGGGCTACTCAACTTATTTGAGACACAATGAACTGCAGATACTGAAATCTAGAGCAAAACACAAAGTGCTGGAGTAATTCAGCATATCAAATGACAACTGTGAACGGAATGGCCAAGCGATGTTTCGGGTTCGGAACATTTTTCAGACTTGTTGATTCCCCCCACAGATGCTCCCTGACAAGCTGAGTTACTCACGCACTTTTTTTCAGAGTTTCTGTGGCATTTCTAATAGCTGCATTATTTATTGCATGATAGATATTACAATGTCATGTTGTGATATCGACAACATATTGTAATATCATGTATTTCAATATCAATTATAATTAGTATTGCAACAATATGGGATTTGTTTTTTATTTCAACCCCATATGTATTGCCCAAATTCCTCCCGTCCAACCCATCCTCAAAAAAGTTTACCTACAAACCAATTTCCCACTTCACCAGACACTGGAGTTTCTGCAGAGTTCCCATTTAGCACTCAAAGCTCATCACATAAAACAGGAAGACAGGTTTATCCGCGTGACTGCCACAAGTTAAGTGGAGACATAAGGAACTGAAGATGCTGGAATCTTGAGTAGAACACAAAGTGGTGGAGAACTCAACGGGTCAGGCAGCATCGCTGGAGGATATGGATAAGCAATGTTTTTGGTTAGGACACTTCTTCATGCATGACCCATCAGTAGAAGGGTCTCAACCCAAAATGGCATTTATTAATGCCCTCCAGAGATTCTGCCTGTCCTGCTGATTTCCTCCTTCATATATATTGTGTTCTACAAAAGTTAAGTGAAATTTGCTAAATACCTCCAGTGGCTTAAGTATTTTTTGCCCACCAAGAAAAACTCTCCCATCATTTATGGGGAACTTTCTGAATCAAATATGGCCACATGCTAAAGTGAAATGAACTATTCCCATTTGGTCTGTAGTAAAGCCTAACAACATTTGCTAACCAAAAAAAAACACATCCAAGACTTAAATTCAAGACTTTCTTAATTTTTAATGCATACTTTTTAAATTAGATAAAAATTATGTTTAAATTGTTTAATCCATGAATGAATAGAAAATTATTAAAGAAAAGTACCTTGCAGTGCAGAAGGTGCATTAATTATGTATGCAAAATTTGACTAAAAATTAAATGTAGCTTATATATAATGTTGGGCAAAATGTGCCATTTAAAAACTAGGACAGCAATTAGTCGTGTGAGCATTTTATTTTTTATCGAGTTTCATCTTGAACCTCTTTGCTTGAAGTAGCTCAGTTGCATCTGGCATCACATCTGTCCGCTGAGAATCTTCTGTACTCCTGTTTGCCTGAGCTTGCTGATAATAAAAAGAGGAACATGAGCTTTTGACTTCATGCATAATAATTCTGTGTTAATACTTTGCAGTCACATTCTATAAGACATCAATCATTTTCCATTTTCAAGAAAGCACAAAGAATTGCTTCAAGCATTAAAACTTCAGAAATGTAGGATATTTTAAATTGTCCTTCAATATAATTTGATTAGACCCCTTCACATCATTCTGAGTACGTAGACATATAAATGATTTCCTGTACTTTAAAAAGGTAATTATTGAACTTGCTGCTCCCCTGGGGAGCCGTATCTGCCAGAGGACATTTCAGAAGTCAGGGTGCACGGTGCACTTTTATCGTCTGACCATTCATTTAAAGGGTAAGCACCATTCATTGAAGAAACTACCCACCAGAATGATTCCTGAAGTTCCAGTTTTAATGCTTCATAACCCAAATACATAGATTCTTGCTAAAAAGGATCTAGGTCAGTAAAACTCCAAATGCACAAGTGCAACTTAACCTGAATCTGCCATTTATTAAGATCTTCATTTGACATCAGATGCTGAATGTATGTATGATATTCTTACATTCCCCGATGCTTTCAATTTGACTGTGGCTGTCATATTAAAGCATTATTTTTGGTGAACTCATTTCTTATCACACCCAATGTTACTCGGGGAGCATACTGTTTAAATTTAGATCATATTTTATCTGGTTCACTTATACGCTTTCAATGTGTAATGTGCCTTTAATGATCCTATGCTATTGATGCACAGATTCAGAGTTTAACTTGTTTCATCAAAGAAAGGAAACCAGACAAAAAGAATATTCTTCAAGAGTTTGTGTGCTGCAAAATCTGGTTGTCTATCATTATAGAGGCAGAGAATTATCACAAAGTCCCTTGTGCTCCACATCACCATGCAAGGATTTTTAATGCACACCTTGTGAAGTTAAAGGGGCAGAACTAAGAGCAGCTCCTGGTTAGTCCTGGCTAATGCAGTGCTGCCATTATGGCAATTTCACGTTTGCTGTCTGCAGATGAGAACGACTATATCAATACTGGTATATTGATATACCCCATTGCAAGAAGGACTTGAGGGCTTTAGAAAGGATGCAAAGGAGGTTTACCGGAATTATGTCTAGATCCTGGGTTAATAACCACAGGGAGAGTGTGGACAGTCTTGGGTTGTTTTCCCTGGAATACCGAAGGTTTAGGGGAGACCTGAAGTACAGGCGGTTTGTGTTATATGCCTTTGATTTATGCATTTTTAATACCAAAGCTTGACTTTCGAAATAGCTCGTTCAAATGTACTATGGTACTGGCAACACTGTACTACAACTCACCGTGAATTGTTTCAACTGCTTGGCAGCATCTAGAGTGTCCAGACCGTGTGTATGGGGCATGTTAGCAGCGAGTCTAACCATTTCCACTTTATGATAACCTGGCGGAGTCCAACCAATCCCACGGGTCCAGTTAAGGTCAGATTTGTAAGCAACCTAGGAAAAAAACATACAGCCGGTGAGAAACCTCCAGGCCATTTTGCTCCAGAATCACCCAGGATGTAAAAGCTATTTGCTGCATCTTAAGCCGCAGAGGACAAGACATCGGAGCAGAATTAGGCCATTCAGCCCATCGAGTCTGCTCTGTCGTTTGATCATGGCTGATCAATTCTTCCTTCTCAACCCCATTCTCCTGCCTTCTCCCCGTTACCTTTGACCTCCTTACTAATCAAGAACTTATCTATTTCCACCGGATTAATTGGCCTCCACTGCTGTTTGTGGCAATGAATTACACAGATTCACCACTGTTTCCTTTCTAAAGGTATGTCCTTTTATTCTGAGGCTGTGCCCTCTGGTCCGAGACTCTCCCACTACTGGAAATATCCTCTCCACATCCACTCTATGTCATTAGCGGGGACATTTTTGATTTTAGCAGATATATTAATTATTATAATAGATTATCTGGTTTCGGCCCACATTCTAAAGATGTGCAGGTTTGTAGGTTAATTGGCTTCTGTAAATTGTCCTGAGTGTATAGGATAGAACTACCGTATGGTTGATCGCTGGTCGGCGTGGACTAGGTGGGCCAAAGGGCCTGTTTCCATGATATATCTCTAAAACTCAAACTAAAACTACAATGTTACTAAACACCTGCAACTGAGCCACATTTCATCATTTGCGTATTCATTATAGTCAATGGGAGTCCTTGTCCTTGGAAAACAAGCACATTGTTCGTTCAAATTTACATGCAAGCTTAATTCAGAAACCAATCACCATTACTTACATCACTTTGTAGTTTGTAGGCTTCTCGAGCATGCTTCACATTTAGCTGTTCCGGATCACATGTCCATTGATGCAAGCGCTGCCTGTAATTAACATTACTAGCTTGCTCCTGACTTCTTTTAGCTTGTACAAAACTAGGCTGGTCCAGGTGGAGATGGTACTTAGATTTACCCTCCTCAAACTCTCTCTTGTATTCATTGGCACTCTGCAGTCTGCTGGCAGCCAGTAAATGCTTCATTTTTTTATCATCATCAACACTGCGGCACCCGATCTGTTGTCCCCTCTCTTCCACAAATGCCTGTTTGTATTTGTACTACCAGAAGAAATAAAGCTTTTAAAAGCAAATGTATAATATTTACATGCATCTAACACTGTGAAGAGTGAGCTTACAATTTTATTGTACAATCATTTAAAGCAATTTTTTAAAGCAATCACTACGTTATTCATCCTAAGTCTTTACAATAATTAATAACTGTATTCGAACTTTGTAGTTGATAGCAATCATCCTTATTTCAAACAACAAATACAAACAATTAGCATTATTTGTGTACATTATTTGAAAGCAATTAAAAAAATCAAATGTATTCAATCACATTGATCTGAAACACTACATGGTAAAATATAAGGACATTTTATAAATCTTAAAATGCAGTATGGACTGGAACTCATTCTTTTTTTTGTTTTACAGACAATAAGACTCATTTAGAATTTCATGAATTCAAGTAAATGGAATATAGTTTCAATAAAGGTATATTAAACTGAAATATTTAGACAGGATTTACATTTTATAGAAAAATATTGGTTCTTACATCGCTGGCTATTTCCCTTGATGCTTTGGCGGTCTGGAAGGGAATAGCATCCAGCCTAAGGTCATAACCCAGTGCCCTTGACTGTTCCCAAGATGTCTTGTAAGCTTTCTGTAATATTAAAAACAACAATTCATTCTCTCCATTCGGAGTGTGCTCACATCTGGTTCTCTTTACCACACTGAAGATAGCATTTCTAGTTCCCCACCAAAACCCTGAATGAATAACAGAACGTGCACCAGGACGGTCTTGGACTGCTGTTTCTGCAAGGAAGCAGCAGACATCTTCTTAAAACCTTCTTACAGCATTTGTGCTGAAAGCAGGAATCCCCAGCAAAGGAACATTGAGCATCAGTAGCAGAGAACAAGACACAAAATCCACTTTCTGGAACATTCTCCTTTTACCTCGAGAACATATTAAAACACACTGCCATCTAAAATAAATAGTGCAAAGCAGTGAAATGAACAGTATTAATAATATACAGAGCTGATAATTAAATTTAGACAACTACAGTTCAATTATCAAGAAGTCATTCATTTTTCTTATTCAGAAATAGGTATAGGTGATATCACATTTTTGCGCTGATTAAGAATCAGTTCTTTTGGACATTAGACTTTAGAGACACAGCGTGGAAACATGCCCTTCAGCCCACAGAGTCTGCGCTGACCAGCAACCACCCCATACACTACCACTATCCCATACACTAGGGACAATTTACAATTTTACCAAAGCCAATTAACTTACAAACCTGTATGTCTTTGGAGAGTGGGAGGAGACCAGAGCGATCACAGGGGGAACGTACAAAGTCCGTACAGACAGCACCCATAGTCAGGATCGAATCCGGGTCTCTGGTGCTGTAAAGCAGCAACTCTACTGCTGTGCCACCGTGAGCAGTCAGGCCACAGCAGTCATTTTTGTGTGCCAATTGGATGGTTCATTCTATATGTAATGAGCATCTCATGGCACCACAATGTATACAATTAAAATGTAGCTACATGCACCCACCATTGACAACAATTCCACTTGCTGGGGTTACCTCGACTATAGTTCATACCCTGCTCCATTTGACCCTAAGGCAGAAGAATTTGCATTAAGCCATAGCTCGCTGCAGCTAGAAATGTTGAGCCAGACATATTGAAAGAATGGGAATGTCAGTAAGAATTTGTCTGCAAACATTTACCTAATATATAATATAATCATCGGGAGCTTTATTATAATTCTCTGGAAGATAAAATGTTACTAATCAAATTGAACTGTGAGTTAATACTCAATCCACTAACTTACATCACTGATATTGTAGGCATTGATTCGTGCTCTCTTGAAATCAGGATGGTCAGGTGGTATTGTAGATCTGTGCATCGTCTCCGCATATTTAGATCTATACAGTCTCTGCAAAGCAATGCATCACTAAATTAGATCTCACTTTAAAATCAACTTTCTCTCAAGTGGAAGATCAGTTGCTATAAGCACATCGATGATGAGAAAGATCAAAGCAAACAGATGTTTGACTGGATGAAAAAAAATCTCAAATTGATATTTGCTAAATTTACCTTTAAGATCTCAAGTGCATGCTGTGAAATTGTGAAATTGTGTTTTCTTTTCTTGACTGATACAATACACCAGTAACTGAAAATTCAACCATCTTACTTTCTACTGATAATATTTGGTCCAAACAGCACCAAACGATAGGCAGAAGGTAGCATTGTAGCAAAATAAATGATTTAACTATAAAGTTTAAAAGATTATAATGTATAATTGTAATTATTTTCTACTCCTCGAGGTGACTAGTCAACAATTGGAATCTTATAACAGAATATCCACATTTGCAAAATAGGATCACTGTGAATTCAAGAAATGTCATTAATTGCTGTCAAAAAACACAAATGTTGCTATATCATCTGGACCACAAACATCAGAAATGGATTACTGTGATGCAATTGGACCGTGCCTTTGCTGAAACACTAGAAGAAATTAATTAAGCACCTAAGATTAGACCTGACAACTCAACCCAAGCCCCACAAGACCTGATCTCTACGTGTGAAACCCAGGTTGGTCTGGCTGACCATTCTGATAAAACATTCGGAGTCAGATCAGGCTAAGCTGAGGAGAGTGGTGTAATTTCATTCACATTATCACATCAGTCCTTAGTGTTTGTTGTTTCTTCTTTAGACAGGTTAATTAACAGTGTGCGTGACATTGTTATATTTATGGCATGGTTGGGTCAAGTCAGTACAGGAAAAAAAACTAAATATCGGGCTTGAGTCTGATTCAGAGTTGCCGTGATCATGTTGAGTCAGGTTTTAATGTTGAATCCACGCAATCTTCTACGAAAGAAAGACGTGGTTATAACATCACCTGTACACAGTTCCTCAAAACTTAGACCAAAGCTTGGATGAAATGTTAAGGCCTAACAATAGGAATAGCTGGAACAATGTAATGAACACAGAACACCCTCTCCTTTTCCTCCAACCTCTCCACCAATCTAAGAATAAACTAGAAACCTGTCGCCTAACGATAGATCAAGGATCATTACTACCCCGCTGGGCAGCATGATCCACAATCCAGACCGGTGCTAAGGGGAAGTTTTTGCTTGCTTTCCATATAATTTTTTTGTTCAACCACTTGGAGACAGAATTATTGAAGTGATAATTACTATTAGGCCACTGGCATTTCTTAGCACGTGCTCCCTCTCACTCTACCCTGCTCCCCCACTTCTGCAAGGAAACCAGTGAAAATGCAAAAAATGACAATAGATTTATATTTCCTTTCAATATCACAGTCAAAGGAAAAGGAGAAAGAGGAATGCTCTCTGAATTAATTATCGCACTTCCATCAAACTACATTTACTTATTCTGCTGCAGAAATTCTATCACAGATCTGAAGAGAAAGATTGGATGCAGCAGTAAAACATTATTGCCACATGAAAGGATGCTTCAAATCCCTCCCTTAACATACATCACTGCATTGCAGGTAGCTTGTCTTAGCATGGATGATGTCTGCAGAATCAGTCACACTTGTAAACTTCAAGGTATCAGGATGCTGTCTGTACTTTTTCTGGAGAACAAAGAAATGAAAAATTTAATTAAATATACTGTTGAAAATAAAAAAAAATTACTAAGTATCTAATGGATTCAGACTCTCTTCCCCCACATCTGTTCCAAGAATGTCACTTCTGTTCAAGGATGATTATAATGTTTTGTGAGTGTGATAATAATCTTTATGTGTCACTCCTAACTGTGCACGTCTTTTACTGGTAAACCTAGCAACTGAATCTGCCGAGGAGACTAGACATCACTAAGTGACCAGAAGAGCAAATTTGCACTGGATGAAGGTGTTCTTCCAGAGCGATAAAAGATGAAGTTTGTATGGAAATATTCATGTTCACATTTTTTGTGCACCACACTACTGCTGATTGCACAACAATCTTTGCACCATTCTGCTGTTTTGCATTTGTTGTTGTACGCATTATTGTATCCATTACCATATAGTGTTTACTCCATGTGTTTACTCACAGCTTCTTGTGAACATTGCCCTGATGTTTATAATCATACACTGAATCTTTATGTTCTTTTACTATATTCCTTTCGGGAAAAGTTAAAGAAGCAGACTCCATTCACACGGTGACCAATTATTTAAATGCAATTCTCTTAAGTTAGACAAAAAAAAAATTGCCAGAAGATAGAAAGTATAAAATGTTCAACAGGAATATATTATTCCATCTGATCAATCATGATTTTTGGAACACAGGCAGCACCTTTAGAAAGGAGATGAGGAGGAATTTCTTGAGACAGAGGGTGGTGAAATCTGTGGAATTCATTCAGCTACAGATGGCTGTGCAGGCCATGTTGTTGGGTATTTTTAACGCAGAGATTGACTGGTTCTTGATTAGTAAGGGTGTCAAAGGTTGTGAGGAGAATGCAGGAGAATGGGGTTGAGAGGGAAAAATAGATCAGCCATGATTGAATGGTGGAGTACACTTGATGAGCCAAATTACTTATTTCTGCCCCGATGACTTTTGAACTTTTTCACTAAACGTTCATTTGACAGACCTCTACAATGTTTGACCCTTATTAGAAATTTGCAATCGCATTACACCATCTAATGTAACAGTTGCTCGCTTTCCATGGGCAACCTAATTCATGGGGAAATTAGTATTGATATCGATGTTATTTTATGATTGTCACGTATAACGAAATACAATGGGAAGCTTTTGTTGTTGTGCTATTCAACTAAATCAAATCATACCATACATGAGTACAGTCAAAGCACAACTAAGTAGTCCTGGCAATGATGTGTCCAGTAGCTTCTTCCCCAACTCTGCCTGAAATCTGGTTGAAAGCCAGAGTTAGGATTTGGAAAAGTTATTTTAAACAACCTCCAATGCTATAAATGATAAAGGATTACCTCACTGATAAGTTCACTGGCCTTCTTCACCGTCTCAATCTGTGGCGAGCCCTGTGCCATCCATGCAGCGCCTCTCAGGAAGCTTAGATCAGACTTATATTGTATCTGTTGAAACAAAAGAAATGCATGTATTAATTTACAACAACAATGAAATATAGAGAACAACAGTTTTAAAAAGCAAATAAAGAAATTATTCAGAGATTCAAATACAATAATTGTGCAAATTCATCATTGAGTCAGTGAGTGTCTAGTTCATTATTTAAATCGCCAAATCATAAAACATTTCTGGGCCAAATGCTGGAAAATAGGATTAGTATAAGTGGGTGCTTGATTGTAAGCATGGACAGGTTTGGGTGGCACTGTAGCGCAGCGGTAGATTGCTGTCTTACAGCACCAGAGATTAGCAAGATTGAACGAGAACTTACCAGTTCGAAGGTTGATCTTTATTTCATGAGGAGTCGAAGTGAGGGATTTCGTGAAGAGCCCGCCGGCGCGCATGCTCGACATACTTCAAAGTAGCGGCGTGGAATCACAGAACCAACAATAGAAATGACTTCGCATAGTATGATTGAATTGACTAAGATTACCAGATGAAGGTGATTGAGGGTTGGGCGAGGAGGGCACGAAATCCCTCACTTCGACTCCTCATGAAATAAAGATCAACCTTCGAACTGGTAAGTTCTCGTTCAATCTTACTATTTCATTTCGGAGTCACGTGAGTGACTTCGTGAAGACTTCAAAGCTTCTGTGATTACACGCCCTGGACCACGTCCATGCTGACACACCACTACCAGGGATGGATGGGAGGAACAAACTGGCTCAATAGCTCATACTGCAAAACAAAAGCATATTTATTAATAACAAATCAAAAACCCCTCATGCGGGGACATCTCCACGTTCTTGACCTGCATTCAGCACGGCTTCTGCGAACTGTAGAGGAGCAGCAACAGGCTTGTTATAAAAACGCTGGAACACAGCTTCATTCGCCCATCCTGCTGTGGCGAGAATTTGGTCCATGGGCACCTCCATGACCCTCGCCGCTGACGTCGATGCAGCCCTGGTGGAATGAGACTTGAACACATTAGTGTCGATACCTGACTTACCCAAGACGACTCGAAGCCACCTGGATATCGTCTGGACTGTCACTCGATGATGAGGTCTCTTATGAGTGACAAGCAGGTATCTCTCCATTTCTCTGATGCGTGCCGTCACCTTGACATAGTGGCGGATATGTGAGGCTAAACATAGCCTAGCATCTGCGGGGTATGCCGGGAACTTCAGCTGCAGCCCTGTGCACCCAGGTCTATGCTGCTTTAGTAGCTCGTCAACGAAAAAGACTACTTCTGTAGGGGTAGATGTCATTCTGTCGACACGCAGTTTGTGTAGTGTCTGTACCCTCTGAGCTGAAGTCAGCGCTAGTAACATCACCAGCTTCATGGTGAGTTGGTCCAGTTGGAGCCCTTCCATGGGAGACCACGTCCTGAGCAGGGTTAATACGTCCCTGACATCCCAGGTGATATTATAGCGTGGTGTAGGCGGATTCATATTGAATATACCCCGCATGAGTCTGGACACTAGCCTGTTGGATCCTACCCCAATCTTGAGGTAGAATGATAGCGCACTTCTGGCGCTGTTGATGGCACTGTAACTTAAGTGTTCATCATGGTGCAACCCCGCGAGGAATTCCAGGACGTCGGTTATTGTCATGTCATCGTACGTGATGCGAGAGCGGCTGCAGTAGGCTTCCCACTTCTTAATATGCGAGCGGTATCTTCGCCTTGTGGACTCTCGACACGACGCCCCGATGGTATCCATGGTCCAAGCCGAGAGGCCGTATTGGACTAACGGCCTGTTCAGAACCTGCAAGCCAACAAATTTAAATAGCCATGGCAGGGATGTGGCTCCCCTGACACAGGGTGAGTAACCAATTGTGGGCAAACCTTCAAAAGGACCCAAGGTTCGTTGAGCATGTCAAAGACCACCGGATACCAAGGCTGTGTGGGCCAGTCGGGTATAATAAGGATGCCCTTGGCAGCATCTGCCTGAATCTTTCGCAATACCCGACTGATGAGGCAAAACGGAGGGAAGGCATAGAAAACCCAATTCCCCCAGTCCAGCGAGAATGCATCTAGCGCTATTGCCCCAGGATCTGGTTCCCATGAAACGTAGGCTGGTACCTGATGGTTCAACCGTGACGCAAAAAGGTCAATGTCCGGTTTACCAAATTTGGCTGTGACTTTAGCAAAAATCTCAGGATGCAACATCCATTCAATGTTGTCATTAAATTTGCGTGACCTGGTGTCCGCCACAGTGTTAAGCTCACCTGGCAAATAGGTAGCTGAAATCCAAATGTCTCTTTGAATACACCAGAGCCAAATTGAGTTAGCCAATTTGTCACACGAAACTGACCTGGTACCACCCATATGGTTTAAATATGCCACAGCTGCGGTGTTGTCTATTTGGAGACGGACGTGTGCTCCAACAAGCTTGGAACAATATGCACGAAGTCCGTGGAATGCTGCCAGCAACTCCAAATAGTTAATCCCTTGAGTCAACAACATCGATGCCTCAAGGGTGTCCCATCTACCCCCACAACTAGAGCAATTATCAGTAGCTCCCCAGCCATTGGAGCTTGCATCAGTCTGTAAATATACCACCGGATTAGCCTCCCTGACAGGCTTAAATGAGTTGCTAATGTGACACACCCACCATTGCAACTCAGTTATCGCTTCGGACGGCAGCTGCATAGATCGATCGTAATGACCAGCGTTCCATTTTAACGCAGTAATTTTAGCTCTTTGCAAATTCTGATAATGCAAAGGTCCATATCGTGCTGCCGGAAACAAAGCCACTAACTTGCCAATTACTGTGGCTGTATGCCGAATCGATGGTATATTGGTGCCAATTAAATCTCTGCACACCTTAGTGACTTCCTCAATTTTGTTAATTGGTATAGTTATCCTCATGCTCATTGAGTTCACCGTGAACCCTAGGTAATTAATTACCTGGGCAGGGCAGAACTTTGATTTCTCTGGATGGACAATGAATCCTAATTGTTGAAATATATTGACAGCAGCTGCAACACCCTGTTCAGCCAATTGCAGGGTGTGGCCCACAATAAAGACATCATCTAAATAGGCCATAACTATATGATGTCGTTGTCTCAAATAAGCCATGATTGGCTTCACCAATTTAGTGAACAATCTAGGGGCTGTAGTAAGCCCATTAGGCAAAGCCTTATACTGCCAAAGTTGCCCCATCCAGATAAATTTCAAAAACCTTCTATCATCTTTCTGGATGGATACTGAATAATATGCATCCCTCAAATCAATGCATGCCATAAAGCAGCCATGAGAAATCAATGATTTGGCTGTTTCAAACGTATCCATTTTAAAATGAGTATATGTTACAAACGTATTCAAACGGGTTAGATCAATAATGACACGACAGCCTCCATCCTTCTTAGGTCTAGTAAATATGTTCGAAACAAATTCAATTGGCTCATGCACTGTTTTCTCAATCACACCCTTCTGTTCCAAACTTAAAATTTCCTTGTAACCTGCTGCCTGTTCTGCAGCAGACAATTTGAACGTACGACCAGGCATGTGCTGGGATGGAGGAATGTCGCCATTAATAAACTCAATTTTATGCCCCTGAATATTCCGCAACACATACTCATCACCAGTAAAATTACCCCATGCATCCAAAAACAACCGTAAACGACCACCAACATGGGAAGTTAAACAGAGAGAAAAGAGAGAACCAGACCCCCTCACCTCCGTGGTTACCGGCGGTCCTTGACACGTGTGGGTGGCCGTGGAGGTGCTGGGTTGGCTTGAGGGCGCGGCGTCTTCGATTTCCAGAAAGGTCTCTGCCGACCCTGTCCTAAAAAAGACCCTTGGTGCTGGTTCTGGTGTTGTTGTCGTTGTGGAGCTAGAGGGTGAGTCCTCGTCGAGGCACTGGCCGACCCTCGTGAGCGAATGTATGGAGCTTTTGAGCCGGACGGTGTGGGGGCACTCTTAGAGCGCATGATCCCCACCGTTTTGGCTTGTTCGTCAAGCTCTTTGACTCTCTTCGAGAGGTCCTCACCAAAGAGCTGACGGGGCGGCGGCGGCGGTGGTGGTTTGCACAATCCTGCAAACTTCGGGTTGAGTGCTGGGCGGATGCTGTTTTTGCGAAACCCGTTGATTTTGTGCTGGGTCGCGCACAATAAGGCCAGAGCATCTTCCTGCTCCAAATTCAGCTCGTCCTCGTCCACCGACCGCGCAAAGGCGGTAATACCGGCCGTGAGGAGTTTCAGGATCCGCTGCAATTGTAGCTCTTGTTGACGGATAGCCGCACTGATGTTGCCCCATATTGGCGTATTGACCACAGGCACGTTGAGGGAGTTGCAGTTTGATGGAGCCTTGTGACGGCTCATAGCCTGGATGAGGACTTCTTCCTGCAGCACCTGATTATTAAGAAAGTCCACTGTGGCTGCCAGCTTTGAATTGAGAGGAAGACCAGCCGTATGTGGGGCCGCGAATTTGGTCGCCACATCCAAAAGTTCCTCCGCTGGCACCTCCACCGGAGGTGGTACGGGATCCACCAGAACCTCCTCCTCGTGCTGCTCCAGGCTGATAGTAGATGTTGGTGAAGACGCCCTGTGCCTGTTGCTGCCCTGCTGTTGTTGACGTTGAAGCAGGAGCTCCAGCAGCCGCTCCATACGGTCAATACGCCCTTCACCCTGAACACTCAGGTGGTCGGAGTCCTCCGGCTCTGAAAAGAAAACCGGGCTCCTGTCATCGGCCCGCACCTCGTCGAGGCCCTGCCGGTGCCGGTAGTTGTCGCTAACAGCCGCCGAGGCGAAACTGCGCGATTCCTGCGCGGGCGTGTTCAATCGCCTCCGTTTAGCGAGAGCTGAAGCCGCTGCCACTAAGGGCACATGCGGCGAGGTGTTGGCACCAGCCGAAGCATGGCTGCCTGGGGCCCGCGCAGTCTTGCCGGCTGCCCACATCGTGGACGTTGCCAACGCATGGTGCCGCCCACCCATCCATGGGGGGCTCGGCGACCGCGACGAGACCCGACTCAACCGACCCGTCCCGGCGTCGAGAGTCGGGGTGTGCCGGCTGGACCTCACAGCCGCCCCGGGTCTCGCCCTGGAACCTGACTGCTCCTCCGCGACAGGCAATGCCTTAGCCCTAACAGGGTTAGGCTTCTGGGCTCCTCCCCTCCCCCTTCTCGGAGGGCTGAGTGGAACAGGCCGTGCAACGGCACGCGCCCTGCTCGAGGTCGCCAGCGAGCCCGCTGACAACCTGACTGCCATGGCAGGGTCCCCCTGCTCTGGCGGCACACCACACTCCTCCTCGTCGAACTCCTCCGAGCTGTGGTGTGCTGGCGGATCTGGACCTGTGAACACAGGGCTTACCCACATCTCCGCCTGAGTCCCGGCCTGCGCTGCAGGTACTGCCGATGGTAAAGGCCCCGGAACTGTTGACCGGCGAACTCGTCCTGACGTCCTCCGGCCCTTCGAACTCCCATCCATGTCCTTGCTGCAAGACATAATCAGACAACAAGGACCACCAACTAAAGGTGGAATACTCACCTCCGTGGCCCCTTATGAAGGGCTGGCGAGGAGCGCGCTCCACCGCCAGCCGTCGCAGCAACGCGTTACGACGATATGTCGAGCATGCGCGCCGGCGGGCTCTTCACGAAGTCACTCACGTGACTCCGAAATGAAATCATGCTTAATTCTGACTGTAGGTGCTGTCTGCATGGAGTTGTACATTCTCTCCATGACCTGCGTGTGTTTTCTCCAGGAGCTCTGGTTTCCTCCCACCAAAGGCATACAGGTTTGTAGGCTAATGGCACAAATTGTAAATTGTGACTAGTATGTGTAGGATAGTGTTAGTGTGCGGAGATCGCAGGTCGGCACGGACTCGGTGGGCCAAAGGCCCGATTTTGCACAGTATCCTTAAACCAAACTAAAGCCCTGTTTAGTTTAGAGGTACCACATGGAAACAAGCCCTTGGCCCACCGCGCCCATGTCAACCCTCAATCTCCCATTCACACTGGTTCTATGTTATCCCACTTTTGCATCCACTCCCCACACACTATTTGCAATTTACAGAGGCCAATTAACCTACAAACCAGCACATCTTTGGGATGTGGGAGGAAACAGCAGCGTGCAGTGTAAACTCCATGTGGTCACAGGGAGAACATGCAAACGACACAGGCAACATGCAAGGTGAGGATCAAACCCAGTTATTTGGAGCTGTGAGGCAGCAGTTCAATAGCTGCGTCGCAGTGCCACCCTTAATTATGTGCTATATGACACAATGATGACATGATAAATTAGGTATAAGCAAATCGCCCACCCAATTTACAACAAATATATATGTGTGCAAAAACAATTTGTCGAATTACCTCACTCTGCTGATTATATGCTTTCTTTGCCAATTGTGTCTTCATGTCACTCGGCAGCATCGTATATGAATGGAACATCTTCTTGTAACCCAAACCACTGGCCAAAGACTGGGCATTTCTGGCATGCACAAGGTTTACCATATCCATCGATAAGTGGAAACGACTTTGGTTTTCTTGTGATTCTTTCTTGTACAGTTTGTTGCTCTGTAACTTGCCAACGTGCATACAGTGTAGCATCTTGGGGTCATCCAGAATGCTTCTAGCACCAATGTGTTTTCCTTTCTCCCTGACAAAAGCGTTCCGGTATTGATACTGAATAAAACGGTAGATATCATTATTTAAAGATTCTCGTAAAAAATTGCAGCAAATACCATCAACTATATATATGTAAGCTGAAAAGAGGAGGTCCGGAACTTGATGTGCAAATTTCTCATTGCTTCCAGAAACTTCACTACATCTCTGAAAGAAACAGCAACAGCACCATACATTTGCAATTACAAGATACATTCACTCTAGACTCAAATTGACTCAAATTCACCAACCACAGATTCACCAACCACACCTGTTAAGTACTTCCGTCATTTTTTGTTTTTATTTCCAATGCTGCAGTTTTCTACTTTTAGACCATTCAGAAAGTAGTTTCAGGGCACTCTGCTAGGTTGTTATATTCACAGCATTAACAACACCCGGAGAAAACTCATGAGGTTTGCGAATATACAAACTCCCTACAGACAGTGCCCATAGTCAGGATAGAATCTGGGTCTCTAGTGCTATAAGGCAGCAACTCTACCGCTGCACCACTGTGCCACACCTTATCTTCCTCTCTTCATCCTGATTTCGTTTCTCACTCTTAGTTTTGCTTTATGTCTATAACTTGGCATTGAAATAACTATCTGAATTAGTTCAGACTTCATGGGTAGTGTTTTTTCTTTGGTTCACTGCCTTCAATAGATTTGGAAATGAGAAGGGAGTACAATAGGATCAGGTACTAGGATGCCTATTTGCAATAGCATCTAAAGATAAACTCTATCCTTGTGCATCTCATTTAGCGGTAGTCAAACTTAAGAGGTGTGGAGATATATAGTTGCATTTCTGTTCCCACTGGTACCAGTACCCTGTAGATTTCGAATTCCAGCAAATTCCAATGTAAAAAGGCAAGGAAATTCTGTGGCCAGTTATCGCCGACATCAACAACATTGCTATTTACTTGCAGCAATGATATTAACATTTCATATCACAGCTACTGAACACAGAATTAAGATTTATAACATTACGGTCACCCTTTCAGAGATAAATATGAAAATAGCATGTAGACACAAAATGCTAGAGTAACAACGGGACAGGCAGCATCTCTGGAGAGAAGGAATGAGTGACGTTTCCGGTCGAGACCCTTCTTCAGACTGATGTCAGGGGAGTGCGTGGGACAAAGATAGAATGTAGACGGAGACAGTAAGGCTGGTGGGAGAACTGGGAAGGGGGAGGGGATGGAGAGAGAGGGAAAGCAAGGGTTACTTGAAGTTGGAGAAATCAATGTTCATACCACTGGGGTGTAAGCTACCCAAGCAAAATATGAGGTGCTGTTCGTCCAATTTGCATTGGGCCTCACTCTGACAATTGAGGAGGCCCAGGACAGAAAGGTCAGATTGGGAATGGGAGGGGGAGTTGAAGTGCTGAGCAACCGGGAGATCATAGAATCATAGAATTATAGAAAATAGGTGCAGGAGTAGGCCATTTGGCCCTTCGAGCCTGCACTGCCATTCAATATGATCATGGCTGATCATCCAACTCAGTATCCTGTACCTGCCTTCTCTCCATGCCCCCTGATCCCTTTAGCCACAAGGGCCACATCTAGCTCCCTCTTAAATGTAGCCAATGAGCTGGCCTCAACTACCTTCTGTGGCAGAGAATTCCACACTCACCACTCTCTGTGTGAAAAAAGATCTTCTCATCTCGGTCCTAAAAGACTTCCCCCTTATCCTTAAACTGTGACCCCTTGTTCTGGAGTTCCCCAACATTGGGAACAATCTTCCTGCATCTAGCCTGTCGAACCCCTTAAGAATTTCGTAAGCCTCTATAAGATCCCCCCTCAATCTCCTAAATTCCAGCGAGTACAAGCCGAGTCTATCCAGTCTTTCTTCATATGGAAGTCCTGCCATCCCAGGAATCAGTCTGGTGAACCTTCTCTGTACTCCCTCTCAGGTAGGTTAAGGCGGACTGAGCGGAGATGTTCAGCGAAATGATCGCCGAGCCTGCGCTTGGTCTCACCGATGTAAAGAGGTTAACACCTGGAACAGCGGATACAGTAGATGAGGTTGGAGGTGGTGCAAGTGAACCTCTGTCTCACCTGGAAAGACTGTTGGTATCCTTGGATGGAGGGAGTGGGGAGGTAAAGGGACAGGTGTTGCATCTCCTGCAGTTGCAGGGGAAAGTACCTGGGGAGGGGGTGGTTTGGGTGGGAAGGGACAAGTTGATCATGGAGGGAATAGTCTCTGCAGAAAGCAGAAAGGGGTGGAGATGGGAAGATGTGGCCAGTAGTGGGATCCTGTTGGAGTTGCGAAAATGTTGGAGGATTATAGGCTGTATGCGATGGCTGATAGGGTGGAAGGTGAGGACTAAGGGGACTCTGTCCTTGTTGTGAATAGGGGGAGGGGGAGCAAGAGTGGAGCTGCGGGATATCGAGGAGACCCTAGTGAGAGCCTCATCTATAATGGAAGAGGGGAACCCCCGTTTCCAATAGAATGAGGACATCTCCGATGATCTAGTATGGAAAACCTCATCCTGGATGCAGATGCGGCATAGACAAAGGAATTGGGAGTAGGGAATAGCGTCATTACAGGAAGCAGGGTGGGAAGAAGTGTAGCCTAGATAGCTATGGGAGTCAGTAGGATTGTAGTAGATGTCGGTCAATGGTCTGTCTACTGTGATGGAGATGATGAGATCCAGAAATCGTAGGGAGATGTCGGAGATGGTCCAAGTGAATTTGAGTGCAGGATGGAAATTAGTCGTGAAGTTGATGAAGTCAGTGAGTTCTGCATGGGTGCAGGTGGTAGCACCGATGCAGTCGTCAATGTAGCGGAGATAGAGTTCGGAGATAGTGCCAGTGTACGCCTGGAACAGTGATTGTTCGATGTTCCCTACAAAGAGACAGGCATAGCTGGGGTCCATGCGAGTGCCCATAGCTACTCCTTGGATTAGGAGGAAATGGGAGGAGTCGAAGTAGAAGTTGTTGAGGGTAAGGACCAGCACTGCTAGGCGTTTATGAAAATAGGATGTTACACAGCACAAATTGTCTATGGAATTTAAGGATGGTTATTTCTACATTACTAAATTGAATTGGAAACAAAAAAAAGGAAGCTATTAATTGTTTTATGTATTCAAATGTTTCCCTCAGTGGGAGTTAATCCAGGGTAGAGTTCCAATGACAGACTGCCTGGCGCAAGCCTAAAAAGTGCTTACTAGAAATGTTTAAAGGGCCTGTCCTACTTTCACGACCTAATTCACAACCTTTTTACTCGTGGACATTTTTCATCATGCTAGAAAAACGCCCCGACCTACTTGATGCCACGAGTACCTACGACTAGCATCACGGCCTGCTACGACCTCCTACGACCTCGTGACGACCATGCTGTGAGTATGAGTCAAGGGCAAACTCGGCAGAGGTCGTGAATTAGGTTGTGAAAGTGGGACAGGCCCTTAAAACCTAAATCAACACTTGGGTAAGTATTTTAAGTAGTCAATGAGGCTGTCCCTGAAATTTCCTCTTGTCAAACTCTGACTGTAACTTTGAAGGGGAAAATCATAAATATTAGCCTAGAAAGCTGGTTGTTCATTACTCAGGACTCAAGGGGATTACCATTGCCGCTGATTCTTCCCAAATGCCAACTTCAGATTGTTTTTGAAAACTTGACAAGTTAGGAAGGAGCAGGAGTGTTCCATGGACTCCGCAAAAATCGGACTACCGTGGTAGCTCATCTCACCATCTATGTGACCATACCAAATGACCAGTGTTTTCCTCTTCTCCCCAAGTGGTTAACTTTGCCTTTGTTCAGACTCCCACAAGCCATATTGGTTGAGGTTCAATACAGGTTCAGAGTTGATTTTGTTCTATTGTTCTTTAAAAGTGGACACTATGTAAGTCTTCATCGACTGCTGCTTGACTGCAAATAGCCACCAACGCGGATCAGGTAACTGCATTATTTGCAGAATATGTGATTGCAATACACTGATGAATCTGATAAAGATTTTCTCTTACATCACTTGCTATTTCTCTGGATGCTTTCGCACTTTGGAAAGGAATGGCTTCCAGGGTCAATTTGTATCCGAGAGCTCGTTGGTTCAACCAAGACTGTTTATATCTCACCTGCAGAAAGCCAGAGTTTATTGCTGGTTAGAACTTTAAAATAAATAAAAAACTTAAATAGAATCAGTTGGCCACTACGGAGAAGAATATTACCTCACTGAAATTTGCTGAATTAACCCTTGCCCGAATATATTCCGGTGAACTAACAATTGCAGTGTAATGATGGCGGGCATCTTCTCCTGCAGCTCTGTACAAGCGCTGAAAGACACATTATGTACATTATTTGTGTTTTTAATACACTTATATCCATGCATTGTTCAACAATGTTCACTAAAACATGCCCTTTAGGACTTTAATAGCAACTATTTAACCAACATTTCAGAAGCAAACACAAGTACTTCTAATATTAGGGAACAAAGTGCTGGGGTAACTCAGCAGGTCATGCACGTCAGGTCTTCACCCAAAATAACACCCATCCATGTTCTCCAGAGATGCTGCCTGACTTGCTGAGTTACTCCAGCACTTTGTGACCTTTTGTGTATTAACTAGCATCTGCAGTTCCTTCTGTCCAATACTAGGACTTTGGCAGCACTGAAATTTGTAGCAGTGGCCCACAATGTGAATGGCTGTTGGCATCCTGCACAATCCATTATATAATCTGCATGTTAAAGCACAGACACATGAGAGCGATTGGTCCCCAGAGTGGCAGAAGCACGGAAACTGAAATAGAAAGTTGTCAATGAGCAAATCAAAGATAGTGACAGAGAAAGAAGCAGAGATCAAGGAGATCTCATATCGCAAAATAAATTAAATACCTTCAAGGAAATGAAGATGATTAATACACTGGTGTATTATATAATTATCAGATTAGAAGACTGACTATGAGCTGTACCAGTATAAGTAACCTGCTCATCACGTCCTGAACATATCACATCTTCCTGTCTACAAACTTTATTTTCTGGGCTTGATTTCTGCCCAATCTCCAGGCAACAATCTACTCGTTCTTAGTTACCTCATTTTCGTGCGTTCAAAGGCCATCACCCTCAACGTTGCCAGCCTCTGTTACCTTCAATGGACTGTAAACTCGTCCTTGTTGTTTGTAGATGTCAACATCGCCTCCAATAACTTTTCCCACACTAAATTTCCTTTCTGCTCTCAAATGTCTAGATCATAGTCCCAACCAGCCTGCTCCCAGAATTGCCCCTGTTACTCACAGATCTAACCACTCAGTGTTCACATATAGTGGTGCGCTCAATAGTACAACTATCAGTACATGTGCATGCCTCTGGTATACCTAGACCTGAAAATCAAATGTCTAACGCTGCCAGACAATAAGAACCCACCCTGACTTTGCTGGTCACTTTCCCAGTGTCCCCAGACCACACGACCAATCCAATTGTTGACAAATCAATGTCATTGACTCAGTTATAGCTGGAAGGATAAGGTAACTAACTTGACCACCCTCTCCCAAGTCAACATCCTCAGCATCAAAATCCTAGTTACTCGCAACTGGCTGTGTTAACCTTTTAGTCTCAGACTGACTAAAGAGACACTCGATTCTGATCTATCCATCACAGGAGGGGATGCCCACGTGGACAGAGAAAAACATTCAACGTTGTGCTCAAGCATCATTGAGGAAGATCAATATCCCTCTGACTCTTTAGACTTTAGAAATACAGCATGGAAACAGACCCTTCAGCTCACCGAGTCCATGCCAACCAGCGATCACCCCATATACGAACACTGTCCTACACACTAGGGGCAATTTATAATTTTACCGGAGCCAATTAGCTGCTAAACCTGTATGTTTTTTGTAGAGTGGAAAAAAAACCGGAGCACCCGAAGAAAATCCATGTGGTCACAGAGAGAACGTACTAACTCCGCACAGACAGCACCTTTACCCAGGATAGAAGCAGGGTCTCTGGCGCTGTAAGGCAGCAGCTCTACCGCAGCTGTTCTATTGTTTTTACATTTTCTCTCTGAGTGCTGCAGTTTAGCGTTCCCCAACAAACTGAGGTTGTATTGAATCCTAGCAATGAACTGACCTCATTGGCAATGATGTTACTGAGTTTGGCATGAATCAGATCAGGCGAATTAGTCACTTGCGTAAAATGTAGAGAGTGCGGATGTTGTCGATAGTTTTTCTGGGAAAAAGACAACAAAAAAGATTGTTACTCCTTCTTAGCCATCTACTCCCCTTCTCTCCCATTATATCAGCAGTAAAATAGATCATAAACAGCGATCATTTCATAAAAAGACAAATATTCTTTGATTATGGAATATAATCTATAATGTTACAGAATATAATCTATAACATCTAATCAAATGTCAGAGTCCAGAAAATGTCCTGCCACTCAAATATTCCAGATATTTCCACTGGAATTTATAAGGGGTAGAACTAAGGAATGGAACCAGGAGAGAAAAAGAACAAGGCAGTTAATTTCCGTTGATGGACAAAAAATGGATAGGTGACGTTTGGGTCGGGACCCTACTTCAGACTGAAGATCCACCTATCCATTTGCTCCAGTGATGCTGCCTGACCCACTGAGTTATTCCAGCAATTTGTGTCTATCTTTGGTAGAAACCAGCATCTGTGGTTCCTTCTTATTCCAGTTAATTTTCATTGTTGTGCCCAGGTGGATATATGTACTTTATTGGATTCCAGAAGTGAATGAGATTTGTTTCAATGTTTCTATGAGGTATCTTACACTGAGCCTTAATGAAGTGTGCACTTCCTCACCACCATCCACCTCACCTGAAAAGTACCCCAGCGTCATTGTGCTTTGCATCAGAAGGCTTATTTATTGCATCAAATGTGAAGGCCACCCATATAAGTCTAGATGCTTCAATGCTGGAGAACAATAACTCACATCATTCCAGATTAACTCCTGGTATCTTGGCCAATGGTTTTTCTGGGGACTGTAATTACTTTATTTACTAATTAGTGAATATCCTTTGGGTTTGTTTGAATAACTCATGCCTCTCAAGTATAAAACATTGGTATTGTCTGAATTAAGTCATATTCTGAGACTTAAGCACAAACTTCCAATTTAGAGGAGAAGGGAGATAATTTTGAACACTTAACAATTTTCAATTAATTCCCCTGAACAGAAAACACCAATACCTTAGCACAACTTCTTCATTTTATTACAATCAATGCAACAAAAAGTCACAGAATTATCAAGCTATCCAACGTATCCATGCCAAATAATTTGCCCAGCCAAACTAGTCCCTCTTGCCTGTGCCTGGCCCAAATCCCTCCAAATCTGCTGTATACAGAGCTGTCCAAATATATTTTAAATGGCATAATTGTACCTGCCTCTACTGTTTCCTCTGGCAACTCGTTCTACAGTATATACACTCTACCCTCTGTGTGAAAATGTTTCCCCTCGGGGCCCTTTAAATCATTCCCCTCTTACCTTGAACCTATGCCCTCTAGTTTTAGACTCCTCTACTCTGGGGAAAAGACTGTCAATTTGTCTTATCTTCATGATTCTATGACCCCTCAGCCTCCTATACTCCAGGGAATAAATATCCAGCCTATCAAGCCTCTCCTTATAATTCAAACCTTTCAGATCTGGCAACATCTTGGTAAATCTCCTCTGCACCTAAGTTTAATGTTTGTCGCCATGTGCAGAGGCTGAGGCTTACTTCACGGGGCAATAAAACAAACTATAAAAGGAAGCTCACTTTATTAAAAACTACAACTGCTATAATCTCAGTTTAGCCATTTGGTAACACTCTCAAATGCAGTGTTAAATTAAGCTCTATGAAATGTTTCAGTTCCAGACCAACTCTGCCAAACATCAACAAACAGGCACTGCTGGAGTGGTATGTGAATGGGCAAGATTCCATTACATTATTTGAAAATAGGCAGAGATTAATTTATTATTTTCCAGACAACATTCTTAGACCCCCGTACTATCTTTAATCAAACTTTACTGGACTTTATCTTGCTCTAAACATCATTGCCTTTATCACGTATCTGTACACTGTGGATGGAGCGATTGTAATCATGTATAGTCTTTCTGCTGACTGGATAGCACATAACAAAAGCTTTTCGCTGTACCTTGATACACATGGCAATAAACTAAACTGAACATTGCTAAAAACTGGTTCATTTCATGAATCAGTCTGAAGAAGGGTCCAGACACGAAACATTGTTGTCCACAAATACTGCCTGACCCAATGAGTTCTGCCAGCAGATTGATTTTTGCTCAAGAATAGCATTCTCTTGCGTCTTCATTACAGGTGCAGTTTGAGACCTCCATATACCAGCATGCACAATTACTTATGCAGCATCAGAGAAAAAATTATGATCAAACCAACCAATAACTCACCCCTTCACACCTAACTGAGTTTACACATTCAGATTTCACAGACTGTAAACAGAACAAGCCTATAAAGCCGATACCAACAAATTCCCACCTCACTGATCAGGTCACTCGCCCTCTTCATCCTTTCAATCCCCAGCGCACCGGCTGCAATCCAAGCCGTTCCTCTCATGAAATTCAGGTCAGATCTGTACAAATTCTAAATAGAAAACAAAAAGTAACACTGTATCTCATTCAAACCCCATTAAAAAAAAAGGTTAAGAAAATAAACTTGATTAAGTGGTGTTTGTAGATGCCATTATAATGCAGACCCTAGTCTGGTGACAGTGAGTGGTCGGGACTGGTGGTCGGGAAGTGACACCCCACCTTCATCCTACAAACCGGAATATCACTGGTCAAGTGTCCAGCATTTCCAGCTTGCACGTTCCTCACTGGAAGAAGCCTTTGTACTCACAGGCAAGGAGGGGACCGGGGGGGGGGGGGGACACAATTTTCTGGCGGCCGCGCGCGCATGCGCACACTCACACACACATGCGCGAGGCTTCGGAGGCTCAATCCAGCGCTAAATGCAGCTCCACTCTGCCTGTCTCACCGGATTAACTACAGCCCTGACTGGACTGACGGGAAACCAGTGCTGCTTCTCTGCGCTGCCCATATTTCCCACAAGCCCAGGCAGGTTAACCAGGCAGAGTTGAGCTGTGTTTAGCGCTGCTTTTCTGAGCTGGCTGTGGGCCGGGGGGTACAGCTCGCGTCTGACTCCAGACCTGGGTGGGGGCGGGACAGTGCCGGAGAGCCGGCCAGGATCGATCCTGGCTGTGGATGAGGCGCAGGTCTGTGCCACCTCTTGCTCCTCCAATCACCGCGCTGAGTCATCATGTCCCGCCCCCATTGCCTGCTGACCGACGTCTCTCTCGTCCAATTGGCGCCCTCGATCAGCAGTCCCACCTCCACTGTCTCGCGGAAAGCGGAGATTTTAAAATCCGGATTACAAAAATTTGGGGGGGGATGTCCCCCACCTCCCAAAACATGGGGGGACGTGTCCCCTCTGGCCTCCCTGGGTTTTCCGTCCCTGTTCACAGGCGGCTAATAGACACAATGGTTTAAAAGAGTCATCTGTTTATTTTGTTTACTTAGTTTACAATTTTAAGAAAGATTTAAGGTTTTAAGAGAAAGTTAAGGATTTAAGAGAGAGATTTAAGGATTTAAGAGAGAGTTAGATAGAGCTCTAGGGGCTAGTGGAGTCGAGGGATGTGGGGAGAAGGCAGGCACGGGTTAATGATAGGGGACAATCAGCCATGATCACAATGAATGGCGGTGCTGGCTCGAAGGGCCGAATGGCCTCCTCCTGCACCTATTTTCTATGTTTCTACAACATAGTTTTACTTAAATTCTATGCATTTTCTTTACTGAAGAGTTGTGGAATTAATAAGGCTTCTTGATTAGTAAGGGTGTCAAAGATTTTGGGGAGAAGGCAGGAGAATGGGGTTGAGAGGGAAAGATAGATCAGCCGTGATTGAATGATGAAGACGCGACGGGCCGAAAGGCCAAATTCTGCTCCTGTGACATGAACTTGTGGAAGTTTGTTTTCTAATTGCTTAATGAAAGCACTAGAAAACAGTGAAGAGATTGCATTAAAAAGCATGAAATAATTTAGAATATGTTCCTCCAATGTAGGGTTGGAGGTTAAAACTCACAGGCATTACCCAGTTAGCTGAGATGCAACAATTAACCACAGCGTTCTTGGATTATGGAGGTAAAAAATGAGCAAAATTTCCATCTTGAATCACCACCTATTTAACATGATTCAATGCACAGACAATTGCACCACTGTATAAGTCTATTCCTTCAAGAAGGAAAGGCTCAAATGGATTCAATGCAGAAAACACAGTTCTGTCAATGTGAACGTACCTCACTCTGTAGATCATAGGCTCGCTTTGCCCAAAGCACCGTCATGTCATTAGGTAGTGTTGTGTAATGATGAATGATGTTCTTGTAGTTCTGGTCACTAGCTAAGGCTTGAGCTTTCTTAGCATGGACAAAGTTCATCATATCCATGGGTAGATGGAAATCGGTTTTTGTCTCCTCAAAATCTTTCCTGTAGTTCAGCTGGTTTGAAGACAACAGACAAGGACAATATCTCATAATAATGTTAATGAATGATCTTTTATTTCTTAGGATAATAATGAGTAAATCACATTAAGCGTTAATAATACCATCTACTGTATGTAACATAGACATCCCATGGAGAGAGGAAGGTGGGGGAGACACTATAAATCAGATACATTTTGTTTTGAGAATACATAGAGTTCTGGATCAGGACCAGGGCAGAGGAAGGGAAATATTTGTATGATGGGCAAGACCTAACACCACCCGACCTTCATCTCCACCCCAACCAACATTCCTTCCTTTCTCTACCCAGAGGACATTTAGACACCGGAAAGACTGTTGTTATGCCTTGTTGTGCCTTTAATCAGAGGGTGGTGATTCATTGCCACACAAGGCTGTGGAGACTAAGTCAATGGACATTTGTAAGGCAGAGATAGAAAGATTCTTGATTAGTTCAGGTGTCAAGGGTTATGGGGAGAAGGCAGGAGAATGCGATTAAGAGGGAGAGATAAATCAGCCATGAATGAATGGCAGAGTAGACCTGATGGGCCAAATGCCCTAATCCTGCTCCTATCACTTATGAACATGAATTTATGAAACAATGATCCCCACATCTGAGGGAACCATTAGCCAAGGGAGGCCGAAAATATTCATTATCTACGGAAAATGAATCAGTATGTGCAACCAAAATGCCCTCTAATTTGGCATTTTTATCAAGAGAATATACTCAATGGAAAAATACACAATTCATCTTAGTCTGATCTTGGAAGGATAATGATGGTGTCTCTAATGGTATCAGATCTGTCACATCGATACATCCATGATTTCCGCCAACATCAGGCAAGTTTGGATTAAAAGATAATAAAAATATTTTTCCAGAGCAAAGTGAAAACCTAACCCACGAACATTAAATACAATCCCCACCATATCCTACATACCAGCTCATGCAATGCCACATGAATGACATGCGTAATCAACCCACTCAATGCCACACAACTCATCCCCTCCCCTGCCCCTTCCTATCAATACTTGCAGCTGGTCTATACCAAAAGGAATATAAATTCAAAACACTCCCAAGTTCTTTTCCTACGTACATCACTGGTGAGTTTGCCTGCGTGGACCGAATGAGAAATGTTCAGATCATCCTCCAGTTTTTGTGTTCCAACCATCTGACCTCTTGACTTCTCAAAGGCTTCTCTGTATTTTATCTGTGATAGAAAACACACGTTAGGAGCCAAAGTTCGGGCGAGTGATGCAATAACATAGAGCTGTAGCAGCACCCAATATGGTGAACAAAACAGTCGCTTTATTCAGACATTACATGGTTGTTTGGTCCTCTAACATACTGTCATTGCTGCTGCTGAGCGAGAGTGTTGTCTCATCTCAGCTACCTGTTGATTTGTGATCTCAAGGTAAGATCTGCTTAAGTAGCCGGACACTCCCCTTAATCCATGACGTCACATGACAGTCCACGTAACCACTGACGAGGGTTCGACCGTAAGTCGTCTGACCATCAGGTGACAATACCACAGAACATAACTTGAAGAAGTCCTGGAGACACGAGGAACTGCAGATGCTGGAATCTTCAGGAAAACCCATGATGTACTGGAGTAACTCCGTGGGTCCGGTAGCAGAGAGATGGTGGAACTCCAGGGAAGAAAGGCCATGAGGTAATTTTGATTAGCTATTTGTGATTTATTTTTAACAACTTAAATATATTTTATTTGTTTATTAGTGTAGGATGAGGGATGAACATATAGAGGCGCAGAGATCATAAGGGGGATTAGATAGGGTAAATGCACAAAGTCCATTACCCAGAGTAGGGGCATCAAAAAACAGAGTTTATAAGTTTAAGGTGAGGGAGAAAAGATTTAATAGGAACTTGAGGGGCAACTTTTATTTTTATACAAAGAGTGGTAAGTATATGCAACAAGCTACCAGAGGAGGTAGTTGAGGCAAATACTATCACAATGTTTAAGACATTTGGACAGGTACATGGATAGGATAGGTTTAAAAGGATATGGGCCAAACATAAGCAGGTGGGACTTATGCAGATGGGGCATGTTGGTCAGCACGGACAGGTTGGGCCTAAGAGCCTGTTTCCACGCTGTATGACTCTATGACTGTAGATGTTCTATAAACTGTAATAATTTGAAAATTATTTTTATCCTCCATTTAATTTAGAAATCAGGATTGTTTTGACAGACGCCAGATAGGGTTGCTAGGTTATGGCACCAGTCAGAGGGGGTTCAGAGTGGAACCTCTAATATGATAATCAAGCCCTGCTGCCACTGGGTCTCACTGAAGGAGACCAGAGTTGGCTCTTTAAGTCCTGACAATTATGGTTGGAATAGCCATTGTAGATTGTGGGTCTATGGTATAAGATTTAGCCTATACTGTTGATTTTTGAATTGAATTGGAGAAACTTGATCTCAATGATTAACAAACAACCAATTTACAAATAATGTAGAAGAACATCATGACAACTGCTAAAGTGTGTGCTGGGATACTTGACACAAAGGCTATAAACTTGGTTTACCTCAGCAATAAACGAAACAGTTAGCATTAGTCATCTGGGCAGTTTATCACAAGATATCTTTCGCAAGATATTACTAATATATTTCTGCTGTGATCAGTGGGTGCACATTGCAGAACTAACCGCTTGGCTCAACAGTTTGCTGGAACCTTCACGAGCCATATTAAAACCTGCTTACTTCTCCGTATAAATACTTGCACATTGCGATGATCGTTGGAGCTGTGACCTCACCTTTGATCAATGCGCTATCCCCTAGCGTCAGGCTTCTTGCCCAGAGTAGCGGAATCAAGTACCAGAGGGCATAGGTTTAAGGTGAGGGAGTAAAGATAATTATAGGAATCTGAGGGGTAACTTTTTCACACCGAGGATGGTGAGTGTATAGAACGAGCTGCCAGAAGAGGTAGTTGAGGCAGGTGGTATTGCAACATTTAAGAAGCATTTAGACAGGTACATTGATAGGATAGGTTTAAAGTGATATGGGCCAAATGCAGGCAAGTGGGACTAGCATAGATGGGACATGTTGGCCATTGTGGGCAGGTTGGGCCAAAGGGCCTGTTTCCACACTGATGGCTCTGTGACTAAGTAAATGAAAGCACGCTGCTGGTGGTTAACTTAACAAATGTTTGAATCTAACCAGCTGTTTCTTGAGGCTGTTTTGCCGTTCATAAACTCAACACCTTCACGAACAGAAATAAAACTACAGCCAAGAATGCACATTTGAGGTTTTGATCACTATTGCAAAATAGGAAACGTAGAATCAAATTGACACATTGAAAGCTCCCACTAACAGTAAAGTGATCATGATGAAATAATTTGGTGTGTGGTTTTGTCCGAGGAATAGATATATAAACCTAATGTACAGGCAGATGCAAATGTGGTGAACCAATTTTCTAATTTGACCAGAGATTAACCAATTAAAGGCAGCCAGTAGTACATAGGTGACAAGCCAGGTGGTGAATCGGTGGAATTCATCGCACAGACGATGGTGGAGGCCAAGTCATTAAAGCGGAGAGTAATAAGTTCCTTAATTAGTAAGGGTGTCAAAGGCTAAGGGGAGAATGCAGGAGAATGGGGCTGACAGGGAAAAATAGATTATGTATGATGGAATGGTAGAGCACACTAGATGGGCCCAATGGCCTAACTCTGCTCCTATGTCTTATGATCATACAAAATGCAGCATTTTACAGGAGCAGCTTAAGATTGAAATGTATAAAATTAGGTCAGAATCAGTGCATTTCTCAATAAAGGATGCTAAGATATTAAAAAATAAAATCGGTTCTGTTAAGTTTTGCGAGTTCCAAAAGTCTTAGAGGAATTCAAAGTCCCTATGGAGCGACTCTGTCAAACATGTCAGAATTTTAAACTACATTCCTATAAGTTTGCAGTGTGCTGCCAAAGGCCTCAATACGTTGCTTCAAATGTTAACTGAACTATGAACACTGGAAGGAATTTAATAGCAAAGAAACCTGGTACCAAAAGTGGCCAACTCTCAGAATGCTGAGAGATGCGTTTTAATCAGAAGTGGACTTCATTAAAATATTAAAAGCTGTGCTACTAGTTATTGGCTGTTAAAAGAGACACTATTTAGCCTACAGTACCTGCTATGTACTATTCCCTTTTGCGCTAATCATCTACACTGAATTACATACTGATAATTATTCATGTAATGAGAGGTGGGTCAGTAAAATATTCCAGCACAGGCCATAATCATGACAGAACCAATCCCAACATACATGTAGTAAATAAGTAGTTTTAATGGCTTCAAAATGGAAGTTTGCCAAAGGCCAAGTAATAGTTGAGGCTGGATTTTATCCAAGTGTATGTTCAAAATTGCTCAAATAACTGGCCTTGGGATTGCCATTGATTCTAAATAGACATGAACTGTTTAACTCCTTCTTTGCACCTCTGGAAGGTATTAGTTACAGCAATTTCCAAAGCAGTTATCCATAGTTATACAGTACTTACATCACTAATAATTTCTCGAGAAGCTTTGGCAGCTTGGAATGGTATAGCATCCAACTGTAGTTTATATCCACCATCTTGTAATTTTGTCCATGCCTCTTTGTAGCGAATCTTTAAAGGAATAAGTCATTTTGTGAGCAAGTATTCACCGCATTCTATTCAGTTTTAAGATCAGTTAAAGGGGCGGCATAGTGGCACAGCGGTAGAGTTGCTGCCTTACAGCACCAGACACCCGGGTTCGATCCTGATTATGGGTGCTGTCTGTACAGAGTTTGTATGTTCTCCCTGTGACTGCGTGGGTTTGCTCTGGGTGCTCCGATTTCCTCCCACACTCCATTGACGTACATGTTTGTAGGTTAATTGGCTTCAGTAAAATTGTAAATTGTGTAGGATAGCATGTAGGATAATGATAGTTTACAGGGAGATCATTGGTCAGCACGGACTCTGCTTTCATGCTGTACCTCTAAATCTAAATCTAAAGTCTATATCTAATGCCAAAATCTTAGAGATTTAAAGAGCAGAAATGGCAAGTGGGGTTCCTGCCAGAAACATTCAAGTATAATCCCAAGGTAAAATTTTCCATCTTATTTATTTTTGTTACCTCCTCCATCACAGAAAGCAATAACAATATTTCCTGAAAATCATTTATTAAAATGCATTTGTGTCTTAATTTAGACCAGATTATTCAAGTGCCTTCTGTTTTTGACAAATGAATTCCCCGACAAAGATTATGTAAGAAATATATTACAAAATGTAATGGCTACTAATGAGCCAATAACTAAAAACAGGAAAAATAATATTCTGAGAGTATTAATTTTTCTATAGTATCGCCAGTATAATCACAGACCTTAAGCTAAGTGCCAGGCATGCACTTACATTCAATTCTTAAGTCATTAAATCTCAGTATCGTCCTTCCATGTCTTGCCAGCTGGGGCTAATTAGACACTTGGAACGTTGATGCAAATTGTTTAATTTGCTCAGGGCTTTGTATCTTTTAAGAAGGTATTTCACTTTTGTGAATATTGGGCTTGACAAGTAAGTGATATCAGTGCTGGGAAAATCAGTGCTGGGAATTATCAAAATCAAGCACTCCCGAGCCTTATGCAGTGTAAAACTTGCCTTATTTTGCTCCAACTTCAATTATTACATTATTTAATTTCTCAAATCAATTCATACTTTTATTTTTCTGTAGGGAACTGCCAATTAAGTACCATATATCATCAATTCTCCACTGAATCATAATTCTCCACTAAAATGTCCTGGTGATGTTTATATTGTTAAAGCTGCAGTGCTGGTATTTCTTCCACTTTATATCATCTCCAAACACTCTGCTGTCAATAGAGTAGCTCCCATTCATGTGGGACCCATTTGTTAGCCATCCTGCATTGATACCATGTTTCAGAGTATGTCATGATTACACCTTTGCTAACTTGGCAATGTCCTCCAGATCTATAGCACTTCTAAATCCTCACATTCTCCCAACGTTGGCATCTTAAACACTCTTGATTTTCTTCACTGATCCTGGTGGCTGTTCTTTTCATCTGACAGAACCCAACTCTGAAAACCTCTCTCCAATTGTCTCCACATCTTTAGCTTGTTTGTTAACATCAACTTTAACCAAACTGTTGGTAACATATCCCAATTATTCTTTCTATTAAATTTTACTTGATATCTGGTGTTACAAACTTATGAACAGGGATCAGATGAAGACTTGATGGGCCAAGTAGAGCACTTCTAATCCTTATTCACATGTTTACATGTAATCTTACTCTTAACTCTACTTCATTCGGTCATTGTATTATTTATTTTTATGTTTATTGCATTACTTCCAATTGCACTACAATCTTGCACTATTCTGCTGGTTTGCATGCGACATTGTATTTATTATTGTATTTGTGTTCACTGAATGTATACTGTTTAGCTTCATGCGAACAAGGAACCTTATTGCACCTTGGTGTATATGCGGATAAACTAATCTGCACCTGAATCCCAGTTCAAACTGTAATGAGTTCATAACCACTTCTGCCAGGATAATTAGGCATGGGAATTCATTGCTGCCCTACTTATGATATCCATCTCCCAAAGATGAAAAACAGATATAGTATATCCAATTTAGTATGTATGTACTTCAGGAATCAAATGTAAATGTGTCTTTTGTCTTAAAGACAACATTTTGTCTTAACTGCACTACATTGGAAATTGGATTTATATGCAATAACGGTGAATATAACATTGTTTGCATATCCAACACATCAGATTGGTTGATCATAGATGTTACTATCATATTTAATAGTTCTGGTAATCCAAAATAGTTGCTGAAAACAGATCAATATCAGGGTCCTGATATTTAATCATTGACAAGTTAATGAATATTGCTTTATACCTGGGTTAAATTGCAGAAAATATAAGGAAGACCTATTACTGAACTGCCTTTGTTATGGGGATTGCTTATTACAGAAATGACTACAATTTTAATTCAGTAATAAGCATTAGCAGTGCCTCTGATCAGCTCATAAAACTACCTAATATTGCATAAAGACAGCTCGACTCTGTTCTGAGTCTCACCTCACTGATGTTCATGGCATTAGCTTTAGCCTGCAGAATTTCTGGGAGGTCCTTTGTCAGTGTGTAGTGATGTTTTACATTTTCTCCATCTTCTCTGTACAGTCTCTGAGAAATAAAATAATAAGTTCCATTTTAATATGTATCTAGGGCAACATCATCTTACATCTTGGTGGGTGGGAGCAGAATTATATCTTGTAAGGGAAATATGCATGTAACACAGTTGCAATTGTCCTCCTTTCCATTCTAGGTTATTAATTAAATAACAAATTGCATTAACAACTCAAGAAACAGGTAGCCACAAAACCAATAAATGCATAAAACTAATTGTGAACAATGATTCATGAGTGCTTAAAATGCAGGTCCAATTTAATTGTTCACTGTGTTTATATAAGTGGTTGAGGGCATCGGTATGAGGAAATTGATACCAGTCAATTCAGCATTTGTACAACAATTCACGCACTATCTTGTAGACTTATGGAAAATTAATGCTCAAAACAGCTCATAAAATTTCATGTTGTTAATCACATTCAAGTTATGAACTGGTGTTAGATTTGTATTATTACATCTGATCAGTCAATATGAAGTAAAGCATCAAAGATAGACACAAAATGCTGGGGTAACTCAGTGGCACAGGCAGCATCTCTGGAGAGAAGGAATAGGTGATGTTTCGGGTCGAGACCCTTCTCCAACAAAGCATAATTTTGAAAGAACAGTATTAGATATTTATACAACAGAACTTAATAAGAGCACCGAAAGAAAGTGTACAGCTGTGAGGTTATTACTACCTATGATGGAAACAACAGATCACTTCAAAAATATGTGATTTTATAACACTTCCAGAACATCAATTAATGAATACATTTGTAGAAATTGGATGTTCAATGCAATAAGGGGAAGCTTTAATCATCTTACTTGTATTACCAGAAACATGTCTATTCCTTTCCCACAGATCTTGTAAGCATAATGACAGAGGAATGAGAAACTGAATAAGGTGGCATTCTGAAGGTGCCTCAAGTTCAGCTTATAAAGAGGGCAAAACTTTCAGGATAAGCCTAATTTTTTCAGATTGCTGGGGTATGTGTGATGTTTCCCCAATGCAGTGTGTCAGGACGAATAATGTGTGGTTACTTTATACCATTTAACAAACAATAAGGCTTGAGGAGAAAAGCATGCAGGGTGCTCAATAACCGGCTAACATGAGGCTGGACATTGACTGTTGGGTTTGGTTAAAAAAATATCACACACTTTGGTCTTGCTCTGCCCATTGGCAGAACAATGATGCAGCTCGTCGACCTGCTACTACATGGCACCAGGGATCTGGGGTCAATCCTGGTCTCCAGTGCGGACTGTGTGCAGTTTGCACATTCTCCTGGTGACAACATGAAGTTTCTCCAGGGTCTCTGGTTCCCTTCCACATCCCCAAGACATGCAAGTTGATAGATTAGTTGGCCTTTATAAATTGCCTCTGAAGCATTGTGATAGAACCTGCTGGGAAGGGCAGATAGCCGATGGGAATGTAGGGAGAATACTTTACAGGGGAAATTCATTTAATTTAGTTTTAATTTGGAGATACAGCATGAAAACAGGCCA
Source organism: Raja brachyura (assembly GCA_963514005.1). The sequence continues at coordinate 32,549,397 of OY740795.1, read as the reverse complement.
TTTGACCAACTGAGTCCATGCCAACCATCAATTACCCATTCACACTAGTTCCATCCCACTTTCTCATCCACTCCCTACACATTAGGGACAATTTAACAGATGCCGATTAACCTACAAATCTGCATGTCTTTAGGATACGGGAGGAAACCAGAGCACCTGCATGAAACCCACGCAGTCGCAGGGAAATCGTGCAAACTCCACACAGAGGGCAGGATTGAACCCGGGTCTCTAGCGCTATGAGGCAGCAGCTTTACCAGTTGCGCCACTGTGCTGCCCAAAATTAGTTGGAAAATGGGATCACTCTGTGAACAAGCTTAGACTCGAGGGGCCAAATGGCTTATTTCTACGTCATGATGTCATGATGGATACGGAAATGTGGATATTGGTCATTGCACTTGAAAACTACAAACGGTGGTACTTCAACAGCCACATGACTTCAATGTTCCTATCCATAATGGATTCCGCCTTTTGCCTGGACTGCCAGTTACTTTTTTAATGGGGCATTAATTCAAGTCATCACCAGGTTCTCCACACCTCATCGCCTTTTGATCTGAAAGATTCTACCTAACCACCCAAACATTTGAGGATCAAAAACTGCAAAATACATTGAAGCAAACCAAATTTGCAATTTGCACTGAGAAATGAAAATACCTAAAATGTTCTTCTTTGAAAGTCGGTAGATATTGTACAGACTCATGCTGTGTAATTTAATCCTAGTTTAAAAATATACTTAAGTGTTCTTTTTCTAGGCTTATTTGTCCAGCCCAAGGAATGTGAACATAACCAGATATGCACTCTATTTACAGCCATTTTTCTATGATTGCAAAATGGTGTATATTTTCCATAGAAAATACAACAGTTCTGTTAAAAATGTTAATTCTCTTTCTCTCCATGGATACTACCTGGCCTGCTAAGTGTTCATGGCATTTCCTGTTCTATAGCAGAGGAATAGCATAAGAAAAACAATATTTGGACAATTAACATATGAAACATATATCATATCATTTAATAGCTTACATCCACTGCCTGGTTATAACTAATCTTGGCTTGTATCATTTCGGGAGAGTCAGTAACGCTAGTAAATTTCAGGTCACTGGGATATTGCCGATATCTTCTCTGCAAGGTAAAAACATAAAATTAAAATTTGATGATAAATATTAATATTGAACATATGGTATTGATTAACAGGTTATTTCCAGCCCCAATAAGAAATTATAGACCTAAGAGATGAATTCTGCCTCTCTCTCCATTAACGCAACCTCATCTATTGAGTAGACACACAAAATGCTGGAGGAACCTAGCGGGACAGGCAACATCTCTGAACTGAAGGAATGGGTGACGTTTCGGATCGAGACCCTTCTTCAGGCGTCCCCAGTTACAGAACGTGTAAAACCAAATGCATAAAAGTTTATTGCTATGTTTAATTTGACAGTCACTGACATTGTGGTCCTTGCCCTGCTCTGGGATTGTCGTCATGGCTACAGCAGATAGCAAGTTTCAGTTACATTGTCCCATGGATATAGGAGAGGGTGAAATCAGAAATACTGAATTTCCAACAGCACTCCCAAAGGCAGTTTTAACAAAGAACATTGGACAGTGCAGCACAATAACAGGCCCATTGGGCCACAAGGTCTGTGCCAAACCAATGCCAAGACCATCACTTATCCACCTGCACATAATGCATATACCTCCATTCCCTACATATCAATATGCCTATCCAACAGTCCTTTAAATGCCATTATCCTATCTGCTTCAACCACCACCCCGGCAGCATTTTCCAGGCACTCTCCAACCTCTGTAAACAAAACTTTCCCCGTACATTTCCTTTGAACCTTGCTCCTCTTATCTTAAAGCTATGCACTCTAGTATTTGAATGGCCTCTAGCATTCAAGTTTTGAACTTGATTAAGTACCTTAAGTACAATGTAAATACATCCCAGTGGCATCAGACAGCATTAACTTGTGAATGGTTGATGTCCCATTTAAATAAAAATAGTTGGGCTGGGCTGGGGAGCACAGACATGGTCCTCGCTGCTGCTACTGAACATGCATTCAGTCGTGAGCGATGAAGTAAGGGGAGTTGGAGCACTGAACTCTAAGAACAGTGGTGCTGGCAACAATTTGGCCTTTCTGGGTCAGATACACACAAGCCAACTTCCTTCACCAACAGCAGTGTATGTTGTCTCAAGTTGCCTCTAAAATGGTGTGCGCATACTGCTGATGTTGGACTCAATGTTCAGGGCTCTTTTAACTTATTCCAGTCCATTCCAGAGATGTTACAATGCAGATAGACATGAAAACAAGCTGGATTTCAGTTTCTAATTGTGTACTGACTGGTTTTGATCAGCAGGAGCCATTTATCGCACTTACCTCACTGAACAGTTCTCCTGCCTTTTTAGCTTGCTCAGCATTTAAAGACCCACTGGTTATCCATCCAACACCTCGCATCCAATTCAAGTCAGACTTGTACTGGTTCTGATAAATTTTAGAAAGTAATATTGTATCAAACTTAGACAGAATTATAAAGCATGACATTTTTTGTGACTCGAGAGAGGTTGATAACATTACCTTGAAGATTACACATGTGATTCACAGTATTTCATTACTATATCTACACAGTAAATCAAACTTGAATATTTAGTAGGGACTTCCTCAGGATGACCTTTAGCAGGATGGTTAGCATCAGTTACAAAATGTGATTTTCTGTTCTCTTCCCAAGCCAATTTTTTGCCGCAAAAAAGAATATCACCAGGATTCCCAATCTACTGCCAATTTAGTTATTTTGCTCACTTTGTTAATTTGTTCATCTGTACATTGAATTAATCTTACTAATTAAGACAGTAACACAAATCGATGACTAAATTATCGATCCAGAATAACAATGTGTTTTTCTACTGAGGTAGTAACATTTTCTTCCTCCATTTCTGTTTAGTTTTAGTTTTAGAGATATAGCACGGAAACAGGCCCTTCAGCCCAACGAGTCCGCACTGACCAGTCGCCGACTATCCGATCATGGAGCACAGGATTACATGGTACCCGTGGCGGGGGGAACTCCCCCCCGACCTGACCTTGCATTAGTTCTCTTTAATACCTTGGAGTAAATGATGACAAGGCTTTTACTTGGCCTAGAGTTTCCAAGTTTGACAACTGTAAAATTGAATAATAGAAAATTTCACATAAACTGAAATACTATAATCTTACTTAATTGAATCCATGTTTTTCGTGGGATAATCTTAATGCTGTCAACATTTTAAGGCTGTTACAGCTTTGTGCATGTGGTAAGATGACCCAAACAAAGTTATAGATAATTAGGTTAGAACATTAGGGGAGGCCTATTCATCAGAGAAATCAGAGCATGAGGAATACTTACAAAAGGAAAATTAAAAGTGAACATGTGGGAACTGCAGAGAAGTCCCCTTTCATTATGTTGCAGTCTTTCCGATCTATCTATAGAATCATGCCAATAGTGTGATCTTTTCATATTCTCTAACAGATCTATTGTCCAAACTTAGTTGGAACCTTGAAAATGTGACTTGTACATACAGTATTCAAATACAGTGAAAATCAAATATATCAAGTCAGTACTTGCTCCACTAGCAAACATTCCAAAAACACTTATCTTACAAGGCATGTTTAATCTGGACTTCAAAAGGAATGTATGTCAAAAGGAACTGCAGGAGCTGGTTTATATCGAAGATAGACACAAAGTGCTGGAATAACTCAGTGGGTCAGGCAGAAACTCTGGTGAAAAAGGATAGGTGGCGTTTCGGGTTGAGATCGTTCAGAGTCTGAAAAAGGCTCCCACCCCTGAAAACTCTCAACATTACCCTCCACAAATGCTGCCTGATATGCTGAGTCCATCCAGCGGTTTGTTTAATACTTAACCTTCTTGCTTTCCACTGAAGTGACTTCACCTACTGGTACAAAGCATGGAAACAGGCCCTTCAGCCCAACTCATGTATGTCAACCAAGACATTTTCTTGTGCTAGTCCCATTTGCTTAAATTTGGCCCATATTCTTCTAAACTTTGACGATCCATGTATCTGTCCAAATATCTTTTAAACATCGTAAATGTACTCAGCTCTACCACTTTCTCTGGCAGCTCATTCCATTTTATCACCACCCTCTGAAGAAGGCTCTCGACCCGAAACGTCACTCTTCCTTCTCTCCAGAAATGCTGCCTGTCCCGCTGAGTTACTCCAGCTTTTTGTGTCTATCTTCTGTAAATGTTGTCGCTTAGGTCCCCTGTAAATCTTTCCCCTCTCACCTAAACTCTAATCCTTCTATTTTTAGACTCCCCCGGCCCGGGAAAAAAAAGACAGTGACCTATATCCCTAATGACCTAAAGACCTGATCTATATCCCTAATGATTTGAGATACCCCTATAAAGGTTACCCCTCAACCTCCTATACTGCAGGAATAAAAATCCCCAGCCTATGGAGTCTCCCCTTATAAACCAAGCCCTCCAGCCCCAGTAACTTGCAGCTTTAATCTGCTATAGCCGGGCAGGGAGATTTGCCACCATACGTCCAGCAAATTTGTGCTTTGCTCTCAAACTCCAACGTCGGAGTAAAATCACTGACACTTGCACGTGTAAATGCACACTTGCTCACTTGCAGTCTGGCATGCAATTGATGGCTTTTCTCAGCAAGCTACAGCCCAACTCATGCAACCTCATGCTAAGGTCTTTTACCAAACCATTGTAATTCAAGAATATCGACTGATCAAAAAACTTTCTTTTGCAATGTAAAGAAGTACATAACCATGATAAACAGCACAAAATAAAATTAGCAATGCGTTACTCACATTACTTTGAAGAGCATATGCTTTTTTAGCCCATTCGGTTTTCATATCTCCGGGGAGGTTGGTGTACTGGTGGTATTGATGTTTGTAGCCCCTGTCAGTGGCCAGACTCTGCGCTCTTTTTGCATGCACCAGTTCCATCATATCCATTGTGAGATGGATATTGGTCTTGGTTGCCTCCGATTGCTTTCTGTACTCCAGATCGCTCTGCAGCTTGGAGGCTTGGATAGAATGGGCCAGGTGAGAATCGCCTGCGGCCTCCTTCACTCCAATCAACTTGCCCTTTAGTTTCTCGTATGCCTCCCTGTACTTCAGCTGTTAAAACAATTTGTAAAGATGTTAATAAGTGAGCTGCCCTGACTTTATTATCTGCCCCGTCTAATGCAGATAAATGCAAAAACAAGGAACTGCAAATGCTGGTTTGTACCTATGAAAGACACACAATGCTGGAGTAACTCCAAACACTGGAACAGATGGGTATCTAAACAATGGTGAACTGCAAGCGAACCATAATGTTGTGCATTTACCAAAAATCAAGATTTTATTCCCGCTATAAAGATAATCCTCTCAGAACATTTGCAATGTTGGACCAAGGATGATGGCTTCACTCATCCTAATAATTAACTCAGAGAATTTCTGCTCATCCAGTCCTCATAATCAGACAACACAGGCTGACAACCTGGAGGCAGTGAATGGTTCACAAGAGCCAGTGCACATTTTCATGACTATGAGAGTACATTTGAGTTACCTCCTTCCTTTAGAAAATAGATGAGGAGGAATTTATTTAGTCTGATGGTGGTGAATCTGTGGAGGCCAAGTCATTGGGTATTTTTAAAGCGGAGATTGACAGATACTTGATTAGTAAGGGTTGAAAGGGTTATCAGGAGAAGGCAAGAAAATGGAATAGTAAGATTGAACGAGAACTTACCAGTTCGAAGGTTGATCTTTATTTCATGAGGAGTTGCGGTGAGGGATTTCGTGAAGAACCCGCCAGCACGCATGCGCGACATTCTTCAAAGTAGCGGTGTGGAATCACAGAAACCAACAACAGAAATGACTTGGCATAGTAAGATTGAAGAGACTCTAATTACCAGTTGAGTATGATCGAGGGTTGGGAGCGGAGGGCACGAAATCCCTCACCGCAACTCCTCATGAAATAAAGATCAACCTTCGAACTGGTAAGTTCTCGTTCAATCTTACTATTTCATTTCGGAGTCACGTGAGTGACTTCGTGAAGACTTCAAAGCTTCTGTGATTACACGCCCTGGACCACGTCCATGCTGACACACCACTAGCAAGGATGGATGGGAGTAAACAAGTTGCTGAAAACCAGGTTATACTGAAAAACAAAAGAATATTTATTAACAACACAGCAAAACCCCCTTATTCGGGGACATCCCCACGTTCTTGCCCTGCGTTCAGCACGGCCTCCGCGAACTGTAGGGGAGCAGCAACAGGCTTATTATAGAATCGCTGGAACACAGCTTCATTTGCCCATCCTGCTGTGGCGAGAATATGGTCCATGGGCACCTCCATGACCCTCGCCGCCGACGTTGATGCAGCCCTGGTGGAGTGAGACTTGAACACATTAGTGTCAATACCTGACTTACCCAAGACGATCCGGAGCCACCTGGATATCGTCTGGACTGTCACTCGATGGTGAGGTCTTTTGTGAGTGACAAGCAGGTATTGCTCCATTCCTCTGATGCTTCTCGTCACTTTGACATAGTAACGGACATGAGTGGCTAAACATAGCCGAGCATCTGCGGGGTATGCCGGGAACTTCAGCTGCAGCCCTGTGCACCCAGGTCTATGCTGCTTAAGTAGCTCATCAACAAAGAAGGATACTTCCCCAGGGGTAGACGTCATCCTGTCAATACGGAGTTTATGGAGCGTCTGCACCCGCTGTGCTGAAGTCAGCGCTAGTAACATCACCAGTTTCATGGTGAGTTTGTCCAGCTGTAACCCTTCCATGGGTGACCACGTCCTGAGCAGGGTGAGTACGTCCCTGACATCCCAGGTGATGTTATACCGTGGTGTAGGCGGATTCATGTTGAATATTCCCCGCATAAGTCTGGACACTAGCCTGTTGGATCCTACCTCAATCTTGACGTAGAATGACAGCGCACTCCTGGCGCTGTTGATGGCACTGTAACTTAAGTGTTCATCGTGGTGCAACCCCGCGAGGAATTCCAGGACGTCGGCTATGGAGACATCGTCATAGGTGATGCGATAGCGGCTGCAGTAGGCTTCCCATTTGGCGATGTGGGAGAGGTATCTTCGCCTGGTCGACTCTCGGCATGATACCCCAATGGTGTTCATAGTTCGGGTGGAGAGGCCATACTGCAGCAATGGCCTGGTTAGAACCTGCAAGCCAGTAAATGTAAATAGCTATGGCAGGGATGTGGCTCCCCTGACACAGGGTGAGTAACCAATTGCGGGCAACCCTCTAAAGGGACCCAGGGTTGACTGATCATGTCAAAGACCACCGGATACCAAGGCTGCATGGGCCAGTCGGGTATAATAAGAATGCCCCGAGCGGCATCCATCTTGATTTTTTGCAATACCCGACTGATGAGGCAAAACGGGGGGAATGCGTAGAAAAACCACTTCCCCCAGTCTAGCGAGAATGCATCCATCGCTAATGCCCCAGGATCTGGTTCCCATGAAACGTATGTTGGTACCTGATGGTTCAACCGTGACGCAAAAAGGTCGATATCCGGTTGACCAAATTTGGCTGCAATTTTGGCAAAAATTTGAGGATGCAACATCCATTCGATATTGTCATTAAACTTGCGTGACCTGGTGTCCGCCACAGTATTAAGCCTACCTGGCAAATAGGTAGCTGAAATCCAAATATCCCTATCAACACACCAGAGCCAAATTGTATTAGACAATTTATCACATGAAATTGACCTGGTACCGCCCATATGGTTTAAATATGCCACCGCCGAGGTATTGTCTATTTGGATACGGACATGAGCCCCAATGAGATTGGAACAATAAGCCCGAAGTCCATGAAATGCTGCAAGCAGCTCCAAATAGTTTATCCCTTGTGATAGCAACATGCTAGATTCAAGGGTGTCCCACCTGCCCCCACAACTAGAGCAGTTATCCGTAGCTCCCCAGCCCTGGGAGCTTGCGTCGGTTTGCAAGTATACCATCGGATTGGGCACAATAATGGGTTTGAATGAGCTACCAATATTGCGCACCCACCATTGTAGCTCAACCTTAGCTTTAGGAGGCAGCCGCATTGGTCTGTCGAAATGACCGGCGTTCTGTTTTAACGCAGCAATCTTGGATCTTTGCAAATTTTGACAATGCAAAGGCCCGTATTGGGCTGCTGGAAACAATGCTACGATTTTGCCAATCACCTTAGCTGTTTGCCTAATTGATGGTATACTGGCGCAGGCTAGATCCTGACATGCTTGGGTGACATCCCCAACCTTGTTAGTTGGTATGGTGGCCCTCATACGATTGGAATCCACCGTGAACCCCAGATAATCCATAACCTGGGAAGGGTAGAACTTTGACTTGTCTGGATGGACAATAAACCCCAGCCGCTGAAAAATCGCGACAGTGGCCGAAACTGCTCGTTCAGCTGCCTCCAGGGTTTTGCCAATAATCAGGATATCATCCAAATAGGCCATTACAATATGCTGCTGCTTTCTTAATTGGGCCATAATAGGCTTGAGCAATTTAGTAAATAGTCTAGGGGCTGTAGTAAGCCCATTTGGCAAAGCCCTGTATTGCCAGAGCTGACCCATCCAAACAAACTTCAAAAACTTCCGGTGATGTTTCTGAATGGATACAGAATAGTACGCATCTTTTAAATCAATGCATGCCATAAAGCAGCCATGCGAAATCAGCGATTTGGCTGTCTCAAAAGTGTCCATTTTAAAATGGGTGTATGTTACAAAAGTATTCAGCTGGGTCAGATCAATAATCACTCGACAACCTCCATCCTTTTTTGGTCTAGTGAAGATATTGGAGACAAATTCAATATGCTCGTGCATAGTTTTTTCTATCACGCCTTTTTGTTCTAATCGTAAAATTTCAGCTGAGCCTGCTGCCTGTTCAACGGCAGACAGCGTAAACTTCCGATTAGGCATATGCTGGGATGGAGGAATGTCCCCGTTAATAAACTCAATAGTATGACCCCGAATATTTTGCAAAATAAACTCATCTGAAGTGACAGTCCCCCATGCCTCAGAAAAGAAACGGAGTCGCCCACCAACATGTGACGTTAAAGGAACAGAGAAAAGAAAACCAGACCGCCTCACCTCCATGGTCACCGGCGGTCCTTGACATGTTTGGTTGGTCGCGGAGGTGCTGGGTTGGGCTGATATTGGGGTGGCTTCATTTTCCACTGGGGCCGCTGCGGTCCTGACCCCAAAAAAAGACCGTTGCTGCTGGCCCTGTTGATAGCGATGTGGCACTGCAGTATATGGTCTGGTTGCTGTAGCGACCGAGCCTCGTGGCCGAGCAGGTGGAGCTTTCGGGGCCGACGGCCTGGGGGCGATCTGTGACCGCATGAGTCCCACTGTCTTGGCTACCAAATCGAGCTCTTTGACCCTCTTCGGGAGGTCTTCTCCGAAGAGCTGTCGGGGCGGCGGTGGCGGTGGCGGTTTGCACAACCCAGCAAACTTTGGGTTGAGCGACGGGCGGATGCTGTGTTTGCGAAAGGCATTGATCTCATGTTGGGTGGCACATAACAGCGCCAATGCATCCTCCTGGTCTAGATTAAGATCTTCCCCATCGACCGACCGCGCAAAGGCGGTAATATCGGCCGTGAGAAGTTTCAGAATCCGCTGGAGCTTCAGCTCCTGATGACGGATAGCCACGCCGATGTTGCCCCATATGGGCGTATTGACCACAGGCACATTAAGGGCATTGCAGTTAGACGGAGGTTTGTGGCGATGGATAGCCTGAGAGAGGACTTCCTCCTGGAGCTGATGGTTTGTGAGGAAGTCCACCATGGCATCCAGCTTGGGGTTTAGGGGAAGCCCAGTAGTGAGTGGGGCAGCGAACTTCGCCGCCACATCGAGAAGGTCTTCCGGCGGCGGCTCTGACGGAGCTGGTGTAGGGTCAACAAACCCTTCCTCTTCCGGCTGTTCGAAACTGGTGATGGAGGCTGGTGAGACGGCCCTGTGCCTGTCGATGCTCGACGCTTGCTGCTGTTGGTTGTGCAGGAGAAGCTCCAGTAGCCGCTCCATCCGGTCAATACGCCCGTCACCCTGAACACTCGGGTGGTCAGAGTCCTCCGGCTCAGAAAGATTGCCGGGGCTCCTGTCATCGGCCCGCACCTCGTCGAGGTGATCTCGGTGCCGGTAGTTGTCGCTGCCAGCCGCCGAAGCGAAACCGCGCGATTCCCGCGCGGGAGATGTTTACAACCGCCTCCGTTTAGCGGGAGCGGAAGCCCCTGCCACGAAGGGCAAAAGCGGCTGGGAGTCGGCTCCAGCAGAAGCATGGAGATCCGACGCCCGCGCGGGCTTGCCGGCTGCCCAAATCGTGGACGATGCCGACGCATGGTCTCGTCCTCCCATCCATGGGGGACTCGGCGACCGAGGCGGGACCGTACCCAAGCCCCCCGTCCCGGCGTCGGGGTTTGGGAGTTGGATGCTAGACCTCACCAGAGACCTGGGTCCCGCCGTTGCACCAGACCGCAACTCGGCGGCAGGTGATGCCGTAGCCCGTGAAGGGTTAGGCTTACGGGCTCCTCCCCTGCCCTTCCTCGGAGGGCTAGAGGAGGGGGGCCGTGCAGCTGCACGCGACCCCTTCCCCGAGGTCGCCAACGGGCCCGCTGGCGACCTGAATGCTGCAGCAGGGTCCACCTGCTCTAGTGGCACCCCGCTGTCCTCCTCCACGAACTCCTCCCCGGAGCTGTGGTGAGTTAGCGGGTCCCGACCTGTAGAAACAGGATGCACCGGTTTCCCCGCCTTTCTCCCGGCCCCAGGTGTAGTTGATAATGAGGGCGCCGGGACAGATGGCCGACGACTTCGACCGGACATTTTCTTCGTACTCCCAACCACGTCCTTGCTGAAAGAGAACAGACAACAAGGACGAACCAACTGAAGGTTAGTATCACTCACCCAGGTGGTTCCTTATGAAGGGCTGGCGGGGAGCGCACCCCACCGCCAGCCGTCGGCAGCAATGCGTTGCGACGATATGTCGCGCATGCGTGCTGGCGGGTTCTTCACGAAGTCACTCACGTGACTCCGAAATGAAATTGCGAAGGAAAGATAGATCAGCAATGATTTAATGCCATAGTGGTCGATGGGCCGAATGGCCTACTTCTGCTCCAATGACATAAACTTATATTGGAGAAATGTGAATCGCCTGGACTTTTACATTGTCTCCTATTAAAACAACAATAGCAATATGCACTATCCAGGCAAATAAAGAAAATGAAAGATATTCAGCATAAGAGGTGTTCACATTTGCAAAATTAATGGTGTGTCAAAGTGCTGGGAATATGTAACTTACATCACTCGCAAGATCTCTTTTTGCCTTCGCTTCCAGAATGGCTAAAGCATCCAAGCGCAGTTCAAAGCTTTTGCCTTTCTCTGCCTCCCAGTGACTCTTGTAGATTTTCTTGATAAAGCATAAATTGTAGAATAGTTTCAGTTAATTGTGCCCTCTGCTAATTAGAGTTTACATCATTCAGGTATAGAAGAGAACCATCAGGTACTCATCACGTTCCTGACTAACCCCAGGTAAGTCTTGATTTAAGGTCAGCGGGGAATTTCTACGGGAATTTTCCCAGTTTCCAGTGCTAACACAGGCAGGGGAGCCAAAGTTACGCTGTTTATTTCCCCTAGGTTTCTCTAGCTCTTCCACCAAAATTAAGTAGATGAACAGAGCCAACAACGGGAATTTATTCCTCAGTTTTGATTATGCCTTTCTATACAAAATTCAACCTTACAGTGTAAATACAATCACAATTAAATTGGACAGTTCTGAAATTAAACCAAAACTACATAATTGTCATCAGTTTGATTCTACTTATGCGAAGAGGGAAACACAAGCAGAGTCCATTATGTTTGGACTTTATTTGGCTTATCTATGTAATGAAGTGCTACCTTATTTTTCCCATTTCACTTATCTGCCTGTGCAGTGCACTAGATGTGACCAAGCAAGTACTTTTGTTCCAGGGTACAGTACTCCAACATTGCTTTATTTATGCACTAAAATTGCTCAGATTTATATGTTAATTTATACGTTTTTAATTATACCAGTTAATCTGCTGTGGTGTCGCTCAAGGTACTGCCAATTTAAAAGCAACTTTTTCTGAAGCGCAGCCTACGAATGTCTCCCAAACTTAAAATTCTTTTTGATTTCCCCATCTTTTTGTTTCTATTTATCTTCCTCCCCTTTCCAACCACTCTCTTTCTCTGTCGCTCTGTCTCTCTCCCTCATATCACCTTCTCCAGTGCACACCCCCAACCTGAATACACTGTCATTGCGTTTCTCTATATATTTGTCCTTTAGTCATAATTCCCCCAAAGATTAGTTGGCATGATACACGATTACCAGGTAAACCCCTTCCAAATGTTCATGAAAGTCACCCGCACCTCTCAGGCGTCCACCACCCTTCATCTTTTACCAACGTAACCTTTGGATTACCACTCCCTCGCCAGTAGCCCTGACCTCCCTAGGATCTTGGACATTTGTGAGACTTCAGCAGCATGCCGATTATCAAGGTTGCTTAGCAATTACTATTTCAACCTGTCATTTAAGCAATGACAAAACATTTCTTGACCCCAGTTTCTTTATTACTTCAGATTATAGTTTGTAAACAATCTATTTTGTTTGTGAAATTCTGTACCATGGAACAGCAAGATATTTACCTGAATCAAGTCAACCAACACAGTGCTAATGGACTGAGTTAGCATTACAAGTACCATAAGTTCAAATCCCTCCGTAACTACGTAGGAAGTATGAAATTATATTAAAAACTAATTATTCCTCTATTGTCTTCCAAGAATGGAAACTAATTCTTGCTAGTCTGTGACTCCAACCCTATATCCCACATGTTACTGCTTCTGAAGTGACCGAGAAAACCAGTGCACTACAAGGCCAGTACATTCCAAGAACAACTATGATTAAGCACAAAATTCACCCTGTGTCTCAAGGACAAATAATAGCATACTTCAACCAGGAGGAAGCAGGATTCCATGTACCTACAGTAAGCTGCTCACGAGGACTCAAGCAAACTGAATAGCAAACCATCGCAGTCTTCTTTGGAGAAGTTGGTAGGGGACAACACAATGGTGCAGCAGTAGACTTACTGCCTTACAGCGCCTGAGGCCCAGGTTCGATCCTGTGCTGTCTGTGCGCAGTTTGTACTTTCTCCCCGTTACCTTGCGGATTTTCTCCAGGTGACACGGTTTCCTCCCACACTCCAAAGAAGTACATGTTTGTAGGTTAATAGGCTTTGATAAAATTGTAAAAATTGTCCCTGGTGTACAGGATAGTGCTAGTGCGGGGGGCTCATTGGTCAGCGCTCACTCTGTGGGCTGAAGGGCATGCTTCCGCGCTGTAATTATAAAACTAAAACCATTGATCAAAAGCGAAACCCATTATCATCTGCACTTTATAATTTCAGCTTTGAAAATCATTTGTTACTTACATCACTTAAGTATTGGGCATTTGCCTTGGCTTGCATGAACAATGGCTCATCTTTGCAGATGCTGTACTGATGAAGACTCTGTTCACCCGTCGCTTTGTACATTAGCTGCATAACGTAGAAGAGCAAAAGTGGTCTTAAATAAAATGGCATGTAACCTTTGCCAATGCCAATGCAATCATTTTATATTTCAATCATTTTTAAAAAGCTTGCAGCATTTTCGGATTTAATTTCAGATGTCCAGCATGTGCAGGGTCTTGTTTAATTTCCATCTGGCATGTTTCCATTATATGCTCACGTTGACTGTGACTAAGTACATTCAAGATTGCAGCTTTTAAAAATCTGAATATTAAAAGATACGAGAACTGTATAGAACTGCCCATGCTTGACAGGCAGTAAAGTGGCATAAACACTGGAAATTAAAAACACTCATAGAATTTGGAAACAAGGAACAGCAGATGTTGGTTTACAAAAAAGACACAAAATATTGGACTAACACATCGGGTCAGGTAGTATCTTTGCTGAACAGGGATAGTGACATTTCTGGTTGGAAGCCTCCTCAAGTGTGAAGAAGAGTCCCCCACCCAAAACGTCACCTACCCATGTTCTCCAGATATGTTGACTGGCCCACTGAATTACTCCAGCACTTTGTGTCTTTTTTAATTCATTGAAATTGTTTGACTATTGTTTGCCATCATCCTCTTCTGCAGGTGCCAGGTGGTCCAACATTAGAAGTTCTTTGTCTACCTCCTTTGTGTCAATGACGACTAATTTCCTTCAATGTAGGAAAGGCAAAATTGCAAAAACCTAAGGAGCCATAAAATGCTAGATATCTGCAGAATTCTCCTTTTATAAGCACCTTTACCTATTCCTTTTTATCACAGTCAGCAATGCTGTGGCAAAATATTTTTGCATTAGCAAACTGGTGGAGCTAACTAGATTCAGAACTGAAAGAGTTCAGTTACAAGCACCTGGTTGCTTGAACAAAATTTATGTATAAAGCTATGAAAAACAATAGGAATAAAATCAAAAAAAAAATCTGAAACTTTTAGATGTTTGGAAGTAAACACTCAAAACTTTTTCTTCCAAACTTTGCCTGTTTGATCAGCTTTGATTGTGTCAGTGGCATCCATCACTCTTTGAAATACAATGTTTTTTCATAAATGATCTCTCTCTGCCTATGCAGTACTCACTTCACTTTGCAAATCTTGGCTCCTCTTGGCATGAATAATCTGTGGAGTGTCTGCCACACTTGTGAATTTTAACGCATCAACTCTCTGTCGGTATTTTTTCTGCAAGTTAAAAGAGTACACAATTTACTCTCTGACAATAGGGAACTTACTTTAGAAAGCAAAATAAAATGGTATATACACGATTCTAGTCAAATGCATGTGAGTGTTCAGTGTTAAAATAATATTAAATCAGTTAATCATGATCACATTCTCTTTCAGTCTTTTGTTAATTGTCAAGTAAAGAAAAGTCATGATAATTGCCATATCGAAAGTATGCTGAGGTACAGATCCAATGAAATTCTTGTTCCCAGCAGCATCACAGTCACATAGACTCATACAAAGGACAGAAATACAATTTACACATAAATTGCACATCAATTCTTCAAACAGTAAAAATAGAAAAACTGCAAAAATCAAGACATTAATGCAAAATAAAATTAGAAAACGAGTACAAAATAGTGTTCTGTTGTTGCTGTTGAACTGATTATTCCATTATTAGGACAGTGTTATGAAATGTAGATTCACTATCACTGGTAGAATTTACCAACAATTATCCCCCCCTCCCCTCCCCCCGCCCCAATTTCCCCAATTTATCCCATATGATTTCTTTTCAATACCTTTTCCAAGTGGCTGCACTTGCACTTTGCATTAACCTGTGCATTAATCTGTCTCTGCAGTATAACCTGCAGTCTACCTGCCAGGCAGGAATGTGAAGCTGTTGTCCTGTCTTGCTGCTGGTTAGGATTAATTACTCCTGACCGATAAAAGACAAGACAATAAATGGGCCCAACAGCCAATATTGGAACCTATAATTTAAACTGCAATTTCATGTGGACACCAACTATTGCTGCTGAATACCTTTCATAATCTGCGTAGGAAGGAACTGCAGATGCTGGTTTCAACCGAAGATGGACACAAAATGCTGGAGTAACTCAGCTGGACAGGCAGCATCTCTGGAGAGAAGGAATGGGTGACGTTTCGGTTCGAGCCCCTTCTTCAAGTCTCGACCCGAAACATCACCCATTCCTTCTCTCCAGAGATGCTGCCTGTCCAGCTGCGTTACTCCAGCATTTTGTGTCTACCTTTCACAATCTTATACTGTCTTTAATCTTTAAAATTTGGAAGATCAGAGATATTGCAATCGTTAATTTTTATCGAGTATCATTGGATTGAAATGAAAGGAATATCCAGTTAACATGAGAAGGAAAATCCTAGCTCGTCTGGCCATTCTGTAATTTGCACAGAGTGTGGTGCAATTCCTTTACCATCGCAACAATCCTGTGATAACTTGTGTAGTAGAACAGTATACAGTAAAGCAGTAAAACTGCAATGAAAAGATGCAAGCAGACAAAAAAAACAACACTGACTTCAGAAGCGTGCTTAAAAGATGGAATTCGGAGCAAACAGTAGGGGCTGCGCATTAAAGTATTGGTGGTGAAAGTGAGGGGATTAGGAGGTTAACTCAAGAGTCTGAGGAATTTACAGCAATGCCCTGAACAGCAGGTTAATCTGGCAGCCGATCTGCCACATTCCTTCTCTAGCGTTCTCCTAATGCGAATCTTCTGGCCCACAGTCATAACAAGATTGGTGGATGATCGTTAAAGGACGCAGTCTTGCTGATATTAAACAGAGATGAGAAAACGGTAAATCAAACTATCAGACCGAGTGTCAGGTTAAGGTGCAGCCAACCACAACATAAATCTAGCCACTAACTTCAATATTAATAGCTCCACTGCGGTTATTGTGTGGCTGGAACCACAAATCTCTCAGTATTCCTTAGAAAGGAAAAGTGTTCATAATTCTCTAAGATAAAACTGAAATCTTGATCATGAAAATATGTTCTCTCATTCTAAGTAACAGTGTTTTTGTATTTTCAGCCCAAGCCTATGGAATGCAACCAATGTTATCTTTCAGTAATAATTCTGATATATGCTTTTTTCAATCCCATGTTCATGAGCTCTTCACAAATAAAACGCAAAATGTAATCAGACTTCTGTCCAAAAACAACTCTAAACAGGGAATGACCCATGGAAATGGATTGTCTCTAAGAATTCCAGCCTGAGTATCGGTCCAGATGCTGCTATAATTAGGAATCTAGCAACTTATTATGGTTTTAAATATGCTCTTATGAGTAACGATGTGGGTATTCACATGTAGAAATGTTTCAGAACTCCTGATCTGAAAATATGCAGACATCAGCGGCCAAATCAGTGTTTAAAAATTGCTTCTGGGATGATTTAATGGGATCATACCAATTCATCTTAATAAAAACTCCTCCTGAAATATACTTTCAAAACCTGACAGTGACAGAGTTTCTGGTCATGTTTTATTACTTTATTTGATTACCTTGATTATATTTCCTACAATTTTTGAACTTGACCCACTAAGCCTGATTTAGAGTCTAGTGGTAAATTAAAATGTACTCCTATACTGTATTGGAGTTTCATCCCGTGTAGTTTAATTCACATCATTTCTTACTCTATTTTAAATTCATTAAGTTCATTAATATCAGCCACAAATATCCTCATGCTTCACGGGCACTTAACATTAATTCAGCCAAACCTTCCTCTATGTGTTCTAAAAGGGGCTTATGTCAACTTGCTGGCAATTCAAGTGTTGACAGCAAGTGGCCCCAACTCATCCACGCCCCGAAGGTGACCCCAGGTTGACCAATGTAACTGTGTCAGTTGTACTTATTGCTCCCAAATTAATATTTTGTGAATATCTCATGCCAAGATTATTCACTGTATCAGTGGAAAATCAGTGTGAACTAAGCTTGTTTGCTCTGACACTTTAATGATAAGATATTATCATCTATTTAATAGATTTTATTATTTATCTTCTCTACAGAATGGGTAGGAAAGAAATGATTCATTTTATGTCAAAATGTTATACATGATTATAAAGGGTATTTTCAGATATAGTCATGGAGCTGTACGGAATGGACACAGGCCCTTCGGCCCAACCTGTCCATGCCAACCAAGTTGCACAATTGATCTAACCCCACTTGCCTGTGCCTGGCCCATATCCCTCCAAACTCTTTCCTATCTCAGTAGCTGCCCAAGTCTTTTAAATGTTGTAATTATATCCACTTCTATCACTTCCTCTGGCAGCTCGTTCCATATACATACCACCTTATACGTGAAAATGTTGCCCCTCAGGCCCCTTTCAATTTGTTTACCCTCCCCTTAAACCTACGCCCTCTAGGTCTAGATTCCTTTATCCTGAAGGGAAAAATTGTAGCTATATACCTTAGCTATGTCCTTCGTGAATTTATAAATCTCTTCAAGATCGTTCCTTGGTACAGATGACACATGACACTGCAACTCCTGGCCAATGAAGGCAAGCCTGCCAAACGCCTTCTTCACCACCCTGCATATCTGTGGCATCCCTTGGTCTTCCTGTTCTCAACACCACCCAGGGCCCTGCCATTTACTGTGTATGTCCTGCCCTGGTTTGTCTTACCCAAATGTAATGCCTTGCATTTATCTGAATTAAACTCCAATTGCCATCCCTCGACCCATTGGCCCAGTTGGTCAAAATTCCATTGCACTATTGGAAAACATTCAAGATCACATTTTAATCTTTGAAAGACTCATGGACTCATGGATACATACAGTGCGGAAGTAGGCCCTTCGCCCCAACTCATCCACGCCACCAAGATGACCTTAGGTTGACCAATGTAACTGTGTCAGTTGTACGTATTGCTCCCAAAATTAATGTTTTGTGAATATCTCATGCCACGATTATCCATTGTATCAACGGTTCCCAATGTTCTGAATGAAAATCTTGCTTGTTCACATTGGGTAAAATATACACCCCTCATAAATAACTGATGACCTTATGGGCTATTCAAGAGTTAATGAAGTCCCAGGATTGCTAAGACAATGATACCCGAGTATCTTTTTTTAAGTTTACTTTGACTCTTCTTATGAATTTTCTGATGAAATTACGACAATATCATTAAAGTCTCATGGATTTCCCCACTAACTACCCTTCCCAACCCATGGCCACTGTATTTTTGGAATCCCTGCTGAAAGGAATGACCTATCAGGAGCTAAGAATCAAGTCACAGCCTAGAATCTACTGGCAATATGTTGCTCCCAGTAATCAGAAGTCACATAAAAACATTCATGCCTTGTGAAGAATGGCCCTTCGCTGGCTAACTCAGAAATGGGATGAATTGCAAATTAAATCTTGGCTCGACACATATTTGTGTTCTCACTAACCATTATTTTATTAAAGGTTTCAAAATACCTACGGTAAATTAATTAACTCTTGGAGAAAATTATTCTGTCCAAACAGGTGCCGTACAATGCATTGTATATGTAATTAGGAAACTAGGAACTTTTTATTGTCTTAAATAAGATCTTATAACTAATTATGTCTGTATTCGCGTGATGAAACTCACTCTGGGCAGTGAGTTTGCTCACCTCACTCAGAATATCCCCAGCTCTCCTCGCCTGCTCCACATCCAGACTTCTATTCGCCTCCCATCCCACTCCTTTCATCCAGGTCAGATCAGCTCTGTACTTATTCTGGTTAAAAAAAATTAAAAAAGCAAATCACCTTCGTTGACAACTGAAATTGTGTTGGTGAGATAAAGACATTTCATTGCATAAACACACGATCCCATGTTTACCTTCAAATTATTGTGAGATCTCTCTCTCACACGATTGAAAGCTAGTTCCCCAAAACATTTATTCAGGATGCATGTACTCCCTGGTATGGGACTGCCACCTACTGCCCATTATTTGATGTTGTCTGATCGGCACTGAGTTAACTCAACCCGACAACAATAAAGGCAGAGCAAGTGCACTCAGCAACCTCACAATTGCATGGTTTCCAATTCTTAATTGCTTTCCTCTGACCCTTGCTTGTAAGCAGACGTGGTGCAATCTAAAGCCTCCACCGTCAGCATCTTGTCAATGCTCGCTGTTTTGCATGCGTGAAAGTGGCCAGTCAAATGTAGTGACACAACCAATGTTAGAACAATGTTCAGCTTCGGAGACTAAAACTAAAAATAATTTTGTCCCTTCTTTAAGAGCAGGCATTGTTTTTCTACCATAGTGGTCTCACCTCACACTGCAGCCCATATGCTTTCTTTGCCCATTTCAGCTTCATGTCTTCGGGCAGTAGTGTGTAATCATGGAGCCTCTTCCTATACTCCAAATCACTAGCCAAAGCCTGGGCTTTCTTGGCATGCTTCAGATTCACCATGTCCAGTGGTAGATGGAACTTATCACTTGTCTCGACAAAGCTCTTCTTATACGCGACCTATTTTGAGTATAAAGAATTAACGAATGAACCAAAGCAAAAACTTCCATTAGCACAAAAACAACATGAGTGAAAGCACTGTTTAGTTTATTTCAGTGTTGTTTAATTTAGTTTAGAGATGCAGCGGGGAAACAAGCCGTTTGACCCACCGAGTCCACCATGCTGACCATTGGTCAACCGCACATAAGTTCCATGTTATCCCAATTCCTCTTCAGCCTTATAACATTCCTTACAACAGCCAATTAACCTACAAAACTGCACATCTTTGGAGTGTGGGAGGAAACCGGAGCACCCAGAGAACACTCACGCTGTCACAGGGAGAATGTGCAAACTCTGAACAGACAGCACCCATAGACAAGATCGAACCTGGGTCTCTGGTGCTGTGAGGCAGCAGCTCTACTGCTGTGTCACTGTGTTGTAAATGGCATGGCCTGAAATTTGAAAGGTACCAGTTTAGGTGCATCAATCAACCTGCAGTGGGCCATTGATACTTTCTTGCTGGGGTTGCTGGGCTGGGGGGGATGGGAATGTGAGGAATAAATGTATAGTCAGCTAAATTGATAGGTAGGTGTTTGCAAAGGTTCATAATGACTACACACAAAGGTGGAATGAATTGCTACACCTTAAATTTTTTGCAGAAATGTATGAAATGTGTAAGTGTATACTTTTCAAGGTTATAAATTAAAAATGCATTACTAACCAATGCAACAAACTCTTCATCACAGTGCAAATTTTACTTCAATCTTTTAAATAAAATCCTGCTTTAACAATCGTAGATCATAAGCATGATGCAATGTCAGTTTGAAGGAAAATTCAGCTCTTCGATAACTGATGTGTTAATCCATTATGATTTTAAATTGCATATTGAACTGAGGTAAATAATGGGATTTTGATTTTTCTTATCTAATGTACCTCACTGCTCATCTTGGAAACCCGCAGAGAATGCAGAGTCTTCAAATCATACACTTTGCTTCTCATTGCTTTGCCCTTGCTTTTCTCATATTCTTCTTTGTATTTTATCTTTCAAACAACAGGGGAAAAAAAATTAAATTAAACATGTAGCAGTCGCCTGGTGATAAAGAGTTGAAATAAACGATTTAAACACTTTCTCAATCTAGTGGGGATAGAAATGACCGTTTGCCTTCACGTGGTGTCCAAATTGAAGACGCACGAACAAGGCAACAGCCTGTTTATGTAAAGCATGTTAAAGTAGCGGGGAGGGAAATGTCAGGCAGTCATTAAATGTTGAATGTTAATATCAAAGTCACTTCTCGGCTACAAACACTTTGCCATCCTGTGGTGTACTATGTGCAAGTTGCTTGGTCCAAAATGCTTGCAAAATTTTCCAAAATAAAAAATATGAGCAATCCAATTTGCTATCATCATGGATAAAGCAAAACATAATGAGTCACTTCACAAGGGGCAAAAGGTGGTGTGAGTGCGGGTATGTGATGTTGGTTAAATGAACACTAACCAAAGAAAAGGAGCTACCAAAGCCTTGATTAAGAGGGCCATTAAAAAAAGGAGAGGTGGGGAGGTAAACTATTTAGGAAGGCAATCTTAGACGGAAGGTGCAGGACCAAAGATGAGTCAAAGAAAATAAAGAGATGCCCCAGATGTAAATCAGGGCATTGCAGTGTTGGATGAAGCCACAGAGATAGGCAAGAGATAGGCCTTTGGAGAAACCAGTCATACATCTGAGCCAGCTGAGGACTGAGTTGCAGATAGTTGAGTTGATGTGGTACAAGTTGCAGATATTGTAATGAAGTGAAGTTTGCGCAGCTTGGAAGGAGGAAGACCAACTAGGACAGCATTGGAATAACTGGATGGGGAGTGCTCTAGTACATCCAACATGGTCACCAGACCTTGGACTACGGACTGTTTTTTTTCTTTATAAAAGCTGCCAAAATATAGCGACTGGGCATTCATGGTTGTGCAAAGGAAATTCACAGTGCTGTGCATACGTGACAATAAAGAACCATTGAACCATTGAACTGTTCCATGATATACAGAAGCAACATTTTCTTGAAGTAAGATTTCTGAATCCTGATTCCAATACAGTGCAGTTCTCTGCACTGAGAATGGTGCACAATTTATTGTATTAAAAATAGTGAAGTATTCATAAATTTAACTCTACACAGACCCAAAAGAGTCAATGTTTATACAGCAAAAAATCCATTAAATGGGGAACCCACGGTGGTCAAATTGAGGTTCAAATGAGGATCTCAGCAGCAGATGCGCTGAGATTAGGATGAAAATGGTCAATATTGGAGAGGGGTTGTTAGGCCAACATTGTAAGGAAGATGATATAGGGGTGGCAACACAAGGCCTGAGAGAAACCCTCAGGAATGCATAAACCCCTCGGGCTTGGTCTATGACCCAATCAAATTGTGGTTGCTTTGTCCCTTGACTCTATTTACTCAATCCCAATTCACATACTTTGATATCCTTGCCCAGCAAAGGAAAACATTGCTTGTACAGTCACCAAGATCATGATTAAGTCATCATCCACAGCCATTTGGAAAGTTGATTCCAGATTTCCAACAACATTTGCATGTAAAAATGCATCTTTAGACAAGTTTTAAAATTGAACTCCCTTGTAAGATGACCTATCAGTATAACAATTTTCTCTGTATCGATCCTGTCATAACCTTTATCATCTTAAATGCTCTGGTTAGATCATGCTTCAACCCTTTGAACAGACTGAAATCACCATCTTTGTATCTATTGAGCAAAATATTCTATTGCGGCATTGAGCTTTGTATTAGCATAAGTGATGTGATTAATCTGGATCAATGGAAATAAGGCACAAAATGCTGGAGTAACTCAGCGGGACAGGCAGCATCACTGGAGAGAAGGAATGGGTGACGTTTCGGGACGACACCCTTCAGTCTGAAGAAGGATCTCAACCCAAAACGTCACCCATCCCTTCTCTCCAGAGATGCTGTTACTCCAGCATTTTGTGTCTACCTTTGATTTAAACCAGCATCTGCAATTCTTTCCCAGACAAAATAAGACCTAGTCTTTGTCTGAGGACTTTTGATAATTTTCTTCACAAGACTATAGATGTGTTTCGTTGTAACAATTCTTTCCCAGAACACGTTCCCACATTCAATGAGCAAAATCACGAGATCTTTTTGCCAGATCAGTAATTAACTTTCAACATTCAATATCAGTTCACCCTACCTTGCAGGGAATAAATAATCAACGTTATCTGTGAAAATAACGTTACACAGGGAAAACTGTAAAGAAAGATTGCAGCAACTTACATCACTTGCCAAATTCCCAGAGGTTTTAGCAGCTAAGAGAGCTATCGAATCCAGGTTCACATGAAATCCTTTACCCTTATTCTTTTCCCAGAGCTCCCTGTATTTGATCTGAGAACAGAGAGATTTTTTTTCAAATTATATACGAGGTATGTTTACGCATTTGAAAATATCTAATTGGTACAGTATATGTCAAAAATAGTCAAAAATATCACCGGCATCTCTCACAGATGGAAGGATTCCAAGCACCATTCAAAGATTTGGGGCAATGACGGGCAAATTACAGAACAATGAGCGGTGAGAGCGGCAAGAGCGGTGAACTTGATTGACTAAAGGGGCTGTCCCAATTGGGCGACCTAATTGGCAAGTATAGAAGAGTTTGAAAAAAATGACATGTTGAAGACCTCCTTCGACTATGTTGAAGACCTCCTTCGACTCTGTTGAAGACCAGCTTCGACTAACTACGACTAACTTCAGAAAAATTGGACACCGAAAAGTGGAGAATGAAGACGACTTCCTTCGATCTCCTTCGACTATGATGAAGGCTATCTACGACTACCTTCCTCTACCTTCGACTACCCCCGATTACCTACGAATAACATGCCGACCTACTACGCTGACTACGACTGACTACGACTAAACCTACGAGTAAAAAAAGTATCAATTTTTTCCATGGCGATCTTTTGCTACTCGCGGGCATTTTTTAACATATTGAAAAAAACGCCGCGACCAAGCTGAGGCCTCGAGTATGCGGAGAGCACTCTCGAGCATGAAGGAGAGTTACGAAGACCTCCTACCACCTCATGTCGACCATGCTGCGAGTATGAGTCGAGGGCAAACTCGCCAGAACTCGTGGATTATGTCGCCCAAGTGGGACAGGCCCTTAATGGAGCTTTTTCAAATGGTCAGCAGGGCCATGAGAAGCCGAATGGCTTCTTGTGCTATATGAGCCCATAGATTAAAATGTGGCTTCCTCTAGCTGAAGAGCCTAGAGTTGTGAATAGGCACAAAGTGCTGGAATAACTCAGGCAGCTTCCCTTGAGAAAAAGGATGGGTGGCATTTCACCTTCTGAACCCTTTTTGAGGACACAGAGTCAAAGAAGCAGGTAACCATTGGGGATAAAGAGTTGGAGAAAGGTTTTTTTAGCAGAGGATTTCAAATATATTATAGAGGGGTGCCGATGCTTAGGCAGTGTACATTCAAGGTTGACATTGAAGTTTTGATATAATAGGAATCATGGCAATCAGACAGGAATGAAGAGTTGAGACACAGGATCTCCCCAGACACTACATGAATGCAACGATCAGAGCAGTCATAGATTGCTACTTTCAGCTCTTAAGATTCATTTTTCATTCAGTTGCCAGTTTTAAATGGCGCTGCGATAGCAAGCATTTGGGCCGTTGTTTGGCATCTGTTGGGAGATGAGATGAAATTGCCCTATATCATTGAAAACTGCATCTTTTCAGCCAAGAAAACGGAAAATAGAGGTTAATTAACTAAGATACATTAACCACAGGTACATGGCTTAGTCATGTACAGCTCACCTGGAGTAAATGCTATTTTGAGAAAATGCTGACGAATACAGCAGGTTGACAGGACCCATTGGAATAAATTGTTTCATGCAACACATTAACGGGGTGATAAACCTGCTCCAAAATTCTAGTATTTCAACATTTGTGATATTTATGTTGCTTCAATGCTTGAGGGTCTTCGATAAATAATTGAGGCATTCAGCTTTGTTGAACAGTTTGCAATATTTTTCAGCACAATTCCATAAGAAACCACAATTCCTAAACCTGTGGCCATCTTCATGAATGGATGAACACTGGAAGCGCTTGATATGAGTTATACACAGAGTTTGAGACATATAGAAAAGGACGCAATGTAACTCAGCAGATCAGGCAGCATCTTTGGAGAACATGAATAGGCGACACTTTGGCTTGAGTCCTTTCTACAGACTGATTATGGGGGAGCTGGCAGGTGGGGGGGCATGGGGGTTGAGGGGAGAACGTTAGGCCAGTAAAAGCTGGTTTACAAGCCCCTCTTTGTATAGAAATTGATTGTACATTCTATAAATAAACTTATTGAACGTCTGATAGTAAAAAATACTTAATATAGTGCCTCAACCTCAATGTGTTTCAAATAATTTACAACACCTGAAATACAGGTCCACCACTGATTTTCTGGCACCCTTGGTTCCTGAGCCTTGCTAGATTATCCGCCTTGCTGGACCAACAGATGTCATGGCCTCTGAGAGTCATGGAACGGTTCTGGAATGGTCTGCCTAGGCCATCAGCGGGCCAATATACTGGCCCACAAGTCGGCCTTGGAAGTCGGCTATGGGAATGGATCCGCCAGCTCCGGTCGGGCCGGAGTTCCAGAGCCCCGCCTGCGGGGAGCAAATTCGACCCGCTGATCAGAGACTGCAAGAGCTGAGAATTCCAGCTTTGCCTGTTTTTAACTACAGAAAGAGTCGGTCAGATTGAGTTTGACTCCTCTGATACAAATATAAGTAGAATCAAGGAATTATTAAATAACAAAAGGAGACTATTTGGCCGATTTGTTCTAAGCTAGCCTTTCACAAGGGAAAATCAGTTAACCCTATTCTCCACAGTTCAACGTTTTTCTTTTTTATGTAGTTTTCTATTTTATTTTGAAAGCTGTTTATTCAACCTGCTTCCACCATGCTTTCATATACATTTGTGAAAACGATGTTCCTTATGTCACATTCATTTCTTTAGTTATTCACGGTAAGTCCATGCCCTCTGGTTTTCAAGCTTTCCAGCACCAGAAATAGTCTCCCTTTGTCCGTTCCGAATATAACATTATATCCGAATATAACATTTCCACTCTTCGTGCTTTTTACCAAAATGTTTTACTTTGCAGATGTGTATAATTTCACATCAAGACTACTTAAATCTTTTTGCAATTAAAACAGACATACAAGTAAAAGAAAGGAATTAATTAAGTCCAATAAGTCCAAAAAGATTCATCAAAGTTTGTACCAACAAGAGTCAACACATGGACTGGTGCGAAAGTAATTTTAATAAATTAATCTATAAACACTCTTTGACTGAAGTATACCTTGGAAAAGAGTGATTAAGTGAGGTGTGTTAATACTGCAGATCAGACAAGGATTAGTAAATTGCTGTTTATATGGGATAAGACTGCCATCTTCTGGCTTCCATTTAGTAGTACAGTGGGAACAATCAAATTACAGTAGCAGTGCAAACAGTAAAAGCAAGAAACTGAACATGCTGGAAATTTGAAATAAAAATAACAGACCCTGGAATTACTCACTGGGTCAGGCAGCATCTGTGGAGGCAGCATTAAAATTGCCCCAGGGCGTTATTTTCCCTCCACAGAAGCCATGTGACCTATTCAGAATTTCTTGCAATCTTTCTACAAATATTTCCAGACCTATTAAAATTTCTAGTCTTATGTTATTTTAGAGAATAGCATCAGTTTACCATGACACTGGTTTTCCTCTTTATGCATGCAGACTTGGCTCCAAATCTATTCATTCATCCCAGGCTAGACACAAAAAACTGGAGTTACTCAGCGGGACAGGCAGCATCTCTGGAAAGAAGGGATGGGTGACGTTTCGGGTCGAGACCCTTTTTCAGACCAGTAACTGGTCATATGTGCAAGATTGCAAACTCACCCTTCTAGCAATCTTACTTTAACTAAACCCGCCTGTTCTTACTATCCATACAAACCTTAATCAGAATTTTGAATTTGTATTTTGTAAATAGTCAAATGTTGTAAAATCATATTAATTAATTTTGGTGTTTTTAAGATTGTTACATCTCTGCTATCTCTACAAATCTCAATCAGATATGATTGATGTATAAATGTTTATACACATATATAATATACAAATGTTTTTACATCTATATATTATAGTCACAGGTTGTAAAAACATATCTGTATTTTTAAGATTTACACATTTGTTACATGTTACACACCAGAAATACAGATCTCATTCAAATCTGATCGATGTATATATACAGATATATATACAAATATATGGACATCCATATAATATGTGCACATACATCAATATATCATACATCTATATATTAGATAGATTATATAGAAGTATAAATAGTAAATGCACTTAAAAATTAACAAAATTGATTTTAATCTTTTGCCTGTAGTTATAAAATACAACTTCAACAGTTAATCAAAGCTTATCAATCAGATTTATGATTACATTAATATATTTGTAAAATGAGGCACTAAGTAGCGATGTGGAATAAGAAGTGTGGAATATAAGCAAGCATTGGTACTCACATCACTATAGAGATCAGCATTAGCCTTGGCCTTAACTAACTGCGGCACTTCAAGAGGCAATGTGTACTGGGCTTTTGTCTTTTCATACTGCGCTCGATAATTCAACTGTAAAGAACAGAAGACAAGGTTCAATTGTGTTAACTAAGGCTCATGGGGAATAAAGCAAGTTAAACATATCTACAGTAGCTAACTGACAATGATAGCAGTAAATTGTCTCTTTATGGATTTTTCCTGCTGAGAAAAGATGGAACAAAAAAATGTAATCTGCATTTACCAATAATTCCCCAATGTCTAAAAATATTCCATTAAAATGAATATTATTAAAACACTTGTTTTCATTTTTTTTAAACAATTGCTTTAAAATGTGTCTGCAGAATGGGCCCAACACAAAATGTCCCCTCTCTATGTTCTCCAGAGATACTGCCTGACCCACTGAATTACTCCAGCACTTTGTGTCCTTTAATGGTTATTATCCCCATCGCTAACATTGCTGTCCCAAGTAATTCATCCCTAATTCAAGTATTAATTTGGGAATTTTTCATTAGCTTACATTACTTATCTGCTGTGCATTATTCTTTGCTCGAACTAACTCAGGAGTGTCCGTTACTGATGTATATTTTAGTTTATCCACATGTTGCCTGTAGTATATCTGGAAGCACACAGAAAATTACCAAGATATAGAAAGATGAGCAAAAAAATCCCATGCAGTGTTAACATACTATACAGGTTATATATATTTTTTAATTTATGAGCATTTAGAATTTATAAACATACTCTATAACCAGAACCTTTGTCTTGAAACTTCAAACTGCGAATCATAGACGTTTATGATGTAGAAATAAGCCATTTGTCCCATTGGCCAGATGAAATGTTATCCACATTCTTAGTCTCCTAATCTAGTGTCTGTACATTTATCGGTTTCAAACACTAGTCCATTTCTTTAAACTCCAATTGGTAAATTTGCTTCCCCTTAATTTGCATCCTAAAAATCCTCTAGATATAAACATCATTCAATCTCTTCATCCTCTTGATATCAATCTTAAAATTTGCTCTAATTATTGACTTGCTGATCTGTGGGAAAGATACGAATTAATTTGTTCAAAGAGTCCTCTATGATTCCTCTTAACCTTCCTGATATAAATTAAAAAAGTTGTTCCTCTGTTCTCTTAACAAAAGTCATGCCTGTTATCACATTAGTGAGTCTACTCACTACCTATTCCATGACGTTAACATCCTTCCTACAGAAATGTAGCTTTGAATGTATATTCTTTGATGCTGATAGTAATTTAACAAAATATATATCTAAATTTAATATTGCCTCTTTGCTTCAATGCTGTGACAATCAGTATACCACATTTTGATATACTATTTCAATATATTATGTTCATACAGCTTTATCAACATCCTTCTATTTGCAATACACCTTATCAGCATTCTGATAAAGGTTTACAAAAACATTTATTTTTTTACCTCGCTGTTATTTTGAACCAGTGATGACAAATAATTTCACAATAAATCTGGATGGGCTGCAACCCACTCTGACGTCAAATTAACAAGGTGACTGCAATAGTCAGCCTAGTCCATTTAAAAGTTAAGAGCCTTCCAGGCAACAAAATATACTTTCTATTGTAACATCACCCCACTCACTGAATTAATCCCATGCATGTTAATGCCCATCCCATCCCTGCATTCCTGTAGTTTCATCATCCATACCAGTTCAGTATTTTACAAAACAGGTAGCATCCTGATACAACATATTTTAGAAAACATTCTCTAATGTAAGCATATTGGTACCACTGGCAAAAGAGAAATCAAACCATTTTATAAGTTTACTTCTCTACAATAAAAGTGCAATTTCTTGCCTCAAATTATATTAAAAGAAAGAATGAGCATTTACAGTATAAAGCATGGTTCATGTCCTCTGAATACCCAGTGTATGGACAGCTTGATTGCAGCATGTACATCTTTTCACTGACTGGATAGTACAGTGGCAACTTATTTCGACTCGTGCTTTTAACACAGTTAAATATCTGAAGCCTCATTTTGGGACCATTACTGATCAAAATTTGACATGGAACCACATAAGGAAACATTTGACAAGATGGTCAAAAGTTTGGCCACATAAGTGAATCTTAAGAAGCATATCAAAGCAGGAGAGAAATTGGAGAGGCAGAGCCAAAAAGATTTAATGAGGGAATTCTAGACTTAGCAGATGAATGCATGACTGTCAGAGATGATAAATTTGTGAATGCTAAAAAAATTCAAAAGCCGAAATATCTGGGGACAATTGTCGGACTGGAGGAGATTATGGAGAGAGAGGGATGGGATCATCAAAAGATTTATTAACATATGATGCCCATTATGATTGAAATACTCATAAAAAATATCTGTCTGTGCTTATTCCTGAAGATCAGCCATGTGGGAGAAACAGAAAAGTACAATTAGAACGTAGCCGTAGCAAGAACGAACAATTTGGGAAAGGAATTCAGAGTGGTGAAAATTGGAATTACTGAAGCATCTGCAGTCTTACATCTTTTAACGGGACCAATTTCTTCAGTGTTTCATAGGAGGGTGTGACGTCAGCTGGATAAAAACAAAGCATTTTGTCCCTTTCCATGTCACTTTTGTACTTTATCTGTAAAAAAAGTCCAAAGTCGTGATTTTGCGTTAAACATTATATTTCAAATATTCTGCATTTACATATATGACAAAGTTTTCAAAACTAGATATACATTTATGTTCTGAGTTTGTCAATGACAATGGCTGAATATTAACATCCATCAATATATAACTGTGAAATATTGGTTTGTGTTAAGAGTACTCAGCTTAGTCAAGAAAGCAAATATTTATTCTTATCTTGAAGCAAGAAAAGACCTGATGTTCCTGGACTGTAGCCAATTTTGCAGAAGCCAGTTCACCTTTAAACCTGCATGTCTTTGGAGTGTGGAAGGAAGCCAGAGCACCGGGAGAAAACCCATGAGATCACAAGGAGAACGTGCAAACTCCATATAGCCAACACCCATAATCATAATTAAACCATATCTCTGGCGCTGTAAGATAGCCACACTACCGCTCCGCCACTGTGCACATAGCATGCCACAAGGCAACCAACAAGAACGTGGGAAACTGCCCAGAAATGGCTCTCCCTCGATATTCTTTCTCATCCCAAATGACACTGGCTCACAGCTGCGGTCAAACCTAAGACAGAATTGCACAATTGACTGCCCAGACCGCTCTGGTGCCAAATCTTAAGGACATTTGTTTCCAACCAGCCCACATTCCAGTCCTATGGAAGGTCTGTGAATGAGTACAAATGTGATGAACATTTGCATATTTATGGACACACAAGCCAACAATGATCTTACTGGCACATCAATGGGGACCATCATGGTGATCATTTTTACATTGTTTGAGTATAATTAAAGAGAAAATTGAAGTTGGGAAAATGAATTATGTGAATGACAAGCAGATATTAACAAAAGTGAAAAACTGTTTAAAAAGCAAAGAGCTTGAAACTTGAAATACAATGAGAACTGTTTCATACATTGCCAGCAGATGATACTGTAGATTTGACATTTATGACAGGCTTGAGAAATATTATTATAAAGCTATATACACTTAAGCTTCATGTGCTGACAGGATAAACTAACGTGGAGAAATTAGTAAACTAAATGACTGACGGAGTTGAATTGATAGCAGCAGAGAAGGCAATTAATCGCAAATGTGGCCATGGCCTTTCTCTCGAAAGTATGTGTTGATATATCTCATACATAACTTTCACCATGGATAAATCTATTTTGCCAATAATACCATCACTGCTCACTCTTTAAACTTTCATTTAATGTCATGGAAATGTACCAGAACCAAAGAAATCTAATATTTAAGTTCATCAAAAGTCCGTTATATTGGTTTGGCTCAGAAAATGAATAAATATTGACACTGAAATATTTCCACTAAATAAATTAATTGGGGCCACACCACACTCTTGCTTTAAACATATTTCCCAGGAAACATCCAGTCTCCCCACTCGGATTAATTTGGAGAGTTAGCTATTTGACATGAACGCAGGCAATATTCCAAGTATAATAGCCTAGAATTCGGTCAGTAGTTGCAACTGGAGTTAAAGTATTGCTTTGGAGGCATCAGGAACTGCAGATGCTGACATATTGAGTAAACTGGAGGAACTTAGTGGGTCAGGCAACATCGTTCGTTTAATGACACAGCATGGAAATAGACCCTTTGACTAAACAAATCCATGCTGACCATCAACCACCCATTCACACAATAGTGCTATAGACTCTGTACGCACCAGGAGAAATATATAGAGACCAATTACCCTACAAGCACATCCTTGGGATGTGGGAGGAAACTGGAGGACCCGGAGGAAACCCACGTGGTCACAACGAGAACTTGCAAACACCACCACTTGAGCAGCAGTAGAGTTTCCCGCTGTATCTGTAAAGGCTAAAGTCAGGATCGGACCCAGCTCTCCCAGCTGCAACACAGTGCCACCCACTAATAAGATGGGATCAGTGGGGTGAATGGACAGGCAACATTTTGGGTTTAGACCCTAGTTGTTTTGTTTATTGGAAAATTTGCCAGGGTTCTAGTACACAGGATCAACCTCACAAACGGCAAGGATCCCTTCACATGGTCCACCATTGAGGGAAATCAAATCAAATTAACTGGGTAGTGTGGTGCTGGTGAAATAGTTAGTGCGCAGGTGTGGAGGAGAGACACAGGATCAACCTCACAAATGGCAAGGATCCCTTCACATGGTCCACCATTGAGGGAAATCAAATCAAATTAACTGGGTAGTGTGGTGCTGGTGAAATAGTTAGTGCGCAGGTGTGGAGGAGAGACAGTTAAAGAAACCTAGAAACATAGAATAATAGGTGCAGGAGTAAGCCATTCAGCCCATTGAAACAGCACCGCCATTCAATATGATCATGGCTGATCATCTAAAATCAGTACCCCGTTCCTGCTTTTTCCCCATAGCCCTAAGCGCTAAATCTAACTCTCTTTTGAAAACATCCAGTAAATTGGCCTCCACTGTCTTCTGTGGCAGCGAATTCCGCAAATTCACAACTCTCCGGGTGAAAAAAAAATTCCTCATCTCAGTCCTAAATGGCCTACCCTTTATTCTTAAACTGTGACCCCTCGTTCTGGACTCCCCCAACATCGGGAACATTTTTCCTGCATCTAGCCTGTCCAATCCCTCAGGAATTTTTATATGTTTCTATAAGATCCCCTCTGATCCTTCCAAATTCCAGTGAATACAAGCCCAGTCGACCCATTCTTTCATCATATGTCAGTCCCACCACCCCGGGAATTAACCTACGCTGCTCTCCCTCAATAGCAATAATGTCCTTCCTCAAATTCAGATACCAGAAATACAGACAATATTCCAGGTGCAGTCCCACCAGGGCCCTGTACAACTGCAGTAGGACTTCCTTGCTTCTAAACTCAAGTCCTCTCGCAATGAAGGGCAACATGCCATTTGCTTTCTCCACTGCCTGCTGTACCTGCATGCTTACTTTCAATGAAGAGTGTACAAGCACATGCAGGTCTCATTGCATCTCCCCATTTCTTAATCTGACACCATTCAGATAATAATCTGCCTTCCTGTTCTTGCCACCAAAGTGGATATCATCGCCTTTAACCACATTATACTGCATCTTCCATGCATCTGCCCACTCACCCAACCTATCCAAGTCACCCTGCAGTCTCATAGCATCCTCATCGCAGCCCACACTGCCACCCAGCTTTGTTTCATCCACAAAGTTGGAGATGTCACATTTAATTCCCTCGTCTAAATCGTTAATATATATTGTAAATAACTGGGGTCCCAGAACCGAGCCTTTCGGCATCCCACTAGTCACTGCCTGCCATTCTGAAAAGCACACGTTAATTCCTACTCTTTGCTTCCTGTCTGCCAACCAGTTCTCTATCCGTCAATACCCTGCCCCCAATACCTTGTGCCCTAATTTTGCAAACTATCTCTTGTGTGGGACCTTGTCAAAGGCTTTTAGAAAGTCCAGATACACCACATCCACTGGCACTCCCTTACCAATTCTACTTGTTACATCCTCAAAAAATTATAGAAGATCATTCAAGCATTATTTCCCCTTCATAAATCCATGCTAACTTTGACCGATCCTGTCACTGCTTTCCAAATGCGCTGCTATAACATCTTTAACAATCGGCTCAAGCATTTTCCCCACCACCAATGTACGGCTAACTGGTGTATAATTCCCCCTTTTCTCTCTCCCTCCTATCTTAAAAAGTGGAGTTACATTGGCTACCCTGCAGTCCACAGGAACTAATCCAGAATCAAGAGAACATTGGAAAATGATCACCAATGCATCCACGATTACTAGGGCCGCCTCATTGAGTACTCTGGATTCAGACCATCAGGCCCTGTGGATGTATCTGCCTTCAGTCCCAACAGTTTACCTAACACCATTTCCTGATTAATGTGAATTCCCTTCAGTTGCTCCCTCCCACTAGATCCTCGGTTCCCCAGTATTTTTGGGTGTTTTTTTGTGTCTTCCTTAGTAAAGACAGAACCAAAGTACTCATTTAACTGTTCTGCCATTTCCTTGTTTCCCATTATAAATCTATCTGTCTCAGATTGTAAGGGACCTACATTTGCCTTCACTAATCTTTTCATTTTTACATATCTAAAGAAGCTTTTACAGTTAGTTTTTATATTCCCTGCAGGCTTTCTTTTATGCTCTTTTTCCCCTCTTAATTAACCCCTTTGTACTCCTCTACTGATTTTTAAATTTCTCCCAGTTTGCTGCTTCCTCTGGCCAATTGATATGCCTTTTCTCTGGATTTAACACTATCCTTGATTTCCCTCATTACCCATGTTTGAGCCGCCTTCCCCGTTTTATTTTTTCACCAGACAGGAATGAACAATTTTTGGAGTTCATCCATGCAGTCTTTAAATCTTTGTCATTGCATCTCCACAGTCAACCCTTAAAGAAGTTCAGGTTGAACTAATCCCATCGATAAATTCTTCTATTTTAATTTCCCTCATGTTCTTATCTAACTTATTCTCGGACTCCTCTTACACAACTTATGGGATGAACATCCACATGCTTATCACAACTCTGAGTGAAGATATTACTCCGGAATTCCTTACTGGTTTAATTAATGATTATCTTACATTTATCCCCTAGTTCTCGTCAAGCTCACTAGCCAAAATATCCAATCGACATTAACCTCATCAAATGTTCCCAATCTTAACACCATTGTCAAATTATTTATTTCCAAGGCAAACCATAGTTTCTGACTCATCAAGGAGAGATCTTGCCTGACAAATCTGTGGAAATTGTTTGAGGAAGTAACAAAGGATAGACAAAGGAGAGTCAGTGGATGCTGTTGGATTTTCAGAATGACTTCGATAAGATGCCACATGTGAAAATACTGAACAAAACCAGGACATGTTTGGATTGTGCAGATTGGGAAATTGTAGATGAGGAATTCAAGCTTACAATGTGTTTGTGAGCATGCCAGGAAAGCCACTCCAAACCCAAAGAACCTCTAAGCCAAACAAAAGCCCCAGCAGCTTAGTTAGGATCAGGCTTCATGGAAACAAACTTACTGGGAGGATTAGCCTAGATAGTTTAATAGTAAATTGAAATATTTCTTGGAGACTATGATCTGACAAGTTTTGCTTTCATCTTATATGCAATCGGCAAACTACAGAAACAAAGCAATGTTGAATAAATCAAAAGGAAATAGTTTGAGAGACTTCAGAGTTGATCTTTCTGATTTGTAAGTTTTCCTTGATGGTCATATTTTTAATATTAAACCTGCAATTTTGCCTCTTTGGGTAATTGAGCATCTAGTTTTTTGCACCTTTAGTTACATATTTAGTTTGCCTCCCTTCTGCTATATGAACTTTTAGTCTTTCAACCTCAAGTAAAATGCCCTTTGTACCAGAAACCTGCATTTAACAGTGTGTATGTGTTAGGTAAATGTCAACTTTACCTAAGTTGGATTTGATCTGTTGCTTGATCATTTGAAATTATGAGTACATGCCTGGAATTTCGAGATATTGTATCGTTATCAAATTATTGTTTCTAGAATATGATTTCCGTGCACATTTAGTGCCTTTCTTTAAAATATAAACAAATAAAACCCAGGATAGATATATTTGCAATCTATTCTGAATCAAAGACATATTTACTGCACCCAAGCAAATAGCAATATTATAACATTTGAGATTACATTCAACTCTGTAAACTGATTTGGATTGCATTTCAAACAAATCAAATCATTCCTTCTCTCCAGAGATGCTGCCTGACCCGCTGAGTTACTCCAGCATTTTGTGTCTAAATCAAATCAAATGCTATCTTGTCATGAAAGCTTGTCATGTCACTTCTAGTTTTTTGCATTGTTTAATAGACTGCACATGTACACCTAGAAAATTATATAGTGTCCCTTCGTATAACAATTACTTACTATAATATACTTTACAGCTTCTGAAAGGGTATTCAGCACAGGCGAGCATTCTATCTCACATAATATGAATATTTGTAATCGGTCCAATTTTTTATCATTGCTATTATTTATAAAGAGTGGGGCTATAATTATTATGAATTAGTTACTGGAAATAAGTTACACTGTAACAGATGAGGAATTCCTGAGAAATGCTAGCACAACTGCTTGTTACTGCTGGCATTTCCCCATTTAAACACCAAGAAGTTCAGGACTCTCAAGCTAAAGGGCCTGTCCCACTTTAACTACCTAATTCACGACCTTTTTTACTCGTGCACATTTTTCGTCATGTTGAAAAAACGCCCCGACCTACTTCATGCCACGAGTACCTATGACTAGCATCACGACCTACCTACGACCTCGTGACGACCATGCTGCGAGTATGAGTCAAGGGCAAACTCGGCAGAGGTTGCGAATTCGGTCGTGAAAGTGGGACAGAATCTTTAGTGTATAGGATTGTAGGTGCCCCAAACATCCTAAAGTGCATCCCCGCTGTAATTTCAATGGTGCTCTGGCATTATGGGATGCCAGTTTGCTGCAGTTTCCCAGCAGTTGTGCTGCATCAGGTTAAATGTAATGCAGATTTAATTAGTTCATTAATTTCATAGAGAAAAGCGCCTGTGAAGGACCAAGCCAAGATGTAGATAGTTAGTATTTTTGTATCAAATAGTGTAAAGGTAATTAATTATTTCTTGACTTTTCCAAATTTCTTTATGTTCTTTAAATTATTTACAAGTTGTAGATAGTATTTTTGTATCGATTAATGTAAAAGTTAATTGCTTTTTAAAGTTCCCAAATTTCATTATTTTCTTTAATTTAATTATAGGTTGTAGATAGTTAGTATTTTTGTTTTGATTAATGTAAAGGTAACTAATAGCACATTAAAGTTCCCACATTTTGTTATTTTCTTTAAATTAAGTATACTTTGAAAATATAGTATAACAGTTTTTGTATGTTCCGAAATGTTAGAGATATTTAGGCCCTTAAAATGTTGATAGTTTTAATAGCTGGCAAACCTGAGGCACAGCTTAGCCAGTTGTCAAATACAGGGTTCCCTACTGTTGAGTAGGTCGAGAACTTTGTCTATCAAGTTGCCACTGAAAGATTGTCCCCAGACAGAGTATGCGTAAGAGCAAAGGGTGCAAGTGGGCTATCACTCCTGGGATATCTGGTCAATTAATTTAAAGATTAACATAACACTGGCTATTTTTATTCATACTCACATCACTTGCCAAACTTCCAGCTTTCATACAATGTAATGTGCGCCTATCCATACCGACACCTTCGTAGTGACCTTTCACATGATTTTGGTAGTTTTCTTTGTATTTGAGCTACACAAAGAATAGAACAACATTATTCATTTACCTCATGTTTCAGTCATACAATCACTAACTACTTAACCAGCATAAGTAGCTCTGAATGGTCTAATGCTACAAAACATTAGAACTCAATTTATGCTACATTGGTGGCATTACTGTTCATTACAGCTAATATAATATATGAGAACACTGGAAATATTCCAAAATCTATGGAGAGAGAAAAATGTGGTTAGCATTTCAGGTTGATGACCTTCCATCTGAACCAACAAAATGTTGGTAAATGACCATGCTTTAAGTTATAGAGAGAGAGGGGTGGGGGGGGGGGTTAAGGGGATATCGTTCATATGCATGAGAGACTGGATGACACCAGTGTTGGTGGTGTTGGCTGAGCAATGGCCGTGTATGGTTTGTTAACTTCAGATGATCTATCAGGAAGAAATGAAAATGGGCAATGATAATGTAGGAGAGAGAAAGCAACTTCAGATATCTCCAGCCTTACTCGTTTGTGTCATAACAGATCAGTTCCAGGGATTGCATCTTTTTGTCTCCCTTTATTTAATCAATCCTCCATTTCTATATCGTCCAGACGGATAATCGCCCATTTGCACCAACTGGCACCAGAATCACAGTGTCATTCCGTCTCACTTTGCCTCAATGCTAACATGACATTCCCTATATTCCCTGTAGCCATCTCACTTCTTTGTAATTTAAAGTATATTTGTTTTCTAAGGCTTCTCCATTTTAATGAAAAGCAATGCAGTTGGATCCAATTGAGGTACCCTGACCTGCTGAATATTTCCAACATTTTGTGTCTTTATTTCAGATTTCCACACAAAACAAAGCTTTTTTTTGCTTTTCAACCACTTGAAAGATCGCTACTAATGCCCCCACAATCTTAACAGCTACCTCTTTTGACCCATGGGGTGTAATCTATCTGGTCCAGGTGATTTACCCACCTTCAGAACATTCTGCTGCCCCAGCACCTTATACGTAATAGCAACTGTACTCACTTCTATCCTCTGACTCTCTTGAATTTCTGGCACGTTGCTGGTGTCTTCCATTGTGAAGACTGACCGGTAAAATGTATTCAGTTCATCCACCATTTTTTTGTTCCCCATTACTCACATAATTTTGACAGAACTATCAGTTAACTTATCATGATATCTCAAGATAACTGAACATAAGTCCTAAAGTTTGACCCTTTCTTTAGCCAGAGGGTGGTGAATCTGTGCAATTCATTGCAAACGACGGCTATGGAGGCAATGGAGGTGAATAGGTTCTTGGTTAGTAAAGGTGTCAAAGGTTATGGGAGGAGTCAGGATAATATGGATGAGAGGCAAAAATAGATCAACCATGATCGAATGGCAGAGCAAACTTGATAGGTTGAATGGCTTAATTCTGCTCCTATGTTACATTTTTATATGCTTTGCAGCTTACTAAGCATAAAATTAAAGCAAGAAGTAAAAATTAAAATTAAATAATTATAAAGAAAATTAAAGCTATTGTTAAGTTCATCTTTAAACGAGAGTTTTGGACCATGTCACGGTTCAGATTCTATGCATTGTGGCCAATGCTGGACTTTGGCCAGAGGCTGGGAACCAGCAGTTTAAGCCATCACTTTTTTAAAATCATAGAATAGGCCACACACAGAGTAAAGTAAATGGCAGAAGCAAGGAACTGCAGGTGCCGGTTTACAAAAAACAAAGACACAAAGCGCTGGAGTAGCTCAGCCAGCGGGTCAGGCAGCATCTCTGGAGAACAAGGATAGGTGACGTTTCGGGTCAGGACCCTTCTTGAGATGGTACTTTATACTGCATCTAGCAAGATTATTCACCTGTATTATCACCAGAAAAGAACAACAAAAATTAGCAGTAAGAACAATATCTGGAAGAACCATTTCAGGATAACAATGGAGGGATTAGTGAAAAGATTCAATAAACCATATCCAGGGTGGAATTAAAATTATGTCAAAGAATAAATGTACGTATTTCATTTCTATTATCATTCATAATAAAATAAATATAACAATCCTCTTATCATTGGTCTCAGCAGCAATAATTTTAGCTTTAAAAGTAGCACAAAGTTGCAAAGACTCACGTTGCTTGTAAATTTTGATAATTTTGCAATATTCTTGAACTGAGGTGTTTCACAGTAGTTAATGCTGTAACCTTTCGATTTGTCTAGGTCCTTTTTGTACCCTATCTGAAAAGGTTATCAGTAAAATAAATAATTAATATGAATATGAGGTAGGTTTTGGTCAAAAACATTAACATTTTTTCTATCATTTTCAAACAAAATATCTTATATATCTTATATAAATGCACTTTTCAACTACAATAGGATAACATTTAAAAAGTCTAGTATTCATAGCCTTTATGTAAATATTGCAAGCAACATAAGAACACTTCAGTTTAATGTCAATTGGAGAATCTTTCATGCTGTCCAGAGATGGAGCATCACATGTGACGCAATGGTAGAGTTGCTGCCTTACACACCAGAAACCCAGGTTTGATCTTGGGTGTTGTCTCTACAGAGTTTGTACCTTATCCCTGTGACCGGATGGATTTTCTCCGGGTGCTCCAGTTTCCTCCCACATTCCAAAGACGTGCAAGTTGATAGGTTAACTAGCTTCTGTAAATTGTCCCGAGTGTGTAGGATAGAACTAGTGTACGGGTGATTGTTGGTCGACGCAGACTTGGTGGCCAGTAATTTTCCCAACTGATAACTTCTCCACCCAAATTGGCTGAATGCTTTTGGCAATGTTACTGTTGACTTCCCGTAGGGCTGTTTTTTTTGCCAATAGTTATAAAAACCATGAGTAATTAAACTCCTTTACCTCACTAACAAGCTTGTTAACTTCCTGGGCCCGCTTCATGGTTAAGTTCTCATCAGCTGTCATTGTGTGGTATTGGGCTGATCCTTTCATCATTGTATGGTTTTTCTTATATTTTATCTATAATCATTAAAACAATTGGCTCTTAAGCAAAGATTTAATCATGTGCATTGATGATACAAAAACAGCAACAAGCACTTATTCACAAAAAGCACATCAACAGCAATGCCAAAGGCTAAGGAGAGACCTGGTAGAAGTAAATAAAAATGATGAGAGGCGCAGACAGGGTAGACAATCAAAACATTTTTTCACAGAGTGGAAATGTCAAAGACTAGAAGGCATCTACGTCAAGTTTAGAGGGGGGATGTTTAAGGAGGATATGTGGGTGAAGTTCTTTTTTGTCAACAGAGGGTGATAAATACGATAGCCATGTTTAAGAGGTCTGAGGATAGGCGCATGGATATGCAGGGAATGGAGGGATATGGATCATGTGCAGGTTGATGAGATTAGTTTATCTTCGCATTATGTTCAGCAGAGACATTGTGGGCCAAAGGGCCTGTTCTTGTGATGTACTTTTTATGTTTTCTTATATTTACTCTGCTTAAAATACATTCTTAAGAGTTATAGAATGACTTCTATACTCTATTACAGAATGAGAATGAAGGGCAGTGGTGCAGTTTACAGCACAACTTTTCAAAGAAGTCAAGGAAGAGTATTCAGGGCTTTGGCTTTGATGATCAAAAGCATGAAGATTGCCAGACCGACATGAAAGGAAAATATTCCACTAGTTTAATTTTGGCATGACAGTGGGATTGCAAACAGTAAAACCTTGTTATAACAGACTGTGGGGGAGGT
The DNA here is from genome assembly GCA_963514005.1 of Raja brachyura. The sequence goes on along the minus strand of OY740795.1, from coordinate 32,508,376 downwards.
AATGGTGTCCACTATTGCCGATTGTCCACTATAACAGAGTAAGGGTTTGTCCCCCATTGACATCACTGCCCGGACACCAGGTCAGAATCTTGGAGCCGCGTCACTGAGAGCTCAGTGGGACCTCCCTCACCACATGGAGAGCAGTGGCCGCCCGGAACCACCTTGTCCAGCACGGCTGGGGAACGGCAATAACCGCTGCCCCCACTGCTGATATCCGCATTCACAGATTGAGAGTAAAGTGGAAGGTCCTGGGCATTGTGGTGGCCATGTAGTGAAGTGAGGAAACCCTGTCCCACTCTGTAAGATTCCCTCAACCAGCAGCCCGCCCAGAGTCCAGGATGAAAGGACATCGATCTTTAATGTTAACTTAATTTCTCCTCTAGACACTCACCTGCTGAGTCTTTTTAAAGGCAAAAAATGTATTTTTGGTACTGCAAGCTAAAAATGCTAAAAGCTGTTTGTCACATTGTTTCATAGAGGTAAGTGCCCATTGAAGCAATTGCTTGTCAATTTCAATGCCTTGTCAATTTCAATAGCCTCCGCAGTGTAACTAGCAGCCTGTGTTCTTAAACAGGCAGTCTGCCATAAACAAAATCCATTATAAAGTGGTCTGTTATGACGAGTGTTTACTGTACTTGCTTTTACCCACCAAATACTTACATCACTTGCAAGATCATTGGCTCTCTTAGCATTGTTGTACGCTGGTGTGATCATTGCAGGGAAACTCCCTTTCCCCCTACCATCTTCAAAATCTGCAGAAAACTCAGGCTGCCAAAAGAGAAAAATACATATTGACAATTCCATTCAAAGGCAATTTTATCTGACACTTCACTGAGATACACCAATAACAGCAGTAAATCCTCAAAATTTGACATTATCTCATCAGTAAGATATGCAAATTAGTTAAGCTCAATTAAGAGTCAAAGCTTTTTGATGCAAATCAAGTTATCCAAGAAGAGAACAAATACTGGGGGTCATTATGGTTTGAATTATTGTTTTATTTCCAGTTTAAATGTGTCCATCAGCCCACCGAGTCCGCACCGACTAGCAATCATCCGGTACACTAACATTATTCTACACACTAAGGATCATTTTACAATTTTTACTGAAGCCAATTAACCTACAAACTTGAAGGTGTTTGGAGTGTGGGAGGAAATTGGAGCACCCAGAAAAAACCCACAACTGTCATAGGGAGAACATACAAACTCTGTGCAGATAGCACCCATAGTCAGGATTGAACCTGGGTTCCTGGCGCTGTAAGGCAGCAACTCTTCCACTGCGTCATAGTGCCACAGTCTTAATTAGGGGTTTGGAATGGTAATGTCCTTTGGGTTAATCGTGTATTGTGGAGTGGGACTGAACACCCACCTTCTCCTGGGCATGTTTGGTTTTAACTTTGCTTTTTTGTATATAAATGTGTTTGGTGGCAGTCACTGTTTCGGCTGCAGAGGCTGCTTAAGAATCCCGAATGGAGCAGGCCCTGCTTCTGCTGCACCCTCCCATATCCAATTGGACATGAGCTATAAAAATAGGCAACAGTGTCAGCATTTATACAACCCAAAAAAAACTGTGTCCTGTGTCAGCCAACTATCACTTGAAAGAAAACTGCTATGCCCAGTATCGGCATGAACTATTTTAAGTAAGCACTGTGGACAGGGTGTTGATCCTCTAAAATGTGTCTGATCCCATCAGATTACCTCCATCAAGTAACCACAGCAAGATAGAATTACTACTTCATTGCCCTGAAAAATATTCATGTAGTTTTAAAGTGAAGGGGAGAAAGATTTCACAGAAATTTGAGGGGAAGTTATTTCACACAGAGGGTGGTGGATACATGGAACGAACTGCCAGAAAACGGTGTTAAGCCAAGATACAATGTCAACATTTAAAAGACATTTGCACAGATACATAGACGGAAAGGATTTAAAAACATATGAGCCAAATCTAGGTAATTGGGGCTAGCTTTGATGGGACATGTTGGTCGGCATGGGCGAGTTGGGCTGAAGGACCTGTTTCCGTGCTGTATGACTCCATGTAAATAAATGATCTGGATCATACCAAACAGTAGATTGCATTTCTGTAGATATCCACTGGCTAACAGCATTAGGCATTTCTGACCTCTGCCACTGTCCGACAGTGACTGTGGATTGAAACGCGGAAGTGAAGAAGGTGCTGGAGATCAGATGCCTCTCTGTCACTTGACCGCGTGGTCAGATGCCTCTCTGCTACCTGACTTGCCAATGATGACGGAAGAGTGTCTAGTTATAGTGCAGTGAGAAGCAAACACACTTCATGTCTGATCCTTCACTTCTACTCCAGCTATGCGGCACAATTCCACTTACTATAGACAATAGACAATAGACAATAGATGCAGGAGTAAGCCATTCGGCCCTTCGAGCCAGCACCGCAATTCACTGTGATAATTGCTGATCATCCACAATCAGTATGATTCCTCTATCTTTAAGAGCCCTATCTATTGGACATGTGTCGGAAGGAACTGGTACTGGAATGGAGTTGTTGACCCAATTCATATCAGTAAATGGTCTGGAATTGGTTTCTTTCTTTTAGTTATTAATGTTTATAATTAAGATGTGTGTGTTTTTCCATTTATTGAGTTTAAACCTTTTTCATTATTTTAATGCATTTAATTGTTTTAATACCTCTGTCCTCTGTACTTCATGGGATAGCAATGGCAGCTAAACTTAATCTTAAACCGGTCAGAGGTAAAATTTATAGTAGTCATGAGGATAGTTGGGGAGATGAACAGGGTGTGAGGGGGCGATGAATACAAGGTGTGCGCTGAACCAAGCATGATCAGCAGTTAGTCTTGTAAACACAACATTTAACAGTAATAGGCTGGATAATGCAGCCCTCTCTCTCCATCCCTCACCCACCCAAGTCGTCCTGCTAGTTTTACTGCTTGTGTCCCCCCCCATTATCACCTGCTCCACAGCCAACAATGGACTATTGTGGGCTCTTTGCCCATTGGTGCCAGCTCTGATCTGTTCTGTAGCTCTTCATACCTCTAGTTCCCCTCTCCCCTGACTCTCACTGAAGAAAGATCTCAACCGAAAACGTCACTTATTCCTTCTCCCCAGTGATGATGCCTGACCCGCTGAGTTACCCCACTATTTTATGTGTATCTTTGATTGCATTAGATGCTTGTTGTACAGAAATATCATTGATATAATGGTAAACAGAATTTAAGTACTACTAAGTGTGGATGAGGCATAAAAAAAAATTATAAAATATAAATATAAATAAATTATCACTGTCAATCGATCTTCACATATTATTGGCTGGCTCATCACAAAATGTACATTTATTAAGAACAGTTAAATTATTCAAATGATCAAGAAATTACAGAGGAGTGCGATGTTTGAGTACCAACATTGCCTCTTGTCTAACCAACCTGAGTGTACTTTACTGAATTCTCTCTCCTCATGGCTAATTCAGCACCTGCTGCTTGGCTCCATTTTTCTTCAATGTCCTTCTCATACTCTTCACTATGTTGAAACTGGAATGCAAAATTAAAAAGGAGATGAGCAAAAGTATTGAATGCTGACTTATATAAAATCACACAATGCTAGAAACACTGGGGAAATCAATAACCTTTCACCAGATTTCAGGTTTGCTTTTCTTCTGATGCTCACCTCTACTGCTAAAGTGGGAACATATTTTAACTTTATATTACTTATTAAATTAAATGATACTTGATAGGTTGTGCTTGCTTTTCAGATTGATTTGGATTCAACTGGCTGCAAATTGGACGTGTCCTTTGTGCACTTATTATGGGTAAACTGGTCTAATAGAAACATAGAAATAGAAAAATAGGTGCAGGAGTAGGCCATTCGGCCCTTCGAGCCTGCACCGCAATTCAATATGATCATGGCTGATCATCCATAAGTGCACAAAAGTACTCTGCCAGACCCATTTGTTTGTTGATAAGTCACAGCATCGTTCCCAACCCCAGTAACCTGAAACAGCCAGAATGGTGAACTGTGGCTCTGGTTTAAGACAATGTTCAGATTAATGGAAGAGGCCATCAGATGGGGATACTGCATTTGGCCAACTGTATTTGCTACTTCTCCTCCTGACTCCAGCTCATGTCAGATATGTTTTAATTAGCCTTTTGAGGCAGTCTGCAAAGATCCTTTATGTACACTTGGCTTATTGCTCAGAACCTGGAAAAGGAAACTGACTGCAGTGCAAATTGCAGTTAGCCACAATCCAGTCTGGTAAATGGTCAGAAACAGATATTCAGATCCAGATTGGCTGAGGTAATTGGCACCTCTCAGGCACACACCTAGACCTCTTCACTGCACCCACGCCAACATGGCACATGGCTCATTAGTAGCTGAAACAGAGTCCGTCATTATCGAATGCCAGAAACATGCATAGTGAAATCAAGTTGGAGAACAAACTTCCTAAAATTGGCTATGCCACATTATAAGCTGCAAATTTCCCATAATCCAGCTACATTTAGACACCAAATACATGCCATCAAACATACTGCAGATCCAACAGAGAATTATCAATGCAGTATTATAGTCATCAATTCTGTTTCCACCAATAACATAAGCCACTCATTGATTAACGTTACCATTTATTGATGGGCTTCTTTATAAGAAATATTAATTAAAAACAAATAGGTATTACAAATACTAATTAAAAACTGAACAAAATGGTTTTTTATACACATTAATGTGACCTTTCCCAATTTTAAAGCAGAATAAACAAATAAAACTATCAGATTTTATTAACACCGAACAACTTCAGATAGATGTCCCCTTTAATTGTTTTTAAAAAAAATCTTTAAACAATTTTCCCCATGGGGTTTAGCATTAGATTACCTACTGTTTAAAGTGCATATTTTTTTTAATGAATATTGGGACACATTTAACATTTAGAAACACGTGGTCAAAATATTAGACCTCAGTATAGAGAAATAAAAATGACTCCTTTTACATTCTCCATCACTGAAAGGATGTTGGACTATGGGAGTGAAGTCCTCCATATGAAACATTAAGGCAAAGCTTCTCATAGATTATGTAGATCCTGTGAAGGGCCATTAACCCTCTTGTCGAGGCCAGTACTTACCCCTCAATCATCATCCACTGCCTTCTCATTATTACTGCAGTTTATAGGATCTTGCTGTGATCAGATCAGCTGAGATATTTTCTACTTTACAACCATGACCATTTTTTGAGACTATGTCATTGCTTGCAATGCACATCAAGTACTCTTTGGTTGTGAAATTTGCCTCTTAACTGCAGCTCTTACAGTACTTTCACTTAGATCCCTGTTTGCTAAGAAATATAGGCACCTCTGTGTTAAAACTCTTGATAGCCACTGCTATCAGGAGATAGTTTAGTGCAGTGCTAAAGCTAGCTCAAGAGCACATGAAGAAGGCTTAGATCAGGAGTAAAATGAAATGATTTTTTTTTTAATTAATAAGTTTAGATTTTCACAATGCATTTCGCTCTTTGCAGAAATTCAAAGTACTTTCAATGATGATTTAGTATCATTACAGAAAGTGAAAATCTGAATACAAGTCTCATCATTGAACCGGGTGCAAGATTGAGAAATAACTTAAAAGAAGTGGAACAGAGAAAAAATGAGAATTCTACACTTCAAAGTAAAGTTTGTGTAGCTTTTCTTATCACTTCAGTTCAAGTGGTTAGCATCCGCCACATTCATGAAAGCAAAAAAATAACATAATTTCACCACTGTGGTAATTTGTCTTAAGATACAAGTCATGCTGTCATTATGTCACAACATTCTCCCACATAAAATGCTAACTTTGAACCATTATATATACATCAATACATCAAATGAGATCTTACTTAAAAACAAATACTTTTTATGTTTAAAGAGAATAATTATCCTTTAAGTTAGATCTAAAGAAGTGACAAGAGATCTGCAGTTCGCATCGTAACTAATAATTTTTTATACATATTTATTATGAATCTACAATAGCACTATAATATTATTTATAGTACTAAACTTACTGTTATGATCTGAAAATTCTCAGACTAACAAGCAATAACTGATTGTATTATTGCGTTCAATTGCCAAATTCAGTGCTAATACCATAAAACAAAGTTTGAAATTGCTTTTGAAAAATTCCTTAAATTACCCTACGCACTCACAGAGAGTATGGCCACAAATGCTGTTGTTTACAAGGGGGAAAGAGAGATTGATATTTGGTAAAACAGCAACAGAGACCAAGGTTCAATCCTCACCATGGGTGCTGTTTGTGCGGGGTTTGTATGTTCCCCATGTGACCTGGTGGGTTCCCCCCCCCCCCCCCCCCACTCTCCCACATTCCAAAGACGTGCAGGTCTGCAGGTTAATTGGCTTATGTAAATTGCCCCTGGTGTGTAGCCTTTGAAAGTGGAATAACACAGAACTAGTGTATGGCTGATCGATGGTTGGCGTGGACTCGGTGGCCTGAAGTGAATCTTTCCACACTGTATCTCTGAAGTTTCCAAATCTGAAATGGACTTTAGCCAAAGATTGCACCATACATTCGGTCTCTCTAACTCTCTACTCTGTCATTTATGTCCCCATTGTTCTGCCCTTCTTCTGGAAATTAAAAGCATGCTAGTTTTTTAACTTGTTCTTGTCCCAATGAAAGACCATCAACCTGAAATGTTAAGGAAGGAACTGCAGATGCTAGTTTACACCGAAGATGGACACAAAATGCTGGAGTAATTCAGCGGGGCAGGCAGCATCTCTGGATAAAAGGAATAGGTGACATTTCGGGTCGAGACCCTTCTTCAGACCATCTGTCTGTCTGTCTGTCTAACCTGAAATGCTAACTTGGTTTTCTTCTCCACAGATGCTACGTGCCTTGCTAGGTATTTCCAGCATTTCCTATTATTATAATTTCAGATTTCCAACATCTGCAATTTATTTTATTGTCAAATTGGCATTAATTCCGTTTAAGTTGCAGTTATAGAAGCTGGGAGATTGTGACTAAACGGGCTCAAAAAAAATTACTGCAGTAAACAAAGGCATATACTTAGGAAGCCACTTATGTAAACAAATGTAGGAGGTTGGTGTTGGAGGCATTGCCTTGAATAGAGTATGGTAAACCAACTAAATCTAATGCCCTGGTTCAGATGTAACATAAAATTGATTGAATTGATCGATAGATACAGCATGGAAACATATCCTTCGGACTACGAGTGTATGCTGAACATCCATCAACCATTCACACTAAATCTACATCATCCAACTTGCACGTTCACTTCCTACACTGTAAGGACAATTTAGTGGCCAATTAACCCAAGATGACACAAGGAGAACATGCCAACTTCACACAGACAGCAACGGAGGTCAAGCTTGAACCCGTGTCTCTGGCGCTGTGGCATAGTAGCTCTACCAGCAGCACCACTGTGCCGCCCTATTGAAGATGTTCAAGTGGAAATTCTATAAAACATTAAAAATGGACAACTAGGATTTACATGAATATCTGAAAGCTTAATATACTAAATCAAATCTTGCACCATCTTTTATATTCTGCTCAACTCAGGATTAGACATTACAACCGTAATGCTCCTGGAACACATTATACAAAATATCCTGTCAATCACTGCAAACTGTTGTCACAGCAAAAAAAAACATTTATAAGAATATACTGAAGCAAAACATGCAGTTTGGACTACTTAACCCTCGCAAGAGATTATGATAGAACTCTCTGGCTAGATGCGTAAGTGAGGAGAATATTAAGAAAGATGCTATTCAATTCCATGCATATATTTCAGTCAGGAAATTTAATTGATTGAAAGATACAGCCTGTAGACAGTCCCTTTGGGCCACGAGTCCCCACCAACCATCGATCACCTGTTCACACTAGTTCTACGTTATCTTACTGTCATCCACTCCCAACTCTCTAGGGACAATTTACAGAGGCCAATTAACCTATAAACCCGCATGTCTTTGGGATGTTGGAGGAAACTGGAGCACCCAATGTAAACCCACACAGTCACAGGGATAATGTTCAAACTCCATACAGACAGCACCAGAGGTCAGGATCGACCACGAGTCTCTGGCACCATAAGGCAGCAGCTCCACCAACTGTGTCACTGTATAGCCCAAAGGATTACAAAGGAATTCATTGTGCTCAACTTCAACAATTGAAATCATTTCCATCTTCTGAAAATACTATTTAGTAGCAGCCTAGGTTCTCCATTAAAAAAAAACATTACTTTCAGTTAACTATTTGACAGCAACCCTGTCCAAGTTTGGCTGATTGTCAAGAACTCTGCTTGGAATGGAAGATCAGCAAACCAAAATACATCACGCCAGGGCACGCAGGTTAGCCTAGTTTAATTTGGACATGTATGCAGGAACTTTGTTTCATTCCTTAAAACCGGTCAAATATGTAGATATGTTGGACAATAATCAAGATGGGTTGGTTAGTAAGTTTGCAGACTTTGCCAAAATTGGTGGAGCTGTGAATAGTGAAGAAGATTGGCAAAGTATCAGCTACAGAAATGGGAGGAGAATTGACAGAGCAAGTGTGATGTGCTGCACTTTAGAAGGTTGAATATGAGGGGAAAGTGAATGGCAAGACCCTTAAAAGCATAGATGTACGGAGGGATGTTGGGGTCAAAGTCCATAACTCCCTGAATGTGGCAACACACAGCTAGATAGAGTGATGAAGAAGGCATATGATATGCTTGCATTTTTCAGTCAGGGTATTGAATTTAAGAGTCAAGAAATCTTGTTACCACTATGGAGAACTTTGGTTGGGCTGCATTGGGAGTATTGCACACAGTTTTGGTCACCCATTACAAGAAGGGTGTGAAAGCTTTGAGAAGGGCTCAGAAGAGGTTTACCTTAATGCTGCATGGATTAGAGACTATTAGCTATAAAGAAAGTTTGGACAAACTTGCATTGTTTTGTATGGAGTGTCGAAGGCTGCGGGGAGGCCTGATAGAAGTATATCAAATTATGAGAGGCATAAATAGGGTAGACAGTGATAACCTTTTTCCCAGGGTTAGATGTTAAAAGCAGGAGGGCATAGCTTTGAGGTGAGAGGGGCAAAGTTTAAAGGAGATGTGCAGGGCATGTTTTCATTACACAGTAAATGGGAGGGGTGGTGGTGGAAACAGATATGATAGTGGCCTTTATGAAGCTTTTAGACACATGGATATGCAGGAATAGGGGGATATGGATAAGGTGCAAGCAGAGAATATTAGTGTAACTTGCCATTATATTTGGCACTGGCATTGTGGGTTGAATGTCCTGTTCCTGTGCTGTACAGTTCTAGCTTTATGAAAAAATATTTTCTGCAGCCACGCTAGGATCTACAGAGCTTGTAGTGCAGAGACCAGAATTGAAAGGAATACTCCAGTCATATACTCCTTGCCTTTATTTAAGAAGTGCTGTATCCTATTTGTTGTAGCAACAGTTCGCCCAGTATGCCGTGGCATGTTCAAATATTTACAGACATAGAAGCACAGATTGTTCTTCCTCAAGACTAAGCCATTCACTCGTCCTTATTCTCTCCGACAAAGTGTATCATTTCACACTTCATCAAATGTTATTGGCCATTTATCTACCCATTCTGCGAGCCTATGTCCACTCCATTACTGTTACTGCACTCCATTGATTGCCAAAGCTCCATGTTTGTGTGTCGGGTTTTGGATAACTGGCTCAAAAGCTTGTTCCATTACAGCTTTGTTCACTCTGGCACTCAGATAAAATTATTGCTATCTATTCAATAATTAAATGACCAAACTGTTACAGCAGTGCAAGAAAGAATATCAATCAATATTGTTATGAGGCACAAGTATATTCTTTATATACATTGTCCTGCATCACTCACGAGTGCACTATATTCTGTATAGAAATTAAATCCTTAGCGTTTAGCCGTACGCGGCCTATAATTCTTTTAGTTTAGTTTAGAGATAGAGTGTTGGAACAGGCTCTTCGGCCCACCAACTCCACGCCAACCAGCGATCCACGCTCACTAACACTATCCTACACACACACACACACACAAGGGACAATTTACAATTTTACCAAAGTCAATTAACCTACACATCTGTGCATCTTTAGAGCGTGGGAGGAAACTGGAGCACTCGGAGAAAACCCCCACAGGGAAAAGAATAATTAGGCTGCTGATCTGAGCCTTAAAGCATAATTTAAAAAGATCTCTGGGTACAACAGGGCATTACACACGTTTCTTAATGCTGAAAATTAAACGGAATAAATCCCTCTTCACTTACGTCACTGATAGCTTTTTGCTTCTGGGCAACTTGTACAACTTCTGGACTCACAACATTAGTAGAATACCAACTGTTATCTCCTCTGTAAGTAGACTGATAAGCATTCTGTAATGTTAGAAAAATGAGAAAAATACTTGATTTATAATGTGACAAATATAAAAATATACAGCATAAAAATGTAATTAACTTAAAAAGAGCAAGTAGTCATATGTTACCTCGCTGAAAAGATTCATATTTTTCTGGGCTTGGAGAATGCCTGGTGGGAGGTGATAGGACTCCTTTGTTTCATCCCATTCTTTAGTGTATTGCACCTGCAAACCGGAGTATTTTTAAAAGCTCGTTCATATTTGTTTTTATGTGTAAACAAGTCCACAGAAATAAAAGGGGAAACACTGAACATTGAAACATTGCAGGGGTCACATCCAATTTTCAACCTTTAGTGCTTGAGTATAGACACTGAAGCTCTAGGGTTGAGGGTCTATACTCAAGCCTCAACATTGAGCCTTACATTTTAATAAACTTGTCAGCAAAATTGCGAAACAAAGGACAGGCCTCCTCTTTCGCTTTAGATTTTAGGGCGGCACGGTGACGCAGCGGTAGAGTTGTGTCTTACAGCACTGCAGACACGGGTTTGGTCCCGACTATGGGTGCTGTCTGTAGGGAGTTTGTACGTTCTCCCCGTGACCGCGTGGGTTTTCTCTGAGATCGGTTTCCTCACACACTTCAAAGATGTACAGGTTTGTAGGTTAATCGGCTTGGTAAATGTAAAAATTGGCCCTTGTGTGTGTAGGATAATGTTAATATGCGGGGATCGCTGGTAGGTGTAGACTCGGTGGGCAGAAGGGCCCATTTCCACGCTGTATCTCTAAATTAAACAAAAAATTAAAATTAATTGTTGCAAATGCCAGGTGGTAATATATGATTTTGATCAATAGTGTAAAATTAATGATAATTAGTGTGAAGCCCATTTTCCATCTCACCAAGGTTTTATTACTATTGACCACACAGGATCTGACATTCTACTGGGGCAATGCCTGTCCACACCTCTGCTGCAGATTGCATTAAGGTTTATGAGCTCAGTGAGAGGACCCTTCATCGTACCCCACTCGACCACTAACAGGACTATGGTAAGGAAGAATGGAATAATAATGAACTGCTGGTTTATACCAAAGATAGACACAAAATGCTGCAGTAACTCAGTGGGTCACGAGGATCACGAGTCTGAAGAAACGCCTAGCATTGGCCAAGTCTGAAGAAGGGTCCCAGACTGAAACATCGCCTATCATCCATGTTCTCCAGAGATACTGCCTGACCCTCTGAGTTACTCCAGCATTTTGTGTCTATCCACAATAAGGAAGTACTTGGTTCCATCTGAAATAACTGCACCGTCTGTACCCTGCATCTCAATAAAGGGAGGCTTTTAATGTGGAAACTCAAAATGAATTGCTTTGAAGGGACAGGTCGAGGCACTACCATACACACCATCCCAGGTGCTCACTTAAGTTGTGTAATGGATTCCAAACAAAGTTGTGGCATCATGTAATTAAAGCCTAATTATGATGCCCACAATAGACAAAAGGATCAAGTCACGTACCTTACTGGCGAGTCGTCCAACAGTACAGGCATGCTCTAGTTGCTTCGATCTTATATCCCACTGAAAAACTGATTTGTATTTTTCGGCATCTTCGCGGTACTTAATCTAAATACAAAAATTCAGCAGACAGTTTATGATAATGAATTTTACAATGTCTTTTAAGGATCCTCGCTACAGTAATGTTCTTGTCACAATTTATCTTCATTTCATCACAAAAGAGTCGTTATCCTTGACAATCAATGGCTTTGCCATCATGTATCAATGGTTCACTGCACCTTCATTAATCCCCATTCCATCAATATCCTGGGATCAACCATTGACCAAAATCATTACTGGATTAGCCATTATTGCTAATTGATCAAGTCACTGACTGGGGATCCTCATTTCACTGACTGGGGACCACCTGGCCCATCAAGTCAATGCTGGCTCTTCTGGCCCATTCCCCCATTTAGTTCCCTGCAATCTATTCTCTCTCTCTCTCTCTCTCTCTCTCTCTCTCTCTCTCTCTCTCTCTCTCTCTCTCTCTCTCTCTCTCGCTCTCGCTCTCGCTCTCTCTCTCTCTCTCCCTCTCTCTCGCTTTCTCTCTTTCTCTCTCTCGCTCTCACTCTCTCTCTCTTTCTTTCTTTTTCTCTTTCTTTTTCTCTCTCTCTCTCTCTCCATCAACCCCGCCTAATTCACATACCTTCCAGTGACATTAGGGTTGATTGACAGCAGTCAATTAACTTACCAACAAGCACTTGGCATGTGGGTGTAAACTGCAGTACCCATGAAATATCACATTGCCACACTGTAAAGGTGCTATCTCCACACAAACAGAAGCAGGGGCCTGGATCGAACTTGGATGACTGGAACTGTGTGGCAGTACCATTGTGGTACTCTCCCGACTCGCCTCCCGACTCTCCAAAGCCTTTCCACTATCTTTACATGATGAAATAATCCTCACTTGCTGGTAGAATGCAGTTCCAACACCACTCAAGAAGCAGAAAACCATCCAAAGCATCACAATGTATTGACAATGTATTCAGCTATTCTAAAACTTCATCGCCTCCACTACAAAGGACCACGTCTGCAGTTGTGCCATCTAGAGAACGTGTTGCCACAGATTGCCGAAGGTTTCCTCAACAGCACTTCCCCCAAACCAGTCATCTCTAGCACCAAGAAAATCAAGAACTGTAAATGCATGAGATATCTCCTGGTTTCCTACCCTAATGAGACCTGTCCTGACTTAGAATTCTCTCTCTGGTTTTATATTATTATGGAATCTACATCCTGCAACACCACATTAAGACCTCCTTATTACATGGACTGCAACACTTCGAGTAGGCAACTCTACCGAGCAATTAGAGATGAGCAGTACATGCTGGTAATGTTCACACATGCTAAATGAAGGAAAAAAAAATGTTTTGATATAAATTATTTGTAATTGGCTCCGATGCTTGCCACATCTTCTTGTAGAGCTGTTCAAAGTTAAGTATTAGAAAGTAATAATAAGGAACTGCAGATGCTGGTTTATACCAAAGATAGACACAAATGCTGGAGTAATGCTGCAGATCTGAGGAAGGGTCCTGACCTGAAATGTCCATTTTCTTCAGAGATGCTGCCTCACCCACTGAGTTACACCTGCATTTTGTGTCTATCAAAGTTAAGTATTGTTAGCTTCAGAGTAACAAGTAAATGATATCACTTAAATTGCATAGAATGAGTCAAACATTTCCCTTCAAATAATTCTGCCTGAAAGATGAAGATCAGTGCCAGGAGGCCATTACAAGCAAGCTCACATTAGAAGAGCAAGAAACACAATAGATTTAATAGAGAGCAGATTAGATGAAACAATGTAGCTAAAGAATTATCAATAGGTTTATTATTTTCATCTGCAAGCGTTGGTCTCACGTATAATTAACAAAGAAAAAAACAGAATTTCACTTCCAATAAATGGCCTCATATTGATAACATTCAACTTTAAACACACAAGTCTGTATTGACAGCATAGGTTTTAGGCGAGCATTAATGAAAGATTACTATTTCAAAAACAAATTTCCTGATCTCAATTAATTCATTTTTTAAAGCAGGTTTTTTGTTCCTATTATATTCAGTTACTGGTATCAGTCAGAAAGTATATTGGAAAGTATTAGATTATTTTTATTCATTTTTTGTAAGTTAACACAAAAGAGATGTGGTCTTAACCAAACGGAAGGAAAATAGACTATGCTCAGTTAAGAATTAAAATTCAGATTCCCAATACTAGAGAATAATTTCAACTATACCAGAACTAAAGTTTAACTGTAGTATAAGATATTAGTGGTTAAAAATAATGTTATACCAATAAACATTAATGGTAAAGGACATGCTAAGGTGATCGCAAACATTTTCGTTGTACACAGTATAGAAGGCCGAATATGTTCCAGACAAAGTTTTTGTGATTTTCCTTTCAAATCTACAACACCAACGTAATAAGAATCATTATGCAAAGTCATGCAAAATTCATTTAGTATTTCTGGACCAGATTGGTGATTTGTGGTTGATAGCAGCAAAACATTATGAGGAGGAATAAATAACGATAAGTATAGCTGAGTCTATGTTTTTAACCTTTGCTAGAAGGCGAAGGTTTCATTCCACAGTTGCCATCCAGAAATAGATGCTGCTCCAACACAGATTCATTGGAAAATTTGCATGTCACCGAAAGCAAGAGAAAAAGTTTTCTGAATTCACCACAAAACCTGACATACTCAGTAATCTGATCATTAGTTACTTACGATTTAATAACTGCTTTGTTGTTTCAATTGAAACAGAACCCATTCTTAGGAAGGGGGGGAAATCCCGTTGCAAATTATTTCGAGTTGTTTAAATGATTTCAGTCTTGGATGATCTTTAAGATTAAAATGTTTTAATGTCCTTTTATAGTCATATGTACCCACCTCACTTGACTGGCTTTGTTTTTTCACGTTCATGTTCAACGGAGTGTCAAGGATACTTGTGAATTTGTTCAGTTTGGGGTTGTGCCTGCGAATTAAACGGGGGAAAAAACATTCCACGTAATTTAGAAAATTAAGTCAATAGCTTTGCCTTGCAATTTCACCTAAAGTTACCCAGGCAAGATTCTCAAAATCATACAATCTATTCTTACTATTAATAGATTGAAGAATTCCGGTGGTATAAATATCTAAAATTAGAATAGCCGCGAGACTGTTAGTATACACAGTAACAACAAAAATAGACTCGAGCAGTTTAACAGTTGCTGATGACATTGTACTTCTAATTTTATGTTTGCAATGTATTTGCCATCTTTTAAAGATACATTAATAACATATAAACGTTGGTAAATATCAATAGGCCACAGAAGCCATCACTAATATCAATAATCACTTACGCCTGGCAATAAGGCTTCTTTTCATGGCTGATAAAGTTATTTACTGTCAGGATCATTTTGCAGACCTCACAATGAAAGCAAGACTTGTGCCATGTCTGTAGATAGCGAAAGTAAACATTGTATTAACTGTCCACAATCTGAGTTGATAATGACATTTCAATGAAAGTCTGGCAATGTTCACTTACCTGATCCAAGCAAACTAACTTCTCTGCGGGATATACCCCGAATCCACAGCGGGCGCATGATGTGTTCATTTTGATTGTGGTTTAATGGGACAACAAAAAAGCTTTCCCTTTCCCCTGAGTTGTGCTTCGTGTGCCCCGACTTTTATCCTTCCTCTGTGCTCGAACCTGTTGCTGGCAGTCAACTGCTTTATTTCACAGCTGGGACTGCCTCGTCCCCCGTTCTTCGCCTATTGGTTGAAGCTGCCCGTTGCCGGGCCCTGATCTCCAGGTTGCGGCCTGTGTGTGGTCACCAGAGCTGCCAACCACAAGGCGCTCACATGTGCGAATTGTATCAGGTTTAAGTCGGGAGAGTGACTGGTCCTCATGAATGTCTCGTCCCAAAATAGGATGGAGTGATATGTTGCTAAATACAATTTGACGTCAACCCCATGCAGAAGGGAACTGACAACATTTTACGGGCACAGTAAAAATCAGATAAATAAGGTCCATATTTTGGAGCGCATAGAAACATAGAAATAGGTTTCTAGGAGTAGGCTATTCAGTCCTTTGAGCTAGCACCGCCATTCAATATGATCATGGCTGATCATCCAAAATCAGTACCACGTTCTTGCTTAAGATAGACACAAAAAGCTGGAGTAACTCAGCGGGACAGGCAGCATTTCTGGAGAGAAGGAATGGATGACATTTCGGGTTGAGACCCTTCGCTCCCCCCATTTCCCTCGATTCTGTTAGCCCTAAGACCTAAATCTAACTCTCTCTTGAATACGCTCTTGAATACAATTCAGTTTCCTGTGAATTTTCTTTCAAAACGCCTCAAAATTGTCCAATTGTTTAGTAAGTGAATTATTGAATCATCTTTTACTTATCAAGTGGACATTATAAACCATATGATTATTCTTATAGCAACTCAGTTAATCAACCAGTGTAAATAGAAACATTGGATGATAGTATTCACCTCATCTTATCATTACAACATGACCTCATTCAAAACAATGGAGTTGAAAGGAACAAGAACAAATCAGTAATTTAATAGCATATTTCAAATTCAACTTTTTTTAAATGAAAGATTTCTACTTGTTTTCTTTCATCTCCAAGAAGACAATGTTAGATTTCTGCACGTATTCTGCATTGGTGTTACCCAATTTACATACTTCAATCCTTCCACTATTCTGTAGAACTGGGAAGTGATTAATAAAACTGTCATGCTATCCATGATTCATTTAAGATTAACATTCATGTTTCATGATATAATCATAGCCCCTAGAATGAGTGTACACGTTAAGGTGTCTACAATAATTGTACGATGTGCATAGATCAGTTTGGATTTGTTTCTAATGATAGTGATTTTAGAAAATTAATATGCTCTTTTAACTTTTATTACACCAATCCACATTGCATACATTAAAACAACCATTGACCTAAAATAATAAGAATTACAAATTAGTAAAAATTCCAGCCTGTATAGCATATGACTTAACAGGGAGCATGTAGTAATTTACAGAATATGATTTAATTGAGCTAGTGTCAGTGAACTGTGTGGGCATTGGGCACTTATTCATGAATAACCTGCTCCCAAACGCTCAGTTAAATTTGGCAGCACTGTTCATTTCCAGACTTTATTTCAGCCTCAGATCAAAGACAGAATAGCTGAATTCCAGCGGCAATCTGAGAATGTTTTGACAACTGAAGAAAAACATCGACCCAAAACCCATCCCTTCTCACTAGAAATGCTGCCTGTCCCGCTGAGTTACTCCAGCTTTTTGTGTCTATCTTCATGATAAAACTGAAATAAAACACAAAATGCTGGATATACTCAGCTGGTCAGGCAACGTCCTTGAAGAGAGAAACAGATGCTTCAGGTTGATGACCCTATTTCAGAACTGGAAAAGTAAGAAAACAAGCATGGTTTATCATTTAAAAACAGGTTAAGTGATGGAGAGAACAAAGGGAATGTTTGTGATAGAGTGGAGATTGAGTTTATCTGGTCATCCAGGTAACACAATTGCTTTTGGTGCCATTTAATCAGAGAATGATGTGTTTGGTAGAATGCAGATGAAAGAGATAAATGAAGGCAGTTTGCGAGTAAAAAAACAAGTAGACTGTGCTTGTGACAATAATAAACTATGTTAAATTTAAAAAAAACAAAACCAAATACTCAGTAGTTCAATTACCGTCTGTGAGAAGAGAAAACTTGAATTAACATTACAGATAGATAATCTTGCATCAATACTAACCAGCCCTGGCACAACTGATTATCTGAAATTGTTGAATTCAATATTGAGCCCTAAAGGTTACAATGTGTTCAGTTCAAAGATGATACAGAGTTCCTCAAGATTATTCAGCACTGTGTAGGAGACCAAACACAGAGCAACACAATTTTCTGAGTTGGGGATCAGGTTGAGGGTCAGATGACTGGAAGCTTAGAATCATCCTTGATGACTGAACAGAGATGTTGATGTGCAGGTTTGTAAATTGTCCCTCGTGTGTAGGATATTTAGTGTACAGGTGATTGCTGGTCAGCGTAGACTCGGAACGTGGAAATGCCTGTTTCCGTGCTGTATCTCACCCCCCCCACTTCTCCCACCCCAACCAATTGAGGAAAACGCACACTATTTGATGGCTCGCTATCTACCACCTTAAAGATTCATACCTTCCACAATCAACATAGTCCTTGGCTGCATTGTGTACCATCTATAAAAGCTCACTCAGGTTACTTTAAAAACATGTCCCAATCTTGGAAGCATGGAGCATTGCTAATGGAAGAATACTTATCACCATAGAAGCTCACGAAATTACATAGTTAGTCACCCTAGCTAGAGGAACCTTGGATTGTTGGGGACTAGTGCTTGAGGTTTTCTAGAAACACTAGTAACTTCTGCAGCAGTTCCATGGATCACTGAAGGCAAGCTTTAACACATTAAAAAAGATATTTTCCCTAGCATGTTTATCCTAAATTATACATTACCATCCAATTTGAATTAGTCAAATGGTCTGAATTGAATCCCATTGACCTGCCTTGTACCCAATAATCAAACAAACCGTAAGGGCTTTGCCACTGCTTATTCCACATGTTGCCTGGAGACTAAAGATGTCAACCTACTCCGGGGAAAAAATAAGTGAAATCCAACATGTTTATTGCCAATGAATTGATATTAAAGAGTATAAATGAGAGTTATAGTGCAGAGAAAGCAGGGATTCTGCAGAAGGACTTGGACAGGTTGGGAGAGTTGGCTATAGTCGCTTTAAAGCAGAGAAGAGGCAGATGGAATATATCGTAAAGTGTGGAGTCATGCATTTTTATACTAAGAATAAAGGCGTAGACTATTTTCTAAATGGGGAGATAATTCAGAAATCGGAGTTGCAAAGGGACCGTGGTGGTGTAGGATTCCCAAAAAGATAATCTGCAAGTCAAATAATTTGTAAAGAAACAAATGCAATGCTAGCATTTATTTAAAGAGGGATAGAATACAAAAACAGGGATGTAATGCTGAGACTCTATAAGGCACTGGTCAGGCCGCATTTGAATTATTGTGAGCACTTTTGGGCACCATATCTGAGGAAGGATGCCATGGCCCTGAAGAGGGTCCAGAGGAGGTTTGCAAAAATGTTCCCAGGAATATGATGACATATGATGAGCGTTTGATGGCAGTGGGCCTGTACTCACATGAGTTTAGGAGAATGAGATGGGTCCTCATTTAAATGTACTGAATATGAAAGGCTTGGATAGAGTGGATGTGGAGAGGATGTTTGCACTAGTAAGAGTCTAGGACTAGAGGTCATAGCCTCATAATTAAAGGATGTTCCTTTTGGAAAATGAGAAGTAATTTATTTAGTCAGAAGGTGGTGAATCTGTGAAATTATTTGCCACAGAAGCTGTGGAGGCCGTCAATTAATATTTTTAAAGCAGAAAGATAGATTCTTGATTAGTACGGGTGTCAGGGGTTATGGGGGAGAAGGCAGGAGACTGGGGTTAGGAGAGATAAATCATCCAGGATTGAATGGTGGAGGAGACATGATGGGCTGAATGGCCTAGTTCTACTCCTATCACTTATAACCTTATGATAACAGAACTAGTGTGCACAGGTGATCCATGGTCAGTGTGGGCCTGTTTCCATGCCGTATCATTCAATAAATTAATTATCTAACGGATACACTGAAATAGACTGGAACTATGTAGGCATTCATTTTATTGACTATAGCCCAGCTTTTAATACGATCATCCCTGACATACTAGTCAACAAGCTGTTGGACTTAGACTTCCCCCCTCTCACCTGCACCTGGATAAAGGACTTCCTCACTAACCACCCACAAATAGTCAAAATGGGCCCCCACTTCTCCTCCACCCTCACACTCAGCACTGGTTCTCCACAGGGCTGTGTGCTGAGTCCACTCCTCTATGCTCTGTACACTTACAACTGCAATCCCATCCACTCCATAAACTCCATTATTAAATTCACGGATGACACCACAGTGGTCGGACTCATATCAGGAGGAGATGAGGCAGCGTACAGAGACGAGGTCCTGAAGCTGTCAGAGTGGTGTTCTGTGAACAATCTGGCGCTTAACATCAGGAAAACAAAGGAAATGGTCATCGGCTACAGAAGGCACTGAACGGACCATGCCCCGCTCTACATCAACGGGACTGTGTCGAGAGTGTTTCCACCTTCAAACACACATCACAGAGGACCACTCATGGTCTGCCAACACTTCAGCGGTGGTAAAAAAGACCCAGCGGCGATTGCACTTCCTGAGAGTGCAAAAGGGCCTGTCCCACTGTACGAGGTAATTCAAAAGCTCTCCCGAGTTTTAAAAAAAATCAAACTCGTTGTAAGCACGTAGAAAGTACGTAGCGGGTACGTCGGAGCTCGTGACGTCTCTTAGCGGCTCGTAACACTAACGGCAGGTACTCGCCAAACGCGGTAAGCTTGTGAAGACTCCTGAAGATTTTTCAACATGTTATTATAATTATAATTTTCAACATGTTAATATTATTATTATTATCACATGTTGCAAAATGTCCACGAGAGCCCCGAGTACCTATGCACGGCTATTACCGTAATTCTCCGAGTTCGAATCGGGGAAACTCGGCAGAACTCTTGAATTAGCCCTTACAGTGGGACAGCCCCTTAAGGAAGAACAGTTTAGAGGAGTAGCTGCTGGTGGCCTTCTACCGCTCCACCATCGAGAGTATGCTGGCATATTGTATCACGGTGTGGTATGCTGGCAGATCAGCAGCAGACAGGACAGCCCTGCAAAGAGTGATCAAGATTGCCCAGAAAATCATCGGCTGCCCTCCGCCTTCCAGCTCTTGGTGCCTCTGTGGAGTCAGGAAAATAATCAAAGACCCCTCCCATCCTGGACAGTTCCTGTTCAACCTACTGTCCTCTGGTAGGCGGTACAGGTGCGTCAAAAGCCAGACAAACAAACTCAAGAACAGTTTATTTCGCTGGCCCATCAACACTCTAAATTCCTCAAATATCCACTTCCTCAAATATAAAACAGACCACTCAGCTAATAGTTCTTTTTTAAATTATTTTAACGTATTTATTACATTTTTAAGTGTAATATTCTCCCAGTGCAATGTTCTACCTAGGTGTGATAAATATAATTCATCTACTATTTTAAGCAGTTAAATAACGTATTGAATGTATTAGATGTGACTTGGTCTTATTTGGACTTGTTTTGTTTGCACAGATCAAGAGTAGCTCTCCTAATTTTGTTGTATTTCTGAGTACAATGACAATAAAGGCTTATTATTATTATTATTATTATTATTGTTCACTCAGACTCATATAGCAGCACTTCCCAACCACGTGACTACCTGTGAAACTTTAATGGGAATACTAAATAATCCTATTATACACCATCCTGACTTCATTATTTACCACTGCTGTAAAAAACTTGAGACAGAATGCTAGAAACTCTACTTAAGAGTATTACAGGGGCACCCATATTAATAGACTCTGAGTTCAAACAAGCTCACCACTCTCCTGGAATAGAAATGGGCAATGCATGGTAAATGCTAGCACAAGATAATGTTAAAAGCATCTTGTTTTTAATGATGCACCATTGTATCTTGGCTGAAGTGACATCCCGGTGAACATTATACTTATCCCATGTCACATCTAAAGTTGCAGCAACGTTCCATCAATCTAGGAATATTTAACTAACATTTGTAATGCATTTGTGCTCAGCGATAACAAATGTCAGCATTTAAATCTAGATTCTCAATAGTTTTGTTCAGTCTAGATTATTGTCAGGTGTACTGAAGTAAAGTGAAAAGCTGTTGTTGCATGCTCACCAGTCAGCATAAAGACTACACAGGATTAGAATCGAACCATCTACAGTGTACAGATAATTGATAAAAGGAATAATGTTTAGTACAAGATAAAGTCAAGGAAAGTCCAACTAAAGATAGAAACATAGAAAATAGGTGCAGGAGTAGGCCATTCGGCCCTTCGAGCCTGCACAGCCATTCAATATGATCATGGCTGATCATCCAACTCAGTATCCTGTACCTGCTTTCTCTCCATACCCCCTGATCCCTTTAGCCACAAGGGCCACATCTAACTCCCTCTTAAATATAGCCAATGAACTGGCCTCAACTACATTCTGTGGCAGAGATACTCCAAGGGTCAAGAGATGCTTATGATCAAGTTTCAATTTAACCCTTTGACCAACACAGGAACAATCTTATAAGGGCATAATACTCCACTAAATGTTTTTCTACAGACAAAAAATGTGAATCAATCTACGTGCACAGATATTTAATTGCTGTTTTTTTTTCTGAAAACTTCCTGTTGTTTGCAAGCGTGGGCCTTCAGTTTATAACAGCAAACACACTCCCTGCCTCAGTCAAAGTCCATTCCACCGGCCAGGGTATAATTTCTGCAGCAGAAACATAATCATTCTTTTTTTCACCCAAGGTACACGTGGGCTGACTGGTCTTGCTTGTCATTAACCAATTCAACTAGGAACGTTGTACACAAGTTACCCCACAATCATTGTGCAGATTAGTCATGTGTGTGATGTAATCTGGATGATTAAGAATGAGTAAATCATATTTTCAATTTGTGCCTCATTTTAAAATTCTTGACATGCCCGTTTTAAATCTGCAATTGTGTCACCGTGAACGATTAATTTAAGTAAAACATTGCATTCTTTATTTTTTTTTAATGTTTCTTCGGCACACCAATCTTTATTTGTTAGTTTAACAATCAATGATCAACTAGTCGTTTAATAATAAATTGCAGTTAAGAGTTTATTGAAAACTGAGACATATATAACCAATAAACTTACAAGACTTAGCTTACAATTATCTATCTGACTGCCTTGAACCAATCAAAAGGATCAGAGCCGAATGTGTAAATAGCTTTGAGAGCGGATACAGTGGCGAGGCGGGGTTGGTCTGGTCTTGAATTTAATTTGGAAAGTGGAAGTTTCGGTTTGCACCTAATCCACAACTAACTCCACGCAGTAAAGCACCATGGCGCGGGTGAACAGTGCGTTCGGAATTACTGCACTTTGCCTTATCTTCTGTGGTAAGCTTTTGTTAAAGTTACAATGTAAAAGTTGAGTTGATGCCTGTTAGAGCTGTAGTTGGGACTTCCGCCTTTGGCAGTAGGTTATTACAGCGCTCGCAGGTGTACGCATCAATGTCTTGTAAACTCCAATGCTAAACAGTTCCGGTTAGAGAATGTCAAAGTAAATCCCTGGTGCATGGAATCTCCACCTTATGCCAACTCTCTGAGAGTTTGTCCAGATTTGGAGGAGTTGTCCTTTTACTATTTCAGTGTGGTCAAAGTGTTGGGACCAATTAGATGTAGACCTTCTTGAAATTCTCCTTCTGTAAGGGTCGGGCTCTTGTGTAAGGAATGGTCAAGTTGGGGTTTTGCTCTCTGGCTGGAGTTTATGCTTTAGATTGAAAAGTAAACCTTGCACGTCTAACCTTGACCATGTGAAGTGCGATAAGACTTCGTTTTTGTGCCTTGTAACTCTCGTTTAGACTTCCTCTTTCACTACATTTGAGCATGTGTTTAAGGCCGGGGTGTTGGCTTAAGATGTAATGAGACGCAAACTATAATGAGACGCAGACTAAATATATGGCTGGAAATATCGGGTGATTTTTTTTTTAAAATTTTAATTATTATTATTGCGGGGGCACATTAGTTGTAACCGATCCCTCTCTGCTGTACTAAACCCCGCCTACTTTTGTTTTAGGTCCCTTTCCGAAACGTTGCTGAATTTCCAAGTTACACTGGCTCGGAGATTGATTTCCAGAAATGCCAGGAAAGGATGTTTTATAGCAATATATTTTAAATAAATTCTGGAGATAAAAACGAGAAAAGCAGGTCGGCCAGCATATATGAGGAGATAAGGGGATGACAAAGACATGTCGGTTTAATGGGTTAATTGGCCTCTGAAAAATTGCCCCTAGTTTGCAGGGAGTGGATGAAAAAGTAGGAAAACGGAGCTAGTGTGAATAGATGATTGGTGGCTGGTGTGAGATTGGTGGGCTGAAGCTCCTCTAGTATCTTTGGGCTGAAGGGCCTGTTTCCATGGTGTATCTCCAAAAAATAACAACTGGACAGGGTAGATGTTGAGGGATATAGGCCAAAAGTAGGCAGGTGGTACTAGTGTAGATGGGGCATGTTAGACTATGTGGCCAAGTTTCCACACTGTATGGCTCTATGAACTGTACAGTAGATCTTTTACAATGGAAGCTGTATCAGAAGGCAACTGGACCCTGTAAACACATTTCTAGTTACTCGTTCAATGCTGTCATAGTATGTTAAGACTTGCCAGGGACATGCTAATATTTGTAACTTTATGTACTATTGCTCAGGCAACTGGTTTTTATGGCACACTGTTCAAATGTACTTCTAAGTGACCTCTTGTGCAAAGAGTGACTTTCACATTATGTTTGGGCTTTGATTATTAGTTCTCCAGTTGTTGTATAAAGACCATGTTTTAAAGCAGCAGCAGTTTGACTACATACTGATAAAAGCCATGAGTGTTTTTACTTTTGAGTCCTAATGTAATTCAAAATGGCGCTGGAATGGAAAACAAATCTCATTTTTATCTCTGGAGTATCATGTGTTAGATTTTCTAATTTATTGACTGTTGCTCTGATTAGTGCACCAACATTTATAATTTAATGTTGTGGATGTACTGCAGGGAATCATCGAAAACAATACTTTCTTTGAGCAATAATTGGTCTTCTGGCAGCAACATCTGTGTTGTCTATCTTTGGGGATGTAGCCCAGCATCAGGACTGAGTGGAGAGGGAAGGAGGCTGGTATAAAGAGGATGGTGATACTGGTTCAATCAGTGATTGTTGGACTGAGGAGGGGTGAAGGATGGCAGGCAAGCAGGAGAGGAGGGATTGGGTTAGGAGAAGTGGAATTCGACTAAAAGCAGTGCCAAGTAAGGTGGAGTTGTTTGCTAGACAGTGAAAAGCAAGAGGTCTAATGGCCACCAGTGCTGAAATCTCTGAAAGGAACCATTAGCAGAGAAGGGGCAGGCAGGTGAAATGAGTGGATGGAACTCGGGGGGGGGGATGTTGTGAAAGTTGCTTAAATGGGTAGACCAAAGGAGGGGAGGAAGAAACACAACGGGTGAACATAGATTCAAATTAGAATATTTTAGTGTTCATACCAGTGGGGTTGTAACCCACGAGTGGAATATGTTCCTCTACTTTGCACTGAGCCTCGCTCTGGCAGTGGAGAAGACAGAAAATGGAGTGGTCAGTGTGGGAAGGAGAATCGAAATGGCTTGCAACCAGGAGTTTGGGATGGCCATTGTAGACAGAGTTTACCAAAGATAGACATGTATGTGCTTAGAGAGATATATACATATGTGTGTATGTATATGTAGAGGTTGCTGCATGAGGAGCTTCAAATGCAGTAGACAATGTTGGAAGAGGTACTTGTCAATCTTTCCCTTGCCTGGAGGTGTTCTTTGGATCCTTGGATAATTTTTTTGGGAGGGATGGGGAGGGTTGCACTTCCTGCAGTTGGGGTTAGATTGGAAAGGGAGGGATGAGCAGGGAATTGTGGAGCAAATGTTCCCTGCAGAAGGTGGGAAGGAGTGGAGCAGATGTATATCGTGGTTCGTGGCAGGATTGGAACTAGCAGAACAAGAACCTGCTTCTTTAATGAACTGGGCGAGTTTAAAGGAATACAGACAGCATTGCCCGATGAGCTACAAGGCAAACTATTGCTTTCCAAGCAATCCAAACGCATATTTTTGGAGGCTTGTGTAATTTCAATGTTTTGGGCTTTCCATGGTTGTGAAAAACTTGTGCAGGCCTGTGGTGCTAGTGGCTTAGAAACCAACTGAACTTATAATTGTAGCTTAACACAGTTGCTGCTATTAACATTGTTTATAGAACATGGAACAGTACAGTACAGGAACAGGCCCTTCAGCCCACAAAGTCTGTGCCCAACATGATGCCAAGTTTAACTGATCTCTTCTGCTTAGACATGATCCATATTCCTCCATTCACTCACTCCCATGTGCCCATCTAAAAGCTGCTTAAAAGCCACTATCATATTTGCCTTGACCATCCCAGGCAATGGGTCCAATCCCCCTCTACAGTGTGTATTTTTTAAAATTAAAAATTGCTTTGCATATCTCCATTAAACATCTCTCCCCTTTCCTCCCCCCCCCCCCCCCCCCCCCCCCCCCCCCCCCGGTCATCTTGTAGAAAGTCCTCCAGGGTTGGACATTTCCACCTTGAGAAAAACATTCGGACTATCTGCCCTATAATGCCCTTCATATTTTTTAATCACTTAAGTCTCTCCTCGACCTTTGTTCCAGGGAAAATAATCCAAGTCTATCCAACCTCTCCCTGCTGCTGTAAACCCCTCTAATCAAGACAGCAGTCTGTTAAACCACCTCTGCACCCCCTCAAACCTTCACATATTTCCAGTAATGGGGTGAACAGACTACACAAATACTCCAAATGCTGCCTAACCTAAGTCCTATGGAGCTGCATCATGACTTCCTGACTTGTATTCACTGCCCCTAACAAAGAAGGGTCTGAACCCGAAATGTCACACATTCCTTTTCTCCAGAGATGCTGCCTGTCCTTCTGAGTTACTCCAGCATTTTGTGTCTACCCCTAGCAATGAAGGCAAGTATACGATACACTTCCTTTACCACCCTATTTACCTCTGCTGCCACCTTCAGTGAGCCATGAACTTGGCTTCTGAGATCACAATGCAGTTAAGGGTCTTGCCATTAACTGTATAGTCTCCCCTTGTATTTTACTTCCCAAAGTGCAGCACCTGACATTTGCTTGGGTTAAACGCCATCTGCCACTTCTCCACCCATTTCTGCAGTTGATCTATATCCCACTATCTTCTGTCTGATCACAATTCCTTATTGTCTGCAACTCCTTCAATTTTGGTGTCATCAGCAAACTTGGTCACCAACTAATCTATGTTTACATCTAGATAATTTGTATAACACAAATAGCTGAGGTCCCAGCACAGATCCCTGCAGAACTACTCTAGTCACAGACCTCCAGCCAGAATGTGTACTTTCAACCACAACTGACTTATGGATTCATAACTGGCTTCTTCATATATGACCAAGTCATTTAGGATCCTGTGCATCTCAATCTTCTGGATCAGCCTACCATGAGCGAATTTATCAAAAGTCTTGCCTTCCATGTATGCAACATCCACTGCCGTACCGTCAGTCTTCTTTGTCACCTCCTCAAAAAATCCTCCTTCAAGTTAGTATGGCATGACCTGCCATGTATAACTGTGCTGGATACATAGCTGTGCCTAATTAACCCATTCTCTTCCAAATGGGAGTAAATCCTATAATTACCATTCTCCCCAATAGTTTCCCTCCCACTGATGTCGGGCTCATTGGCCTATAGGTTTCTGGATTCCCTCTACTTCCCTTAAATAAACTAGCAACATTGGCAACTCCAATACTCTGGGACCTTGCAAGGGGGTAGAAAAAAAGAAAAAATCCTTGTCAAGGCCCATGTAATCTCATCTCTTGCCTCCCATCAGGCCCTAGGGACTTGTCCAACTTAATGCTCTTCAAAGGCATCCTTGATCTCAACCTGCTAAACCTGACAACACTAAATCCAGAATTGCCTTTTCTCTGGTCAGCTCCATTACAAGCTGCTCTATGAATCCATCTCTGAGGCACTCTACAAA
The DNA here is from genome assembly GCA_963514005.1 of Raja brachyura. The sequence goes on along the minus strand of OY740795.1, from coordinate 32,480,804 downwards.
CTCTCTTTCTTGGGGTCCTGAAACAACCTGATTTTCCCAGTCTATCTGCATATTGAAATCCCCCATCACCACAGTGGCATTACCTTTGTTACATGCCAGTTTTAACTCCTGATGCACCTTCCACCCTACATGCAGGCTACTATTTGGGGGTCTGTAGATAACATCAATTAGTGTTATACAACTATAAAAGAACTATAGAACAAGTATATTTGGTTATTACCTGGATTCATCTTGATTAGTGTAATGTGAATAACAAATGTTTCTATTTTGCAGTTACTTTTTGTGCGAGTGCTCCTTCAAAAATTAAATCAATGGCGGGCAATGACACTCGTGGAAACAAAAATATATCTTTGCCCATTATGACTGCCACTGGAAATGTGTCTTCGGAAAATGAACAGTTTTCTAATACAACCAAGGACAGTTTTGTTTTGGGTGTCCAACAAAATGGATCTGCCCCTGACCTTCAGTTTACTACTATGGAGATAACTACATCTGACACTGCCCAGTCAAGTGGACCTGTTCCCCAATCCTCCACTGTAAACAAGCCTGGTGAGAAGATGACCTCAACCACAGTCAATTATGTTAATTCCAAGACAAGTGGACCTGGTCCCCATCCCACCACTGTAAACAAACCTGAAGAAAAGGTAACCACAGCCATGCCAACCGCAGTCAACAACGGTGCCAGTGTTACCCAGCCAACTGGGTCTGAACTGCCTTCCCAAACAGCCATTGTAAACCAAGATGATGATGATAGTCCTCCTTCCAAAGTTAAAGCAAGTGTTACCAAACCAAGTGCACTTAATATTGACACTACAGCTAAAAAATCCTTGCAATCTGACAAAAAGGTAGCTGCAAAACCAGCTGTGGATGATGGCCACTTCATAATTTATCTAATACTGGGATCATTGCTTGTATCATTGGTGTACATCACGTACCACAACAAAAATAAGGTAACTAATACATTTATCAACAATTAATTTCCTTGACTTAATATGTAGAGGGTTCAAAAGGAGCAGTAATCTATAGAAAGCCCTGGGTTTGTTTCCACATAATTGAATTGGTTGGCCATATTGTGAGAAGGTATCTAGGATGTAACCTAGATGGCATTCCATTCCTAACATGTCAGAATTCCACAGGTTCTCTCTTTATGTGAAGACAATTACCTTAAATTGGCTACTCTATATCCTTGTCAAAGTCGTACAGAATGGAAACAGGCCCTTCAGCCCAACTGGCCATGCTGACCAAGTTGCCCCATCTACATTAATCCCATCTGCCTGTGATTGACCCATATTCTCTTATCCATATACCTGTCCAAATGCCTTTTAAATGCTGTTCAAGTACCTGGTTGAACCATCTCCTCTGGCAGCTTGTTCCAATAACACACCACACTCTGTGTGGAAATATTGTCCCTCTGGTTGCCATTAAATCTTTTCCCACCCGCCTCAAACATGTTTGTTCTTTATTCCCCAAGTCTGGGTTTAAAAACTCTCTGCAATTACTGTATCCTTTCCCCTTGGATTTGATACATCTTTGCACCTCATCCTCCTGCACTAGCATGCCAAACTCATCCTGATAGATTGGGTCCTCAAGTACTGACAACATCCTCATTAACCTTCTCTGCACTCTTTTCATCTTAGCCACATCTGTTCTATAACATGGTGACTAAAGCTTTATTCCTAGTTCCAACCATCCCCTCTGTCAGATATTTCCTTTCCTGCATAGTCGTGTCCCATTTTGTTAGGATTTTAACATTCAATTAGGTTACCACATATTATTCTAAATAATTATCCCAATCCCTCTCCAAATTTTAAATTCTGCTATCCAGGAATCATTTTGGTGAACTTTTTCTAAATTCCTTTTGCTGATAGATTAAAAACAGCACTCAGTAGTTGAGGTTTGATCTGACTGAGGGCCTCACTGCTGCTGCATTAAGATATTGCTGTTTTCTCACTGAAAGCTAACATAATGTTCACTGCTTTAACTGCATGCCTGTTGAATTGTGTATTGCAAGCAATTTGGGTCCAGTCCAAGCATATGCCATACATATGGCCTGGCACTCGGTAAAAGACACGTTTATTCCCACTTTATCACTGACAGCCGGTTCTGTCTGACCATTGCCCTTAATCCAAGATGCTTTATTTGCACCATAATCTGAAACCTTCTAGAAATCCCAATACACCACATCCACTGATCTGATCCAGTCTACTCTGCTAGATAGTTTAAAAATAAAATGAGTACAAAAGAGTACATTTGACTAGTATGACATTATAAATTGTTCCCGACTTTGACTTATTCCATCGTTGTTTTCCACGTGCTTTGTATCTTTAATGTATTCTTCTACTTTCCCCGCTACTAATGTCTGCCACTTATTTGCACCCCTTGTACATTTCAATGAATTTGAGAAAGGGGCATACATTTGACTTTTAATTTTGCATCCTTATGGAAGATTTTGATGTTCCCTTTAAGCTTGCTGGTATTCTATTTTCTGTCATTAGTTCTTGGTCCCCTTGTATTCTATCTTTTCTCTGTCCCTGGGTTTGATGCTTTTAACCAGTCAATTTGTCTTCTCTTTGGATCAAGTGCTGTCCCCAATTTTGTTTGTTAACATTGGTGGAACCACCTCCATAGTTTTTGTCCCAGATGGGAATGAATAATTATTATAAACCCAGGCTCTCAATTTTTATCATTCATGATTATCCCCATAAACAATGTTTCCCTGTTCTATCTTGGCCAATTATAAATTTATTCCCCTGTAAATCCATTTATCTGGATTCAGGACCTTGGTTCCAGGAACTACAAAATTCTTCCCCATCTAAATCTTATTACGGTTGCTCCTTCCTGAGGGACCTTGTACAGTGAGATTGTTAAACAATACTTACTCATTGCACAATACTTGGTCTTGAATGGTCTGCTATCTAGTTGGCTCTTAGGCACCATCTTCTACGTATTCCTCTGTACTGTAATTTGGTTAACTTAATTGATCTTTGCTAAAGTTACCCATTATTATAACTACCCTTGTCGTAAGCATCACAATTTTAGGATCTACCAACTCTAAATATTCCTGTTCTTTTTGTAAGGGTAACACTAAGGAATAGCACTTTCCACATCCTGAGCTAAGATTCTTCCTCTTTTATGCCAATCTTCTTTAATCAGGAATGCTACCGCTCCTAGTTTATTTTGTCATACTCGTACAAGCATGGAAATGGGCCCTTTTGCATAACTTGTCTATGCTGACCAAAATGACCCATCGAAGCTAGTCTCATTTGGCCAATATCCCTCTTAACTTTTCCTGTTTATATATCTGCCCAAATGTCTTCTAAATGTTATAGTACCTCATCTATTCTCTTTGGCAGCTAGTTCCATATGCACACAACCCTCTGTCCTTCTTGCGGAGAATATTGATTGTTTAATTCTCATCCTTGGACCTTCAGTACCTGTGTTTCCATAATACACCTTATATCGTAGCTATTTACATATTTGATTTAATTCATGCACCCTATGAATGTTGCACACAAATAGACATTGTATTTTAAGCTAGACACTGATTCTTATTCCCCTCTGCATTATTATGCATTTTCTCACCCACTTGCCTCCCTGCTTTGAGTTTTGAGAGATACAGCGCAGAAACGGGCCCACCAAACCCGTGCCGACCAGTGGCCCCTGCACACTAACACAATCCTACACATTAGTGACAATTTACAACTATACTGAAGCCAATTAACCTACAAACTTGTACAACTTTCAAGCGTGGGAGAAAACCCACACAGGTCACGGTGAGAACGCACAAATTCCATAAAGACTGCACCCATAGTTGGGATTGAACCCGGATCGCTGGTGCTGTAAGACAGCAACTCAACTGCTGTGCCACAATGCCGTGCCACCTTTGGTTCCTATCCCAATGCCATTTTAGCTGTACTTTCCCCTTTCGTTCTTTCAGCATTCCCCTGGACATCAGTCCCAATCCTATCCAAGTGTAAACTTTTTGTCATCCCATTTCTGGATCCTGGGCTGATAACTGAATGAATGGTGTGGGAAAATAGCTGGGTTTTTAAACTTTCTACAAAATGATTTTGGTTCTGATTTAACAGCAAATGCATTACTTTCTGGTCACCACACTTGAAGTTGTAATCTTCTACTCTTTTGGGAAAGTATTTCTAGAAGAGTTTCATTTTGATGTTGGAAAGTGATGTTTCCTTAATACCATAACCTTCCAATGCCTCAAGTTTCCTCTGAGATGAGGAAGGATTTTGTGGTGTAATAATAGTGAAACTTGTCTCACGAGTTCGTCGTCCCATAAGCATAGATTTGAGTGCTGGACAAAGAAACTGGGGATGGAGCGTTGTTGAGTGGGAGGCAAACTAGTGATCTGATGCCCTGCCAGTATGGAGATCTAAGATCAATTGGAGATTTCAAAAGGGAAATGAGCAATTAAGGATTGTTCTTTCATGGATGAAGTTACCTTTATTCCATGCTAGAACAATATATTGCCTAGTATTCTGAATGGATTAGTCTGGTTGAAAGTAAATCTTGTGCAATGAATTAATGCTCTGAGAAGGAAGAGATATGTGCATGTATATATAACTTGAGTCTGAATTTAAATTGAGCACTGGAATGGTTAATTTTAATTTGCATTCATGATATCTAGTTCTGGCCACCAGGCTAAGAGACACGTGCAGGTAGCAGACTTAACTGTGTGGATTACTTTGATTCTCTCTTCTGCCAGGTCAATGAATTCCTCTCTCATGAATTCCTTCTATTACTTTCCTTGTGCCAACTGGCTCATCCTTTGTATGAATCTAAAATCATCGTAGCTTCCATCCCACACCAGGGTGATCTGAAACCCTCTTGTTCCTCGAACAGGCCTGACCAGTTTCTCTCCTCCAATACCCATGGCTGAGCTTGTTGTTATGTACCTTCACTTTCAAATCTATTTGCTTCAGATGAAAGAATGGCTATGGGACTTGAATGAGTCCAATTTCTGCTTTATTTGATAAATGGAACCCTGATTCATTTCTGATCCATCCACATCCTTCAGACTTTCCTGATACGCTGACTTTTGCTTCCTGAATTCACTTAAAACTTGCACATTTCCTAATTTACCAACTCAATTTTCACCCCCTCCATATTTGTCTGCCACATCATAGGATCATGAGAGATGCATTGCAACTTGCTAACAAGTGGGCATTTTGACTACACCTTGTGTAATGATTTCATTATCGACTTCCTCCACTTCCATTGTTCCTTCTCCAACAATGAGCCTTGCCATAACAATGTTTCTGAGATGGCTTTCCCTCTGCCTTAATTGAGATTCTTATCCATCACACCTGCCTTATCCATCACACCTGTAATAGTCCTCTCTCATCCCTGGCAGAGTAAGAATTTAGTTCACCTAATCCTCCTTCATTTCAACAGATTAGCCTTCAGCTTCCACCGCATTCACTGAGATTTCATCGCACGGAAAAATCTCCCCTTTCACCATTTCCAAGAGATGCTTCCTCTTCCATCTCTACCAATCACTTCCATTCTTGGGGGCACTCTTCTCTGCTACCATGGAAGTAGCTATTTTGCCCTATCCACTGTGGTCAGATCCAAAAAGTCCAAGCTGTGATTGTTCCAATCTAGTATTGAATTTGGTACTCGCCAGGGGCAAAACCAAATACAGATTGTCTCTATTCTTTGCTTAGGATGAACAAAGGCTAATGCAGGCATGGCACATATTTGAGGCAGTCATGGAATCTGTCAACTAGGGCAGAGGTTAAAGCTACCACAGAATCTTTGTGGTGGTGGGGGGGGGGGGGGGCAGATTGGGTCTGCAAAACAGCTTCATTCAATCTACAAACACAATCCTGAATTTCACAGATTTTCTTTCAATCTCACTCCCACTTTAACCCACTTGTCATCCTGTTCTGTTCCAACAAGCCCCAATGTGAGTTTAAGGGGCAGCACTTCATCTTGTATATTTAGATTTGATATCAAATAAAAATCATTAGGTGTCGACAGGCTTTACAGAAAAACTCCACGTGCTGGAGTAACCCAGCAGGTCAGGAGAACATGGATATCTGATGTTTATAGTTGGGACCTTCAGACTATTTGGGTAATTTCTCTGCAGGAACTGGCAAAATCTGCTCTTGGTCAACCATCTGTAATGTTGTTATGCCCCCTCCTCCTCTGCCTGATCTACTGGGAACTTTCTAGAAACTGCCTAGCATGTGGATAGCTTTTACATTTCCTTTAGTTTCTTTAACTGCTGTTTTCAATCAAGTTATCACCATGGCAATCCTGGTTCAGCCCTACTGGAGGATCTATTTGTCATATTAGGCCCTATGAGCACCTCTCTAACTTAATTATTTGTGCACACCCCCCCCCCCCCCCCCCCAAAGTTGGGGACACATTGTGGAAATGGGTCTTTTAGCCCACTAAGTCTGTGCCAACCAGTGATCATCCACTAGACTAGCACTTCCTACACACTAGGGACCATTTACGTTTTTAACAAAAGCCAATTAATCTACAAATCTGTACATCTTTGCAGTGTGGGAGGAAACTGCCTGGAGAAAACCCACATGGTTACAGGATGCACATACAAACTCCATACATATAGCACCTGTAGTCTGGATCAAACCTGGGTGTCTGATGCTGTAAGGCAGCAACCCTACTGCTGAGTCACTGTGCCATCCCAACGTATTGACTTGAATGGTACTTTCTCTCAGATGGGTCTGATTTGACATCTCCAGCAACTGTATTGATTGTCACCATAAGGCTGGTTATTTATTTTCTAATTTTATTAATGAGGGAAATTTATTTTAGCACCCAACAACTTAACAGATCAAGATTATTTTATTTGACAATTTGAACATTAGAATCTTATTGATATAAAACCATGTCTTCCGAATCATTCCCTTGGTTACTGGAACCTGAGATTTTGTCTTGTTAAAGCAAGTCTGTTTTACTCATAGCCATGTAATTTCCTGAAACCTTTCGTATTCACTTCATTTTAGATTATTTCCTTGTGTCGGAGAGATGGTCCCAGAAGAACCGGACGGCCAAATGCTTCTGAATATCAACGACTTGATCAGAACTTGAGTGAAGTTATGACCATTCTGAAAAAGAAAACCAACCTTAAAATGAACTGAAACATTATGGGGTTTTTTGGAAATCTGGTGGAAAATGCCTAATTGCCAACAACTAATCTTAATGGAAATGTTTGTGGTTGAGTTATAGTTGCTTTTAGGTTATTCCATTATGGTTTATTCATTTTTGTTTTCTCTTGTATGCTGTGACTATATCATGATCTTAGTTTAGAAAGCTTGATTCTACTTGCCTAGCAGAGATGGGTGGTTCATGCTGTCTATTTGAAATGGAAATCATTGCAGAAGATCACTTATTTTAACGTGGAAACAAAATGCCAAACAACAATGAATTAGATTTGCTATAGTTGTGTCCCTTCCAAAATCCTGAATGAGAATGTTAGCACTGACTCTCTTGCACTGGTATTATGTATGTCATAGTGCAATACTGTTTTGATGATTGTAGATAACACTTTCCTTGCTTAAACACAGTGGGATTTGACATTTCTCAATAATTATCAGAATGGATTATCTATTAATTGTGGCACTAACATCTGGTTCACGAATCTCATTTAGTTCTTTGATTTATAGATTTTCATTGCTTCACTGAACACTTGGTCATATCAAGTTACTGAACTGGAGTAGCCAGACACTTTTACATGTGTGTAGGAAGAAACTGCAGATGCTGGTATAAACCAAAGATAGACACAAAGCTGAAGTATCTTAGAGGGTCAGTCAAAATCTCTGGAGAAAATAAATGGGTGAAGTTTTGAGTCTAGACCCTTCTCCACCTGAAACGTCACCTATTCCTTTTCTCCAGGAATGCTGTCTGACCCGCTGAGTTACTCCAGCTTTGTGTCTAGCTTCACTTTTGCATGTGACTGCTTTTACCTGCATGCCTCTTTAACGGCAATTGGATTAGGAGATGCGATTAGACTGTTTTACTATCTGACAAATGAACAAAGCAAACAATACTTGAAGATTTTATTAAGCAACCTTTGCACTTGTATGTTATAGGCCAAAATTAACTGACCAGGATTTGCTCAAACTACCGAAATGCATTAATTTAAATGTATAGTTTTAACAAATCCATGTGTGTAGAAATTGAACAAACTGAAGCAGAAAATAAGGCTTTTTCCTTTTATCAAGTCATCCACCGTTTTCACCCAGTTAATAAGAAGGATGAAATAGAAGTGTGTTTTTGTGTGCATAGACATTGTGAAACTTGTAATGATTTTCATACCTTGAAACTAAAAGCATGTGTAAATTTTCGTCAGGGCATCTGAGTTTTATTTTTGTACTATGGGTAATGATAAAATATGCTTGATAAATATCACTAGATGAGCTTTCAATGATAAATTCTAATGTGTGCATCAAAATTAAGCTATTTTGGCTGTTGAAAAATGTTAATTTGAATCTGTTTTGCTGTAATTTACATGTTCATCTGTACAACCTGTTGCATCTAAATGAATGACGTCTTAATAAACTTTCAACTGTTTTCATACGTCTTCTATTGAATGTGTAAGCTTAAAACATAAAGCTTTGTATGTTCACACTATGAACCAATTGCAATTTTCAAATTTAATTAAAAATCGTTCAGATGCAGGATAGTTGTATTAGACATTAGCAATACAATGTGGAAACGGGGCCCTTTGGCGTACTCAAGCCTGTGCCATCCACCAATCATCTAGTACAGTAGCACTATCCTACATACTAGGTACAACGTTAACAGTTTCACAGGGATAATGTGCAGACAACACCTGTTGTCCAGATTGAACTTGTGTTCCGTGCTGTAAAGCAACAACTGTACCACTGTGCTGCCCCTAAGGATATCTATAGACAATGCTGGAAACATTTGGGTTTGACCACATAAGGGACTTTGACCTAAAACATTAACTCTACTTATTTGGACTCAATGCTGCTTGACCTGACAAATCTAGCGTCCAATTCCAATAAGATATCGGTCCTCATAAATGTGTCTCTGGATCCAATGCAGTTTCTGGGGTTAAACTCGGTTGTTTCTATTTTGGATCTGTTGGAGAAGAAACCTTTCTGAAAGATGAGCATGATTATGTGGATCTCGGAGAAGCAGGGAGAAGAGCTTATTGCCTGAAACCCGCGGAAAAGGATGTCAGAGGGGGAAGAACTGTTTAAAACGAGTGCCAAAAAGCCAGTTAGCCCAGTGATTATGTGGATCTCAGAAGCAGGGAGAAGAGCTTATTGGCTGAAACCCTTGGGAAAGGCAAGTCGGAGAGGAAAAACAGTTTAAAACTGAGGAATTGGATTTGTAAATTGACAAATTGAGCAATTTATCAGCCAAGGGCTCTAGGGGAGCGGCCTTGTGAGGGACATGCCTTGAGAGAAAAGTGAGTCTTTGGCTCGAGAGTCTAGAAAAGTGAGTCTTTGGCTCGAGTCTTCGCAAGGAGGCTGAAGAGAGACTACGCAAAAAGCTGGAGAGGATGGGAAGTGGTGAACACATGACTGGTAAGATGAGGCTGTGTTATGCTTGCAGAATGTGGGAGGCCAGGGAGATGGATGGAGCACCTGGCTGCTACAACTGTAGCAAGTGTGTCCAGGTTCAGCTCCTGAAGGACTGTGTTGGGGCACTGGAGAAGCAGCTGGATGTCCACAGAGCCACCGAGGAAAATGTGAATTTCCTGGACAGGACCTACAGTGAGGTGGTCACGCCAAGGATATGGGAAGAACAAACGTGTGTGACTGAGAGAAAGGGTGGTAACCATGGAGTGCAGGAGACCCTGCCTAATGAAAACGGGTGCGTCCTCTTGGGAACTGTCGGGGGAGATGACACTTCCAGTCCAAGCGGCGGACACGTCTGTGGCTCCACGGCGAGACCGACGTCAGGCAGAGCCATAGTGGTGGGTGACGCCATTGTCCGAGGAGCGGACAGGAGATTCTGAGGCGGCAGACGAGATGTGAGGATGGTCTGTTGCCTCCCTGATGCCAGGGTTCACGATATCACAAGCTGAATTCAGAACATCCTCTAGAGGGAAGGTGAACAACCGGCAGTAGTTGTGCACGTGGACACAAACGACATCGGGAAGAAGAGGAAGGAGGATCTGCAACAGGAGTTCAGAGAGTTAGGAAGCAGACTGAAAAGCAGGACTTCTAGGGTGGTTATCTCTGGATTGCTTCCAGTACCTCATGCTAGTGAGGACAGGAATAGGGAGATGGGGGATCTGAATGTGTGACTGAGGGGCTGGTGCAAGGATTTAGATTTATAGACCACTGGGATCTCTTCTGGGGTAGGGGTGACATGTAAAGAAGGGACAGGTTACATTTTAACTGGAGGGGGGCCAATGTTCTGGCAGGCAGGTTTGCTAGGGCTACACATGTGGGTTTAAACTAAATAGTGGGGGTGAGGGATTGACAAATTGGGAGTATAAAGATGGAGTTGAAGGGGAAGTGAGTACAGGAAATGTTACAAAATGTTGAATTAATGGCAAGGAAAGTTCAAGAAGGGATAAGAGAGTAAGGTCAGGGCTCTGAATTTCCCTGATGGGATCAATAAAGCATTTATTATTATTATTACTAATTGCGAGTGGGGAGATGAATACCGAGGTCAAAGTGTTGTATATGAATGCGCAAAGTATAAGAAATAAAGTGGACGAGCTTGAGGCTCAGTTAAGGGCCTGTCCCACCAGCATGCGATTCCATGCGGTGAGCGCGACCAAACCAGCAGCGTGGGCCGTGCGGAGGTCGGGTGAGTGGCGTAACGCGGTGCAAAGTGAGGCGAACTTGGAGCGAAGTCTTAAATGTAAGTTCGCCAGGACAGAGAGGGGCACAGAGGCACACGCAGAGAGGGTCACGGAGGCACCTACAGATAGGTTCACGGAGGCACGACGTCGAGGCGGTGTGTAATGCGTCAAGGCGACAGCGAGCCGACAAGCCGTTGCCACGTGGAATTTTTGAACACGGTCAGTTTTTCGGAGCCCCGCGCGATGTCGGGACGAACTCTGCACAATTCCGCACGGCTCCGGCGATTGAAGTGGGACCGGCCCCGCGACGCCGGACGGCTCAAGCGACCACGTTAGGTCGTGCTCATCGCATGGAGTTGCATGCTGGTGGGACAGACCCTTTAGAAATTGGCAAGTATGTGGGAATTACAGAGACATGGCTGCAAGAGGGCCAAGTCTGGGAACTGAATATTTAAGGGTATACCTCCTATAGAAAAGACAGACACATGGGCAGAGGGGGTGGGGTAGCTCTGTTGGTGAGGACTGAAATTTAGTCCCTTGCAAGGGGTGACATTGAAACAGGAAATGTGGAGTCAGTATGGATAGAACTAAGGAATTGTAAGGTAAAAAGGGTAAGAATTGTATGGGTAAAAAGGCCCTAACAGGCCCCCAAACAGTAGCCTGGACGTAGGGTGCAAGTGGTAACGGTAATGCTTCGGTTGTTATGGGAGATTTCAACATGGAGGTAGACTGGGAAAATCAGGTTGGTACTTCTTCTTCTTTCGTGTGGCGTGCACAGCCTAAAATTGTAGGATAACTTGTTCTATTTGATCTTCCTTTTGTACACGTCGAGTTGATTGCATTAGTCGAAACAGGGCGGACCACGTGAAGGTTGCAATCTTCCAACCCAGGTTGGTACTGGACCCCAAGAAAAGGACTTTGTGTAGTGCCTCCGTGATGGATTCTTAGAGTAGCTTGTATTGGAGCCTACCAGGGGAAAGGCAATTCTGGATTTAGTGTTATGTAATGAACTAGATTTGATAAAGGAACTTGAGGCTAAGGAGCCATTAGGAGGTAGTGACCATAATATGGTCAAGTTTAATCTACAACTGGAGAGGGAGAAGGGTAAATTGGAGGTGTCGGTGTTACAGTTGAATAAAGGGGACTCTGGGGCCATGAGGGAGGAGCTGGCCAACGTTGACTGGAAAGATACCCTAGCAGGGATGACAGTGGAACAACAATGACAGGTATTTCTGGGAATAATACAGAAGGTGCTGGATCAGTTCATTCCAAAGAGGAAGAAAGATTCCAAGGCTGACAACGGACGTCAGGGACAGTATAAAAATAAAAAAGAAGTACAACGTAGCAAAGATGAGCAGGGAGCAAGAGGATTGGGTAATGTTTAAAGAGTAATCGACGATAACAAAAAAGGCAATACGGGGAGAAAAGATGAGGTACGAAGTTAACGTGTCAATAATATAAAGGAGGATAGTAAAAGCTTCTTTAGGTATGTGAAGAGGAAAAAAATAGTTAAGACCAAAGTTGGACCCTCAAAGACTGGCAAAGACTGACAAAGGTGACTTTATTAGGGGGAACAAGGAAATGGCAGATGAGTTGAACAGGTACTTTGGACCTGTCTTCACTTAGGACACAAACAAACTTCCTGATATAGTAGTGGCCAGAGGGTCTGGGGTGACGGAGGAACTGAAGGAAATCCACATTAGGCAGGAAATGGTGTTTGGTAGACTGATGGGACTGAAGGCTGATAAATCCCCAGGGCCTGATGGTCTGTATCCCAGGGTACTTAAGGAAGTGGCTGTAGAAATCATGGCTGCATTGGTGATCATTTTCCAATGTTCTATAGATTCAGGATCAGTTCCTGTGGATTGGAGGGTAGCTAATGTTATCCCACGTTTTAAGGAAGGTGGGAGAGAGAAAACAGGGAATTATAGAACAGTTAGTCTGACATCGGTGTTGGGGAAGATGCTGGAGTCAATCATAAAAGATGAAATAGCGGCACATTTGGATAGCAGTAACAGAATCGGTCAGAGTCAGCATGGATTTACGAAGGGGAAATCATGCTTGACTAACCTTCTGGAATTTTTTGAGGATGTAAGTAGGAAAATGGACAAGGGAGAGCCAGTGGATGGAGTGTGCCCGGACTTTCAGAAAGCATTTGATAAAGTCCCACATAGGAAATTAGTGGGCAAAATTAGGGCACATGGTGTTGGGGGTAGAGTGCTAACATGGATAGAGAAGTGGTTGGCAGACAGGAAACAAAGTGTAGATATTAACGGGTCCCTTTCAGAATGGCAGGCAGTGACTAGTGGGGTACCGCAAGGCTCGGTGCTGGGACCGCAGCTATTTACAATATACATCAATGATTTAGATGCAGGGATTCAAAGTAATATTAGCAAATTTGCTAACCCTGGGTGGCAGTGTGAACTGTGAGGAGGATGCTATGAGAATGCAGGGACTTGGACAGGTTGAGTGAGTGGGCAGATGCATGGCAGATGCAGTTTAATGTGGATAAATGTGAGGTTATCCACTTTGATAGCAAAAACAGGAAGGCAGATTACTATCTAAATGGTGTCAAGTTGGGAAAAGGAAGTATAACGGGATCTGGGGGTCCTTGTTCATCAGTCAATGAAAGTAAGCATGCAGGTACAGCAGGCAGTGAAGAAAGCGAATGGCACGTTGGCCTTTATAACAAGAGTTGAGTATTGGAGCAAAGAGGTCCTTCTGCAGTTGTATAGGGCCCTAGTGAGACCACAGCTGGAGTATTGTGTGCAGTTTTGGTCCCCTAATTTGAGGAAGGACATTCTTGCTGTTGAGGGAGCGCAGCGTGGGTTTACAAGGTTAACACCCGAGATGGCGGGACTGACGTATGCTGAGAGAATGGAGCAGCTGGGGTTGTATACTGTTGAGTTTAGAAGGATAAGAGGAGATCTTATTGAAACATATAAGATTATTAAGGGTTTGGACACGTTAGAGGCAGGAAACATGTTCCTGATGTTGGGGGAGTCCAGAATCAGGGGCCACAGTTTAAGAATAAGGGGTAAGCCATTTAGAACGGAGACGAGGAAACAATTTTTCTCACAGAGAGTTGCGAGTCTGTGGAATTCTCTGCCTCAGACGGCAGTGGAGGCCAGTTCTCTGGATACCTTCAAGCGAGAGCTAGATAGGACTATTAAAGAAAGCAGAGTCAGGGGATATGAGGAGAAGGCAGGAATGGGGTACTGATTGGAGATGATCAGCCATGATCACATTGAATGGTGGTGCTGGCTCGAAGGGCCGAATGGCCTACTCCTGCACCTATTGTCTATTGACTTATGAATTGTTAGTGATCTTGAAATAGAAAATGTGGGGTGGGGGTTTAGCACAGAGGGGAAGAAATTAAGCAGGTCAGTTAGCATAAATAAGATTGGATGTGTCCAAGTATTTTTTAAAGCTCCTGCATATGTTAGAGGAAGTACTTTTACATTTTGCCTTCTTGATATCACCCTGGCCCTTTCCTACACTCCAGGGTTGGCAGACTCCCGGGAAAAATGGGTTTGGTGTTAATGGATATTTGGTCAGGATGGAATTGGTGACCCAAAGAGTCTGTACCCATGCAGCATGACTCTGTGACAAAATATCCTGATCTCCACAGAGCGTTGCCCGCAAGAAAGTACAACCTCCAACCCTGAGGTGGCGATGCAAAGCTCCCTGGAAAACTTTGATAACTAGCACTCCTGCTCCAGTTTAGCGGTGGTTGAATTCCACGTGGTTTGTTCCTGAATGTCAGACTTTTTAGATTTGAAGTGCAAAAAAATTGAATCCATCACTGGTCGAAACCTTTCAGGCTGAGAGTCAGGAAAGGGAAACAAGAGATGTAGATGGTGATATAAACAGTTATAGAACAAATTAATGCAAGATATGCAAAAATTAACAATCAAGGATCGGTGGTTCCCACAATGGTCCATTGTTGGCTGTGGGCTAAGTGGTAATGAGTTGTACAGGAAGTGAAACTCAACAGGACAACAGTGAAACTAGTATGACAACTAGGGTGGGACAGAGAGAGAGAGAGAGAGGGGGGGGGATGCCAGGGTTACTTGAAGTTTAAGAAATCAATATTCATACTGCTGGGTTGTAAACTGCCCAAGTGAAATATGAGGTGCTGTTTCTCCAATTTGCATTTGGCCTCACTCTGGCAATGGAGGAGGCCCGGTATAGGAAGGTGAGTTAAAGTGCTAGGCAACTGGGAGATCACATAAACCAAGGTGGACTGGGTGAAGGTGTTCAGCAAAACAATCGCCCAGACTGTGCTTGGTCTCGCCGTTATATAGGAGTTCATACCTGGAACAGTAGACGTCACCTATTCCTTTCTCCAGAGATGTTGCCTGACCCAATGAGTTACTGGGCCTGGGCCTCCTCCATTGCCAGAGTGAGGCCCAGCCCAAATTGGAGGAACAGCACCTCATATTTTGCTTAGGTAGTTTACACCTCAGCAGTATGAACATTGACTTCTCTAATTTCAGATAGTCCTTGCTTGCTCCCCATCCCAACTTTCCCACAAGCCTACTGTTCCCGCAGTTTTCTTTATTTTTCCTGCTCCCCCCCCCCCCCCCCCCGACATCAGTCTGAAGATGGGTCCGGACCCGAAACGTCACCTATTTCTTCTTTCCTCCAGCATTTCTGTCTACCTTCAACCAATCTTGGCCTGACTTACACTATAGGCGGCTTACATAATTTGCACTTATGTAAACTCTGTGCAGAAAGGAACTGCAGATGTTGGTTTATACTGAAGAGAGACACAAAGTACTGGAGTAACTTGTGGATCAGGCAGCATCTCTGGAGCAAAAGGGTTGGTGACGTTTCAGTCTGGGACCCTTCTTCTAAAGTCTGAAAATGTCACCCATCCATTTTCTCCAGAGATGCTGCCTGACCTGCTGAATTACTCCAGTACTTTGTATCTATCTTATGTAAACAATTCTCTATTCAGTCGCCTGGTGCAATCAAGGCAATTTGTAATTTCCACAACATTGTACGATCACTGAAGTTTACATCAGAAACAAGCTGGCAATGGTGAAGGTACTTACCCAGAAGGCCATGTGTTGCAGAAAGTGCCCTGGACACAATCAGATGCTGGTGAAACAGTTAATACTCTCAATTAGTTGTTAAAGAAGGAACTGCAGATGCTGGAGTTAGTTTTTTGGGCAAGGGGTGGTGAGGCTGACTTAGGTAAAATCTGGTTTGCGGAACGTAATCCGTACATAAGTTGGGGAGTGACTGGACTGTGTTTATAAATCTATCGTGTTGCTAATACAAGTAGGTTTTCATTGTTTTGTTTTGGGACATATGACAATAAAACAAAAGATAGACACTAAAAAGCTGGAGGAACTCAGCGGGACAGGCAGCATCTCTGGAGAGAAGGAATGGGTGACGTTTGGGGTCAAGACCCTTCTTTAGTTCCTTCTTACACATTTTGACAATAAAACAATCTTGATGCTTTTTGTCTCTATCTTTGGTTTAAACCAGCATCTGTAGTTTCTTCCTACAAATCTTGACTTGATTCTTTACCTCAATGCGGGGCATGTTTGGCCATCCCCGGGCCAAGCCTGATTAGGCCTCTTAAATCTCTTTGGGACATTCATAAAAGGAGAAGCATCAAATGCTGGCATTGCTAATGACACCCCCAGACTGTGAAAGCATGTGAAAAAATAATCTTGCCAATTTGGAGCCTGTTTAATCTAACCAGATCTGGCCATTCAATACCCATGCTATTGGCACCTCCCAGTTAATGATCTTGTGCCCTGCCTTCTCCCAATTAAATATATTACCCATGTTATGAAATTCGAGTTGAACATTTCTGATCGGTATCTCCTGCTATTTAAAATTAAAAGTGCTAATAGCCAAAATTAAACGTGACCAGTCTGACTTCCTCCCCTGTTCTCTGAGATATTTTTATGTTCTTGGTGATAAATTTATAGACAATAGACAATAGGTGCAGGAGTAGGCCATTCGGTCCTTCGAGCCAGCACCGCTATTCAATGTGATCATGGCTGATCATCCCCAATCAGTACCCCGTTCCTGCCTTCTCTCGATTTATCTTAACTCCGCTATCCCTTGGAGCTCTAACTAAAATTAACAGATTAATTTCCCCCAAAGTCTAATGTCCCTTGATAATTTGAGGTATAATGATTTATTGCTGTTCGTGTTCCCCATTGGATACGATAGGAAAGATAGAAGGCATAGCGACAAATTAAAATGCAGGAAAGATTTACATTTACTCCCGGCCATTCTTCATTGGGGGATGTCAAGAAGATGAACTATCTTTGAATTAAACAGTATCCTGCAAATCAAGTCCAAACTCGAGAGATTCTGCCACTGCGTCTTGAATCTGGGGGAGCACATTTTAATTTGTCGCTTAGGTTTTCTGAAATCCAACTTTGGCAGTTAGGTTTTGTGTTGTGGAGCTGTATGCAGGGGCGGAACTGCCGCCAGTCAGTTTCGCCATCCATTTCCTCATCCCGCGACGTCCGTCCGATACAATTTGTGTCAGTTTCAGCGGCAACAACTTAACCAGGAACTAAGTTCTTGTGTCCGCGCCTGCTCTCTGCGCCGCTTCTAATCTGTTTAGACGAAGGTACTGCGAAAACCTTTACTTTCTTTTATTTTAACCGGTGTTTAGCCTGATTTTGATTGCTCACTTGAATTTCTCGGAAATTCTTAAAGGCGCAAGCCTACGTCTTTTTGTTATTCACCGCGTCCTCATTGGCGTCCTCATTGAACCGCATTTGGTCGCGTCCTCATTCAGTTTTGTCGCCGGTTTAATAGCCGTGCATCGGGAAGTAAAAACTTCTTCAAACAAAACCCCGAAGTTTATTGGAACTTATTCCTCTTCCTTTGTCTCCCCCAAAATAGTTTTAGGAAAATACGCATAATGTAGACGTTGACCGCTTTCGCGTTCTCTGCCCGGAATCGAGAATATGGCGAAATCCCTTCTCGGAATTTACAACATCCTGTTAAATGAATGGATCTGGAACTTAAAACACATGTCACATGGTTTCAATGTCACTGGGAGGGATATTGCCTGTAATGGTATCCGTACAAATTAAAGCAACCATCCCAGTGGTAACGAAGGAACTGCAGATGATGGAGAATCGAGGGTTACACAAAAAGCTGGAGAAACTCAACGGGTGCAGCAGCATCTAAGGAGCGAAGGAGATAGGCGACGTTTCGGGTCGAGACCCTCCTCAGTCTGAAGAAGGGTCTCGACCCGAAACGTCGCCTATCTCCTTCGCTCCTTAGATGCTGCTGCACCCGCTGAGTTTCTCCAGCTTTTTGTGTAACCACCCCAGTGGGCCGGGCGATGAAAATACCTACAGGCTTTTTGTATGTTCCATTTGTTGCTGAACGCAAGAGTGGAGATGACTGGCTCATATCCTTGCCAATCATACATTGATGTCCACATGACCGTGTTACCAATGAAGAAATTGCAGTTTGAAAAAAGACCCCTCTTTTAAATACGGATGATCTTAATAGCGTTAACACACTCTCAAATCAATACGTATGCAGAGTTACATTATTCAACTTATTTTTATGTTATTTTTACATTGTCATGGTTAACTATTGAAACAGATATTTAAGAAGAGTAAATATTAAGTAAACATGTGCAAAAGAATTGGCCACTTGATTTCTGCATGGTTTAAAGATTTATGATTTGTTTAAATTTTCTAGCATATATTAATTTTGGTGGCTTTTTAAACAATTATGAGGGGGATGAAAATTTTGAGTTTGACAGTGGGCTGATATGTTATTATGTTTCATTGATTTTTAATTGGCAATAGCGTTTGATAATCTGGATTTAAATTAAATGAAAATACCTGCTGTTCGGGTTTCAAATTTGAAAGATGTTATACCGCCTCTTAAACCCACATATTTACTTACTAATTTTACTTGGATACAACTTCTTAGTTGTGGCATATAGTTAAGTTAGTTAGTTTAGTTTATAAGTGAGCCATGTACAAAGAAAAACCTTTGATTCACCAAATGTGACATAGTGGTAGCGCTGCTGCCTTCCAGCACCAGATACCCTGGGTCGACCCTGACGCCAGGTGCTGACAGCATGGAGTTTGTACGTTCTCCCTGTGATCAGGTGTGTTTTCTCCGGGGGCTCTGGTTTCCTCCCACATTCCAAAGACATACAGTTATGTTGGTTAATTGGCTTTGTAAATTGTAAATTGTCCCTAGTATGTTGGATAGTGCAAGTGTACACGGTGATTGCTGGTTGGCGTGGACCTGGTGGCTCTGTTTCCGTGCTATATCTCTAAAGTCTAAAGAGAATATAAATTATGGTTGGGCACAGCAGAATATATTAGTCGTTCAATTTAAACATACAGGCATTCCAAAGAGTTACGTTCCGTCAGTCAGATTTTATGCAAGTTGGGATCATCGACTGTGTTTGTTCCCATCCCTGCCCAAAATAACTCACTGAGAGTATTAATTGGAATCCAGCAGAAACTCCTCTTATCATGCTCGACAAATCCTCGTCACGCTCCACGTTCAAAACGCAACTCATTACTGCTGGGCTAAAGCTCGCTGTCTCAGTGGCGTCCAGCCACAACACAGCAGCAGCTAATAACTCAAAACCTCTTTACAGCATCTGTGGCGGAAATACATCTATGTCCTCCAGATATGCTGCTTGACCTGCTGAGTTAATCCAGCACTTTGAGTTTTGCTCAAGTTACTTGCAAAGTTGCTTGTAAACTTGAGGTGCATCCCGTAAATAGGGCACTTTCTGCGGCGCGCGGCCTTGTGAGTAGGCATTGCCGGCTTGTTTCAACAGACGGCCTTGATTGAACTAGGGACTGAGTACAAAATTGTTTACATAAGTGCAAGTTTATACAAGTTGCTTTATCGCGTAAGTCGGGAGTGTCTCTATTCGCAAAAGATTATGTCGTGAAGAATCTTCTGCAGTATTTTTTCAGCACAGCATCAATTTGCTGTGTAGATTATTTCATTAAGTTATAAACTGAACAATACTTTTAGGGCACGTTCTAGATATTTAGAAAAATGTATATATCAGTGGATATGAACAGGAAATTGATATCTACAGTCCCTTGTGTGCTGGCGGTGATAAATGTGTAAAATGAAAATAACCATTTGGTGCACATATCATTTTCATTTTAACCAGCTGAGAGCTAGTGTTTATTCTGAAGATGACATGTTTTCACAGAAGTAATTAAATTACTGAGAGGAAAATTGCTTCAAGCTGCCACAGATTCACAGATATGATTTCTCTGGTACAAATTTTATATATATTGTTTATGACACATTTCAGAATGTGCTAGCTATTGCTCTCACACTTCCAAACGTTGCTGACATTTTGTGATTCTCAAACAAAAAAAACTGCCTCTAAACCACATGTTTCATTTTAATAATTGTTCGAAAAAGTAATGAATTTCAGGTTTATTCTGCACTTTATGGATTTGGCTTTATCAGATCTATCAAGATCCCCAAATGCAAATAGATATTATATCACTTTTCCAGAACTGGAGATAAATGTGTTCATTGGAACTGTAAAAGTTAAGTCTTATTTTGGATAGTATCTAATAATAACTTATATTGCATAGCACACTTTTTGTGAAAGTCCTTGTTTATACACATTTACTGCAGATATTTATTTCCTGTTGATATCCATATCTACGCACATCAGCACGATTACAGTTACATCCATTGATGTATATGCAGGTACATTTGGTTTATTGAGGTCCATGTAAAAAAGAGATGAGATTTATCCTTGTTCTAGAAATGTGCTCCAAACATCTGTCTTTTTCTCTGATGGCTCAGTGTGTCTATCTAATGAATCCCCAACCAAGGCAAATGGCACTGTAATTTGACATAAAATGCTGGAGTAACTCAGCGGGTTACTCAGGCAGCATCTCTGGAGAGAAGGAATGGGTGACGTTTTGAGTCATGATGCTTCATCTGTGCTTCTGAGTTACATTTTGTGTCTATCTTCGGTGTAAACCATCATCTGCAGTTCCTTCCTACACATTTTGTCTGGCACAGTAATATCCTAGGTTCATTAAATAAATGCAGATATGTCTGGGGATTTACACCACATTCAGTTAATCCATTGGAAATATCGCCTGCGATTTTCTTGCTGGGACATCAATTCTTCAATAGGTCTATTATTTTTGTCCCCAGCCTATCAGGAAATTAATTGTTAAAGAAGGAACTGCAGATGCTGGAGAATCGAGGGTTACACAAAAAGCTGGAGAAACTCAGCGGGTGCAGCAGCATCTAAGGAGCGAAGGAGATAGGCGACGTTTCGGGTCGAGACCCTTCTTCAGACTGGTCAGGGATCAGGGAAACGAGAGATATAGACCGTGATGTGGAGAGATAAAGAACAATGAATGAAAGATATGCAAAAAAGTATCGATGATAAAGGAAACAGGCCATTGTAAGCTGTTAGTAGTGTGAAAATGAGAAGCTAGTGCGACTTGGGTGGGGGAGAGATAGGGAGAGATAGAGAGAGAAGGAATGCCAGGGCCCGAGGGCTGAGGGAGAGGTGGGAAGGGGAGGAGGCAGCCAGGGTTAACAGAATTGAGAAAATTCAATGTTTAAGCCCAGAGGATGCAGACTCCCCAAGCGGAATATGAGGTGCTGTTCCTCCAACTTGCGGTGTTGCTCACTCTGGCCGTGGAGGAGGCCCAGGACCGAGAGGTCGGACATGGAATGGGAGGGGGAGTTGAAGTGCTGAGCCACCGGGAGGTCGGGTTGGTTATTGCGGACCGAGCGAAGGTGTTCGGCGAAACGATCGCCCAGCCTCCGCTTGGTCTCACCGATATAAATCAGCTGGCATCTGGAGCAACGGATGCAGTAGATGAGGTTGGAGGAGGTGCAGGTGAACCTCTGTCGGACTTGGAAGGACTGCTTGGGTCCCTGAAATCCCTTGGATGGGGGAGGTGAAGGGACAAGTGTAGCATCTCTTGCGGTTGCAAGGGAAAGTGCCCGGGGAAGGGGTGGAGCGGGAGGGAAGGGAAGAATTGACAAGGGAGTTGCGGAGAAAGCGGTCTTTGCGGAAGGCAGACGGGGGGAGATGGGAAGATGTGGCGAGTGGAGGGGTCACGTTGGAGGTGGCGAAACTGGCAGAGGACTATGTGTTGTATGTGCCGGCTGGTGGGGTGAAAGGTGAGGACCAGGGGGACTCGGCCCTTGTTGTGAGTGGGGTAATGGGGAGAGAGGGCAGTGTTGTGGGGTATGGAGGAGACCCTGGTGCGAGCCTCATCTATAGTGGGGGAGGAGAATCCCCGTTCTCTGAAGAATGAGGACATTTGTGATGACCTGGTGTGGAACACCTCATCCTGGGAGCAGATGCGGCGTAGACGGAGGAATTGGGAATAGGGGATGGAGTCCTTACAGGAAGCAGGGTGGGAGGAAGAGTAGTCCAGGTAGCTGTGGGAGTCAGTTGGTTTGTAGTGGATGTCGGTCAGGAGTGTATCACCTGCAATAGAGATGGTGAGGTCAAGGAATGGCAGGGAAATGTCAGAAATGGTCCAGTGTATTTGAGTGCCGGATGGAAGTTGGTGGTGAAATGAATGAAGTCAGCCAGTTGTGTGTGGGTGCAGGAGGTGACACCAAAGCAGTCGTCAATGTAACGGAGGTAAAGGTCGGGGGTGGGGCCCTGGTACGCCGAGAACAAAGATTGTTCGAAGTGCCCGACAAAGAGGCAAGCGTAGCTGGGGCCCATGCGTGTGCCCATAGCTACGCCTTGTGTTTGGAGGAAATGGGAGGAGTCAAAAGAGAAGTTATTGAGGGTGAGGACCAACTCCGCTGGGCGGAGGAGGGTGTCAGTGGACGGGTATGGGTTGCTCCTCTGGTCGAGGAAGTACCGGAGGGCTTTGAGATCATCCTGGTGGGGGATGGAGGTGTATAGTGACTGGACGTCCATGGTGAAGATGAGAGGATGGGGGCCTGGGGAATGGAATGCGTGGAGGTGACGGAGAGGGTCTGAGGTGTCTTGAACATAGGTGGGAGGGATTTAACAAAGGGGGATAGGATGGAGTCAAGGTATGTGGAAATGTGTTCGGTGGGGCACGAACAGGCAGAGACAATGGGTCGGCCGGGATAGTCGGGTTTGTGGATTTTGGGGAGAAGGTAAAATCGGGCCGTGCGGGGCTGGGAAACGATGAGGTTGGAGGCTCGGGGGGATAGGAAGCTGGAGTTGATGAAGTCGGTTATGGTGCTCAAGATGGTGGCCTGGTCCTCGTCAGTGGGGTCATGGTCCAGGGGTAAGTAGGAGGAGGTGTCCGAGAGTTGGCCCGTGGCCTCCGCTTTGTAGAGATCGACGTACCAGACTACCACGGCACCTCCCTTGTCAGCGGGTTTGATAACCCTGTCTGGGTTGTTACGGAGTGAGTTGATGACAGTACGTTCGGGGGGGGAGAGATTGGAGTGAGACAGGGGAGTGGAGAAGTCGAGGCGGTTGATGTCCCGATGGCAGTTCTGTATAAAGAGTTCTAAAGCTGGAGGGCCACGAGGGGGGGTCCACGAGGAGGGGCTTCGTGGGAGACAGGAAAAGGGATCATCAGTGGGGGGCGAGGACTTATTCCCATGGAAGAACGCTGTGAGGCGGAGGCGATAGGAAATTAATTCCATTAATATGCAGGAAATATCAGGAAATTAATTCCATTAATATGCAGAAACAACGACTTTTCATTAATGCCCTTTCATGTGTTTGCCCTCTGTCATTGCAGTCTTGTTTGCAGAATTTTCTCAAATAATTACTTTCATACTGTTTTCCTTCAAATATAGGAGCACAGGAGGCTGAGGGATGATCTTATTGAGGAATAGATAGGGGAATACACAGTCTTTTATCCAGAGTAGGGGAATCAAGAACCAGAGGACATAGGTTTAAAGTGAGAGGGGGTAGTTTAATAGGAACCTGAGGGGCAGCTTTTTCACATAGAGGGTGGTGGGTACATGGAACAAGCTGCCAGAGAAGGTAGTTGAGGCAGGTACTAATAACATTTGAATGACATTTGGACAGGAACATAGATAGGAAAGGTTTAGAGGGATATGGGCCAAACATCGGCAGATGCATTCTATAGGATCACCTCATCTTTCCTCCAATTTTTCAAATATGTTACCATTTTCCTCCTGTCACCTACTTGAATATTCCTAACACATGGAACTAGTCTCGCTTTTCTTTTAATAATTGACTCCAATATTTGAATAGGTCAGCAAGAAACGGGCAGGTTGGGTTTGATCCTGATCTTGCCTGCTGTCTGTGTGGAGTTCTCCCTGCGATCACGTGAGTTTCCTCTGGGTGCATCTGGTTTCCTCACACATCACCAAAGATAGGTTAATTGGTGTCTAAATTGCCACTAGCGGGTAGGAAGTGGATGCGGAAGTGAGATAACGTTGAAGGAGTGTGAAGGTGTGATCAGTGGTCTGTGTGGACTCGGTGGGTGGAAGAATCTGTTTCTGTGCTAAACTAATTAAACACTGCATGTGGTGTAGACCACAAAGGTGCAAATGTCTTCTTTTACGAAGTCTTTCTTTTCACAGTCTAGTGAAATTTCTGTATAAATTATCTTTTCATGTGTTGTCTGAGTCTGTGCTGCTGCAGGTAAGATCTCATGGTATCTGTACCAAATCAAATCAAGTATATCATCTTAGGTGAAGTGTGCTGGATCTGTGGAATTCTTTGTCAGAGAAACATAGAAACATAGAAACATAGAAATTAGGTGCAGGAGTAGGCCATTCGGCCCTTCGAGCCTGCACCGCCATTCAATATGATCATGGCTGATCATCCAACTCAGTATCCCGTACCTGCCTTCTCTCCATACCCTCTGATCCCCTTAGCCACAAGGGCCACATCTAACTCCCTCTTAAATATAGCCAATGAACTGGCCTCAACTACCCTCTGTGGCAGAGAGTTCCAGAGACCCACCACTCTCTGTGTGAAAAAATTCCTTCTCATCTCGGTCCTAAAGGATTTCCCCCTTATCCTTAAGCTGTGACCCCTTGTCCTGGACTTCCCCAACATCGGGAACAATCTTCCTGCATCTAGACTGTCCAACCCCTTAAGAATCTTGTAAGTTTCTATAAGATCCCCTCTCAATCTCCTATATTCTAGAGAGTATAAACCGAGTCTATGCAGTCTTTGTTCATAAGACAGTCCTGACATCCCAGGAATCAGTCTGGTGAACCTTCGCTGCACTCCCTCTCAGAAAGCTGTGGAGGCCAGGTCAGTGGGTATATTTAAGTTAGATAGTACAGATATCAGAGGCTATGGGGAGAAGCCAAGACTATGGGGTTAGGAGGGAGCGATCGAACAGCCAGGATTGAATGGCGAATTGGACTTGATGGGCCGAATGGCCTAATTCTGCTCCTATCATTTATGATCGTATATGGTGCATAAGACAATAAACATGATTTGACTCGAGTGCAAGTAAAACACAACATAATCTAAATGATTAGTGAATGCAGCGTGGATTTAAGAAGTGACATCACTTTTCACATTTAAAAACAGAGAAACGCTTATTTTTTAATCTGCGCAATTTAATACAATGTCAGAGAATATGCAATGGCAGACAGACAGCGAAGCAGGTTTGACCATGACCTCGGGTGCTGTCTGTGTGCTGTTTGCACGTTCTCCCTGCGACCGCATGGGTTTTCTCATGATGCCCCGGTTTCCTTCCGCATCCCAAAGACATGCAGGTTTGTAGGTTAATTGGCCTCTGTAAATTGCTCCTCGGGTGTGGGGAGTAGGAAAATGGGATAACATTGAACTAGTGTGAACAGGTGAACATGTTCCACTGACTTGGCCTCTAAAGCCCTGTGGCAATGAGTTCCACAGGGCTGTGGAGGCCGTCAGTGGATATTTTTAAGGCAATGGATAGACAAATTCTTGATTAGAACGGGTGTCAAAGGTTATGGGGTGAAGGCAGGAAAATGGGATTAGGAGGCAGAGATCAGCCATGATTGAATGGCGGAATGGACACGATGGGCCGAATGGCCTAATTCTACTCCCTGAACGTGAATATGTTTATTATTTAAATGGAACACAAAAAATCCCTTATAACTAGTGCATTTAGCTATACATTTCATTTAATTGCGACGTTCTTATGAAATATTTTAATTTCTCCATTAGTTGAAAACCATTCTGTTTTAAACGAGTGTAGGAAATAGCTAGCAATGCTCAATGAGCCATGCAGCCTCTGTGAAGAATGAAGAAGATGCCATGTATCCCTCTGTTACGAGAGGGATACATGGCATGCCCTTCTTTCCATTGCTTGCATTGATTTGACTGTGCATATAATATTTGAGTACATTGCAACACTGCCTTGGCACTGCACTGCAATCTGGATTACATGATATGGTGTTCCTGCCTAGATCAATCAATGCTATTGAAATACTATACTGTACAGATAAAAGAGAGGGAGAAATTATCTCAGCAGTTTGCCATGCACTAACACTTCCTGTAAACATGCCAGTGTATGTTTGTTTATAATAAATCAGAGTGGAACCAGAGGAGGGTAAGTGTTAGCCGTGTATTGAGGATTAAGCCATTGCGGGAGGGGGAAATCAAGTCAAATCCTTCACTGTATCTAGTTCCTTGCTGTAGCTAGGTTTGCATTGCAGATGTAAGTCAGTATTATACATTCAGATGATAATTAATATGACTTAGCTGTTGGAATGTACTTTTAAATCATTTGAATTATTTAGAAATTTAGTTACATTTATTCTTAATTATCCGACTTCACTGAAAATAAGTATTGTCAGTTTCAATTAATTGTAATTAAATCTTCAGATAAGTGTTCCGATATACTTAACAAAGTTTGTTATAAAACCAGATATGGAGGAAAAGGAAGAAGACTTCCATCCTGTACAAGACGCAGGGCAGCAGGACGTTGTTGATGCAAAGCCAGATAGATCATTGAGATTTCTACATTTCGGGTAAGTTTTAACCATCTCTGGAAACAATCAAATAATTTCCTAAAAAGCATGCAAAAATGGAAATAAAAGCGGAAACTGTCGGAGCCTATCAGAATTTGGGGCAGCATGTGTACTGGAGGAAAATGGCGTCATGTTATCAGCTCTCTGAGCTTTTATCAGACATGAAGCATTAACTCTGTTTCTCTCACCACAGACACTGACTGCCCTGCTGAATATTTTCAGCATTTGCTTTTATATTAGTATTTAGAATTTATTTCAGGATTGCTGCATCCTCCCACACGCCAAAGACGTACAGGTTGTAGGCTAATTGGCTTGGTATAATTTAAATTGTCCCTAGTGTACGTAGGTTAGTGTTAGTGTGCGGGGTCATTGGTCGGCGTGGATCGGTGGGCCGCATGGTCTGTTTCCACGCTGTAGCTTTAAACTAAACTAAACTAAGAAAACATCTGCATGATTGTTGAACTGATATCAAAGCAGTTTACAGGCCTACTGCAGCCTTTCTTTTTCGTAGCAATTTGCTCAGCTGATTCACCGTGGGTTGAAGCAGAAAGTGTCTTGGAATTGTACTTGGGGAATGGGGATAAACAACCAATTTGGTTTCTCTATCTTTATTATTTGCACCTTTTGAATGGTTAATGTCTCATCTGTTTATAAACTCTGGGGCATAGAATTCAGGGATGGCTTGGTCATATATCTCCAATATCAAGCAGACTAATTGGGTTCTGAAATGTAAATATGTTGCCAACTCATGCATTGAATTGCTTTTAAAAATTAAAAACAGGAATTAAACAGCAATATCAATGGTACTTGGTACAGTGTACCTGGGTACAGTGAAATTCTTTATTTTTGCATGCAGTTCAGAAAAAATCTTCTTTTACAAAAATCAGACTTCCTACCATTGACTCCATCTCCACTTCACGCTGCCTCTAAAGAGCCGTGAATAATCATAAACTTGTTCCACCTCAGTCATTCCTCCTTCTTCTTGCCTCCATCCACAGAACGTATAGAAGCTTATTCCCCTCTGTTATCGGGGTTCAGAATGGTCATTCTATAAGCTAGGATACTGTCCGATTCACCTCCACCCCATTGTAGACATTGGACGGTCTATGGAACTGACATGCTGCAAGGCTGAGAACTACATTCTGCACTCTGTATCTTCCCCTGTGCTCTATCCATTGTGATTGAGTTTGACTTGATTTTATTAATGTAAGGTATATCTGATTTATTTGAGTAGCATGCAAAATCAAACTTTTCACTGTACCTCAGTACAAGTGACAAAAAATAAATTTAATCCTAAACACGGGCACAATCATACTTAAGTGCTAGAGTGTCAGAATAGTAGATTACACTGAGGTCGTTCAATGGTTCAATAGTGCTTCATTTGTCACATAATGAACTGCACAGTGGAATTATTTTAACATATATAACACATGCTGGCACCACCATTTTTGGCACCATTATTCAAAGTAATGGTGCCAAAAACGGTGGTGCCAGCATGTGTCAGCCTGTGCACTCGTTGTACTGGAGCAGTATCTGCGAACCGAAGTCCCTCTCCTCTTCTTGCCCGGCCATCCTTTTGTCCCAGGGGCGCCTCCTGCAGCCGACATTGAAGGCGCTGGATGCATTGCACAGGTAGTACACGAGAGATGCCAAGTTTTCAGTGCCTCTTACACCCTTCAAGATCAGAGTTGTTAAGAACATTAGTCCTAACTTGGCCATAAAGGCCCATTGTCCTGGTGGCTGCAGTGCTGGGTTGGAGTTGCAGGGGTCGACCTGGGCAGACAATGTTTTTGATGTCCTCCACTGTTGCTCCACTGCTCTGTGCAGCTGCAGACTGCATCCAATCCGCTCCAGTCGACCCCTGTGATCAGTTTTCATTATCTGTGTCAGGGATCATTTTATGGTACAGACAGTATGAGATTCTAGGTGGTTGCTGATCCCAATTGCCACAATATTGATAGATAGATTTGTATTGTTCCCTTGCTTTTTGAAATGCTTCATTTATCGGCAGATATAAATTATGAATATTGCTTTTTGATGTAATTACTGAAAGATCCATTTGTAAGCTCAATAATGTGTACTTTCCCGATCGGATAAATCCATGTGATTTCACATTTAAGGCTTTCTTCACCCAGTTTACTATTGAGAAAATATTCTCAATCAGCATTGTGATTGTCAGCAAAGGTGTAAGAGGCCTGGATGACCTCAGCAGGTTGTTAAGTCACAGGGAGGCCTCTGAATAGTCCTATAGAAAAGTCCAGCGTGACCTGCTGCTGACTCGGGTGATTTGTACATGTTGAGTGGCCTCACTTGCACCACTATTCAGTGTCACACTGTGCAATGGTGGAGCATGACAGTTTTCTGGTCTATTGTCGTTTCAAATAGCTGGAAAAAGATTTGCAGATGCAGAGTGGAGTACCAATTAATGTGGAATCCAGGTACGTGATCATGGGCTTTTCATGTGATCCGTTGATGTTACTACGATCCTGAAATGTTACGGTGCAGTTAAATTTGCAATGTTCGAAGCCACAGCGCACATCACTTCCTCTAAACAAAAGGGAATTGGACCGATGCCAGGCCATTGTGGGGCCCATCTCAGACGGCTCCCCTCTCCATCCGCCTTCCTCGATTTCTCCATATGACGTGAGCCTGATCAGATGCTTCGCATTCATGCGTTGCCACGATTTTGCAAAATTGCAGGATTAAAATGACACTTGATCTACAACGTCAGAAAGCTGTCTCCGAGTTGCACTTGCACTTCTAAATAACTGCAGATCTTTCTGCTCAAGATGGCATTGTGTTTTGTAATGTATAGGTTATATGTTCTTGTTGCTGTCAAATGTCTAGGGAGCTGAATAGCTTATTTCAATTATCATTAATAACAGTGATACTCTTTAATGGGGAATTGTTCCCATTCAAGGGATAGGCTATTTATTCAAACAATTTGCTACAAGGTGTCATTAAGCTAACTTGAATTCCTGTGCTTTCATTACGTTTTAGAAGATACAACTGCACCCGTAATGTTCAAAACTTTTTTTTAAGTGTCACTTAGTTTTATGATTGTTCTAGATTTTTAAAATTTCACACTAGAGGTCATCCCCAGGGCAGGGTTCCATTCCTGTGAATTGTTTGTAACACAAACAGTTCGCAAGTGGGAAATGTGGCCGTGAACACAGCTTTCATCCGGCAGAATACCCCTGCGGCCCCTCAACGCCATACTGCCGGGATCCCAATCGTTCATGCGTATGTACGGAATGTACATAAGTCGGGCGATCGTAAACTGGGGAGTTTCTTTATTCGTAGATGGGAAACTATTTGCAAAAACCTGGTATAATCGCAACTTTAAAAGATGTGTTACATCTTTCACCATTTATGCTCGTCTACCTAGATCTAGGAACCTTTGACAGATGAAGTACCGTTTCCCTACAGTAGTGGGCAGTGCTGTACAGTACCAAAGTATTAATCTTTTAAAGGGAAATACCTTAAATCTGTGAAAGGCTTAGCCTCTGGAGTGCGATGGGTCAAGAGTGTTTTATAACAATTAAATTCTTACAACAGCACAACAGGTATTTAAACGCAGTACTCAATAGATAATATTATAAACCATCAATACAAGTTCAATAAATATAAAAAACAAAATAAAGCCTGAAGTTCCCAGTGTAGCCCAGGCAGTTTGTAGTTCGGAGTTTAGTTGGTGTTCGTAGTTCAATAGCCTGATGCTTGTTGGGAAGAAGCTGTTCCTGAACTTAGAAGTTGCAGTTATCAGGCTCCTATACCTTCCTCCCGATGGCAGGGATGCAATGAGAGCAGGCACGGCCAGGGTGGTGTGGGTCTTTGAACCTTCTGAACCTCCTGAATTTGTAGTCGGCAGGGCTGTACTCTGCATATCGCCAACTTGGATGATGCCGGCTGTCTTTTTGAACCTTCACCTCTTATAGATGCCTTCGATAGTGAATAGGTCAGTACCCGTGATGGTCCGGGCAGTCTTTGAAACTTTTTGTAATCTCCTTCATTCTTGGCTGTTCGAGTTGCCGAATCAGGTCATGATGCAGCCAGTTAATATGCTCTCTACCATACACCTGTAGAAGTTCAAGAATGCATTCATCAACATACCAAATCTCCTCAATCTTTTAAGGAACTACAGGCATTGACAGACTGTTTATGATTGTATCAATGTGCTGGGGCATGCCAGATCTTCATGTCAGATGTTGATAGCATATGCAATAAATATAGAGCAGCTACAGGTTTATACTTTGTGGGGGAAAGTCCAAAAGCAGGTGTACTGAGCACCAGGGAGGAGAAGATATCAACCCCCACACACTTTGTGAAGAAACTAACTTCACTAGCTGCCAAGAAACTAACTTCTCTAGCTGCCAAGAAACTAACTTCACCAGCTGCCAGGCCACTTTGCAGAGACTTCCGGCTGAATGGCCAAGCATAAGTAAAGGCGCCCTTAGTTACAAACTTCAAGTCACATATTTGTGATGGATGCCAAATAGTTGGCGGAATGCAAATTCCTGCACTGCGTTAAATTCATATCATAGAAATCAATGTGTTTTAGAAACATAGAAAAAAATGCAGGAAACATGTTCACGATGTTGGGGGAGTCCAGAAGCAGGGATCACAGTTTAAGAATAAGAGGTAGGCCATTTAGGACTGAGATGAGGAAAACCTTTTTCAGCCAGAGAGCTGTGAATCTGTGGAATTCTCTGCCACATAAGGTAGTGGAGGCTAATTCACTGGATTTCAATAAAGAGTTAAATTTAGCTCTTAGGGCTAACGGAATCAAGGGATATGGGGAAAAAGAAGGAACGGTGTATTGATTTAGGATAATCAGCCATGATCATATTGAATGGCAGTGCTGACTTGAAGGGCTGAATGGCCTACTCCTGCACCTATTTTCTATGTTTCTAATGTGCTTTATTTCTGAACAAACTGTGGCAGTGAAATTTGAAACACCTATCAGGGCCTAATGAGGGATATCATTAGACAGAACTACACTAGCTGGGGCCTGAGGTTCAGCATTCTGACACTCCCTTACGCACTGAGTGAAAGGTACTGATATAACCGTCTATGTGTCCTGCCAGTGAACCCTGGTACTGAAGCCCCAACCTTTAGACTTTAGACATACGGCAAGGAACAGATCCTCGGCCCTCTGAGTCCGCGCCGACCAGCGATCGCTCCTGTACTATCCTACACACTAGAGCTAATTTACGATTTTGTACCAAAGCCAATTAACCTACAAACCTGTAAGTCTTTGGAGTATGGGAGGAAACTGGAGCACAAGGAAAACCCCCCACGCTGTCGCAAGAAGAACGTACAAGCTCGAGAAGACTGCACCCATAGTCAGGATTGAACCCATGGCCCCTAGTGCTGTAAGGCAGTAAGGGGTCTGTCCTACAAGCATGCAACTCTATGTGATGAATGCGATCAAAGCGGGGGCCGCGCGGAGGTCGGGTAATCCCCTGTACAGGGCCGTTCCCACCAGCATGCGCCTGCATGCGGCAAGTGCAACCAAACCGGCAGTAGGGGCCGCGCGGAGGTCGGGTGAGTGGCGCAACGCGGCGCAAAGTTAGGCGAACTTGGAGGGAAGTCTAAGGTAAGTTCGCCAGGACAGAGAGGGGCACAGAGGCACACACACACAGAGGGCCACGGAGCCACACACATAGAGGGTCACGGAGGCACCTACAGATAGGTTCACGGAGGCACGATGTCTGGGTGGTGTGTAATGCGTCGAGGCGACTGCGAGCCGACAAGCCGTTGCCGCGCGGAATTTTTGGACATAGTCAGTTTTTCGGAGCCCCGCGCGGTGTCGGGACGAACTCGGGACGAACTCCGCACAATTCCGCACGGCTCCGGCGATCGAAGTGGGACCGGCCCCGCGACGCCGGACGGCTCAAGCGACCACGTTAGGTCGCGCTAATCGCATAGAGTTGCATGCTGGTGGGACAGGTCCTTAACTCTACCGCTGCGCCACTCTACTGCCCAGTATGTGACGTCACCTGTTGGAATTTCCCAGTAATACATTATATTAGAGGATCAAACAGTGACCATTTTAACAAGCACTCCATGTCTGGGGAACAAAGACAATTTGTTTTATTTTAATTTATTTACTTTAGTTCATAGCGCTGAGTTTTTAAGTAACTTTTCAAAACAATCATTTTTTCTGTACGATAGTTTTGATAGTTTTAAAAATATCTATTGCGTACTCAAAAACGTTGAAGCCTTGCAGCATTGCTGGGAATTCGCTCTGCTCCCAACCATGCCTCCTGTCCAAGGCAGTCCCGGGTTTCTGTGGGCCAACCCTCAGCCCCACACTGCCTGAGCTTGCTCTTCTGCTTCACCAGGTCCCTCCCAAAACCTCCCAGGTTACGGGTGAGTGAGGCAATTTCAGGAGATGTAGAAACAAGGAACTGCAGGTGTTGGTTTATACCAAAGATAGGCACAAAATGCTGGAATAACTCAGCGGTTCAGGCAGCATCGCTGGGGAAAAAAAAGGATGGGTGATGTTTCGGGTCGGGACCCTTCTTCATCATTACCGTACCTTATGTTGCATTAGACTCCACCTATGACTCATTCCCTTTACCATTCATCCATTACCACAAAGCTCAAGATTAGCTCAGAATATACTTTCCCCAAATTTCTACCTGACATTACCGTTTTTTCTCTCGCACTGCGATTTCCCCCAGCCCTACAATCCTCCAGGAAATCTGTATCACTTTGATCATCCCTTAGTTTAAGTGTTCCAGCATTGGAATGTCCTAAGCTTTCAGAATTCCCTTCTCAAGCCTCACCTGCTTCCTCCTACTCTTAAACATATCTCTCTCACTAAGCTGTTGACCCTCCGCCCCCAACCAACCATCTCCAAATGTTCTTTCTATCAGGTTTTGGTTGACAGTGTTTCTGTGACACAACTATTTGTCAAGGGATGATGTTGAAACACTTTAAAGCTGCTTTATAAAATTGGCTTCTCATTTCTGGATTGAAGGGTGACCGACCTATTTTAACAACAGCATTTCATTTAGTACAATGTAGAGAAATTACCATGAATATCTTGGACTCATTGTCCTTGTGTAGGCTGCAAATTAGCTTCTTAGAGATGTAGAAACAAGGAACTGCAGATGCTGGTCTATACCAAAGATAGACACAAAGTGCTGGAGTAATTCAGAGCCTTAGACAGTATCTCTGGAGCAAAAGGATGGGTGACATTTTGGGTTGGGACCCTTAACAAGAAGAGTCCCGACCCAAAATGTCACCCATCCTTTTTTCCAGAGATGCTGAGTTACTCTAGCACTTTGTGTCTAGCTTCATACAGATGCCTGGCAGAGAAATCAGTTACCTCAATGAAAGTGAATCGGTTACTAGTCTGAAGAGGACTTGTGAATGCCCCGTTTAACGTTTATGCTCATTAATTATAAATTGCTTGTGTTTTACACTGCTGAACTGAATTACCTGTAATGCATAGTTTTATTCAAGGGCGAGAGTGGTGTACAAACTTTGTGGTCAAGCAGGTACATGTATCAGCCGCTGGAGTCATACAGAACTGTACGGTTTTTGCATCAGCAGATTTTACTTGTTAGTTTCGTGTAGTTTATTGTCACGTGTACAGAGGTACAGTGAGAAGCTTTTTTGTTGTGTGCTATCCAGTCAGCGGAAAGACTATACATACAATCAAATCCACAGTGTACAGATGCAGGATAAAGGGAATGACGTTTAGCGCAAGATAAAGTCCAGTGAAGTCTGATTAAAGATAGTCCAAGGGTCAATAAAGTCTGAGTAAAGATAGACTGAGGTTCATCCCAATGCAGCCATTTCCCTCTTCCAAGTTCAACTATATGCAACAATACTGGCCATATTTTTGCAACTTCTTTGCTGGTTGATTTACCTGTTGCTGGAATTCTGTAGTTCAAGTTCAGACAGCACAGGAGTTGCTGCCAAGGATGACGAGGACTTGGCCGGGTTTCCCACTAACCCCTCCGGCAAATGTTCCCCTGCTCGCAAATTAGAGAAGGTAATTAATTTTGCCAACTCCTCCTTCTGCTACTGCAGATTGTCCTGCCCTGCCTACCCAACATACTATGACTATGACTTCTCTCGTCCCACTGAGTGCAAGGGGAGCAGAATATTTTTGTTGGTGCTGCCCCTCTTTCCTTGTGCTTAAGAAAAGGAAGGTACCATCCATGCCCTAGGATGGTATCTTCTGTCTGGGTTGCAAATGGGACAGGTAAATTAAACAGCTTTCCTAAAGAAACCATCCTCCCTGTTACTGTTGTGGAAAACGCACTGTATCATCCAAAATGTGCAGACCACGACTAAAGGTCAAAAGCTACAAACAAATTCAGTTTTGTATAGATTGATGCACTTAGAGAAAATGAGAGAAAGAATACATTTAACAATGATTGGCTTTAAAACATCTCCTCAATAAATTATTGAATTTCAAATTTCTAATCTATTTCAAATATTTTAATTTATTAATAAATGGTCCATTGATTCATGGAATGGGAATGGAGGAAATGCTTCATATTTTAGAAGACAGTACTGTTTTTTTTGCTATTGTTATTATTGATGTGAAAAAGGTATTGAACTTTTCTCTTATTTCAATAATATTTTTAGACTTTTAACTATGATTTATCTCCTAAATCTGGAGTGAGGGCCCTAGAGCAATTACCAGTGGTGGAGGACTGGATGCACCAGTGGCCAGAAGATAATATCCTGAGCTATATATAACGATATTTGATGATAAGTGGTGGGAACCCAAGAGATTGTAGATATAGAGACGAAAAAGAGATAAAGTCAGATTTAATTTTTTTAATAAAAGAAAATAAGGCAAAACCTTAACAGAAGCTAAGGCACAGAGTGCTGGAATAACTCAACGGGTCAAGTAGCGTCTCTGGAGAACATGGATAGGTGTTTCGAGTCAGGATCCTTCTTCAGATTGATTATACTAGTGATGGTAGAGAAAGCTGGAAGGAACCCAAATGTCACCTATTCGACGCGACGCGGTCTGACCCAGTGAATTACTCCAGCACGCTGTGTCTTTTTTTGTAAACCAGCACCTGCGGTTGCTTGTGCCTCAATTTTACCAGAAGCTAAACTTGTTAGAAGGCATGGAATGATGAGCAGGTGAATTTTGTGCATGTTGGGACAGGAAGAGTAAAGCTTTGGATGATCTCAATTTAATGGAGGGTTAACAGGCCATGTGGTTAGACTAGAATGGGATATTCATCAGTCTATTCCACTGCCGGCATTCCACTGAGCAATACCACTGACGACATTCCAATCAACAGCCCTCTGGCAATGTTTTACTCG
Organism: Raja brachyura; assembly: GCA_963514005.1. Next base: position 32,444,782 of record OY740795.1, on the reverse strand, counting down.
CTCAAGTTGCATTTCCCAATCACTCCAGGACCTTTAAGATTTCAGTATGAGATTTGTCCACTGGTTAATAAAATCAGTACTTTAACTTAGAAGGGATGTAAAAGGTACTGTTAAAGCCACATCGAGTTAAATCCAAACCTGGTGACTTCGAAAATACTTGAAGAAAGCCTTCCTATTCACCAAGCAAATAATTTCATGCCAAATATAGGAATAGTTCTTACCATATTTCCCGGCAATGAAGACACTATTTTTTTACCCAAAAATAAGGCACGGAAATTTACCTGCGTCTTGGAAGCCAAAGGTTAGATTGGTATCCAAGAAAGATAGACTTGGCTATCCATCAGTACAGCAACATCAAGAACGATGTTGCTGTACTGAGGGATAGCCAAGTCTACCCCCATTGCTGGAAACTGATGGGAAGTGGCTGTAAAAGGACAGTACAATTGGGGGGGGGGGGGGGGAGAGTTCCTTTCACAGTGTGTGAGGAATCTAGCCTAGGTCAGCACGCCTGGGCTGCACAAATTGGCTGGGGTGCCAGGGGTAAAGTTGAGGGGAGGGCAGGAGCGTTGAGAAGGAGGGGGTCGGGGATTATGCCAGCAACTCACTCATTCCGGGCGTGGAGCCACTGCATTGTGGCTGGGGAGAGAAGTAGCTCGGGTGGCTGCGAGCGGCCGCCGGGACCGAACAGAAGAACCAGCCGCCACCTCAGCGCCTTCTGCCCGCCCGCCAGCCAGCCTGGTGTCCCTCAGCACAGGCACAACCGGCAAAGGTGGTGGTTGGCGGGTAGCTACTGGGCGGAAGGCGGCTGCACTGTCCCGGCCTCTCTCTCACTCTCTCTCTCTTTTCCTGGGGCAAGTGACCTGGGCACTCCAGCCAGTCCCAGGGCAGGTGACCTGGGAACTGCAGCTACTCCCAGGGATGCAAGGGATCTTGGAGTCCCGGGGCACACAGGCGATGTTGCCGACCCCTGGACTAAACTAAACCCTTGATCCTGTCCCGCCATCTTTTTTCAAAATTGAGCAACAAATTCGGGGTGCATCTTCGGCGCAGGTGCGTCTTCATTGCCAGTGAATACAGTAAATAAGGAAGAGAATAAGGGGGTGCATAGTGCCGCAGTGAGGGCGCATTATGGTGCAGAGTTGTTGCCCTACAGTGGCAGAGACTCAGGTTCCATCCTGACTACAGGTGCTGTCCGTAGGGAGTTTGTACATTCTCCCTGTGACCGCATGGGTTTTCTATAGGTACACAGGTTTCTTCACACATTCACCAAGAATTATCGGTTTGTAAGTTAATTAGTTTCTGTAAAATTGTAAATTGTCCCTTGTGTGTGTAGGATAGTTCCAGCGTACGGGGTGATCACTGGTCGGCACGGACTCGGTGGGCCGAAGGGTCTGTTTTCACGCTGTATCTCTAAACTAAAGTGAAGTTAACTATGTTTATACGAATTATAGTCAGTTAAATTCAGGTGCCTTTCAATGAACTCAGCGTTGTCAACGTTTTGAAGCAATGCTTCCAGCAACAGGCAGATAATTAAAGGATATTTCATTGGTTGTAGGAGTCTTTTTGGGAGTAGCACAGCCGGGGAGAGGCTGAATGGCTTGTTTCATAGAAGTTCCTCCAGCAGTTTGTTTTCTACTCAAGTCTCCGAGGCCTCCTTTTGTTTCTTCTCTTTCTCTCGTTCTCTAGTGCTTCCATGCCAACAACCATTATCCCAATCTATACTCTTCTACCACTGTGTTCTCCTCTGTAAAAAATAAAGATGACGGTACTTTCCATTTGTACTTCTTTAATTTGGATCTTCCAGAAAAATGTTCCGCAATGTAGTAAGTAACTATTTTGTAAAACTTTCAAATTCCATATATACTTTGCCTCCCAATGATAAGATGCTGTGGCATGCCTGAGAATGGTTTTAGTTGGCTTAACATGTGTTGATTTGTGCCAGTAAATCAAGCGGTACTTTCCCAGTTGGTGAAATATTTGCATATCAGTGAGTAAATGTTTCCTGCTTTTAGCGAGGAGTCATCAAGCAGTATTTGTGTGCCCATTTACTCAGATGCATGAAGGTATTTTTGTTAGATTTGCTACAGGCAATTGTGAGCATTGTTTGTCAGTCAAACCATATATTTTGTGTTACCTGTAGAAACAAAGAACTACAGATGCTGGTTAATACACAAAAGGCCACAAATTTCTGGAGTATCGCAATGGGTGATACCCTGCTGAATTATAATGCACAGTAATGCAGAGTTTTATTGAAGGGGATGAGCAGTATGCAGTATAAACGTGTGATCTAGCAGGTACATGCTCCGTACCTGGGTAACACAGAATTGCATTGTTCTTGCATCACCAAATTTTACTTGTCCATCAAAGTGCAGACACTTTACCTCTGTCCAGTTCAACTACATACTAAAATACAAGCGGCATGGTGGTGCAGCAGTAGAACAGCTGTCTCACAGCGCCAGAGAGCCGGGTTCGATCCTGACTATGGGTGCTGTCCGTATGGAGTTTTTACATTCTCCTTGTGATCGTGTGGGTTTTCTCTGGGTGCTCTCGTTTCCTCCCACATTCCAAAGGCGTGTAGCTTTGTAGGTTAATTGGCTTCTGTAAATTGTTCCTAGTGTGTATGATAGAAGTGTAGTACGAGTGAGGCGGCATGGTCTCGGTGGGCCGAAAGGCCTGTTTCCACGCTGTATCTCTAAACTAAACTAGACTAAACTAAACAAGCCACCTTTTTGCAGTTTATTGGCTGGTTGGTTTTCCTGTTGCATGGAATTCTGCAACTGTGAAAGGGCAGTCTGCATAGGACGTTAGGTAAGAACACATTAGGCTGATGGTCTCAAAACCAAGCAATGCCATTGTAGGATCTCCTCACATACAGTGCATTCAGAAAGTATTCAGACCCCTTCACTTTTTCCACATTTTGTTACGTTACAGCCTTATTCTAATTAATTGTTTTAATCATCAATCTACACACAATACTCCCAGAATAAAAAAGCGAAATAGGTGTTTTTAATTTTTTGCAAAGTAATTAAAAATAAATAACTGAAATATCACATTTACATAAGTATTCAGACCCTTTACTCAGTACTTTGTTGAGGCACCTTTGGCAGCGATTATAGCCTCAAGTCTTCTTGGGTATGACGCTACAAGCTTGGCACACCTGTATTTGGGTCATTTCTCCCATTCTTCTCTGCAGATCAACTCAAGCTCTGTCAGGTTGGGTGGGGAGTGTCGATGCACAGCTATTTTCAGGTCCCTCCAGATATGTTCGATCAGGTTCAAGTCCGGGCTCTTGCTGGGCCACTCAAGGACATTCACAGACTTGTCACAAAGCCACTCGTGCATTGTCTTTACTGTGTGCTTAGGGTCGTTGTCCTGTTGGAATGTGAACCTCCACCCCAGTCTGAGGTCCAGAATGCTCTGGAGCAGGTTTTCACCAAGGATCTCTCTGTACTTTGCTCCGTTCATCTTTCCCTCGATCATGACTATTTTCCCAGTTCCTGCCACTGAAAAACGTCCCCACAGCATGATGCTGCCACCACCATGCTTCACCACAGGTATGGTATTGGCCAGGTGATGAGCAGTGCCTGGTTTCCTCCATACATTACGCATGGCATTCAGGCCAAAGAGTTCAATCTTGGTTTCATCAGACCAGAGAATCTTGTTTCTCATGGTCTGAGAGTCCTTTAGGTGCCTTTTGGAAAACTCCAAGCAGGCTGTCATGTGCTTTTTCCTGAGGAGTAGCTTTCGTCTGGCCATTCTACCATAACGGCCTGATTGGTGGAGGGCTGCAGATATATTTGTCCTTCTGGAAGGTTCTCCCATCTCTACAAAGGAACTGGAGCTGTCAGAGTGACCATTGGGTTCTTGGTCACCTCCCTGACCAAGGCCCTTCTCCCCCGATTGCTTAGTTTGGCCGGACGGCCAGCTCTATGAAGAGTCGTGGTGGTTCCAAAGTTTTTACATTTAAGAATGATGGCAACTGTGCTCTTTGGAGCTGCAATGCTGCAGAAATTGTTTTATACCCTTCCTCAGATCTGTGTCTCGACACAATCATGTCTTGGAGGTCTACAGACAATTCCTTCATCTTCATGGCTTGGTTTTTGCTCTGACATGCACTGTCAACTGTGGGACCTTGTATAGACAGGTGTGTGCCTTTCCAAATCATGTCCAATCAATTTAATTTATCCTTGCTGGACCAGTCGAGTTCTAGAAACATCTCAAGGATAATCAATGGAAATAGGATGAACCTAAGCTCAATTTTGAGTCATAGCAAAGGGTCTGAATACTTATGTAAATGTGATATTTCAGTTATTTATTTTTAATTATTTTGCAAACATTTGTAAACACCTGTTTTCGCTTCTTCATTCTGGGGTATTGTGTGTAGATTGATGATAAAAAAAAATGTAATCCATTTAAAAATAAGGCTGTAACTTAACAAAATGTGGAAAAGGTGAATGGGTCTGAATACTTTCTGAATGCACTGTAAACCCGCTGACCTGAAATGCAAATAGATCATGAAGCATGACAAGAAAAACATTGTCAGTAGCTGTCAAATGGCTGTGTCAGGGGAATTTTGCCCATTTAGCTCCTTTTACGAAGGACTTGGTGGTATTTGTAGGCACATGGAACTACAGATGCTGGGTTCTTGAACAAAAGATTCAAAGTGCTGAAGGAACTCAGCGGATCAGGCAACTTCTCTGGAGGACATGGATAGGCGGCAATTAGGATTGGGTCCCTTCCTCAAATTGATTCTATTGCGGCGGGATAGGGTGGAAGCTGGAAGAGATGTGGAGGCAGGACAAAGCCAAGCGAGTGATAGGTGGATTTTAGGTTTCGTGGTTCTAAACTAAGCTAAACTAAACTAATGGTGAGGGAGGTTGATGGACAGATGGGTGAACAAAGGCCAGAGATGAAAAGGAGACAAAAGGCTGTGTGACAAGGAGAGAAGATGCGTGAAATGTGAGGCCAGAGGAAGGGATATGTGGAAGACAATGGGGGGGGGACGGGATGTGGGATAATGGCAGATACAGGGGCAGATCCAGGTGGAGCATGGGAAAAAAGGAGGGAGAAAAAAAGTTGGGGTGTTATTGCCTAGTTACTTAAAATGGGAGAATTCAAAGTTCATATCTTTGGGTTGTAAGCTACTCAATATATCCTTCATTGTAAAGCAGGTGTACAACCAAAGGCAAAGCTTCATTCAGGATATAGCTCGTCACCCCGGCACCTCCATTCTGTGGCAGTCATCTGTACCAGCATTGATTGCTGTGTGAGACCACTGGTGCAAATTATAGGAAATTATCTTTGAAAATGCATTTGTTGACCTGGACAAATTGGGTGACGTTCTTGTAGCAGTGTAGCTGGATCTTCATTGTGTACCTCCTGACATCGGCCCAAGAAGCTACAAACGTCCACTGTGTTCTGGGTGAACACTTGCTGATACCTAGAGATATCAGGTTTCATTCTTCACTTTCATGCTTTCAGCACAGTAACCGCTCTCTTCCGTACTCAGTCTGAAGAAGGGTCCTAACCCGAAACCTCGTCTGTCCATTCCCCACACAGTTGCTGCCTGACCTGCTGAGTTCCTCTAGAATTTTATGTTTTGTTCTTTCATTCTGCATTATTCTTCCCTGCTCAGCACATTGCCCTCATTTGTAGAATGCTTGGCCAGGACACTCAGTGGCCAATTGAATTTAATTGCTATTTATGTTTTCTCAGGAAGTTTTAAAGTTTGCTCCATAGACCCTGTCCTGCAAGGCTATTTAGTTCTTTTGATTATCCGCTTTGCTGTTTAGTTATCTGTTTAGTTTAGGGAGACAGCGTGGAAATAGGCCCTTTGGCTGACAGAGTCCGCATCGACCAGCGATCCCCGCACACTGACACTATCCTACTCACACTGGCGACAATTTACAATTTTACCAAAGCCAATTCATCTTTGGAGTGTGGAAACGAAAGATCTCGGAGAACAGCCACGCAGGTCACGGGGAGAACTTATGAACTCCGTACAGACAAGCACCCGTAGTCGGGATCGAACCCGGTTCTCTGGCATTGTAAGCACGTTGAAAGGCAGCAACTCTACCGCTGCACCACCGTGCCGCCCCATTGGTTGCGGAGTGAAAGCCATTGAACAATAGTTGGAAGCTGTACCTATGTATGACTGAAATAAGTCAGCAGGATGGAACAATTCCACACCTGGATTAAGATTGTTTAAAGCAACTCCATGTCATTCTCCATTTCCTGCACTACCCAGTAAATATTTAACATGGCAGGAAATACATAAAACACCCCGAAACAAAGGGTTCAGTGTACCGACTGTCTGCAACTCGAACTTGAGACAAAATAATGGCATATTGAATTAAGAAAAATGCAATCGCATTGAACATTCAGTTGGGGGAAGCAGTAAATTAGTAAGGGGCTGGTTACTAAATAAACTGACTCTAGCGCATAAGTGTGTAGGAAAGAACTGCAGATGTTGGTTTAACTCAAAGACAGACACAAAATGCTGGAGTAACTCAGCGGGATAGGCAGTATCTCTGGAGAGAAGGAAAGGAGGAGTTACTCTAGCATTTTGTGTCTATCTAGAGCATAAGTGATTGGTAGAATCTGGGGAGAGTAAAATGGGAATGTGTGGGGAATGATAAATGGGATCATTAGAAGATTAGTGTAGATAGACACAAAATGCTGGAGTAACTCAGCGGGACAGGCAGCATCTCTGGAGAGAAGGAATGGGTGACATTTCGGTCGAGACCCTTCTTAAGACTGATATCAGGGGAGTGGGCGGTACAGAGATAAAATGTAGTCGGAGACAGTAAGACTGGTCGGAGAACTGGGAGGGGATGGAGAGAGAGGGAAAGCAAGGGTTACGTATCCCCTCCCCTTTCCCAGTACCTCAAGTAGCCCTCGATTTAAACCAGCATCTGCAGTTCCTTCCAACACAGAAGATTAGTGTAAATGGGTGCATGCTGGTCGGCACAGATCCGGTGGGCAGAAGGACCTGTTTTGGGCCAATAAGATTCTATGGCGCTATAACATTATATTATATTAATAAGTGTGTTCAAACAGTAGCGTGACTATGCAAACAAGTGAAAATAGTAAGATTAAATGAGAACTTACCAGTTTGAAGTTTGATCTTTATTTTATGAGGAGTTACGATGAGGGATTACGTGACCCCGCCAGCATGCATGCGCGACATTCTTCAAAGCAGTGGTGTGAAATCACAGACAGCAACGTAGACTAATATAGTAAGATAAGAGAGAACTTTCATACCAGTTGATCTTTATAATAGAGGGTTTGGGAGCGGAGGGCACGTAATCCCTCATCGTAACTCCTCATAAAATAAAGATCAAACTTCAAACTGGTAAGTTCTCATTTAATCTTACTATTTTACTTCGGAGTCACGTGAGTGACTACGTGAAGATTTCAAAGCTCTGTGATTTCATGCCCTGGAACACCCCATGCTCACACACTGCTATGCTGGGATAAGAGGATGAACGTATTTCAGACATGACACTGGCTGAAAAACAAAATAGGTATTTATTCATACCAAAACAAAATATATATCCCATATAGGGTAATTATTTAGCAGAACTCAAAATTCTTCCTGCAAAAGAGTCAGGAGAGGCCACGGGTTTGTTATAAAAGTGTTGAAACGTCTTCTCATTGCTCCAACCCGCTGTGGCCAGGATGTGGTCCATGGGTACTTCCATCATCCTAGCCGCCGAAGTGGATGCTGCCCTGGTGGAGTGAGATTTAAAAATATTAGTGTCCACCCCCGCCGCATCCAGTACCACCCTTAACCATCTAGATATGGTTTGCACCGTGACTTTGTGGTGGGGCTTTTTGTGGCTTATAAGCAAAGCTGTCTCCGTGCCCCTGAGAGACTTGGTGACTGAAATGTAACGTGATATCAAAGTGACGATGCAGAGTCGAGTATCTGCTGGATAGGCTAGAAACTCTAATGTATGTCCAGACGATCCGGGTCGATCTTGTTTTAACAGCCCCTGCATATGAAAAGTGATTTTGCCATTGGAGATAGTCATGGCATCCAGATTTAACTTGTGCAGGGACTGGACCCGTTGTGCCGTGACAAGTGCCATAATCATTACCATTTTGTAGGTGAGTTTGTCCAAGGTGAGCCCCGAGTTTGGTGTCCATCCTCGCAACATAGTCAATACTATGCTGATATCCCACGTGTGGTTGTATCTGGGCCTGGGGGGATTGGAATTAAATATTCCTCTCATTAGCTTAGACACTAATGGATGTGATCCAATGCCCAGTTGATCACTCCCCTTGCCCAGATAGGTTGATAGGGCACTCCTGGCACAATTAATGGCACTGTAGCTTAATCCTTCATCGTAGTGAAGGGTAGCCAGGAATTCCAGAACTTCCGTGATGGTAGCCAATTCGTAGGTTGTGTTTGTTGTAGAGCAGAACACTTCCCACTTCCTGATGTAGGTCAGGTACTGTTTCCTAGTGGACTCCCTGCATGACGCTGAGATGGTATCTATTGTTCTGTTGGTGAGTCCGTATCCCAGAAGTGGCCGTTTCAGAATCTGCAAATCAACAGGTCCATGCGGTCATGACATGGATGGTGTTCCCCTGTGACGGGATGTATTAATAGGCTAGGTCGTTTGTTGACCCGAATACAAGGTTCTGTGGCCATCTTCTGTACCGCTGGGAACCATGGTTGGGTAGGCCAGTCGGGCACAACCAAAATACCCGATGCGGAGTCTTGTCTGATTTTTTGCAAGACCCGACTGATGAGGCAGAAGGGGGGAAAGGCATAACAGAACAAATCCCCCCAATGTAGCGTGAAAGCGTCCATTGCTACTGCCCCTGGGTCTGGTTCCCAAGCAACATATGTTGGCAGTTGGTGATTTAATCTGGATGCAAAAAGGTCGATATCTGGTGTCCCATAACGTTCTACAATATCTGTGAACACTTTCCGATCCAACATCCATTCTATGTTGTCGTTGAATTTGCGTGCCCTGGTGTCTGCCACTGTGTTTAGCTTACCTGGAAGGTAAGTGGCTGAAATCCAAATTTCCCTTTGCAGACACCAGTGCCAGATATTATTAGCCAATTCATCACATGATATCGACTTTATTCCACCCATATGATTAATATAAGCCACCACTGTGGTGTTGTCAATTTGTAATCTAACATGTACTTGGTGCATGTCTGAGCAGTATGCCCTAAGGCCATGAAATGCTCCCAGCATTTCTGAATAATTAATCCCCAATGTTTCGAATAGGGTTAGCTCTTGTGCACTCCATCTGCCTCCACAACTAGTGGTGGTATTAGTTGCTCCCCAACCTTTGGCACTGGCATCAGTTTGTAAGATGACCGAGGGATTTATGATAGTGATGGGTTTGGAACAGAATTGAGCATTTTCCATCCACCAATTTAATTCAATTCTTGCCTTTTCTGGTAACTTCATAGGCCTGTCGAAATGGCCTGCATGACTTTTGAGAGCTATAATTTTAGCTCTTTGTAGGTTTTGATAATGTAGTGGTCCGAATTGTGCTGCGGGAAAAGCAGCCACTATCTTCCCAATTACCCTGGCCACCTGCCGTATGGATGGATCCCTGATGCCAGTAAGGCTCCTGCAAGCTTCTATCAAGTCCACCACCTTGTTCGGTGGTAAGGTGATAGACATTTGCACCGAGTCAATGGTGAACCCCAAGTAATCCATGGTAGTAGAGGGTTCCAACTTTGATTTATCTGGATGTATGATGAACCCCAGCTTTTGAAAGAGATGTTTTGTGGCTAGAACTGCCAATGTAGCCGTTTCCAAATTCTCCCCGACAATGAGGATATCATCAAGGTAGGCCATAACAGTATGGTTTTGTTTCCTTAAATAGGCCAAAGATGGTTTCAATATTTTGGTGAACAGCCTGGGTGCTGATGATAACCCATTGGGTAAGGCTTTATATTGCCATAATTGTCCCATCCAGATAAATTTAAGGTATTTCCTATGATCCTTGTGTATTGGCACTGAATAGTATGCATCTTTAAGGTCAATGCATGCCATGTAGTACCCATTAGCTATTAGCTGTCTAGCTGTGTCAAAAGTGTCCATTTTGAAATGAACATACTGAACATAAGTGTTCAGTTCGGTCAGATCTATGATTATGCGGCACCCGCCATCTTTTTTATTTTTGGTAAATATATTAGATACGAACTCCTGAGATTCTCTGGTGGTTCTCTCAATTACCCCTTTACTAATTAGTCTTAATAGTTCAGCATGGCCTGCCGTTCTTTCTTTTTGTGAAAGTATAAACTTTCGGCTAGGCGAATGCTGGACCGGGGTAGGGAGTTCGTAAATGAATTCAATTTTATAGCCCTGAATACTTCCGAGTATGTAAGGATCAGAGGTAAAAGTGCGCCATACTTCATAAAACAAGTGCAACCGGCCTCCCACATAAGATGAATTTAGACAAGCAATGTTCCTGGGGGAGCCAGACCCACCTACCTCCAAGGTTATTGCCGGTGTTGCGGTCTTTGCCCTTGTTTCTTCTGTTGAGTTGCTGCGTTGTAGGGGTGGCGCATTTTCCAAGAAGGCCGGGCTGGGCCATGGCCTAAAAAAGACCGTTGTGCAGGTGGGCCGGCCTTCGAGCTTTCACCACCGGACGGTCTGTTGTGATATCGCTGTCCGGTGGGTGTGTAGGGGTGCTGCCGCTGTTGGTAGTGAGGTTTGGAGGTACTGGGTACCTTAATCAGGCCTATGGCCTTGGCCTCCTCATCCAGGTCTTTCACCTGTTTGGGGAGGTTATCCCCGAACAGCAGATTTGGTGGTTGAGCGTTACCTGGTCTGCATAACCCTGCAAACTTGGGATTAAGTGCCGGTTTGATAATGCTCTTCCTGTAGTTATTTATCTCGTACTGTGTGTTACACAGCAAGGCCAGAGCATCCTGTAGTTCTTCCGGTAACTCTATTCCCACCGTAGTTCTGGCCACAGCCGTAATCCCGGCGGTCAAAAGTTTCAGGATCCTCTGAAGTTTGACTTCTTGCCCTCTAATCGTAGGGCTCATATTCCCCCATATAGGGTTATTCACCGCAGGAACAGTCAGTGAGTTACAATTTTCAGGAGCAAGATACTTATCAGCTGTTGCATTGATGGCTTGCTCCTGAAGCTGGTTTGTAGTCATATAATTGATACTAGCTGCCAGCTTTGGGTGGATAGGTAGGCCTTTTTGAGAAGGAACTGCATGCTTGTTTACCATATCCAGTAACTCTTCTTGCACCCCTGACACTGTTGGTTGTTCAGCCAACTCCCCCTCTTCAGGGTCAGCCCAGTTCTGACCCCCAATGCTCCCCTGCGAAGAGGGCGAGACATTAGGCAGTCCATGATAGGATCCTGCCGTGGGCCTGCGAAGAGGCCCACCGTGACTCTGCCCCTGCAAAAGCAGGTCACGCTGGAGCAATTGGTCCACCATCCGCTCCATGCGGGCAAGACGACCCCCGTCGCTATCAGCGAACGGGGTGTGCTCGGGACTGGACCCAGCTGGGTCGGCGGCCCCGTCCGACTTTCGGGTGGATTTACCGCCCGACCGCAGCGTATCTGCGGCCCTCATAGGCGAAAAGTCGGGAGCTGCGGGTAACACCTGCAGCTCAGGAGAAACGGCACGCTGCTGGCTGCTCTCCATGGCAGCAGCTCTTGCCGCTGCTCTTTTCGATTTCCGCGACTCCGTGTAGAATTCCTGAAAAAACAAGTATACACTGAGTCGCCACGCTCACCACTCTGGTGAGACTTACATTTCGTAAGTTTTTTAAACTTACGCTGGAGGAGCCCCGCTCCTCCCGACTGTCGCTTCCGCATGCGTACGACGATATGTCGTGCATGCGTGCTGGCGGGGTCTTCACGTAGTCACTCACGTGACTCCGAAGTAAAATATACCGCTTTAAGGCAGTGAATATTTTCAAACAATAGAATTAATTTAAAAGCCTTTATTAAATGCTGGTATGCAATGTCATCATCTTCTCAGGTGGTCCCTTGGGATTGATGATAACATGCTTCCACTCTGGTTGTCAAGGTTTCCAGGTGACTGATAAGGCTGATGTGGAGCCACACAGGAGATGTCTGGCAGGTCAGGCGAATGGATAACTTACAAGGTAGTGCACTCCTTCAAGAGTCAAAAGTGTTTTCTTGTCATATGTCCCAGATATAACAATGACATTCTTACTTGCAGCTGCACAACAGAATATGTACACTATAAACAATATAATAAACGAGAAAAAAAAGTTCAGTGTGTATATACACAAATATACAGTATATACACATATATACACACACATATACACACTTACATACATATACACACACAAATATATATACAATATATATACACACACACACACACACACCCCTACATACACTTAAAAACAAACAATAATAGCACAAAAAGACAAAATGCCCCCAAGTCTATGTAGTTCAGAGCTTGTTTGAGGTTGTGGTGTTTAATAGCCTGATGGCTGTAGGGGAAAAGCTGTTGCTGGACCTGGACATCACAGTTTTCAAGCTCCTATACCTTCTTCCTGAATCTCCCTAAGCTTCTGCATGCCTAAAGTTCTCCGTAACATCCCAAATGTTCCTCCTTCTTCTTTGAGCGATCATGGGCCAGGGATTCCCAGAAATCGGTGGGGATGTGCCATTTTTCTTACAAGAAAGGCTTTGAGAGATTCCATTTAACTACTTGGTAATCTCACCCTACAACGGAGCTCAGAAGGTAGTATCTGTTTCAGGTGTGAAACAGAATGTGCTGGAGTAACTCAGAGGGTCAGGCAGCATTCGTGGAGGGAATGGATAGCAATTTGGGGCAGGACTTCTTCAGACAAAGTTACTCCAGCACTTTCTATTTATTCCTCAAGATTCCGGCATCTGCAGTTCCATGTTTCAGGAGTCTGATATCAGCAGACAAAAACATGTGGTTGATGTATAGGGTCAGGATGTATAGACTGAGACGGAGTCTGAAGAAGGGTCCTCACCTGAAATGTCACCCATCATCCAGATCTGCTGCTTGACCCGCTGAGTTACTCTGGCAGTATAAAGTAGATTCTGCAGTTCATTTCAGGTACAGACATAAGCATGTTCCACCCAGTGGAGCGGACAGAGTGTATTTATGGGCCCAATGCTGGGAATGGTGGTTACAGATGTTTGTACAACTGTCCATCCAGTAGATATGGAGGATTCTGCAGCGACAGCTATATGCTAATGCCTTGATGTCCCTGTAATAGGTTGTCCAAGTCTCATTGTTGCTTAGTAAACTATAGATAGGCACAAAAATGATGGAGTAACGCAGCGGGATAGGCAGCATCTCTGGAGAGAAGGAATGGGTGACGTTTCGGATCGAGACCCTTCTTTAGACTAATGTCAGGGGAGAGGGAGATGCATAGATGAGGAAGTGTAAGGTGTGAAACCAGGACAAAGGAGATGAGGATCAAGGAAAATGTAGACTAGATCATTGTTAGTTGGGAGAAGGTAACAACAAAGCAAGCAGAGATAAAATGTACTGGGAGACCGTCAGACTGGCCGGTGAACTGGGGAGGGATGGAGAGAGGGGGAAAGCAAGGATTACTTGAAGTTAGAAAAGTCCATGTTCATACCGCTGGCACACCAGTGCTTCAAACACCCCAGCGGTGCATCCATGTATATTTCCTTAGAATAGATCCCAAGTCATATTTTGAAAAACAGACTTCTCATTTCTCCTCTAAACATATTTGTCTTTAATTCATTCCAAGTGTTTTGTGTTGAATAAATTTTTACATGGCAGTTGAAAGTTGAAAAAATGTGTATATCGTAGGCTCAAAGGCTGAAGGTCCTACTCCTGCACCTATTTTATATGTTTCTATGCTTCTATTTCCTTTATATTAATGCTAAATTTGGATAGAGTAGCAGGATCGGTCCGAGTCAGCATGGATTTACGAAGGGGAAATCATGCTTGACTAATTTTCTGGAATTCTTTGAGGATGTAAACAGGAAAATGGACATTGGATGTAGTTTACCTGGACTTTCAGAAAGCCTTTGATAAGGTCACACATAGGATATTAGTGGGCAAAATTAGAGCACATGGTATTAGGGGTACTGACATGGATAGAAAATTGATTGGCAGACAGGAAACAAAGAGTCCCTCTTAACGGGTCCCTTTCAGAATGGCAGGCAGTGACTAGTGGGGTACCACAAAGCTCGGTGCTGGGACCGCAGCTATTTACAATATACATTAATGATTTAGATGAAGGGATTAAGAGTAACATTAGCAAATTTGCAGATGACACAAAGCTGGGTGGCAATGTGAACTGTGAGGAGGATGCTATGAAGATGCAGGGTGACTTGGACAAGTTGGGTGAGTGGGCAGATGCATGGCAGATGCAGTTTAATGTGGATAAATGTGAGGTTACCCACTTTGGTGGCAAGAACGGGAGGGCAGATTATTATCTGAATGGTATCAAGTTAGGAAAAGGGGAAGTACAACGAGATCTGGGTGTCCTTGTTCATCAATCATTGAAAGTAAGCATGCAGGTACAGCAGGCAGCGAAGAAAGCTAATGGCATGTTGGCCTTCATAACAAGGGGAGTTGAGTATGGGAGCAAAGAGGTCCTTCTAAAGTTGTAGAAGGCCCTCGTGAGACCACACCTGGAGTATTGTGTGCAGTTTTGGTCTCCAAATTTGAGGAAGGACATTACCTCTCCAAAGATGTCGCCTGACCCACTCAGTTATTCGAGCACTTTATGTCTTTTATTTAAACCACCAAAGGCAGTTCCTTGTTTCTACATTTTGTTGCTAATTATGCCATTTACATTCTAAGTAGGATTAAAGAACATGCATCAAGCAATATTGTGAAACCTCTGGTTGCCTCGTGCCGTCTAGTTTAATTTAGAGATACAGCGCGGAAACAGGCCCTTCGGGCCACCAGGTCCGCGTCAACCAGCGATCCCCACACATTAACACTATCCTACACACACGAGGGACAAGTTTTACATTTACCAAGCCAATTTACCTACATACCTGCACGCCTTTGGAGTGTTGGAGGAAACCGAAGATCTCGGAGAAAACCCACGCGGTCAAGAGGAGAACATGCAAACTCTGTACAGACAACACCCATAGTCTGGATCGAACCCGGATCTCCGGCGTTGCAAGCGCTGTAAGGCAGCAACTCTACCGCTATGCCACCGTGCCGCCTCAATGTACAGGGCATCACCCTGCCTGCACAATTGTGATCAAAGGGGAAACTTCCCACTGGGATACCAGGTCCCAGCATTTTTGTTTTGGGCTCTTAATCTTAATTTTTTTTTATAAACACAAATGCAAAAAATTGTGGCTAAAATGTGAATGCTCCTGGTTTATACCAGCTAAATTTGACAAACGCACAAAATTATAGTTTTGGGGCGGGGGGGCCGAAGTCAAAATATTCACATGGAAGTGTCAAACTGGTACTTGGAAGATTCCTCAATAGTCTCATCCATCATGCTTTGGAATTTAGTCGTTTTAAACAAAATAGTAAGATTAAATGAGAACTTACCAGTTTGAAGTTTGATCTTTATTTTATGAGGAGTTGCGATGAGGGACTACGTGAAGAACCCCATACAGCCGTTGGTGCGTTAATCTTCAAAGCAGCGGAGTGAAATCACTGGTAACAATGACTGACGTATAATGGTAAGATAGCAAAGACTAGAACTACCAGATGAGATCTATGAGGGTTGTAGTAGTCCCTCATCGCACCTCATAAAATAAAGATCAAACTTCAAACTGGTAAGTTCTTGTTTAATCTTACTATTTTACTTCGGAGTCACACGAGTGACTACGTGAAGACTTCAAAGCACTGTGATTTCACGCCGCAGACCCAAATCCGGCGTTCACACTGCATCGATTGACTCAAAAGTCGTTAACAATCAATAATGCATCAATAATAACATTTGTTAAATGAATAACAGTTTATTTACAAACTAAACCATAACAAACCCCTCTAACTCAGGGGGAAATTATAACAGAACTCAAAACAGAATCAGCAAATACCAGCCTTGAAATTGGCTTGTGATAAAACCTTTGAAAGGTCAGCTCACTGGACCATCCTGCGGCCGCAAGGATATGGTCTATAGGCACGTCCATCGCCCTTGCCGTGGAAGTTGATGCCGCCCTGGTGGAATGAGATTTGAATTTATCAGTATCAATCCCAGCACTTCCCAGAACCTGCTTTAGCCACCTTGAGATTGTTTGCACCGACACCTTGCTGTGTGGTTTTTTGTGGCTAATAAATAATGCAGACACTGTTCCTCGTAGGGCTCTGGTGGTCACAATGTAACGAGACAAATGTGAAACTATACCCAGGTGATCATCTGTGGGGTATGCTGAAAACACAACCTTCCATCCTGTCATGCCCATTCTACTATGTTTAAGCAAATCATAGACATAAAATATAATGGCATCTGCCGACACATGCATTCTGTCTAGCCAAAGCTTTTGCAATGTTTGCACACGTTGGGCTGAAACCAATGCCATAAGCATGACCACCTTCATGGTTAATTTGGCTAGAGATAGGCTTGCAACAGGAGCCCACTGGCGAAGAAGTATAAGAACTTCACTCACATTCCAAATACTGGCATACCTGGATTAAGGAGGATTACAATTGGAAACTCCCTTCATAAATCGAGAAACTAACAGATGTGTCCCTACAGAATGTAACTCTGAATTCATGGGTAAATAAGAAGACAGAGCACTTCTGGCTGCATTGATCGCACTATAACTTAATTTTTGATCAAAATAAAGATTGGACAAAAACTCCAATACGTCTGTGATCCCTGCCGTTTGATATGAAATATTCTGTTGTAGACAGAATTTCTCCCACTTCCTTATCGAGGTGATGTACTGCTTCTGAGTACTGCTTCACGTACAGGCCGACGTGAGAACATCCACGGTACGATCAGGCAGTCCTCTCCCCAGGCATGGCCTCCTTAAAATCTGCAAATTAGCAGATCAATACAATCATGTAAAGGATGTTGATCGCCAGCAACTGGATTTACCAGTAGCTTTTTATGTTTGGGAATAATCATGTGAGGCTGACTAGCTATTTGTAATATGAGAGGAAACAATGTTTGTGTAGGCCAATCCGGCACTACCAATACTCCTGAAGCGGAGTCCTGCTTGATCTTTTGCAAGCATCTACCGATGAGACAGAATGGAGGAAATGCATATACAAACATTCCACCCCAATGCAGCGAGAAAGCATCTACCGCTGCTGCACCAGGATCTGGTTCCCATGCAACATATCTGGGCAACTGATGGTTTAACCTAGATGCAAACAAGTCAATATCTGGCATTCCATACTGAGCAATCACTTGATTAAATATGTCCTGATTTAACATCCATTCTATGTTATGGTTGAACTGGCATGACCTAGTGTCAGCTACAGTGTTGAATTGCATTTTGACAGGCCTATACAATTGCATAGGCCTGTCAAAATGGCCCACTTGTATTTTCAGTGCCTGGTCCTTTGATTGTTGTAATTGTTGATGTATTTGAGGACTGTACTGCACTGCTGGAAAAGCAGCCACCAATTTACCAATTAAACTGGCTACTTGTCTAATTGAAGACCGTTGTTCTCTAAGGAGATTAACACAGTCCTCAATTAACATAGAAACATAGAAACATAGAAAATAGGTGCAGGAGTAGGCCATTCGGCCCTTCGAGCCTGCACCGCCATTCAATGTGATCATGGCTGATCATCCAACTCAGTATCCCGTACCTGCCTTCTCTCCATACCCCCTGATCCCTTTAGCCACAAGTGCCACATCTAACGCCCTCTTAAATATAGCCAATGAACTGGCCTCAACTACCTTCTGTGGCAGAGAATTCCAGAGACTCACCACTCTCTGTGTAAAGAATGTTTTCCTCATTTCGGTCCTAAAGGAATTCCCCCTTATCCTTAGACTGTGACCCCTTGTTCTGGACTCCCCCAACATCGGGAACAATCTTCCAGCATCTAGCTTGTCCAACCCCTTAAGAATTTTGTAGGTTTCTATGAGATCCCCCCTCAATCTTCTAAATTCCATCGAGTACAAACCGAGTCTATCCAATCTTTCCTCATATGAAAGTCCTGACATCCCAGGAATCAGTCTGGTGAATCTTCTCTGTACCCCCTCTATGGCAAGGATGTCTTTCCTCAGATTTGGAGACCAAAACTGTACGCAGTACTCCAGGTGTGGCCTCACCAAAACCCTGTACAACTGCAGTAGAACCTCCCTGCTCCTATACTCAAATCCTTTCGCTATGAATGCTAACATACCATTTGCTTTCTTCACTGCCTGCTGCACCTGCATGCCTACTTTCAATGACTGGTGTACCATGACACCCAGGTCTCGTTGCATCTCCCCCTTACCTAATCTGCCACCATTCAGATAATAGTCTACCCTCATGTTTTTGCCACCAAAGTGGATAACCTCACATTTATCCACATTGTACTGCATCTGCCATGCATCTGCCCATTCACTCAGCCTATCCAAATCACCCTGCAGCCTCCAAGCATCCTCCTCACACCTAACTATACCCCCCAGCTTGGTATCATCTGCAAATTTGGAGATGTTGCATTGAATTCCCTCGTCCAAATCATTAATATATATTGTAAATAGCTGGGGTCCCAGCACTGAGCCTTGCGGCACCCCACTAGTCACTGCCTGCCATTCTGAAAAGGACCCGTTTACTCCTACCCTTTGCCTCCTGTCTGCTAGCCAGTTCTCTATCCACATCAATACTGAACCCCCAATACCGTGTGCTTTAAGTTTGTATGCTAATCTCTTATGCGGGACCTTGTCGAAAGCCTTCTGAAAGTCTAGATATAACACATCCACTGGTTCTCCCTTATCCACTCTACTAGTTACATCCTCGAAAAATTCTATCAGATTTGTCAGACATGATTTACCTTTCGTAAATCCATGCTGACTTTGTCCAATGATTTCACCACTTTCCAAATGCGCTGCTATCCCATCTTTAATAACTGACTCTAGCAGTTTCCCCACTACCGATGTTAGACTAACTGGTCTGTAATTCCCCGCTTTCTCTCTCCCTCCTTTTTTAAAAAGTGGGGTTACATTAGCTACCCTCCAATCCTCAGGAACTACTCCAGAATCTAAGGAATTTTGAAAAATTATCACTAATGCATCCACTATTTCTGTGGCTACCTCCTTGAGTACTCTGGGATGCAGACTATCTGGCCCTGGGGATTTATCGGCCTTCAATCCGTTCAATTTACCCAACACCACCTCCCGGCTAACCTGGATTTCACTCAGTTCCTCCATCTTATTTGACCCCCGTTCCACTGCTATTTCCGGCAGATTATTTATGTCTTCCTTAGTGAAGACAGAACCAAAGTAGTTATTCAATTGGTCTGCCATGTCCTTGTTCCCCATGATCAATTCACCTGTTTCTGACTGCAAGGGACCAACATTTGTTTTAACTAGTCTCTTTCTCTTTACATATCTATAAAAACTTTTGCAGTCAGTTTTTATGTTCCCTGCCAGTTTCCTTTCATAATCTATTTTCCCTTTCCTAATTAAGCCCTTTGTCCTCCTCTGCTGGATTCTGAATTTCTCCCAGTCCTCCGGTAGGCTGCTTTTTCTGGCAAATTTGTATGCCTCATCTTTTGTTTTTATACTATCCCTGATTTCCCTTGTTATCCATGGATGCACCACCTTCCCCGATTTATTCTTTTGATTTTAACTGTTGCAATTTGTCCCTAGGCAAAGTTACCAACATGTGATTTGAATTGATGGTAAATCCCAAATAATCAGTGATTTGAATTGGTGATAATTTGGATTTATCTGGATGAATGATGAACCCTAATTGTTCAAAAGTGAATTTAACAATTGAAACAGATGACTCGGCTTCAGCATGAGTATTTCCAACAATTAAAATATTGTCTAAATAGGCCATTACCACATGCCCCTGAGCTCTGAGTAATGCTTTTAACAATTTAGTAAATAATCTAGGAGCTGAAGTTAATCCATTTGGCAGTGCTTTGAATTGCCACAACTGAGTCATCCAGATAAATTTCAAATACCTCCTATCATCACCCTGAGTAATATGCATCCTTTAAATCAATGCTTGCCATATAACACTCTTTGGAAACAAGATGTTTGGCCGTGGAAAAGGTTTCCATTTTGAAATGCCTATAGCAAACAGATTTGTTCAAACTCGTCAAATCCTGGATAATTCCATATCCCCCAGCCTTTTTAGACCTTGGAAAAATACTTGACACAAACTGATGACTTTGATAGACTGACTTCTCAATTACCTCTTTCTTGTGTAATGTATTAATTTCTGCTTGTATGAGCACATTTTCTTCATCTGAAAATATAAGTTTCCGACTTGGAACATGTTGATTAGGTGGACTCTCATTAGAGTAAAATTCAATTTTTACCCCGTCAATACTGTTAAGTATAAATGAATCTGATGTTTACTCCTGCCATCGTGTGAGAAACAAATGTAACCTTCCTTCAATTTGAACATCTATGTAACTTAATTCATTCTCTCTAAGAGGCATTTTTCTCACCTGCATACGTCCTTGCAGACCTTGTTGGCCCCAGCCCCTTGTAGGAAAAGGCATCTTCCCCTTCACACCAGTGGCAGCCTGCCAGCTCCGGTATTGCAGACCTGTATGGCTGGTTCCTTCCCCTGCATCCGAACTGGTGCCCCATCGGTAATGATAAAACCTCTTCCCCTGTTTTCCAACTGGCTTAATGAGGCCCATAGTTTTTGCATCCTCATGGCATTCTTTAACTCGCTTAACGAGATCAACTCCAAATAACAGATTGGGTGGCAGTACACTGGGCGGCTTGCAAAAGCCGCCAGATTGGGATTTATACCCGGCCTTATAGCTGTTCTTCTAATGTTATTAATTTTGAAAAACGCACTACAAAGCAGTCCCAGTGCATCCTGATGGGCTTCAGACCAGGCACGTGCGTCAGGGTAGGCAATGTAGGCACTGCCTACCCTAACTAAAATTCTGAAATGGCAATTATTAAATATAAATAGTAAAGGCATGGGAGAATTATGCCTATCTAAGAGATCGATCTCCTAGGTAGGCATAATTCTCCGTGCCTTTCATCCGCAGCACTTGTAACACGGGAAGCTCACATGCCATCAGCGCTGCCTGAGCCGTCAGTTTCAAGGGGAGCTGAAGGCAGCAGAAAATCTGCCTTTGCAGCACTGCGCCTGCGCAGCAGCATACTGCGCATGCGCAGCGCGAGTATCTCAGGAAACAAAGAGTGAAGAATGGACTTAATGTACCAATAACGTGGTACGTGCATTTCTTGGTGCTTAATTTTTATAAATACCGTTCACAATGTTTGGGGAGTCTGGCATTGCGAAGAAGGGGATTGGGGTCAGTAACCCACTTGCCACACTCCAGTCTGAGTGCAGGTAGATGGGATTAGGTGTGAGTAAGTTTTCGGCACAGACCAAAAGGGCCGAGATGGCCTGTTTCCGTGCAGTAATTGCTATATGGTTTTATTGTGGCCGGGGAGTGAATTAGCTTGGGTGGCTGCCGCAGCACTCTGGGCACATACAGCAGAAATGGCCGCCACTTCCGAGGAAAGAAGCAGCTCAGGTGACTGACTTTGAGCGGCTGCCGAGTCCCGACAGCAGAACCGGCTGCCACTTCAGCCCCTTTGCTGGGCCCCACTCACCTCTGGCAGTGCTCTCCGTCTGAACATCTCTCACCTGCCTGTGGGAATTTAAGGATTTGCGGGACGCGGTTGACATGAGCGAAGCCGGCGAGCGGCAGGTGAGAGATGTTCAGACGAAGAGCACTGCCAGAGGTGAGCGGGCCGGCAGAAGGCGCTGAAGTGGCGGCCGGTTCTGCTGTCGGGTTCCGGTGGCTGCTCGCTCCCGAGCTGCTTCTATCCCCAGAAGTGGCAGCCAGTACTGCTGTCCGTGCCCGGAGAGCTGCGGCAGCGGTGAGTGAGTTACTGATATGATCTCTGACCCCCTCATTCTCAACACTCCTGCCCTCAATGCCACTCCTGCCACCCCTGCCCACTCCTGAACGCAATGAAATTTCGTTCAGACCGAAAGGTCTGAATGACAATAAAGGATACTTTGACTTTGACTTTGACTCTCCGCATCTTTAACCCCTGGCACAGACTCTCCAAATGCTGTGAAAGGAACTCTCCCTCCAAATGGACCCTTGAATTAGTATTGTCATTCAATAAGATGACAACTGATTCAACATCCCGGTGTGCTCCCGTTTTTCCCACCATCTCTCCACCTGCCTTTATCCTCCATCCCCCACCCATTCAGTAATTTAAAAATGAAGGAGATTGAGAAGCCTTGTTAAAATTGAATTGTTACTTATTTTTTATTTTTTACGAAGAGAACAATCTGCGCATGTGCGGTTTAAGATTTTTTTAAAAAGCCGGCTGACTGCCTACCCTGAGTAATTACTCACGGCACGTGCCTGCTTCAGACATATGCCCTGTATCCACTATCTTCACAAAAGCCGTGAGCCCTGCCGAAAGTAATTTGATCACCTTCTGAAACTTCATTTCCTGAGCCGTAGCTGACACCACCAACTGTGTCCAAATCCGATGGTTGACCATCGGCACCTTGAGTAAGTCACCATTTATAGGAGCTTCATATTTCATGGCCGCCTCATCCATGGCCAACTCCTGTAGTTGGTGGGAGAGCATGTACTGTATTGCTGTAGCTAGCTCTTCCCCAATCGGCTCTCCTGCCTCTCTAGGCAAACTGTTCTGCAATGTTAGGGATGATTTCTAATTGTACACCCTTACTGCTCTCTCCCACCACTGATTTGGTGTCAGCAAACTGCACCGTTTGAATCTCCTCCTCTTAGGCAGGATGTTCTGGCAGCCCTGTTAAAGGTGCTGCAAGCACAGGCTCTCCCATAGCCTGGCGTGGGCACCACTCCTTCTCAAGGAGTTGGTCCCTGTCGAGCATTCTCTGCAATGGAATCTCGACTTGGGAGAGCCGTGAGCAAACGGTATCTCCGGTAGAGGCTACAGCCTCCAGGCCCGACTCTGGGTCAACGGGCCTAACTGACTTCCCAGTGGCCTTTCGCCCTACTGGCATGTCTACACTGCTTACAGGCAGTGGATCCACTATCGCTAGCTCTATAGCCGACATCGGACTTGGTGTGTTAGACGGGCCTCCACTGCTGCTCCAACCGGCCGACTGCACCAAAGCGTCTGACGTAATGATGCACCAACGGCTGTACGGGGTTCTTCACGTAGTCACTCACGTGACTCCGAAGTAAAATTAACTTATTTATTTGCAGCTTTGCAAAAAAAAAAACAGAGGTAATTGTTTACATTGTTTGAGTATTAAATGCTGAAATGTTTGAATCATACTTTTTCCATAAAATCGCAGAAATGTTGAACACAGGTTGTGGCCCAGCAATTTAATAGCTACGGTTCTCCGGTCGCTTTATAAATGTGATTGGGGTCCCTGCCTTTTAGACAGTTGCACATCCCCGACATACTCTGGTGATTCCTTCACTTTCATTCTTCAATGTTCCGGTTTTGCTTTTTGTCAAATACTGTACCTTACATGTATATTCTTTTTGATATGGGCAGTAAGTTATGTCTCTCCCCCAAATCATTCACGTAGCAACTGCAAATTACCCCTAATGTATAAATGAGCAGCAGAATTAGTGAGGAGAATAGCATGGGATTTGCGCAAATGGATACTTGACCGTTGCGATGGACTTTTGTTTGAAATTTCTTTAGTCGGAGGGTGGTGAATCTGTGGAATTCTTTGGCACAGAAGGCTGTGGAGGCCAAGTCAATGGATATTATTAAGGCAGAGATAGACTTTTGATTAGTACAGGTATCAGACATTATGATGAGAAGGCAGGGGAATGGGGTTAGAAGGGAGAAATAAATCAGCCATGATTGAATGGCAGAATAGACATGATGGGCGGAATGGCCTAATTCTGCTCCTGTCATTTATGACCTTACTTTGAAGGGTTTGTTTTCATGCTGTCAGACTTTATCACTCTCAGTTTTATGCACCTCTTTGAGTAACGTTTTGTTTTCCAATGTAAAAAATCCAGTCTGGCCAATCTTCCCTTGATACTAACATCCTTCAGTCCTCTCAACATCTAATAAATATGTACTCTCTCCATTTCCATCACATTCTTTTTGTAATGAAACAGCTATATTGAACATGTGCCTGGGAATTGTGGCCCACGTCAAGCTAAAATCTAACCTAAGCCCAAAGTACTTGTAAACTTTTTCATGACTTACCCAATCTCACTCAACCATTGCCAATAATTTAGACTTGAGGGATACAGCGTGAAAACAAACCCTTCGGCCCACCTCTTCTCCAAAAAGAGCAGACATTTCTTCACTGCTCCCTGTGTGTGTAGTCAATTCAAGGTGAAACTATTTGAATCCTTAATGAAACTAAAGTCTTTAACTTTGTTGTTCCCATTAAGAATCTGCTATTTATGGCCCTACTTTCTGCATAAATTTTGTAATTCAATGTAGCAATCTGAATGTCAGCAACCTCTTGAGTGTTCTTACTAAGAGGGAGGTTCATTTCAGGAGTTACCTACTGCCCGAAGAAAACTTGAAGTCTCTTTTCACCAAGTTTTTCGTTACCAACAATTTTTTTTTTCTCTCATATTGGAAGAAAATTGCACTTTAGCAGTAGACTGATACTGTCTTCATTACGTGCAAGAATACTTTATTCTGATTGTATTCAAGACGGGCACATCAGAACAAAGCCAGATAAATCATAAACTCAGTTCACGATCCAATGCTGGAGTGGAAATTGATCATAGCCGTTCACCTGGAATTTAGTTTGTGTTAAGTTCAGAGATACAGCATGGAAACAGGACCATTTGACCCACTGGGTCCGCACCAACCAGCAGTCACCCCCTACACTAGCACTTTCCCACGCAATAGGAACAATTTACTATCTTTACCAAAGCTAACTAACCTGCAAACCTTCCGTCTTTGGAGTTGGGGAGGAAACCGGAGCACCCGGAGAAAACTCACGCAGTCACAGGTAGAAAGTGCAAACTCCATGCAGACAGCACCCATAGTCAGGATTAAACCCGGGTCTCTGGTGCTGTAAGGCAGCAACTCTATCACTGCGCCATCATGCCATCCTTGGGGTAGCTAGAAATAAATCAAAAGATTTAGGCTCCTCTCTCTTTTTATCTGAGGCCAGAGTATTGCAAAACTATGATGAGCCAACATCAACTTTGTTGTTTTGTATATTCCACAAATGACACACCGTTCTGACTTGGAAGTGTGCCATCATTCCTTTATAATAGCTGGGTGCATAGTTTGAAGCATTCAATCTGCCAGTATTGTGATAATATATTCGCCAGAATGACTGCAACAGTTCAAGAAGATGACTCATCACCACCTTCTCAATGACGTTTAGTGATGGACAACAAAAGTCAAATGATTGACTTCTTCATTGAATCGTTTCTAGTAATATCATGTTAGGCTTAGTAACTAGACATTGTTATGTGCATTCCTGTCTCCCTTTGACAATGTAGAAAGTACTTTAAGGAACTTATGCCTTGAAATTCATAATGCTTTTGCTTTCTTTGTCATGTGGTAATGGCCATTTCTGGGTTGCTTTGGGAATTAGACCATGTAGATTGTCCCCGATGTTGGGGAGGTCCAGAACAAGGGGTCACATTCTAAGGATAAGGGGGAATTCCTTTAGGACCGAGATGAGGAAAACATTTTTCACACAGAGAGTGGTGAATCTTGTGGCTTTATTCTTTGAGACCTTGGAGGCTGAAATTGAAGGAATCTTAGAGCCAAAAACAATATGTTAGCGGGACCCAAGTGTAAAGCAGTATCTGCAGAGGCACAGGGTTATCACCGTTGAATCACTGTATTGGGTTTGCTTTACCATCATTGCTACTGAAATCAAATCTCGTGCAGTGCTTCTTTGTAGCAGTGCAGGGAAACCTGTACCTCTGTCCCAGGATGGCCTATCCTTGGGCAGTCCATGGTCTTCTCAGCAGAGCATCTGAGTGGCTCACTTGCCGTGAGTGTCGGTTGAAGTGTATGCCCCCTCATCACCGTCATTTACAATGAACCACTTTTGCCCATCACCACCATCCAAACATTGTAGATCTCCCAACTTTCAAACCTCACCCAAATATTATCAGGCTCTGAGCGACCTGTCCCCATACTCTGGCAACAGTACGTTCCTGTTTAGAACCATGGTCGTTCTGAATCCTTTGGCTGTGGGCAAACCTAGAGTTATATAAAGAACTTATATAGAAACATAGAAAATAGATGCAGGAGTAGGCCATTCGGCCCTTTGAGCCTGCACCGCCATTCAATATGATCATGGCTGATCATCCAACTCAGTATCCTGTACCTGCCTTCGCTCCATACCCCCTGATCCCTTTAGCCACAAGGGCCACAAGATTCACCACTCTCTGTGTGAAAAATGTTTTCCTCATCTCGGTCCTAAAGGAATTCCCCCTTATCCTTAGAATGTGACCCCTTGTTCTGGACCTCCCCAACATCGGGAACAATCTTCCTGCATCTAGCCTGTCCAACCCCTTAAAAATTTTGTAAGTTTCTATACAATCCCCCCTCAGTCTTCTAAATTCTAGCGAGTACAAGCCGAGTCTATCCAGTCTTTCCTTATATGAAAGGCCTGACATCCCAGGAATCAGTCTGGTGAACCTTTTCTGTACCCCCTCTATGGCAAGAATGTCTTTCCTCAGATTTGGAGACCAAAACTGTACGCAATACTCCAGGTGTGGTCTCACCAAAACCCTGTATAACTGCAGTAGAGCCTCCCTGCTCCTATACTCAAATCATTTCGCTATGAATGCTAACATACCATTTGCTTTCTTCACTGCCTGCTGCACCTGCATGCCTACTTTCAATGACTGGTGTACCATGACACCCAGGTCTCGTTGCATCTCCCCTTTTCCTAATCTGCCACCATTCAGATAATAGTCGACCCGCCTGTTTTTGCCACCAACGTGGATAACCTCACATTTATCCACATTATACTGCATCTGCCATGCATTTGCCCACTCACCCAGCCTATCCAAGTCACCTTGCAGCCTCCTAGCATCCTCCTCACACCCAACACTACCCCCCAGCTTAGTATCATCCGCAAACTTGGAGATGTTGCATTCAATTCCCTCGTCCAAATCATTAATGTATATTGTAAATAGCTGGGGTCCCAGCACTGAGCCTTGCGGTACCCCACTAGTCACCGCCTGCCATTCTGAAAATGACCCGTTTACTCCTACCCTTTGCTTCCTGTCTGCCAGCCAGTTCTCTATCCACATCAATAGTGAATCCCCAATATAGTTAGTTATAGTCAGAACTAGAGATGTAAAGAAGGGTCTTGACCTGAAATGTCATCCATTCCTTCTCTCCAGAGATGCTGCCTGTCCCGCTGAGTTACTCCAGCTTTTTGTATCTTCGGTTTAAACCGGCATCTGTAGTTCATTCATACACACGTAGAGTTACCAATATATGATCAATAACCAGAATTGTTATTGTCCTTGCATCCGTTCTACATAACGATATGATCCAGGAGAGAAATTGGTCTGCCAACATTCATAAAACACAGCAATATATACGAAACATGAAATTAAAGTGACGAGTGGAAAGTCCAGATTGGGGATGTGCAAACATTGGGAATGGGGGGGGGGGGGGGGGAGGAGTAGTTGTACAGTTTGATAACCACAGGGATAAAGGATCTCCTGTGGCATTCTGTGCTACATTTGGTGGAACCAGTCCGTTGCTGTAGGTGCTCCTCAGATTGACCAGTATGGTATGGAGGGGTTATCTCCACTGACTGCAATCATACCCCTACCGCCATGTCATCTGCTAGGGTGCACTGGATTGCCTAGGTTTTTGTGCAGGAAGGAACTTCAGATACTGGTTCACACCGAAGGTAGACACACAAATGCTGAAGTAACTCAGTGAGTCAGGCATCATCTCTGGAGAATAGCTGACGAATAGCATCATAGCTGACGTTGTGGGTCGAGACCATTTTTTCTCCCTTGACTCTCAGCCTGAAGAAAGGTCTTGACCCAAAACGTTACCTATTGCTTTTCTCCAGAGATGTCGCCAGACCCGCTGAGTTACTCCAACAGTTGTGTATCAACATTCTCTAGGTTATTGGTCCGCCAATGCAATCTCCAAGTACGTCAGCTGGAAAGTTCAAATTCAATGGAATGTTTTCACAGTCGTTAAAAAACCCCCAAAATTCGAGGATTGAAGTTATGCCATTTATTGTCTTACGGTTTCTTTTGTTCTGCGTCACCTTGCCTTTTATAAAGAAACTGCTGAGCAGCGATCATTCTCGACTGCCAGGGTGTGGCAATTGGAGTTTTGAAATGGCCAGTGCACAATGCATTTCCCGCATAACAGCCAAATATCTGTCACACAAGGTCAATTAGTATTTAAGATGTCCTAGTACTGACCAAGGTCAATTAGTATTCAGGATGATGTTTCCACTGGTGGGAGAGTCTAGGACTAGAGGTCATAGCCTCAGAATTAAAGGATGTTCTTTTAGGAAGGAGATGAGGAGAAATGTCTTTAGTCAGAAGGTGGTGAATCTGTGGAATTCTTTGCCGCAGGAGGCTGTGGAGGCCAAGTCAGTGGATATATTCTTGATTAGTACAGGTATCAGAGATGGGGAGAAGGGAGGAGAATGGGGTTAGGCGGAAGAGATAGATCATGAATGAATGGCAGAGTAGACTTGATGGGCCGAATGGCCTAATTCTATTATCCCTTAGGGCCTGGAAAACCATTATTGTGAAAGTAAGGATGGTACATTTAATGGATTATAATTTTTTTTTTCTGTTTTCTATACAGCAAGAAAAAAACAAATGATGAACAAGGGCAGGATCCTGAAATATCGGATCGTCACACACGGATTATAGCACCCACATTCCTGTATAATATGAACTTCAAAAAACTAGGAAAATGCATTATTATTAATAATAAGAATTTCGATGATGTAACAGGTATTGTATCACTTTTGTAACAAACACACTGTTTTGAGAGGGAGGGTGAGGGGTGATCTTATAGACGTGTTCAGAATCATGCGAGGAATAGATTTGGAATTCAAAGCGGGATAATGTACAACTAGCGTACGGGTGATCGATGGTCGGTGTGAACTCAGGGGGCCTGTGTTAACACTGTATCTCAAAATTAAACTAAACTAAAGTTCCAGAGGTATATGTGGAAAGAAAAACAGCATTAAGATTTCTGGTCGATGACCCTTTGTCAGAACTCAGAGAAAAATAGAAAACTAATGAGTTTCCTGTTGTAGGCAGGGTGAAGGCCACAATGCTGAGTTTGATCACATGTTCAAAGCTACTGAAGCTATTGAATGAAACTCTCCTAAAGGACAGCTGGATTACTCTGACCTTCCCAGTTAATGAGGAGGGCGGCAGTTAATGAGGGGGGCAGGTACAGCCTTTTCTCTGAATGCTCCATCAGGCAAAGTCCAGGGAAAGGAAGTGGACCTCCTACTTGCATTGGCAAACACCTTCCTCTGGGCTGTTGCATTGGGACTCTAACGTGAAGAAAAACAGGATTGTCATCCCTGCTATCCAATTGGCATCTGGAAATTTTTTTTTTTTGAATCCCCCTTTGCTAATGACGGGAACATTGGTAATTCCAGAGGAGAATCAAGCTATCAAGCAGATCTACATTATGCCTGCTATGTAAATAACTGTTGCAATGTTTGTATGCCAGCCTCTTCCGCCGTCATGTTTTTCAACCTGCATTACTGTTTCTTATACAAAGCCAAAGATCATTGCCCATTTCTGCAAGTAGCAGAATATATGAACCAACCTCTAATTGGGTGTGTGTTGGAAGCTGGTTTGAGTCACACTGATAACGCCTTGCAATGCACGTATGCCCTTTGGTCCCACGGTAATGAAAAGTACCTTCAATCTGTATCGACTGAGTAGGAAAATGCAAGCAATGCATAATTTAGAAACAGAAAAAAGTTGAATGATCACAATAAAAGGTATTATTTATATTCTAAACACATAAAATAGAATAAATCCCTGGAAACCATGACCAGGCAAGTAATTGCAACTCACTGACCAGCACTGCTTCCAGTAAAACAAAGTCAGAATAAGAACTTAACCTTCACAAGCACCATGCTTTCAAACCGTCCATAGCTTTATAAACTAAATAAGTGTATACTTCTGCGTATGCAATTAAGCTACAATTTCGAATGACCATGACTCTTCATTCCAGCTTGTTACGTTGAGACAAAGATTCTGTCTCCATAAATATGGCTGATTTCTTATTTGTTCTCTGGATTGATACCCAAATTCCTAATTTTCACTTCCTTAAAGGATCCAAGGTTATTGAAAATCACACCTGTGCGCACAGTGACTTTTGAAGATTTATTGTAAGCTATTCTGATGTCTGAATTTACTCTGGCAAATTCAGCTATTCAGGTCATAATGGTTCAATGGTTGAATAGTCCTTTATTGTCATATGCATTGTTTTTATATGCGTTGTTTTCTAGAAATGAATGTGCGTAACGGCACAGACATTGATGCTGGAAATCTGCTCAGGTGTTTTAACTCTTTGGGTTTCAACGTTGCCGTTTTAAATGATCAGACTCGTAATCAGATGAAGAACATACTGCAAGATGGTGAGTAAATGTTCAAGCTTTGGTTTAGTTTATTAAGCAATAATATCTAATCACAACTTTATCTTTTTTTGACACTATTCAGTACACAAATTGTTACATGTTAAGCATGTATGTTCCCAAATGTTGCGCTGATATTCCAAGCTATTTTAGAATTATTTATATCCCCTGACTATCTTTTTGTTGAAAGCTCTAGCTGTGTTTGGTTAAAGGAAAAAATATCAGTCTCGAGCTATAAAAAAGAAAAAATAATCAACCTCGAACAATAAAATGCCACGCTATTTATTTATTTATTTATTTATTTTTTAATTTCCCAAAGAAAACAAAAATAAAACATTTAAAAAAAACAGAGCAAAAAAAAGTGATAAACATAACAATGATATTGATACATAGGGATCAGGATTACATTAATAACAGGTTTAACCTGATATGAGACCAATATCAAAATACACATCGAGTACAGACCTCCCGGTCTCTATGTAAATATAGTTGAATCTTTAAAACAAAACTTATAAATGTAGAAAAAAAGACAAAAAGAAAAAGACAAAAATAAAAATAAAAAAATAAAAAGCAAAACCCCCCTAAAGTAAAAAAAATTAAAAATTACATAAAATTTTTTTAAAAATCAATTAATAATAAAATAAAACTTAAAATAAATAAATAAAAACTAAACAAAACAAAACAAAATCTGAACTAAAAGTTCTACAATTTAAGTCTGTATTACGTCAAGTCCATTCCACCGTATAGAAGTGAAATAGTTTTTATAACGGTTAAAGAGGGAGCAATTTATATTGTATGAAAGTGTTCAATAAATTTTCCCCCAAGTCTTATCAAATTTACCCAAGGGTTCAACAATGTCACTCCTAATTTTTTCTAAATTTAAACATGATATTGTTTCAGAATACCACTGGAGTGTGGTCGGAGGGTTGGAGTCTTTCCATTTAAATAAAATAGATCTTCTGGCGATTAATGTGGTAAAAGCAATCAACCGATGGGCGGAGCGGGACAAATGAATAGAATCTAACATTGGTAGCCCAAAAATTGCAGTAATAGGATGAGGTTGTAAATCAATACCTAAGACTACAGAAATAGTATCAAAAATGTCTTTCCAAGCTTTTTCCAAAAGTGGGCAGGACCAAAACATATGGGTCAGTGAGGCCACTTCAAAGTTACATCTGTCACAGGTAGGGTTTATATGACCGTAAAAACGAGCCAACTTATCTTTTGACATATGAGATCTGAGGGCATATGAGGAGATATGAACCACCTTGAATTGTATCAAAGTGTGTCTTGCACACATTGAAGAGGTATTGACTAATTGAAGAATCCTCTCCCATTTCTCTGTAGATAACGAAGTTTGGAGTTCTCTTTCCCAGTCATTCTTAATTTTATCAAATGTATCTATTTGTAATTTCAAAATCAACTCATAAATAGTCGTTATTAATCCTTACTGATACGGGTTCAGCTGTAAAAAAAATTCCAACATTTCAGTTTGATGTGGTAGCGGAAAAAGGGGTAGAGTAGCCTTCAAAAAGTGTCTAATTTGTAAATATCTAAAAAAGTGTGAATTAGGTAAGTTGTATTTATTGGAGAGTTGTTCAAAAGACATAAAACAACCATGCAAAAACAAATCACGAAAAGCTACTAAACCCCTCCTCTTCCGTAACAAAAAGACTTGATCAGTACTAGATGGTTGGAAGAGAAAAAAGCAAATTATTTAAGTGATAGAAAATCAGGAAAAAAATATTGGTGCTGGAAATCTGAAACAAAAACAGAAAATGCTGGAAATACTCAGCAGCTTCGGCAGCAAATGTGCAAAAGAGAAACAGTTAAAGTTTAGGGTCTGAGACCCTTCATCAGATTTGAACCCAAAATGTTGACTGTTTCTCTTTTCACAGATAGTGCCCATCCTGCTGAGCTTTTCCAGCAGATGATGGAAATATGGTAGATATATTTTTAAAAGCTTGCCCTGAAAATGTGTATTTTACATGGTAATTCCCTATTTGAGTTATACATTATAATACCTATCACTATGGGATTACTTTTAATGGCTTATGAATTGTGTTTTCCCCAAATACAAAATGGGGAATTT
This sequence comes from Raja brachyura, assembly GCA_963514005.1. Next base: position 32,412,052 of record OY740795.1, on the reverse strand, counting down.
CTGTCTCATCTCAAAACTGTTACAACTTGCAGGCATTCTGACAATTACATATAACTCTTTTCTGAAAGGGATATTGGCAGGGAATTATATCAGTATCAGTTGTGTTGCCCATCTCTTGATACAATTAGTAAGGTGAAAGTTAGTAATTTGACTGAAGTGGTGCCCATTAAACTCTAACCCTGCCCGACACGAGAGGGAAGTTTAGTTTAATATTGTCATGCGTACCGAAGGACTGTGAAAAGCTTTTTGTTGCCTGTTATCTAGTCAATGGAAAGACTATACATGATTGCAATCAAGCCATCCGCCGTGCAGAGACAGGAAAAAGAGTATAATGTTTACAGCAAGATAAAGTCGAATTGAAGATAGTTTGAAGGTATCCAATGAGGTAGATGTGAGGTCAGGGCCACTCTAGCTGGTGAGAGGACGGTTCAGTTGCCTGATAATAACTGGCTCGAAACTGTCCCTGTACCTGGAGGTATGCATTTTAAAATCCTATGTACGTCTTGCTCGATGGGAGAGGTGAGAAGAGGGAGTGACCGTGGTGAGACTCATCCATGATTATGCTGGTGGCCTTGACAAAGTAGCATGAAGTGTAGTCAGTGGAAGGGAGGATGGTTTGACATTGACTACTTATAGTTGCAATGTTACGGTAAGGCTTGTGTGAGAGCTGGTAGAAATAAGAAAAGTAAATGGAATGTGCAGTAACAAAGTAGTTGTTACTGTAACAAATCTAACATCAATAAATTTCAAATTTATCGAAAGGATGGAGAATAAAGTAACAATTAAGCCTTGATCAAAATACTTTGTATTATGTATTAAAAAGTAGTAGAAATATATATAATGATTACGATAACAATTGTAATCATTATCTGCAAGTGTCTGATATGGCAATCTATAAAAAAGGTAGCAATTGTCCTTACTTTTTGATTGAGAAGGATAATCAGGTAATGTGGTAATTGTGCGAGAATGCTACTAGCATGTTAACATGTAAAAGAAGGAACTGCAGATGCTGGAAAATCGAGGTACACAAAATGCTGGAGAAACTCAGCGGGTGCAGCAGCATCTATGAAGCGAAGGAGATGGGCAACATTTCGGGCCGAAACCCTTCTTCAGACTGAAGTCTGTCTGAACATCGGTCTGAAGAAGGGTTTCGGCCCAAAACATTGCCTATCTCCTTCGCTCCATAGATGCAGCTGCACCCTCTGAGTTTCTCCAGCATTTTGTGTACCCTAGCATGTTAACATGACAGGAATAGCCAACAAAATGATTGTTTTTCTCATATAATGCCACATTTAATATACTAAGCAACATGAAAGATATTACTTGGTTAGCCAAAGGGAACACATCCTTGGGAGTGTTTCAATTTTGCACCTAAATATGTTGCTACTTTAGTTTCTCAGGAAAACCACAGCAACAATGCATGTTTTGCCTGCATCCTTTTAAGCCATGGCGACGAAGGCAAGATCTATGGAACCGATGGAGCAATGCCCATAAAGACACTCACTTCTCTCTTCCGAGGTGATGTGTGCAAGACCCTTGTGGGGAAACCTAAACTCTTTTTCATTCAGGTAACATTGCCATCCTGTGAGCTTTCTCCCAATGTGTAGGAAAAAACTGCAGATGCTGGTTTAAATCAAAGGTAGACACACAATGCTGGAGTAACTCAGGGGGACAGGCAGCATCTCTGGAGAGAATCTCCAGAAATGCTATCTGTCCCGCTGAGTTACTCCAGCATTTTGTGTGAGCTTCCTCACAAAATCGGTTTACCAGTAAAACCTTCATGCATCCTGTTGAAAAGCTGTTTAACTTGCTTATCGCTATGATAGGTATGCTGCACTTTAAATTATATTGTATTGTATTGTAATTGTATGCTATCTCTCTGCACAAAAGGAATTGGAATTCCCCAGATGCAAATTAAAGGGGAAATGGGTGGAATCTTTTTTAGCATTCACCAGCTTCAACATTTTGTGGGCATTTCTCCGGGATCTGTAACTGTTCTTGCCGATACTTTAAGGTGCTTTGATGTTAAAACAGAGCAATAATAACTAAGGTCCTGTTAACGGCACGCCCTTTTGGAAGGGTGTGTCCTTTGTACTTAACCTCATGTTAGTTTTGTTCAATAGCACTTGATGCCCATTATGGAAATCAGATTCACATAAATTAAGAGTGTACAAAGCAAACCCATAGTACTGAAACTAATTTATTAAAATAGCTAGGACCAACTGTTTTACTAATATAATCAGTAATACAAGGAACTGCAGGTGCTGATTTACTAACAAAAAACACACAAAGTGCTGGAGTAACTCAGTAGGCCAGGAAGCAGGTGTAAAATGGAACTGCAGATGCTGGTTTATACCAATGATAGACACAATGTGCTGGAGTAACTCAGCGGGTCAGGCAGCATCTCTGGAGAAAAAGGATGGGAGACGCTTCAGACTGAAGAAGGGTCCCAACCCTAAACATCACCCATCCGTTTTCTCCAGAAATATTATATGACCCGCTGAGTTACTCCAGCACTTTGTGTCCATCTTCGGTTCAGGAAGAAACTTAGGAAGACATAAATCAGTGGATGGGGAGTGGGGGGGTGAGGGGGGTTGTTTTCTGGACGGGACCCTTCTCAAGTCTGACCCACCTAGTTACTCCAGCACATTGTGCTTTTTTCCCTTACAATCTTATCCCTGAAGTGAAATGGTGTAGATTAACCTTTGTTAATAATGAATGCTTTTGTTTTAACTGGGAGTTTTGAAAACTACTAAAATAGTCTTTGTTATTTTCGCAATTCAATTATGCATACATGTTTTATATCAGGTAAGATGAGAATTGCACTACCAACTGAATATAAAATAGCTTCCTTTGTAGTAATGACATGAGTGAATGAAGGAATGCAACATGAGAATATATCCACATTGGACGTGGATTAACTGTCTGCACAGCTAACCTGCTCTGAACAATCTTTTCATTGTATGCTTGGGAATATGAAGGATAGAATTACTCTTTTATTAATCAGTGTAGGAATCCTTAAAAGCTTTCCCAATCAATTCTACACATAATCATAGAATGTTTAATTTGAAGGGAGAGATAGTTGGAGCACAATCAGAGACTCTGGCAAATTAACCTGCAAACCTGCACACCTTTGGATTGCAGAAGGGAATCGGAGCACCCAGAGAAAACCCACGTGGTCACAGGGAGAGTGTACAGACAGCACCCATAGTCAGAATCGAACCAAGGTCTTTGGCGCTGTAAGGCAGCAGCTCTACCACTCCACCACTGTGCTGCCACAATCATAGTGCCAATAATTAACGCAATGTAGAATGACTAAATGGATGCTCAAAATTCATACTGAACTATTTTCTTGTCAAAGATAGACACAAAGTGCTGGAGTATCTCAGCAGGTCAGGCAGCATCTCTTGAGGAAAAAGGATGGGTGACGTTTCTTCAAGCTTCTCCAGACTCTTTTCTAGTTAAATTGGGTACAGTAATCACTTTATTGATAAATTTTAATAAATTACAGATCCTTTCAATACAATTAAACCAGTATTTTGTTGGGGAACATACTTTATGTACTATAAACAAGGACGGGAAGCAAAAGCAATGGCTTTGAATTTACCCTCGGGGCCAGTTTAATTTTTCAGGTGTGAAACTCTGAATGTAGTTTGTACATAGAGTTACTTAAGTATGCTGATTTTCTGCACTGAGAAAAATGCATTTGAGTAACCACTAAAGGTTAGATAATCTTTCTCCAGAGTGTTAAATGTACTTCGACTTCAGCTTTGAAATTTAGTGCCACTGGCTTCAGCATATTTTAGCGCATATAAGTGAGTGAACGTCTGCTCCCAGTCTTATAAAGATTTGTATGTCAAACTTTGCTTAATATAAAGTGGTATTGAGTATTGTGTTAATTGCCTTACACAATGTTTTATACAAAATTATTATGACTCCACTTTTCCTGACTCATTCTAGGCTTGTAGAGGTTCCGAATTTGATCAAGGAATACAGACCGACTCAGGATCTACTGGTGAAGTAGAAACTGATGCAAATCCTCGATATAAAATCCCAGTGGAAGCAGACTTCTTGTATGCCTATTCCACTGTACCAGGTAATGAAGACAATTGAGTTTATCATATAATACAGCCTTGGCAAATACTTGCGCTTCTAATTTATTGAATGCTTTCCCGAGTTCCTGAACACAATGTGGTTATTTGTGAAGAAAGGTTGAACAGTCTAGATTTGTGATAGGGAACCTGATTCAATTACAAAGATAAAAGCATAAAGCTCAAAAACAGGCCCCACAGCCCACCGTTCATGCTGACCATGGCATACTTTTCTCTATTAATCCCATATAGAGTGGCTTGCAACAGTTTTCATACCCCTTGAACTTTTCCACATTTTGTCACGTTACAACCACAAATGTAAATGTATTTTATTGGGATTTTATGTGATAGACCAACACAAAGTGGTGCATAATTGTGAAGTGGAAGGAAAATGATACATGGTTTCCAAATTTTATTACAAATAAAAAACTGAAAAGTGTGGCGTGCAAAAGTATTCAGCCCCCCCAGAGTCAATACTTTGTAGAACCACCTTTCGCTGCAATTGCAGCTGCAAGTCTTTTGGGGTATGTCTCTACCAGCTTTGCACATCTAGAGACTGAAATTTTTGCCCATTCTTCTTTGCAAAATAGCTCAAGCTCTGTCAGATTGGATGGAGAGCATCTGTGAACAGCAATTTTCAAGTCTTGCCAGAGATTCTAAATTGGATTTAGGTCTGGACATTGACTGGGCCATTCTAACACGTGAATAAGCTTTGATCTGAACCATTCCATTGTAGCTCTGCTGTATGCTTAGGGTCGTTGTCCTGCTGGAAGGTGAACCTCCGCCCCAGTCTCAAGTCATTTGCAGACTCTAACAGGTTTTCTTCCAAGTTGCCCTATATTTGGCTCCATCCATCTTCCCATCAACTCTGACCAGCTTCCCTGTCCCTGCTGAAGAAAAGCATCCCCACAGCATGATGCTGCCACCACCATGTTTCACAGTGGGGATGGTGTGTTCAAGGTGATGTGCAGTGTTAGTTTTCCGCCATACATAGCGTTTTGCATTTAGGCCAAAATCTTCAATTTTGGTCTCATCAGACCAGAGCACCTTCCTCCACATGTTTGCTGTGTCCCCCACATGGCTTGTGGCAGCTGCAAACGGGACTTCTTATGGCTTTGTTTCAACAATGGCTTTCTTCTTGCCACTCTTCCATAAAGGCCCGATTTGTGGAGTGCACAACTAATAGTTGTCCTGTGGACAGATTCTCCCACCTGAGCTGTGGATCTCTGCAGCGCCTCCGGAGTTACCATGGGCCTCTTGGCTGCTTCTCTGATCAATGCTCTCCTTGCCTGGCCCATCAGTTTAGGTGGACGGCCATGTCTTGGTAGGTTTGCAGTTGTGCCATACTCCTTCCATTTTCGGATGATGGATTGAACAGTGCTCCGTGAGATGTTCAAAGCTTGGGATATTTTTTTATAACCTAACCCTGCTTTAAACTTCTCCACAACTTTATCCCTGATCTGTCTGGTGTGTTCCTTGGGCTTCATGATGCTGTTTGTTCACTAATGTTCTCTAACAAACCTCTGAGGCCTTCACAGAACAGCTTTATTTATACTGAGATTAGATTACATACAAGTGGACTCTATTTACTAATTAGGTGACTTCTGAAGGCAATTGGTTGCACTGGATTTTATTTAGGAGTATCAGAGTAAAGGGAGCTGAATACTTTTGCACGCCACACTTTTCAGTTTTTTGTTTATAAAAAAATGTGAAAACCATGTATCATTTTCCTTCCACTTCACAATTATGCGCCACATAAAATCCCAATAAAATACATTTACGTTTGTGGTTGTAACGTGACAAAATGTGGAAAAGTTCAAGGGGAATGAAAACTTTTGCAAGCCACTGTAACAGCACTTGGTCCATAGCCTTCTGTGCTTTGACAATTCAAGTGCTTCTCCAGATACTTAACCGCTCTGAGAGTACTTGCCTCCACCATTCACGCAGGCCAGTGCATCCCAGACTCCAGCTATCCACTGGGTGAGAAAATTCACTCTCATGCTGCTCTAAACAGCTTATCCCCGCCGTAAATCTATGCCCACTGATTTTGGATATAATTCCGATGGGGGAACATTTCCTACCATCTGTTGTATTTATACCCATCGTCATTTTGTACATCTCTTATCATATTCCCCTCTTAGCCTCCTCCGCTCCAAGGAAAACAATCCCTGCCTGCCCAGTCTCTCCTTATAACTGGGCTGCTCCATTCCAGGCAAAACTCTGGTGAATCACCTCTTCCCCACTCCCGTGCAAAGATCCTGAGGGTGCTTGAATGAATGGATGTGGAAAGAATGTTTCCACTTGCGAGAAGAACTCTATGGAATGCTGCAACCTCCAACTAAGCTCCAAACTACATAGACATTGTTTGTTTTCTTAGCACTATTATTGGTAACTTGGTTTTTATATTCTGAACATAGTTTTTTTGTTGTTTATTACAGTGTTTGCAGAGTACTGCGTTTACATATCTGTTGTACTGCTGCAAGTAAGAATTTCATTGTTCCGGGACATATGGCAATAAAACACTCTTGACTCTTGAACCAGAGCTCGTTGCTTAACAATGGGAAGAGCCTCATTAATGTCAGATGAGGCAAATCGTTCTTTTTTATCCAAATGTTGTAAGTCTTTGGAACTCCCTTCCTCAAAGGCTGATAGAAGAAGAGTCATTTTAAAGCTTTGGCAAATGGACTCTTGATTAATGTTGGGTATCAGGGGTTATGAGGAGAAAGCATGAGAATGGGATTGAGAGAGTATGATAGATCATCCATGATTGAATGGCGGAGTAAACTTAATGGGCCAAATGGCCTAATTCTGCTCCTATAACTTGTATACGTTTAATTGGAGAATGAAAGGTTATTGTGGGTATGAGGAATGGGAATGAGGAAACTCTTTGAAGTCCTCCCCTCTGGGAGGCGACTCCGAACTATCAAAACCTCCACATCCAGACACAAAAACAGCTTCTTCCCACGAGCGGTAGCTCTACAATACAATGCACTACATCTGGTCTGTAAGCCCAACACTTAACTCTCCAAGTGCATTTTAAATATCTACATGTGCAATATATAGCAAAGTTGCCCCTTTTTACTATTGCATTTTATTTTTACATTTTTTTTAATTAGATTTTTTTTTAATTGTCTGCTGTATATTGTGTTTTTACCATGTGCGAGCAAAGCACTAAGTCAAATTCCTACATACTTGGTCAATAAATTGAATCTGTTCTGAATTGAGGTTACAATTAGATTAGCCATTATCTTGATATGGCTTCCTCATATATGTTCATAAGTCTATTATATGTGTGTAGAAAAACTACAATTGATAAATTCCTAACACTGCTAATGATGAGGTAGAGCTACCCAAATAGACTAGTAATGAGGGACAATTGCATTATTATGACTAGAATGAGTATATTTAGTTTTTAAAGTTTTAGATTTTCTAATTGTTCGATGGAAAATATATTTTCAAAACAGGTTAATTTAGGTTTATACCAAAGATAGACACAAAATACTGGAGTAACTCAATGGGTCAGGCAGCATTTCTGGAGACAAAGTTTAGGTGATGTGCCCTTCTTCAGAATCATATACTGAGGTACAGTCAAAAGCTTGGTCTTGCATGCCATCCCAAGAGATCAGACACACCATACATAGATACAATTAGTTCAAACTAAAGTACACGTGCACCTTCTGTCACTATATTAAGAATGTGTTTCATTGATTGTCACTTCAAACCATTTGAGCTACTACACTTTTACTTGACATTTGCTGAGAAATTATACCTTCCAAAATTTGTCGTTGCAGGCTACTACTCATGGAGGAATCCAGGCAAAGGGTCTTGGTTTGCACAGGCCCTGTGCAATGCTTTCAAAGAATACGGGAAGGATTTTGAGATCATGCAAATTTTAACCAGAGTCAACTACATGGTGGCCATGCACTTTGAGTCTTGGTCTGAAGACCCACGGTTCAGTGAGAAGAAGCAGATCCCCTGCATTGTCTCCATGCTGACAAAAGAACTTTATTTTAAGCAGAAATGAAGCACAACATTTCCATTAATATTTCAGGGAAATTTTGAATTGTAAAGTTTAAGTTGCTTATTAGGTCTTTCTTTTGAGTGAAAATTTAAAACTAAGCTGAAGATAACTGCAGGATTCAGGAAAACCGTTTGCTATCTCTGTGATTAATCAGTTATATTTTTTTCTCTCTCTTGTACTTCATACTTTGGGGCATATGCTGATGAGCTCTTTTCTCTGATATTGTCTGGATCACTTCACAATGGAGTTTATAAATGACCACTTCGTATACTGAAAAATGCAAAAGTATGACTGACGTGAATTTGTGTCCGAAATCTGTTAGACTTCTTGCTTAAAGATCTATTTACAAAACTAGTTTATACAAAGTCTGAGGCGTGAATTTCAGTACAGCTTGTATGATGGGCTGTGAATTTTAAACTTTTAGAAATATATTTCAATCAAATACACTCGGTTTATGTTTCTAAGTGAATTGTTGGGAGAGGCACTGTTTCTTACATTAAATGTGCGGGTATTCTTCAATTCATTGCAAGAACCAGAAGCACCCTCCATCATGTGCACAGATTCGCACACACGATTTATGTTGCCAGAATTTATATATGTTGTTCCTGAGTCTGACATAGAATGTGTAGGAAGGAACTGCAGATGTTGGTCTATACCGGATAGACACAAAATGCTGGAGTAACTCAGCGCATCAGGCAGCATCTCTGGAGAAAAAGAATAGGTGACGTTTTGGGTTGGAACCCTTCTTCTGACTCTCCAGTGGTCTCCTCATGATTCACATACTTGGTGGCATTCTCCCATTGACCACCATCACTGCTAATGGGCGTATGTTCTTTTATGTGCATGATGCAAGGGCAGAATACCTGCCCTCTTCTTCCAATGCTGAACATTTCCTTCAAAAATGATAGTCTCATTTTAGTGATGAGTATTTTAATTAATAGCATGAAATCAAAATGGTAGGAAGTATTATATACCTTGGGTAAAGCCAGCAATGTCAATACATAATGTGACTTCAATTCACTGCAAAACATGCTTACTGAGCTGTATAACAACATCTCATCTAAATAGGAAATCCTTGAACGTCTTGTCTAACCACATTCTTGATTTATTGAGACTTCAACTCATCTTAACATAAAATCAATATAGGGCTACCATCTACCCGACCTCCATTTTGCACGATTCAAACTGCATCCACCAGTATTATAGTGAAAAGTTGGACAATAAAGTTCTCCTTAATAGTAATCGCACATAAATGTCAGCAAACACATGCACCAGTCCCATATTTAAACCATTCTAGGACCAAATTATTTTGGGATTATTATGAGTGAGCAGAGATTTGTTTCTGCATTTTGTTGAAGAGCAGCCTTTTATATGATTCATTTTGTTCTTTAAACCTATGACTCAAAATATCTTTTTTTTTGCCGTTTACCTCAGTTATAACATTCATAATCATGCAAGACTTTATGATTGTTGCAATAATTATCAATAGATGGGGCCAGTAAAGTGAACCAAATTCAGTGCATAAATATAGTTTAATGCAGAACTACATCCTTAAAACTATCATTGTTCCATACTTAAGTCATGTGGATAGCTGATATAGATACTGCTCAGAGTAATCCCCAATCTTTATTTACACACATAACCATGTGTGCATGTATGTCTCCTTTTTATACCTTTGTGCCACCAGCCTGCGTTTGGCCCATATCCTTCTAAACCTGTCCTATCCTTCTACCTGTACAAATGTTTCTCAAAGTTACAATACTACACGCCTCAACTACCTCCTCCAGCAGCTTGTTGCATACGCCTACACCACCCTCTGTGTGAAAAAGTTACCACTCAGGTTCCTATTAAATCTTTCCCCACTCACGTTCAACCAATGTCCTCTGGTTCTTGATTCCTCCAGTCTGGGCAAGAACTGCATCTACCCAATATATTCCACTCATGATTTTGTACACCTCTATCAGATTAGCTCTCATCCTCCTGCCCTCCAAGGAATAGTCTGGTTAACCTTTCCCTTTCGCTCAAGCCCTTGAATCCTGGGAACATCCTCGCAAATCTTTTCTGCATCCTTTCCAGTTCACCCGTTTGCAATTTTTATCTTTGTTTTTGTACTTGATTTGAGTATAATTAATTCACTCTTCCTTCCAGACCAATTGTTCCCTTCAAAGCCCTGCCAAATGTAGACTAATAGTACACCTGACCTGAACAGTCTGGTTTCGAGTTTCTCAGCTTCCTTTTCACGCACTTATCTGCTGGTATTTTCAGTAACTTAATAGGTAACTTTGTTTTGAGTAAGAAGCCAGGATAAGTCTGCGTAAAAGCACGCACTCTGTTATAGAAAATTCTGGCAAATTATGTCCGTCAATAAAATTAGGAAAAAATAATAACAATTTTGAAGAAATATTGTTTTAAACGCCACCTCCACAAAACAAACAATAACTGGTTAATGACTGGAAGTGATCGAAGTATCCTTTCAATCTTGTTTTTCAACATTCCAGCAGGCTGACACACCTCCTTTTTCACTGCTGTTGAAACCACATTCATTCAAATAAATAGTGGCATTCTGTTATTATCTTGACTCATGAATCTCATTAAATATTAAACTCAACCAACATAATAACAGAGAGTACACTATCGGAACATCACAATGTTGTCAAAGGAGATAACGCCAATACATTGTCTTTGTTTTTTAGTTACTGGCCCAAACTGTAATGAACAGTGACTGAAAACAGATACTGGGAATCTGAAATAAAAACAGAAAATAGTGCCAAAGCCTAGGAAAACAGGCAGAAACTGTAGAAAGAGGGACAAGACACTTCAGGTTGAAGACCGATAATTGAAACTAGAAAAGAGAGAAAACAATGTGAGACATGAGGAACTGCAGATACTGACAATAGACAATAGGTGCCGGAGTAGGCCATTCGGCCCTTCGAGCCAACACCACCATTCAATGTGATCATGGCTGATCATCCCCAATCAGTACCCCGTTCCTGCCTTCTCCCCATATCCCCTGACTCCGCTATTTTTAAGAACCCTACCTAGCTCTTTCTTGAAAGCATCCAGAGAACCCGCCTCCACAGCCCTCTGAGGCAGAGAATTCCACAGACTCACCACTCTCTATGAGAAAAAGTGTTTCCTCGTCTCCGTTCTAAATGGCTTACTCCTTATTCTTAAATTGTGGCCCCTGGTTCTGGACTCCTCCAACATCAGGAACATGTTTCCTGCCTCTAGCGTGTCCAAGCCCTTAACAATCTTATATCTTTCAATGAGATATCCTCTCATCCTTCTAAACTCCAGAGTGTACATGCCCAGCTGCTCCATTCTATCAGCATATGACAGTCCCGCCATCCCGGGAATTAACCTTGTAAACCTATGCTGCACTCCATTAATAGCAAGAATGTCCTTCCTCAAATTAGGGGACCAAAACTGCACACAATAGTCCAGGTGTGGTCTCACTTGGGCTCTGTACAACTGCAGAAGGACTTCTTTGCTCCTATATTCGATTCCTCTTGTTATAAAAGCCAACATGCCATTCGCTTTCTTCACTGCCTGCTGTACCTGCATGCTTACTTTCATAGACTGATGTACAAGGAACCCCAGATCCTGTTGTACTTCCCCTTTTCCCAACTTGACGCCATTTAGATAGTAATCTGCCTTCCTGTTTTTGCTACCAAAGTGGATAACCTCACATTTATCCGCATTAAACTTCATCTGCCCACTCACCCAACCTGTCCAAGTCACCATGCATTGTCATAGCATCCTCCTCACAGTTCACATTGCCACCCAGCTTTGTCTCATCTGCAAATTTGCTAATGTTACTTTGAATCCCTTCATCCAAATCATTGATTTATATTGTAAATAGCTGCGGTCCCAGCACCGAGCCTTGCGGTACCCCACTAGTCACTGTCTGCCATTCTGAAAGGGACACGTTAATCCCTACTCTTTGTTTCCTATCTACCAACCACTTCTCTATCCATGTCAGCACTCTACCCCCAATATCATGTGCCCTAATTTTTCCCACTAATCTCCTATGTGGGACCTTATCAAATGCTTTCTGAAAGTCCAGGTACACTCCATCCACTGGCTCTCCCTTGTACATTTTCCTAGTTACATCTTCAAAAAATTAGTCAAGATTAGTCAAGCATGATTTCCCCTTTGTAAATCCATGCTGACTCGATCCTGTCACTGCTATCCAAATGTTAGGCTATCTCATCTTTTATAATTGACTCCAGCATCTTCCCCACCACCAATGTCAGGCTAACTGGTCTATAATTCCCTGTTTTCTCTCTCCCACCTTTCTTAAAAAGTGGGATATCATTAGCCAATCCAATCCACAGGAACTGATCCTGAGTCTATAGAACATTGAAAAATTTCGGTCTTCAGGGGTCCAACTTTGGTCTTAACTAATTTTTTCCTCTTCACATACCTAAAGATGCTTTTACTATCCTGCTTTATATTCTTGGCTAGCTTACCTTCGTACCTCATCTTTTCTTCCCGTATTGTCTTTTTGGTTATCTTCTGTTGTTCTTTAAACATTACCCAATCCTCTTGCTTCCCACTCATCTTTGCTACGTTGTACTTCTTCGCTTTAATTTTTATACTGTCCCTGACGTCCCTTGTCAGCCATGGTCGTCCTTTTCTCCCTTTGGAATCTCTCTTCCTCCTAGGAATGAACTGATCCTGCACCTTCTGTATTATTCCTAGAAATACCTGCCATTTTTGTTCCACTGTCATCCCTGCTAGTGTATCTTTCCAGTCAACTTTGGCCAGCTCCTCCCTCATGGCCCCATAGCCCCCTTTATTCAACTGCAACACTGACACCTCCGATCTACCCTTCTCCCTCTCCAATTGTAGATTAAACCTGACCATGTTATGGTCACTGCCTCCTAATGGCTCATCAACCTCAAGGTCCTTTATCAAATCCAATTCATTACATAACACTAAATCCAGAATTGACTTCTTCCTGGTTGGCTTCAAATCAAGCTGTTCTAAGAATCCACCACAAAGGCACTCTACAAAGTCCCTTTCTTGGGACCTTGAGCAAACACAAGATTCTTTGTGTCAGGCCGACATGGATGGGAGGCATTTCGGGTCGGCACCCATCTTCAGACCGATTGCAGCAGGGGAAGATAAGGTGGGGGTTGAACACAGCCTGGCAGGTGATAGGGGGATACAGGTGAGGGAGGCTTAATGGATGGACAAAAGACTAGAGATGAAAAGGAGACAAAAGGGTTGCAGATAAGGAAAGGAGGGATGAAATAGAAATTCAGAGGGAGAGAAGAGGATGGGGGAGGGAAAGAGGAGGTATGATTGTGGGAGAAATGGGTGCACGCCGAGGTGGGGGGGGGGGGATAAAGGAGAGTGGAAATAAAGGGGGCATGTTACATAAAATTGGAGAATTCAATGTTCATACCATTGGACTGTAAGAGAGAAAATGTTACTTTTAAGTTACAGAGGCCGAGGAAAAGATGGCTAGGCAAAGGGAATAATTCTAACTATGTTCAGGAATATCATTGTGATAGGCTGTTGATGAAGCCATTTGGTTGGTAGGTCAATGAGGGCAGTTGGAGATAGAGAAAATATACAAAGGAACACCCCAAAGCTATGAAATGTTAAGTCAGTCGATATGAAAAGAAAAATTAGTTCAAAAATTACGTCAATAGCACAGATGAATGATCAATAAGAGAGCTGGGCAGTTCGAAGACAAACAGAAAGCATGTTACTTGAAATTGTTGGATTCAATATTGATTCAGGAAGACTGCAATGTATACAGATAGAAAATAAGGTGCTCTCTCTCAAACACACATTGATGCTCATTACAATAGTGGTGGAGACCACACACTGGGGTGTCAGTGGGAACAGGATGGAGAATTAAAGTGAGCGGCAACCGGAAGCTCAGGGTCATCCATGTGGACTGCAAAATGATTGCCTGATAGACGGGGCTGCACAATGGCGTTGCTGCCATACAGCACCAGAGACCCTGGTGTGACCACATGTGCTGTCTGGATGGAGTTTGTACATTCTCCATGTGACCGCGTGGGTTTTCTCCGGGTGTTTAGGTTTCCTCCCACACTCCAAAGACGTGCAGGTTTGTAGGTTAATTGGCTGTTAAAATTGTAAATTGTCCCTAGTATGTGATAGCACAAGTATACGCGGTGATCGCTGGTCGGTGCAGACTTGGTGAGGCCGAGGGGCCTCTTTCCACGCTGTATCTCTAAACTCTACTGATGGGAAAGACATACAGGTCATTCAGGCAGCATCACCAAAAAGAGAAACAGTTAATATTTCAGGTCCAAGATACTTTGTCAGAGAGAAAAACAAGGTTGTTAAAAAGGGTTCACAACTGAAACGTCACCTATTATTTTACTCCAGAGATGCTGCCTGACCAGTGATGGAAATATGGGGGGGGGTGGTTATGCAGGGGGATGGCGTTCCCCTACTTTTCAGTTTCCAGTTTATGTCCAATTTCTATACAAGAAGGGAGTCAGAGTTGTTAAATACAGATTATTTTTTAAAACGACCATGGATAGTAGATACAACGTGTCACCGCTGCACCGGCCGTGAGACAAAAACGATTTGTTAACTACCACTGTTAGCACTTGTTAACAGCCAGTAGTTTACACGTAGTTATATAATGTGTCATTAATACATCGATCCATATTCCTCAGTAAATGTAATTGTGTTTTGACCATGTATTAATGACGCTGCGTTCCTTTGAATAAAATTCATGGGAGAATTTCTTAAAACTTACTGTCATTAACGGCTCCGGACCGCGAGCACGGGCTTCTTCCTTGTGTGCAGGTACAGTCATTCACCCACGTTATTTTAAGAAGGAACTGCAAATGCTGGAACAATCAAAGGTAGCAACAACGCTGGAGAAACTCAGTGGGTGAGGCAGCATCTCACACGCTGAGTTTCTCCAGCATTTTTGTCCGCCCACGTTATTTAGGAATTTGTACACGTCATTTAGGAATGTCATATTAATTTTTTTTAATAATAAGTTTATGTGTGTTGTTTTCTCTCACATCTTAAAGGTTAGTTCTAATGTTTGCCTTTATTTGCTTCAGTTTTATTTAGTGTTATTTATCACATTGTGGTTGTAGCTTTTGAACGATTTAAACATCGGAATTTTTTAAATTCATAGTGGTGTCATTAAGAGACAGGTCTTTTGGCCCAACTTGCCCACACCGGCCAACAATGTTCCAGCTACACAAGTCCCTCTTGCCTGCGCTTGGTCCACACCCTCCGAGCTGCAAAACATCACTTCTCCATCATCAACAGTAAAAATAGAGGAGATGGAGGGGCTTTTCAGTGCACAAAAAAGACGGAAATCTCCAGGACCTGACAATGTTTCCCCCTCTACTCTTAAGCTCTGTGCCAAACAGCTGGCACCGGTATATACAGACATTTTTAACCAGTCCCTGCAAACATGTACTGTCCCTGCCTACTTTGGTCTCCACTATTGTCCCTGTACCCAAAAAGGTAAGGATTACTTGTCTTAATGATTACAGGCCTGTCGCACTGACCTCTGTAGTCATGAAGACACTCGAAAGGCTTGTGCTGGCCAAGCTGAAAATATCACAAACTGCCTGCTGGACCCTCTGCAGTTTCCATATCAGGCCAATAGATCTGTGGATGATGCAGTCAACCTGGGCCTGTACTTCATCCTATAGCACCTGGACCGTTAGGGGACCTATGCAAAGATCCTGTTTGTTGATTTTAGCTCTACATTCAACACCATTGTGCCAGAGCTACTACACTCCAAACATTCCGAGTTGACTGTGCCTGAACCCCTCTGTCAGTGGATCACCAGCTTCCTGACAGACAGGAAACAGCATGTGAGGCTGGGAAAGCACATCTCGGATGCACAAACGCTCAGCATAGGAGCACCGCAAGGCTGCGTACTCTCTCCTCTCCTCTACTCTCTCTACACCAACGACTGCACCTCCACAGCCACCTCTGTCAAGCTTCTCAAGTTTGCGGATGACAAAACACTGATTGGACTGATCCAGGATGGGGAGGAATCTGCCTACAGACAGGAAGTGTCACAGCTGGCGTCCTGGTGCCGTCGCAACAACCTAGAGCTCAATGCTCTTACGACAGTGGAATTGATTGTAGACTTTACTTCCCCCTCCCCTCACCCCACGCACCATCAACAACACCACAGTCACATATGTGGAGTCTTTTAAGTTCCTGGGAACCATCATCTCCAAGTGGGGGGCTACCATCGACTCCACAGTCAAAAAGGCACCACAGAGGATGTACTTCCTACGGCAACTGAGGAAGCACAATCTGCCACAGGCAATGATGGTCCAATTCTACACGGCCATTGTAGAGTCTGTTCTCAACTTCTCCATCATGGTCTGGTGTGGCTCAGCCACCAAGCACAACACCTGGAGGCTGCAGTGAATCGGCCAATCAGCAGAGAAGATTATTGGCTGCAACCTTCCCTCCATTGATGAACTGTACACTGCAAGGGCCAGGAAGCGAGCGGGCAAGATCATCTCTGACCCCTCTCACCCTGGCCACAAACTCTTTGAATCACTTCCCCCTGGAAGGCGACTCCGGACTGTCAAAGCTGCCACAGCCAGACATAAAAACAGTTTTTATCCACGAGTAGTTGCTCTACTCAACAGCTAAAAATCTGTAGCCTCCCTTTGATCTGATATTTTGTTGGTTCACATGCTAGATCAATGGGGTTTATCACTAATTTTACTTCGGAGTCACGTGAGTGTTTCCGTGAAGAACCCCGTTCAGGCCGCATGCGCGTCAGTACATCAGCCGCACTGGCGCAAGCACCAGACTGGCAGGACAGCGCTCCTGCCAGCGGTAAGTTAAGTTTAAAAGGTAAGTTCGTTTTTACTTACCAGGGTTTTTTTTCAGGCAGGAGCCTCTCTTCACAGAGGTTTCCTGCCAGCCTGACGAGTGTACCGGTCATGGACTGTGGGGATACCCAGTCCGACCGCGGAAGCGGATAACCGTCTAAAAGATCGGGTTGTGAGATAAGGAGTCGCTAATAAGGCAGTCAGCGATCCCAGCCTGCGGGGTTGTCGTGGAATGGCAAGGAAATAACGCCAGTCGCTGACAGTGCGGTCAGCGGCTCACAGACGTCAGTCCCCAGGCAAGGAATAAAAATTGGTGAGGACTCGTTCAGCCCTTTTTGGACTCGGGTGAGTCGGGCTACATGGGTTTCTTTCTTAATAATAAAGTTTAATGTATGTTATAGTGTATTTCTTAAAGTTAAAAGCTAAAGGCAAAGTTAAAGTCATAAAAAGTTATTATCATAAGTCTCTGACAATGAAATCCTTGTTGCTTTGCACAAGTTGCTGTGAAGGGTTAAAAACAGCAGCACCTGACAGGGCTGTTTCATGTATGAAAGTGCCGGCCTACGGGAGTGCCGCGCCAGCAGCGCCTGATACAGGGCTGTTTCATTTGTGACATTGCCGGCCTACGGGAGAGCCGTGCTAGCAGCGCCTGGTACAGGGCTGTTTCATGTCAAAAAGTGCCAGCCTCTACGAAAGGCGGCGCCAGCAACGCCTGGGACAGGGATGCTCAAGTTCACACATAAGTCTGCTACGCCCACGGAGTCGGGAGATGATTCTCCACCGGGGCTGGATAGCAAGGCCCACGGAGTCGGGGGGATGATTCCTCACCGGGACTGGATAGTGCGTTTGCTACAGCAGGGCACACGCCAACAGAAGGGGTGTCAGCGCCATCCTGAACAAAAAGGCGTCAGCAGTATCCAGTAGAGAACTGTTTGATAGTACCTTCATAGATGAGGATTAGTTCTGACACCGACTCTGATGGTAGGTTGAGACAGAAGTTCCACCTCTGCAGGCCACACCAGCAGCTCCAGTTGACAGAGCTGCTACAGGTCTCCCTCTTGGAGGCAGAGACCAAGACGGGTCTCCTGCTGATACTGAGTGAACCGGTTATTCCTGCTGATACTGAGTGTACCGGTTATTCCTACTGATACTAAGTCTCAGGGTATGGCCGTGGGGCATACCCCAAGGGAGGAAGGGCACGTGTCAGAGGTTCTTTTTTTCCTGACAACAAAGTTTCCATCCCAGCAGAATATTTCTATTCGGGTATAGGTCCAATGGGTTCTTATCAGTATAGGTATCCTGCGGCCTGCGGCAGCACCTGTTTAGGGCTGCCTATGTATCGCCCTCTCTGAGGAGGGTAGAGCAAAAGATCAAGATATAACTGACTCCAAGCTCTAAAGAAGTCAATAGAACATACTGAAGCAATAGAACATATATGCCGGCAGTGAACAGTGCCAACAGGGGGATGTGAGAGCCAGCCGTCGAATCTGTTATTCTGGTAGGCCTATTCAACAGGGGAAGAAAACCCGGCAGACGAATCAATCAAGGCCAAAGGCGGGCAAAGGTCATCGTTTCAGAACGCACCCCAGGTGCTCATCGGCAGTAGGCGGTTCACTGGAGCTGGGGGCAGCATGATAGCTCAGAAATTCCATGCACCTTACCAACCCTACTCAACAAAATGGGTCTAGCACTTCCAAAACATGGGTAAGTGCACCGTTCACAAGTTGTAATATTTACATTTGTTTGTACAACACATAATAAGAATTTTTTCTTGAAGTGTGGGTGTAAATATCACGCTGCATATTTCTATCCCCAACCACGGACCATCGGCATTGGAGAGAGAAATTTGACATTTTCATCCCAAATTCTTGACATTACAGCCCGAAGATTTAAATGCACAAAAGTGGCGCATAGATGTGAGACTTGGCGGTTTCAAACATTTTGCAAAGATTTTGTCTCTCTCTTATACTTTCTCTGCTGTTGGCATCTGTTATATAAGTGTGCATATATATTTTTTAAAAGGCAGTTGTTCTTTCGGAGAACATCAAAGTCAAATTCAAAGTAGTGAAAGTATATTTTATTGTCATTCAGACCTTTCAGTCATTCAGAAATTGCGTGCCTTGCAGTCATAACATCGAATAAAATAACAAAACACACAATGAACATAGATTTAACATCCACCATAGTGAGTCTACCAGGCACCTCCTCACTGTGATGGAAGGCAAAAGTCTTAAAGTCCTTGTCTCTTCCCTCCTTGTTCTCCCTCTGCGTTGAGGCGATCCTGGCTTCCGATGTTGTGACCCCGCCGGGTGATGGTAAGTCCCGCGGCAGAATCCGAGCTCTGCGAGCGGGCCGGTTCAAACTCCATGGCCCAGGGCGGTCTAAGCTGCCGCCCTCCAGACCAGCGGACGAAGCTGTTGCCACGGGAGCTCCGGAGAACCGGTCACCAACCAGGGACCTGCGAGCTCCCGACGTTGTCGTCCACTGGGCCTGCAGCCGAGTCCACTGGGCCCGCGGCCGAGGCTCTGAAGTCGGCCAGCCCCGCGTTGGTAAGTCCTGGCTCTGTCTCCGGAGCCTCAAGGTCAGTTCCAGTTGGAGGCCACCAGTCCCAGTTGGAGACCACCATTAGGCCTCAGAGCAGACGGAGACGGGGGATACGACAAGAAAAGGTCACATCCCCCCCGAAGGAAGAGACTTAAAACAAGTTTCTCCCACCCCCCACACATACACAACTAAAATAAACTGAATAAACTAAAACAACAGGGCAAAAGAAAACAAAAAGAAGAAAAGACAAACGGACTGCTGGCAAGCCGCAGCTGCAGGGGCAGCGCTGCCACCTCCGGACATTCTGCCACTTCCGAACATTCTGGCATTCAAACATTCTTTCCTGTCTCCATCCTGACCATATCAATTATTTTACGGTGAAGTTTTCCCCCACCCCACATTTTACTTTTGCTATCCCTCCATCGTTATTCCTAAGCAAAGATACTAGAGCGGAGACGGAAGCCGGTTACGGAAATAGCGCTAAAGATTACCTATGACCTACTACAGCTTTTTCGTCGAGTCGACTATCTTGCTCCGCTCTAGGATCCTTGCCCAGAACTGAACACAATGTTCTAAATGTGGTCTCACCAACGTCTTATACAACTGCAACTTCACCTCCCAACTTCTATACTCAATACTCTGACTGACGAAGGTCAAAGTGCCAAAAGCCTTTTTGACCACCTTATCTACCTGCGACACAATCTTCAAGGAATCATGCACCTGTACTCCTAGAACCCTCTGCTCTACAACACTACCCAGAGGCCTGCCATTTACTGTGTAGGTCCTGCCCTCGTTCGATGTCCGAAAATGCATAAAATTCTGTATAAAATTCCATCAACCATTCCTCCGCCCACCTGGCTAATCGACCCAGATCCTGCTGCAATCGTTCACAACCATCTTCACTATCTGCAAAACCACTCACTTTTGTATATCAGCAGCGCCAACACCCTGGAAGAGCTGAGGGCGGGGGGGGGGGGGGGGGGGGGGGGGCGGAGTAGAACTGGAACAAGGACTGCTCCATGTTTTTCACAATGAATCTGACATAGCTTGGACCCATTTGAGATTCCGCAGCTGCCTGCCACCTTTGATCTGGGGAAGGTAAGCGGAGTTAGAGGAGACGCTCTCCAATTGCGAGAATGCCGAACCTGTTGGCCATTTGCCACACGCTCATCTGCATTTCATATCTTGTCCACATTCCTTTCATTGTTTTCCCTCATTCTCTGACTACCCGCATCAAACACATAACTTCATCAAGGTCTTATCACCGCAGCCACCCTTGCCTTGCTTCCATCACAGGTATTCCCCTTGTCCTGGCCATCCTTCCCACTCCTTCTCTGGAACTTAAATCTAACTTTATTTCTCTCCTTGCTAGTTCTAATGAAGGGTCTTTGACATGAAGCATTAACTCAGTTTCTCTTTCCATGGAATGATCTGGCTCACGGTTGTAGTCCTCGGAATTGAGAAAATTGTTTTACCCTGAACACTTAAATCAATTAATGTTAAAACAAACTTAGACATTTTGGATTGGAAAATGAGCAAATTTGTCAGCTTTACATACTTCTAAACATAAAGAAAGCAATATTTCTATGTGTTAATGGTTATCATACCACAAATGCCAGAAAGTATAATTTAATAGGACTTTGGCACTAATGTATTGACTTCTGATCACAGTGCAGTCAATGTCTGTTAAAGTCTCTGTAAAGTCTTCTCTGTAAATGCTGCAAAGTCTCTGACTCTCCAAGAGTAATGTGAAGATAATTGTACATTTTATTTACTCCTCCTTTTAATTGTAATTAATTGTAATTGTAATGAATCTATTAGCCAAATATGTAAACATACAAGGGCTACAAAAAAGTAACAATACATAACCACATCAAAATGAAACGTAGACTTAAACAGCCACCACAACAGCGTGTGAGAATCTCCAGGGCCCACAGCATAAGCAGAGACCCACAGCCATCATTTCAATGTCCGGGGCCACACACACGCGATGTGACCAGAGTTGTACCGACCATTGTCACTCTCTCTGCAGTCCCTGTCTGCCTGGACAGTCAGAAAGATGTCCGCACTCGCACTAGACTCATGGAGCTGTGTCCCTGCAAAACACCGAGATCACTGCGCTCACGGCACTCCCTCCGGGTCCTCACCAGTGCAGGCTGCACGTTCATCTTGTTTTTTTCGGCGACCTCACATTCCACACTGTGATGGAAGACAAATAACTTTTACCTTCTTTCCTCCTTTTCTCCCACAGTCAGGGCAATCAGAACTTCTGCTGTCGGGGCGATCGAAGCTCCCGCAGTCGGCGATCGAAACGCCCGCGATCGGGGCGGTCGAAGATCCTGCGGTTGGAGCTCACGCAGTCGATCCCTAACAAAGGGACCACCAGCTCCACAATGTTAAAGCCGCAGTGCAGACGGAGATACGATGAAAAAGTCAGATCTCCGTCGAGGAAAGAGATAAAAAAGGTTTCCCCCTCTTTGAGGAGTTTTTTTTCTGTGAAGAGGCACCTTAGAATGTTTTACTCAACTATTGAAGCTGACTTGGCCAAAAGTGGAAGGAATAAAGTTTCAGAGTATTTTCTCGATTGATATTGTCTGACTGGTGTTGGTAGGAACCCGAGGGGCAGGTGTAGTGGAGGCAGGTGGTATCACAATGTTTCAGAAACATTTAGACAGGTACATGGATAGGATATGTTCAGAAGGATATGAAGTAAAAGCAAGCAGGTGGGATTAGTGTTGATGGGGGATGTTAGCCAGCAATGGGATAGTTCGGCTGAAGGGCCTGAATCCACGTTGTGTGGCTCTATATGACTCCAAGGTCACCTCAGGCCATAAGCAAACTTCAAGAAAGCCCATACGACTCTTGAAAGGAGATTATGGCCGCTCCCGAGTTCACAAAACTATGACTGGAACTTTTAAACCATTTCCTGCACGTTTCGCTTGTTAATCGAAGGGATCAAATCATCCCTCATCGGGTTACGGATTTTTATAAATTAATGGAAAGTCCTCGCCTGGATAAACCGCATCTTACGTCAAATAAAAGGGCGAGACAAAGAAAACACCGCAGTGCTTGATTTCCGGGTGGAATGCCCCTTTTTCATCTGCTTAAAAAGTCAGCCCGCAGTGAAGCTCAACGAAAACGACTCTGCCGGCTCTAGCCTACTGCATCGCCGAGACGTTGAATTGTTACTGCGGGACCACAGTGAAGAAAGTCTGACTCAACGCACAGTAAGTGGCGTAAAATCATTACTTCAATTGTTAATTCCTCACGAGGTGGGTTGAAAGGGTCACAAGGCTTTAGTGGACTTTACAAACAGAATGGAGACACAGGGAATTGCATATGCTACATTGCAAAAAAAAAAGCCACCAAGTGCTGGAGTGACTAGCTGAGTTACTCCAGTACTTTGTGTCTCTTTTCATTGAAATAGAATGGCCCTTAACACAAATGAAGGCAGAATTTAATTTCAATTGTAAATGTCTCACGAATTAAATAATGGGGAAAAACACAGAATCAATAAGTAGTTGATGGCATTTACTTCGCTAACGTCAAGTAACCTCCCTCTACATCCCTCCTCCTTCCTAGCTCGCTGACCAGTCGGACTGTCCCCCTGATTACATTTTACCTCTATATGTTTCGTTGTCTTCATCTCCGAGCTAATAGTGATCTATTCTTCATTTTCCTTGAACAGTGTCCCCTTTGGTGTCTAGTTTTCACACCTTACACTTCCCTGACTATCAGGCTGAAGAAGGGTCTCAACCCGAAACGTCACCCATTCCTTCTATCCAGAGATGCTGCCTGTCCCGCTGAGTATCTCCAGCATTGTGTGTCTATCTTTAGTAGTAGATGGTGCTTTATGTGTTGGAAGTTTCTCCATAACAATTGGGTAATCGTGGGTAAAGATCGGGATACATTTGCTTTCAATCCGAGCCCCGGTACGATGAAGAAGCTACGTGTATCTGCGGTTGTATCACATCTGTATGACAGATAAGAGTACTGGACGCAGAATTAGTCAGGACTTTCAAAAGATTTTTGGGAAGATGGCTGCGAATAACTTGCAGGGCTAAGGGGACAGAGTAAGCGAGGAGAGCGGGGAGAATTTTATGATTTCCAGTTAAATAAATTGTTTTTATTGGGTGAATAAATGGTGCATTAAAAACATGCAACTCAGCGCCAGAGACCCGGGTTCGATCCTGACCTTGGGTGCTGCCTGTGTGGAATTTATACGTTCCCCCCGTGACCTGCGTAGGTTTCGGTAGCTTTTAATCAAAGCCCTCCGCTCGATGATCTTTGCACTGAACCTCGGGGATAGGCCAGGCAAGGCGCTACACACTGGAGCCGCTGAACACCACAGCCTGTCTACACGCAGCTTGGAAACTTGGATTCAGGGTCCAAATCCCGACTGAAGGTATTTGGCGTTCTTGTAAACGTAACTGGAAAACGAATCCATGTCAAAACACCGCTCTGTGCACCTGTCTATTGATTTCTATTTGCTCGAATGTGTATGTTTTAAGACATTGCTGCGTAGCTATCACTCCCTTGTTACCGGAGTGGAGGCCGCTCGGCCCATTAAGTCTATGCCAGCTCCCAGAGCGTTCCCGTCCCCTAATTTATTTCCCAGTTCGCCTATTTTTCACGTTCCCGTGGCTTTGCATTAACTCAGCGGCCGCCCACTCGGCTACGGATGATTTACAGTAGGCGATCAAACCGCCAGCGTGTCTACGGGTTGTGAGCTGATCTTTGGCCATCGGCTGTTATTACATGCACGGGGGGGGGGGGGGGGGGTGAAAGATTGCAACCTTCACGTGGTCCGCCCTGTTTCAGTGAATGCAATCAACCTGGCGTGCACAATCAAATAAGATCAAATAAAACAAGCTGTCCTACAACTTTAGGCTGTGCACGCCATACGCAAAAAGAAGACCACAGTCTTCTGCACTACAAGGAATAAAGTTCTAGCCTACCCAATCCTCTAGCTCAAGCCCTCAAATCCTGGCAACATCCCCATAAATCTTTCCATCTTAATAGCATATTTCATTAGCAGATTGAACAAAACTGAACACAACAATTCAAGTGCAGCTTAATATAATTTCCATACTCAATCACCGACTGGTGTTAGCCTGTATGCCAAAAGCCTTTTTCACCAACCTTTCTCCCAGCAATGCCATTATCAGGGAATTGTGTATTCCTCAATCCCTCTGCTCTACAACATCCCCAGACGTCCACCATTCACTGTGAAGGTCCTTCCCTGGTTTGACTTCCCAATATGCAACACATCATACTCATCTGAATTAAACTCCAGAGCCAGTCTTTTCCTGGGAAGAAGGTGTTCTTGAACCTAGAGGGCAAAGTTCTCAGTGCCTATACCTCCTTCCTGACGGTAGCAACAAGGAGAGAGTGTGGCCAGGTTGGTGTGGGTCATTTATGGTAATAGCTGCCTTTTTTGATGCAGCACTTCCTGTTTATCCCTTCGATGGCAGGGAGGTTAATAGCCATGAAGGACCAGGCAATATTACAGCGTCCTTCATTCTAAGGTGTTCAAGTTCGGGCCTTGATGCAACCAGTCATAGCCCTGTCCCACGGTGCGAGTTCATTCCAAGAGCTCACCCATGTTTAAAAAAAATCGAACTTGTGGTAAGCACGGAGAATGTACGCTGGAGCTCGGGGACGTCTCTTAGCGCTAACGGCAGGTACTCGGGAAGACTCGCTAACGGCAGGTAAGCGCGGGAAGACTGGTGAAGATTTTTCAACATGATGAAAAATGTCCACGAGAGCCCCGAGTACCGACGAATGGCCATTACCATAAATCTCCGAGTTCGAATCGGGGCAAACTCGGGAGAACTCTTGGAATGAACTCATACCGTGGGACAGGGGTTTAAGAAAGTGGAGGCATTGATGAGGTTTTCTTGTGATTGCATCCATGTGCTGAGCCCAGGACAGATCTTTAGAAAATTGAAGCTGTTGATTATCTCCACCAAATACTTAGCTCTCCCTTCCTGAAGTCAACAATCAGCTCCTTTGATAGACAAAAAATGCTGGAGTAACTCAGCGGGTCAGGTAGCATGTCTGGAAAAAAAGAATAGATGATGTTTCAGGTCCAGACCCTTCTTCAGCGTTATTCAGAACCTTTATCTTCAGTGCAAACCAGCATCTGCTGTTCTTTCTGACACAATCAGCTCCTTTGTCTTTCTAGCGATGAGAGCAAGATTATTGTTCTGGCACCATTATCAATCTTCCTCCTGTACTCTGACTCATCACAACTCATTATCCATCCAACAATGGTGGTATCACAGTGAATTTTGAAGATGCTGCTGGAGTTGTGCCTGGTTACACAGTCATGACTTCTATTTGGGCTCGTGTGTTTTAATTCCCAAGGCCATATTTTTCCCCAGGTAGAGCTGATCTTCAATGGAATCCACACAAATTGTGGTACGAAACTGACAACGTTTTATTTTTAAACATTGAAGTTGAAAGATATCCAAGGCCAATTCACAGTGTTTGTGAGTGTTAGTAGGGAGCCAATACAATAGTAGGTTCAGTTCTTTAGTAATGTGCTGCTAGTCACTGACATTTTGGCATTGAATAGGGCTTGAGATACTTCTTATAAACTGCATTTTTATTTTGCCATTGCAATTTCAAGTGATTTTGACTAATATGATTTATTTTTCTCCAAGCAGTCCTGTCCTGATTGTGAAGATTTTTTTGAAAAAATGAATAAAAAAGGTATGTATTTTACATTTTCAACATTTTTTTAAGTCACCCATGCATGATTGCATTACTTAGCTTGAGTTGAAATCCAACACTCAAATTACTTGACAAAAACAATGTGAACGTGACTGGTGAAGAGAAAGAAATCTTCTCCCACAGTTGCATGCAAGTAATTTGCTCGAAAGGAGTTGACTCTCCTTCTGGGCGTCTAATGCTTCAAAAAAGAATTGATTATCTAATTTGTGAGTAGGACTGAAATTTTTGGGAGTGGGTAAAACCCTAACTGTCTGCAGTAGCAATTCCAGACTATTCCAACATGGACATTTTATCAGTGCAATGCAACATTAAAACATTAAATGGTTTCTTAATTGAACTGGCATTGTTTACCTTTAGAAGTTTAAAGACTAGTTGCGTCCCCTCCTTGCTTCTCAGGAATGAGTAGGTTTACCTATGATGAGCGTTTGTCAGCACTGGGCCTGTACTCGCTGCAGTTTAGAAGAATGAGGGGGGACCTCATTGAAACATACAGAATGGTGAAAGGCTTGGATAGAATGGATGTGGAGAGGATGTTCCACTAGTTGGAGAATCTAGGACTAGAGGTTATAACCTCAGAATTAAAGGGCATTTTTTCAGGGAGATGAGGAGAAATTTATTTACTCAAACAGTGGTGAATCTGTGCAATTCTTTACCACAGAAGGCTGCGGAGGCCACGTCAGTGAATATTTTTAAGACATAGATAGATTCTTGATTAGTACAGGTGTCAGAGGTTATGCGGAGGGCAAGAGAATGGGGTTAGGAGGGAGAGATAGATCAGCCATGGCGGAGTAGACAATGGGCCGAATGGCCTAATTTACTCCTATCATTTATCTATCTATATATCACTAAAACTCATCTTATTCGTCTGTTCGTGTGCGCCAAAATGGTGCACGATAGCACTACAATTTTTGGCCCACCATTGTCCTAGGATGTAAAAGAAACAAGTTCTGTTTCGATTTCTGTTATATTTTACAAGTTATTGACATTTTAAACTGTACAAAAATCACTTTTCAAACCACTTTTCCACTTTTCCACTTTTCCACTTCCACAGCGTTCAATGTCACAATTATGTTACAATGAGATCCCGAATCCCATTTACATAAAAAATCACAATTAAAAAAAAAAACCCTGTTTTATCAATTCTTCCATTTTCATTAACAGCTAACATTAGGTTATTAGCTTAGGTTATTTTAAAGAAAAATCGTATTTTCATTGTGGGGGGGGGGGGAGTGGGATAGGGGGGAGGTTTCATTTTTTTTTAAATCGCGATTTTCATTGTGGAGGGTAGGTTAGGGGGGAGGTGAGGAGTGGGGGAGCAGGGGGATAGAGCAAGAGGAGGGGGTAGGAAGAGGAGAAGGGTTAGGGGGGAGGGAGGAAGTCAAGAGAGTCAAGTCAAGTCACGAGAATTTATTGTCATGTGTCCCATAGGACAATGAAATTCTTGCTTGCTGTAGCACAACAGAATATTGTAAGCAAAAATACAGAACAGTTCAATTCAATATACACATAAATAAGTGGCTGAGGGTAGGGGAAAGGTGAGGGAAGGAGAGGTGGGGGAGGAGGAGGAGGAGAGGGGAAAGGAGAGGGAGGCTGAAGAGGAGGAGGAGGGAGTGCTGGAGGATGAGTGAGATGCGTTCACATTTATCTTATATTTTACAAGTTATTGCCATTTTGAACTTTAAAAACGTCGCAGTTATGCTCCCACCTGCCGGCTGCGCCTGCGCAGTTGGGGGAGGGTTGCCGTCACTCGCGTCACAACCAAAGATTATAGAGGAGCAAGATAGGCCACTCCTCCGAAATCCAATGGACTGGTGTGTGGTACGTAACGCAACGTCACGGCCGCCATTTTGGCGGACTGCCTCCCTCTGTGTAATCCGCTCCAAAGCTACAGAGCAGTTGCAAGCAAAGATTACAGAGGAGCAAGATGCATTAGAAAGTTACTAGATTTATTTGTAATATATCTTTACTTACCTCTCGATCTCTCTCTCCCCTCTCTTCTCGCATAATCTTTGGTCACAACGGGAACCCGTCAGCCGCGCCTGTGCAGTTGGGGTTTATGAGTCAGTGTTGGAATATTGCCTTGGGGGACAGGTCCAACGGGTTCGCACCTGGTCTAGTAGTATAGTAAACGTGTCTCATTCACCCTGTCTATTTCCCCTCATGATATTAAAGCCCTTTGTAAGATCACTCCTCATCCTCCTAATATAATTAGTTTGGGATCACGATGGCTTATTCCTTGACCTGGCCTTCTGTTCCTTGGGAACTGCACTATCATGAAAGTAAATCATTGAAACACTTTATATTATACTCTGTTCACTCCTTGTGAGTATTTTTTGCACTGATTTCATGTTTTATAATATATTATATTTCTTATAATGTTAACACTTGTTTTATCCGATGAAATACACTTAAAATGATACTACCATGTTTCATAACAGGCGCCCGGTCTTCAGTATTTTACACCGAAAATATGATCAAGGAGGAAGACATTCTCTTTGAGGGGTATTTAACAAAATCACCGCCTCTGCACCAGTTTGAACAAAAGGTACATTCAGAATAATACTTGAAATGTCAGAAATTAGTCTTTGTTTATGCACTCATAAAGATATTGATGGTTTTGCACGTAGAGCTAATTCCTAAACAACAATGCATATAAACATAATGTAATATCGGAAATGTTTACACAAGTTCTTAAATTTAACAATCATTTTGATTTCATAAATGGACATTTCTATAAATGGAAGAAAGCATAATCTTTTATCAACATTTCAACCAATGAACATAGAAAGGGAGTTTGCACGTTCTCCCTGAGACAGAGTAGGTTTTCACCAGGACCTCTGGTCTCCTTCCACATTCCAAAGACATGCCGGTGTGTAGGTTAATTGGCTTCTATAAAATTGTCCATAGTCTGTTGGATAGAACTAATGTACAGGTGAATGTTGGACAGTGTGGACTCAATGGGCCAAAAGGCCCGTTCCCACGCTATATCTCTAAACTAAAGCTAAACTAAATTTAGAAAAGAGCTATTGAAAATTTTGAAGTGTAATGTTCTATTAAACCAAGGCACAACATGTATATAGAAATCAATTTGTTTGATTAGGTTATATATCTGTAGTAGATACACTTTCTTTTAACTTGAGTTGGAACCGCATTACACAGATGTTGATCATAGAGTCATACAGCCAGGAAGCAGGCCCTTCAGTCCAACTTGTCCACACCGATTAACATGTCCCTTCTACACTTCCCAACTGCCTGCGTTTGACTCATATCCCTCTAAACCTATCCTATCTGTGTACCTGACTAAATATTTCTTAAACATTGCAATAGTACCTGCTACAACTACCTCCTCTAAAAGCTCGTTCCATACACCCACCACTCTTCGTGTAAAGAGGTTTCCCCTCAGGGTCTTATTAAATCCTTTCCCCCTTACCTTAAACCTTTGTTCTCAGTTTCTCGATTCCCCTACTCTGGGTAAAAGATTGTAGCTTTACATTGTAAAAAAACTTATTACAGAATAGAAAAAATCAGGAGAATGGCCTGGTATATTACAATAAGTTTTACTTGAATTGTCCAACTTGAGTGAAATTCGGTCTAATTACTTTCTTGAGTTATGTCTGATAATGGAGTGAAGGAAACAGATAAAAATTAGTAAAGTAAAACTTAAATTAATATTATTTCTAACAAATGTCTAAAAATCTCACTTCAAACAAGACACGGGCGATTGATAGAAAATAGAAAACATAGAAAATAGGTGCAGGAGGAGGCCATTCGGCCCTTCGAGCCAGCACCGATAATCATTAACATTGCAATGTAGGTGTAGTATTTCCATTGAATCACAATGTGATTTTCTGTGATAGCTTAAAAACTTTGGTCAATATTTGAAGGTCATGATCTCACACCAGGCATGACTTTTGGTCTGCCAGGCATAAGTGGTCACTGCCCTTCCCTCTGCTTTGAGACTAGGTGCACCTGCAGCAGGCATCTCAAAACATGTGAAAAATACTAACAATGCTATCTCTACAAAATCCTCCTAATTCACCAACAGGATGAGTGAACCGATGTCAGCATCCTTTCCCAGCCACATGGCCAGCATAGAGGCCCATGTGACACAAAGTCAACTGCATTGGGCTGACCATGTCACTTGCATGCTTGGTACCAGTCTCCCAAAACAGACCCTCTATTCCGAGCTCTATAGGGAGAGATTATCATGCAGAAAATTGTGAAAGATTCAAGGGTGTGCACAATGTTTCCTTGAAGTTCAACATTCCTGCTGAATGCTGACAATCCCTGGCCTACGGCCACCCAAATTGGAGAAGGATGACGTGGTCTCCTCAAGGTATGCCTACTTTGAAGAAGTTTTCCAGCTCCACTGCCAGTGACTCCTACACATTCCTCCCCTTTGCTAAAAACCAGCGTCTGCAGTTCTACAGTATGTTGCTACTCCCTATCTGCCACCTTCTGCCCATCTGTGGAACGGTCCATAGTTTCAAAAATGGGGTTCATCACCCACTTAAGAACTCATAAAACCAGAGTGAAAGCTAGTCATTCTCAATACAAGGGGACTACCTAAGAACGGGAACTATTGCACAAAAATATGAACCCGTAGGATCTATTTACTTCAACATGATGTAAAATTTGCATTTACCAAAATAAATCTTCATGACATATCCTCATGGGTACTGGCCTGTTAGCACAATGCTACCAACCGACCACACGTATTTAAAAATTGTATTTATATTGTGATTATTCTTGGTGTTGGTTTGGTAGTATTCAGAAAAAACGTTTTTATTTTCTCAGAAATCATGGAAAAGGCGATATTTTGTGCTGGGAAAATCAAAAGATGAATACTTCTTGTTTTACTTCATAAAAAAAGAATCAAGCAGGAAATTACCTTCACGTGGAGAAATATCTATAAGAAAGTAAGAACACTGCATTCCTTAATTCATTTTTGGTTCTTTTTCATGCACTGAAGGTCTCCAGTTGTTTTACACAATATATCTATGCAGAGTTTTCTTTGGAATAATTTGCCTGGCTAATTAAACTACTTTTGCAAAAAGAGAGCAATATTAAAGGCACTGCTAACTTTGTGTTAGTTGAGAATGGTACCTCAAACAATTTTCAATATGTCAGCCACAAATCTGATCTACCTAATATTCACACTGCAAAGGGCGCAATACGAATTTATTTGCTCCCAGTATACTCATGAATCTTGTGGAAAAACCTCAGAGCCTGAGGAAAGGACATGGCCTACTGGTACCCAATGATGACATTGAATGGTCGTAAAAAAAGCTGAAACCAATAGGGGCCAGTGGGAAATGGCTGTGTCACACGTAATGTGGACTTGCATACATCGGCGAGACCAAACGTTGACTGGGCGATTGTTTCGCTGAACACATTTTCTCAGTCCGCCTGAACCTACCTGATCTCCTGGTTGCTAAACACTTTAATTCTCCTTCCCGTTCCCACACAGACCTCTCTGTCCTTGGTCTCCTCCATTGTCAGAGTGAGGCTAAATGCAAATTGGAGGAACAACATTTCATATTTCGCTTGGGCAGCTTACAGCCCAGTGGTATGAATATTGATTTAT
This sequence comes from Raja brachyura, assembly GCA_963514005.1. Next base: position 32,380,246 of record OY740795.1, on the reverse strand, counting down.
CTAACTTCAGGTAGTCCCAGCATTCTCTCTCTCTCTATCCCTCCTCCACCCAAGTCGCACTAGCTTCTCGTTTTCACCCAACAAACAACTAACAATGGCCTGTTTCCTTTGTAATTGTTACTTTTTTGCATATCTTTCATTCATTGTTCTTTATCTCTCGACATCATCGTCTATATCTCTTGTTTCCCTTATCCCTAAGCAGTCTGAAGAAGGGTCTCAACCCAAACATCACCCATTCCTTCTCTCCAGAGATGCTGCCTGTCCTGCTGAGTTACTCCAGCATTTTGTGTCTATCTTCTTAATACAAATCAAGGTTGCTGTGGTTATCGAAAATCAGATAACATTACTTATGTGCAGAATTTCTCTGGGTGTGAAGCTGACTCAATCTCTTTTTGTTGTTTCATTCACGCCCATTTGTCTGTGACTAGTTCAGGAATAAGCTACTGTAGACAGCACAATACATGTGGCAGAATCTAGGTCTAGAGGGCATAGCCTCAGAATTAAAGGGCGTTATTTTAGGAAGGCGACGAGGAGAAATGTCTTTAGTCAGCAGGTGGTGAATCTGTGCCACAGATCTTTGCTACAGAAGGCTGAGGAGGCCAAGTCAGTGGATATTTTTAAGGCAGAGATAGATAGATTTTTGATTAATACAGGTGTCAGAGGTTATGGGGGAAAAGGCAGGAGGATAGGGTTAGGAGAGACAGATCAGCCATGATTAAATGGCGGAGTAGACTTGATGGGCTGAATGGCCTAATTCTACTCCTATCACTTATGAGCTTATGACAATACCTTCTTAAAACATACAGATTTGGGCTGATATGTGACAAATCACATCTGGCTAAAGAAAACCCAATCTACTATTCTTAGCCTTCATTGTTGGCATTATAAGCAATCATTCTTCCATCAGTGTCCCTGGAGACAACATTGATCATAACCCAGTAGGTTTTCTCCATTTCAACATGGAAACTCTTGCCCTCTCAAATTCTCTGTCACTTAAAAATCGAAATCAACAGAATACTTAGCTTTAAGCTGGAATGGTGCAGCTCCAATGGAAGTTGGGATTTGTCTTTAACATTTCATAACTGCTTTTACTTGTTAACCCGTAATTAATGCATTCAATAACGATAATACTTCATATAAATTTGAATTTCCAGCTAGCCTTCAATATATTCCTCTTTATTTAAATAGAATTACAGAGTTGTGCATCAGACCAGAATACCATCCCAATTGGAATATGCTTCAGAAACTTTTTTCAATCTACTCTTCTGAAAACGTTATTCTTGTGCAGACAGAAGAAAGAGGATACTTTTTTATTGGAGAAGGGTGAGTATGCAGGACTAAAATATTTACATTTGGTGTTCTAAATATCAACAAATGATGAATATTTTGAGTGAGAAATCACAGTATACCTATGATTATCTAAATACACTGAACAGAACACCCTTGGGATTAATATCCTGAAACATACGTGAGTTGCAATTAAACAGAGGCACTAATAAATTACATTGCACAGTCTTTGTTCCTCTCTATCTCCTGTTAGCTCTCCAGGGACTTCTAAATATGATAGTGAAAACAGGCCCACCACATGTTGTAGGGATTAAAAACTTCCTTCATCTTCAAACCCTCTGAGGCAAGAAAACTAAACTAACGTGGAGCCAAGAAGTAGCAATGTTACAAAATTTTGAGATTTAAAAAATCAAGTCTGCAATTTATCCCATCAGATAAAGCATAACAAGAAGTTTCATTTGACACCTAATTTACTTTCATATCTTCAGTATTAAGAAAGTTATGGCCATTTTCATGCTCGGAAATGAGTATCTTGCTTCCCATTGCCTTTCAATTGACTTAACTCAAAAGCTGTGATCTGGAAAAATTAAAAGCCCATAACTTTATTAAAAATTAAGAGAACTCAATGAAATTTTCAGTCATTATAGATTGAAGCATTCTGAAACAAATATTAAACAATCTTACTTGGATTACCTGAAATTAAAGTATATAATTAGTTAGTTATCTAATTGTAGCTAATTACAAAATTCAATGAGTAGATCTAAACATCTATCAATTTCTTAAGAAAAGATAAACTTTTTTTTAATTGCCTAAGTGTCCAAATAACATTCACACAATAATCCACAATATAACATAATTTTTAAATCTCATTTTCATGAATTTCTGGGCCAAATGGAAGGATTTTAGTGTTTTATGCCTGTAAATTAATGGCCATTTAAATCAACTAGCGAGTGGGTTTTAGTAGAATGCGGTGGATTGGAACGTTGCGGTTAGCGGTGAAGTCGGGGGGAAAAATACTGGGGGTTCATACATTTTTTGGGGACCCCATTTCGCAACATTAAAATAGTATTTATGCCTCCCAAAAAACCAACTTTTAATATAAAAATAAAGTATTTACCTTTTTTTCTCCCCTACGGAAAATGCTTCCGGTGGTCTGCGGTCACGGCTTTTGAAGGTGATTTTTAAATTACTCTAGTTAACAAATAACTTAGAGTAATTTAAAAATACCTTAATGGATGAAATGTCGGAGCGATTTTTCTTCCGCAATTAAATCGCCCGACATTCATCGATTATCCTGGTCTGGTGAAAATCGGCACTTTAAGCCCGCCCCCCTCTGAAAGGCGCTAAAGTCGCGCACACGGGGAGCGGCAGAAGTGCAGCGCCGCTCAAGGTAAGTTTTGTAACATACCTACAAGAAGTAGCTAAATAATTGATTTAATATCCCATGCTTTGAAGAAAAGTATAAGAATGACAAATACTAAAATGAAAATATGTGCAATAAAAAGAATAAATGAAGTGAATGTGTTTTATCCTGAAATGAACTAATGTGAAGCAGGGTTCCGACTGGAAAGGAGACTGAAGAAGGGTCAAACCCAAAACATTACCAATCCATTCCTGCCACAGATTCTGCCTGACCCACTAAATCACTCCAGCATTTTGTGTTTTGCTCAAGATTACAGAATCCGAAATTCCTTATAACTTTCCAATCTAAAGCAGGAATTGATTAGGACACGATAGTTAATTGCATCTTAATAATTTTTGGAGCAATTTATCAATTGATCAAATTCAAGGAATACTTTGGAAGGCAAAGGATTTCTTAAAATATTAACAAGAAGTAATTTTGAGGGTGTTCCTCACTTTATATTTGTTTGGAATTTTACAGTAAATGTTTGTTTTTCTGCCTAGTAATTTAAATGCTAAGAAGACAAATGAGTGGGTTGTCTACCCATGCCTATAATTTTTAGACTTTAGTGATACGGAATGGAATCAGGCCCTCTCGACCCACCGAGTCCGTGCTGACCAACGGTCACCTCACACACTAACACTGTCCTACACACGAGGGCCAATTTACAATTCACAGAAGCCAATTCACCTAAAAACCTGCATGTCTTTGGAGTGTGGGAGGAAACCGAGCACCTGGAGAAAACTCACCTGGTCATAGGGAGAACGTGCAAACTCTACCCGTAGTCAGGATCGAACCCGAGTCTCTGGCACTCTAAGGCATCAACTCTACCACTGCATAACCGTGCCGCCCTTTTGGTGGCTAAAAAGTGTAAGGGATAATCAGATAAGATCGTCATCAAGAATGCTTGTTCATCTTTTTGCATTGCCCTCTTTCAGAAGCTCTGATCTCAGCAGCTCATGGTGGGAATTGACAACAGATGAACAGAGTTAGATTCATAGAGTCGCACTTATAGAGTCATAGAAATTGGCCCTTCAGCCCAACTTGTCCATGCAGACCAAGATGTTTATCTGCACTAATCCAATTGGCCTGCATTTGTCCCATATCCATTTAAACCTTTTACTACCCATAGTAAAAGCTATTTTAAATAGCTATTGAAGGTTGTAATTGACCTCCCTCTACTCTGACAGCTCATTCCATATGCTCACTATTTTCTGAGTTAAAAATTTGTCCCTTATCCTTTAATTCCTTCCCCTTTCAACTTAAACCTATTAAGTTATAGACGCTGCTATTCAGGGACCAGGACTATCTCACTTTCCCCTTTCTATGCCCCTCACGATTTTATAAACTTCTGTAAGGTCACCCCTCTGCCTCCTTCAATAAAGAGAAATGGAAGCATGGTGCTACAACGGCAGAGTTGCTGCCTTACAGCACCAGAGACCCGGGTTCAAACCTGACTCCAGGTGCTGTCTGTACGAAGTTTGTACGTTCTCCCTGTTACCGCATGGGTTTTCTCCGGCTGTTTCAGTTTCCTCCCACAATCCAAGACGCACAGGTTTGCAGGTTAATTGGCTGTGGTAGAAAATGTAAATTGTCCCTAGTGCGTAGGATAGCGGTAGTGTACAGGGTGATCATTGGTCGGCGTGGACTCAGTTGGCCGAACGGCCTGTTTCCATGCTACATCTCTAAAGTTTAAAAGAGTCCTAACCCATCCAGTCTTTCATTATAGCTCAAGCCCTCAGACCTGGGGTAACAACCTAGCTTAATGATATCCTCCCTTAGCATGGTGACCAGAACTGCACATAGTACTGAAAGTGTAGTTGAGCTAATGATTTGTACAACTGTAATGTGATATCTCAACTACTATAGTCATTGCCTCTGCCGGTAAAGGCGGGCATACAATATGCCTTCTTCACTGCCAGCGTCACCATTTCAGGGAACTATGTGGTGCCCCAAGGTCTCACTGTTTAATGGTTCAATCAATGCTACTTTATTGTCACATGTATGTAGGTAGAGTGAAATTCCTTTTTTGCGCACAGTTCAGTAAAAATCTTAATGTACATAGGCACAATCATAACAAGTACAAGAGTGTAGAAATAATAGATTACACTGAGATAGCACACAAGAGTCCAATATCATTTCCCAGGATTCTGCGTATTATTGTGTATGTCCTGACCTGCTTTAACATCCCAAAATACATCATATTGTACTTGCCCGAGTTAAATTCCATTTGCCATTCCTTTACTCCATTTTTCCAGTTTTTCAAACCCTACACAGGCAGCAAGCAATCCCAGGGTACACATCCAGAATTACAGTAACAGAAAAATACGTTTGTAATTGTGGAAAAAAAAACATTGGAGGTCCACACAATCTTCTGTTGGCTAAACTTTATAAGTTTAAATGTCTCGTAAAGTTGCAAGAATACTGTCAATTAACCAAGTTGTGAGATTGACCAGATAACATGTGTGGAATATATTACATGTGCAAATGGTGAACATTTCCTCCAGAATTTACTCTTTTTATTGTGTTCTTTCCTCCTCAGAAATGCTATAGAATCACTGCACAGCGTAATCGCAAATCTGCGTCAAGGCTTTCCATCTGAAAGCATAAGTCAGGTAATGAAACATTGACATTATCATCAAAAATATATAATTATCATGATGCATGCAAAACAAACTGTGGCATGGATAGGGTAGACAGTCAGAACCTTTATTTTCTTTGGGTAAGACTGGAGGGCATAGCTTTAAGGTGAGAGGGACACCGTTTAAAGCAGATATGAGGGGAAAAATGTTTTTACACAGCGAGTGATGTTTGGAATACATGGGTGTGGGTGGAGGTTGTGGAGGCAGATACAATAATCACATTTAAGAGGCTTTCAGATAAGCACACGGACATGCAGGAAATAGTGGGATATAGGTCACCTGCAGGAGAAGGGGAGTTTAATTTGGCATCATGTTCAGCATGGATATTGTTGGCCGTAGCCCCAGTTTCTGTGCTGTAATGTTTGATGTCCAAGCTTTCAAATGTACACTTGCATTAGAATTAGCCAAACAGCATTTCAAATGTGGCACTTGCTTTCACAACGTTTGCAACATGTATCTATCATCTAGTAAATACTGGTAGTTGACTGAATTATTGGTTAAAACAAATTGAATCTGTTTTCATACCAAAGCTCTGAGATGTAATTTTGAATGCAGGTAACACCTTGTCCAGAAAAGCATAGTTCGAGTTATGTGATTCTACTGTGTCCTATACTACTGACAAATCAATAATTGAACCAGTCAACTTATTGGATGCATGGTTTTCAAAAGTTAAATACTTATTGTTTCTAGAATACTTCCATTGAACTTGTGAAAACTGAGCCGAACCAACAACGAGACGTTTCCTCATGGACCAAAGCCGAACCAATTTACGCCTCAATCAAAGAAGTGCTCCTGGAAGCAGAGGTAATACAGAGTAATCATAGGCAGCATTTGAACTGCATTGCAGGACGATGATGGGAGTGGGGAAGGAAATACACACACAATAAAAAGCACCATGTATCTCAATGTTGAACGGTAACATTAACGCTATTCCGTTAAACATATATATAAAGTAATTGAATAACTAGAGTTGTAAATTTGATAACATTACCTTAACAGCATGTATGACGTTCAGGTGAAAGTTCAGGGGGAGGGCTAGTGATCTAATTAAAGTATTTAAAACTGAACGTTTTTGAAAGAGCAGGCTCCCTGTGTGTCATAGAGTCATACAGTATGGAAACAGGCCATTCGGCCCAACTTGTCCATGCTGACCAAAGTGCCCCATTGAAGCCAGTAGCATTTGTCCTATATCCCTCTTTCCTATCCCTATACCTTTCCAAGTGTCCTTTGAATTCTGTTATTGTACCTGCCTTAACTACCTTCCGTAGCATATCATGCTTCAATTACCTGGCTTGTTCTATATACCCACCACCCTCCAAGTGAAAAAGTTCTTATTAAATCTTTCCCCTCTCACCTTAAATCTACTGTATGTCCTCTGATTCGTGATTTCCCTGCTCTGGGTAAAACACTGTGCATTCAGCCTATTTATTCTGAAGTACTTTTCACTGCAGAGAAAATAAACCTACACAGTAATCATCAAAAACTCACATCGGGAATTCCGATTAAGCATTGTTACCCAGAGTAATGCAAATATAAAATTTCATGCCAGAGGGATTGGTTGAGAAGAACATTAAAGGACAAATTGGTTTAGAATAAGAGGGTGGTGGGAATAGAGGGGAGGCTATAGAGTTATGAGGAAAGATACAAGAAGTTTTGAGTGTCATAGTCATAGATTGTCATGGATTAGTTGAGTCAAAAGTTCCTTTTGTGTTATAAAATCTATATGTAGTAAATAGATATTTTGAGAATGCCTCAAAAACCAATTACCATTTCATATAGAACATTTGGATGGTTTTATTTAGAGGGCAGCACAGTGACGCAACGGTAGAGTTGCTGCCTTACAGCACCAGAGGTCGTGTTTTGATCCGGGCTACGGGTGTTGTCTGTATGGAGTTTATACATTCTCCCTGTGACCCTGTGGGTTTTCTCCAGTTGCTCCACTTTGTAGGTTACTTGGTTTCAGTAAATTGACCCTAGTGTGTAGAATGCGAAACTGGCATAACGTGGAACTAGTGTACGTGTGATCGTTGGTCAGCATGGACTCGTTGGGCCGATGGGTCTGTTTCCACACTGTATCTTTAAAATGAACTAAAAATATGCAATTTTTATTAATTTAGTGCATTTCCTGTACAATTGTTCAAAATTAGTTAAAGAAAATTCCAGTAGTGTATTTCACTGTTTTGAAATTTGTTTTCCATCGTATTCAGTTGAATGGATTTCCAAAGCATATTTCAGTAATTGAGCGAACATTTCTAGTCATGTGCCTTGCTAAACCAAACAATTAGAACATTTGTCCAGGGAAAATAGTATAAAATAACAACATTAACGTGTTCTCCACTACAATTACACTTCATGGATTAGCTTTATGCAGTTGTAATGATGTAAACAATTTCTAAATCATGAGAACAAGAACTGAGGTTGACAAAAAAGTTTCAATAGCTGATTAAAAGGTGGAATCTAATGCACCTCTGCATTTTGATGCCAAAAGGATAGCCACTACAAGTTTGTCTACACTGATTCATGCCATACACTTTAAAACAACAGTATTAGAACACTAACTGTTGTCTGCATTTATGTTGTGTGTTGTGGACAGATTGCTATCACCAATTGTAGATAGATATCACCAAGATAATAAAAAAGGCCAAATTGTGAATTTATCTCACAGACCAAAATGATCTTTGACAGCGAATTATTGAGACGGCCTAATTTGAAATACCTCCATGCATATGAACATGGACATTTTTGTTCAACAGATTGAGCGGTCATAACTTATTGTAACCGGGACGAGGCAGCACTGTGGCACAACAGTAGAGTTGCTGCCTTACAACTCCAGAGACCCAGGTTTAATCCTGATTATGGGTACTGTCTATACGGAGTTTTATGTTCTCCCTGTGACCACGTGGGTTTTGCTCCCACATTCCAAAGGCGTACAGGTTTGTAGGTTAACTGGCTTTGGTAAATTGTAAATTGTCCCAAGTGTGTCGGATAGTGCTAGTGTATGTGGTTATCATTGGTCAGGGTGGTGGGCCGAAGAGCCTATTTCCACGCTGTATCTCAAGTCTAAAGTGCACTACTGACTAGGGTCCTTCCGCTGCTGGACATGGGGGGCAGGGTGTGGTGGAGACGCCTCTCAAAATAAAGGAAAGGATTCCACACCAGTGGGCCACATGAGTGGCAAGGGTGGGGGATAAATTTGTATAATTTGTGTAAACATTATTAAATGCATGTATAGCCTCTGCAAAAGTTGAATGGAATCTTGTTAGGATTATGTATTGGATATATTTATTTCTTGAATAAAGTATATTTTGAAATTAAAAAAAAAAATCTAATGCTTTGAAAGTGAAATTGATAGATGTGGTGGAAAGTATTGAAATCATAATAATAATATCTTTTATTGTATCATGAGGCAACATATCTGACAGTAAAGCCATTTTGAGCTGACCTGGTGCAGGAAGCATATAAGATGCTACAGATTTGACTGCATTTGATGGACGATCAGACTTTATTAACCGATTACCAATGTATCTTTGTTTACAGGCTAATAAACAAGAAAGTGCCACGTCATTTGTCGAACATACATTCTCAGAAACGACAGAAGACAGTTATGATTTGCACACCCAGCTCCCCCACAGGTTGTCACAGGTAATATTCATGTCTTCATTATAAAGTGTTGCCACCCCAATAGAAGTGCTGCTTCATGACTCTAGTTCAACACCATTTCTTTGCGATTTTCCCCTTGAGTACCCTGTCTTCTTCCCAAATCTTTGAGCGTGATGTGATATGTTATTTGGCCACTGTAAATTGCTCCTGGTAGAGGTGACTGGTGGGACCTGCATCAAATTGTTGCAAATTTGTGGAGAATAACATAGCATTAGTGTAAATTACTGTTTGACGATTGGCATGGACTTTTTAGTTTAGTTTTGAGATACAGCGAGGAAACTGGCCCTTCCTCCCACTGAGTCCACACTGACCAGCGATCCCCGTATACCAGCACCATCCTACATACTAGGGACAATTTACAATTTTTATCTCAGCCAATTAACCTACAAACCTGGGAGGAAATCGGAGAACGCGGAGAAAACCCACGTGGGCAGGAACAGGGAAAATTTACAAACTCCCGACAGACAAAACCATAGTCCGGATCAAACCCTGGTCTCTGGAGCTGCAAGGCTACTGCTGCATCACTGTGCTGCTCTTGCTGAGCCAAATGGCCTGTTTTCTCTGCTGTATACATTATGATGACTCATTGAATTTTGTTCAATGTGAGAGCACATTAGAAAAGCATCCGGCTGCCCCTTGACCACCAAGGTACGAGTTAGGACAAGATGATGTCAACAGCCCTAGGCTACAGCATTTCTCCTTTTCCATTCGTCCCTAAAATAATCAACTATGAAGATTTCAGTAAAGCATCACATTAAGTCCCTTATCGTTAAGCCGAGTGAGCAGCCTTACAGAATTTGCCTACTACACGGTCTCTGCAGCTTCAAATCCATTGACTTCAAATGTGTTGCCATCTCGAACTCAGCAGTACAGACCATAACTGAAATCATCTCCTATTCACCCAACACCACATCATTTTGCCTTACGTTGGCTCTCTTTTAAGCACTATCTTGATTTTCAAATTCTCAGTCTAATTTTCAAATTCTTCCATTGCCTCACCTCACTCTATCTCTGCTAATTTTGCCCTTAAATTTAATCTCCAAATTTAACACTCCCAATACTGGAGACCTTGCATACAACTATCAAGACTCTAGATGCTGAAACTCACTGCCTCATGCCTTTCTCTGTTGAAATGCTCCCTAAAATCCATCTCTTTTGCTTATCCACCCGAATATTTCCTTCAATGACATAAAGCCTACAATTTTGCCTCACTACGTTCTACGTGAATGAAAGATGCATCTCTGTCGTACTTCAGTGATTTATTTGAATTCTGTCAACGATGTTGCAGAAAAAGGCGAAGTGGAAACATGCTAATAATATTGATATCGGCAACATTGTGACAAGAACAATAAGTTGTTTCATTCAGTTTTTATCATTTGCAGCCTACACGACACCTGGACAATCAGGAGAAGCCACGTAGTTATTCACTGCCAGACACGTCATGTCCCATCTACGATGTACCCAGGAAGATTTTATTTGAAGTAAGTTTATCTGAGATTTTTAATAATAATTATTGCTGTTTACCTACTAATATATTTATTTTACACTGCTAGTTTGCTGACATATTAGTTAAGTTACTGAACTAGTACCAAGGACATAAGTCATTTATTTTAATTTATTTTCAGCCAGTCAAATGAAAAAAAACCTTGCATTGTTAGTTTAGTTTAGTTTAATGTCACATGTACCGAGGCACAGTGAAATGCTTTTGTTACGGGCTATCCAGTCAGCAGAAAGGCGATACGTGATTACAATCAAGCCATCCACAGTGTACAGACAGATATAAAGGATATAACATTTAGGGCAAGGTAAGGTCTGATTAAAGATATCTCTAATCAGATAGATGGTAGTTTAGTTGGTGATAGGATGGTTCAGCTGCCTGATAACAGCTGGGAAGAAACTGTCCCTGAATCTGGAGGTGTTCACACTTCTATTCCTCTTGTCTGATGGTAGAGGGGAGAAGAGGAAGTGAGCAGGATTTGACTCATCCTTGATTATGCTGATGGCCTTGCCGGGGCAGTGTGGAGTGTAGATGCAGTCAATGGAAGAGAGGTTTGCTTGCATATGATCACAATTCTCTGCAATTTTTTGCGGTCTTGGATGGAGCTGTTCCCAAACCATGTTGTGATGCATCCCGATAAAATGTTTTCTTCGATGCATCAGTAGAAGTTGGTGAGTGTTGTTGGGGACATGCCGATTTCCTAAGCCTTCTCAGGAATTAGAGGTGTTGATGTGCTTCCTTGGTCATTGGTTTAATATGGCAAGTCTAGGACAAGTTGCTGGTGATATTTACTCTTCAGAATTTGTAGCTTTCAACCTTCTCTACTTTGGGGCCGTCAATATATGTGTAACGTTTCTTTTCCTGAAGTCGATCACTATCTTGTTTGTCTTGCTGACATTGTGAGAATGGTTGTTGTTTTGCCACCAGGTTACGTAATTCTCAATCTCCTTCCTATACTCCGTCTCATTGTTATTTGATAACTGACCCGCTGCGTGGTGTCATCCGTGAATTTGTAAATTGAGTTGGATTTGTACTTGGCCTCACACTCGTGGGTGCATCAGGAGTAAAGGGACGGAGGTTGTTATTGGTGATGGTAATAGACAATAGGTGCAGGAGTAGGCCATTTGGCCCTTCGAGCCAGCACTGCCATTCAATGTGATCATGGCTGATCATCCCCAATCAGTACCCTGCCTTCTCCCCATATCCCCTGACTCCGCTATTTTTAAGAGCCCTATCTAGCTCTCCCTTGAAAGCATCCAGAGAACCTGCCTCCACTGCCCTCTGAGGCAGAGAATTCCACAGACTCACAACTCTCTGTGAGAAAAAGTGTTTCCTCGTCTCCGTTCTAAATGGCTTACTCCTTATTCTAAAACTGTGACCCCTAGTTCTGGACACCCCCAACATCGGGAACATGTTTCCTGCCTCTAGTGTGTCCAAGCCCTTAACAATCTTGTATGTTTCAATTATGTTAATGGTGGCTCTGAGACAGGCATGTGCCGTGAGTAATTACTCAAGGTAGGCAGTCAGTCGGCTTTAAAAAAATTATTAAACCGCCCATGCCCAAAACAGTACCAATTCAATTTGCCCAAGGCTTCCCAGTCTCCTTTATTCTTAATTACTGAATGGGTGGGGGGTGAAGGGTGATGGCAGGTGGAGAGATGGTGGGAAAAACTGCCCAGGAAAAGATGAATCAGTTGTCATCTAATTGAATGACAACACTTGTTCAAGGGACCAATTGGGGAGCAGAGTTCCATTCACAGCTTGTGGAGAGTCTGTGCCAAGGGTAAAGTTGCGGGGAGGGCAGGAGTGTTGAGAAGGAGGGGGTCGGGGATAATGCCAGTAATTCACTCACCGCTGCCACAGTGCTCCGGGCACGGAGCCACCGCATTGTAGCCGAGGATAGAAGCAGCTCGGGTAGCTGCGATTGGCCGCCAGGACCCAACAGCAGAACTGGCCGCCACTTCAGCGCCTTCTCTGCTGGCCCGCTCACTTCTGGCAGTGCTCTCCGTCTGAATACCTCTCACCTGCCGCTCGCCGACTTCGCTCATGTCAGCCGCTTCCTGCATGTCCTTAAATTCCCACAGCCGAGTAACCTCAATCGCGCTGTCGGAATTTAAGGATTTGCGGGAAGCGGCTGACATGAGTGAGGCCAGCAAGCGGCAGGAGAGAGGTATTTAGATGGAGAGCTGCCAGAGGTGAGCGGGGGCCGGCAGAAGGCGGTGAGGTAGCGGCTGGTTCCGCTGTCCGGTTCGGCTGCTCGCAGCCACTTGAGCTGCTTGCCTCCCCGGCCACAATGCGGTGGCTCCGTGCAAGGAGCGTCGCAAGTAGCATGATCCCGATCTCCTCCTTCACAACATTCGTGCCCGCCTCGCAACTTTACCCCGGGCCAGACTCCCCAAACGCTGTGAAAGGAGCTCTCCCCCCACATCCTGGGAAATACGGTATTTAAAAACATAAAGTACCAAGAAATGTACTTAACACATTATTGGTACACAAACTCCATTCTTCCTTCCCTGTTTCCTAAGATAAACTTCAAATAATGACAATCCATATTTGATAACCCCGCCAAGAAGCTAGCGCTGCACCTGCGCAGTGCTGCAAAGGCAGAATTTCAGCTGCCTTCAGCCCCACTTGTCATTGATGGCTTGAAGCAGCGCTGACGGCAGCTGGGCTGCACAGACCTTTGTGTGTTACAAGTGCTGCGGATGAAAGGCATGGAGAATTATGCCTACCTAAGAGATCGATAAGAGAGTCAGGGTAGGCAGTGCCTACCTTGCCTACCTTGACGGTACGTGCCTGCTCTGAGACTCTTGGATTGTTGTGAATGGCTAACCAGCTTATAAACATGCTCAAAGGAAGGACACCTGCGATCCTTACCTGATCCAGTCTATTTGTAACTCCACCCCACCGATCTAGTTTTTTATGTAGTTGGAGATTTAAAACATTTTGTGTTTGAATATGCAATATGGCTCTTTTCTTAATTAACTTTTATAAGCTAATGTTTTTTTTTTAAACAAATCTAGAATTGGAGAAGTAAGAAAGTAGTCTCTGCTGACTCGGGGATCTATGAGTTCATGGCCGCAACGTGAGTATAACAAATTTGAATGGCAGCCTAATAGACAAAAGTATACTGAAAGATAGTATATTGAAAGATAGCTTTGAAGAGTACCTTTCTCTCATAAATTGCAAGCCTCTTGTATTATAGATTGTGTAGAGAGTTGATCCAAATGTGTTTTGTAACTTTCATAAAGATTCTGTTTCAAATTGCCTGATAGGCCAGAAATGTGACTACTCTGTACCTATTCTTTATGATGTCCAAACAGCATCTTTCCCAAACTTGCCTAACCTGTTGGAAGCTTAAGTTCATTATAAACTGAAAGTGGACCTTCTGCCCTCTTGGTAAAAATCTACAAAATCACAATGTAGTGGCCATACTTTGGAGTTTGCATGTTCTCCCTGTGAAATCTGAGGAAAGACATCCTTGCCATAGAGGGGGTACAGAGAAGATTCACCAGACTGATTCCTGGGATGTCAGGACTTTCATATGAGGAAAGATTGGATAGACTCGGTTTGTACTCGATGGAATTTAGAAGATTGAGGGGGGATCTTATAGAAACCTACAAAATTCTTAAGGGGTTGGACAAGCTAGATGCTGGAAGATTGTTCCCGATGTTGGGGGAGTCCAGAACAAGGGGTCACAGTCTAAGGATAAGGGGGAATTCCTTTAGGACCGAAATGAGGAAAACATTCTTTACACAGAGAGTGGTGAGTCTCTGGAATTCTCTGCCACAGAAGGTAGTTGAGGCCAGTTCATTGGCTATATTTAAGAGGGCGTTAGATGTGGCACTTGTGGCTAAAGGGATCAGGGGGTATGGAGAGAAGGCAGGTACGGGATACTGAGTTGGATGATCAGCCATGATCACATTGAATGGCGGTGCAGGCTCGAAGGGCCGAATGGCCTACTCCTGCACCTATTTTCTATGTTTCTATGTTTCTATGAAAGTGTGGGTTTCCTCCAGGAGTGCTCCAATTTTCTCCCACATCCCAAAGACATATGGAGACATTGGCCTCTATAAAATTGCCCCTCCTATACAGGAAGTGAATGAAAAACATAGAACTAGAATGACTAGGTAGTCAACAGGTCTTGGCGGGCCGAAGGGTCTGTTTCCATGCAGTATCTTCAAACTCTAACCTAAAGTTAGTATCTACGTGAATGGTACAGCTGGGTGTGGGGGGGGAGAAATTGTTGAGAATGCAGGAAGAGCAGGTTACAGGGATAAGCAGTGGTGGAGTGACGTTGATCTGTGAGATTTGATGGGCTAAAACGTCCTTCCATGTCTGGAGAATTATGACCATAAATGCTGAATAAGTTATAACTGTAAGCTTGGCACTCATAAACAGCATCCAGTACCTGTGGAGGTTACATCTGGCACTGGATTCTTACTCTATCAAGCTTTAAAATAAAAATATTACATTCGGAACCATGATGGCATTGTGCTGCAGTGAGTGTTGGGAAATGTATGCGCATCAGCAGGCTGCTGTGAGAATCGCTTTCCTAAATCTTTTAAACCACCTGCCAGATTTGACGGAATTGAGATCTCATTGAGAAGTTCATAAGTGATAGGAACAGCATTGAGCCATTCAGCCCATCAGGTTTACTCTACAATTCCATCATGGCTGATCTATCATTCCCTCTCAACCCCATTATCTTGTCTTCTCCCCATAACTCCTGACACCTTCACTAATCAAGAATCTGTCAATGTCCGCCTTAAAATTATCTATTGACTTGGCCTCCACAGCCGTCTGTAGCAATGAATTCCACAGATTCACCACCCACTGACTAAATAAATTCCTCCTCATCTCCTTTCTAAAGACATTTCCTTTTATTCTGAGGCTATGGCATTGGTCCTAGACTCTCATCCTTTTCGCATTGACTCTAGCCAGGCCTTTCACTATTTGGTAAGTTTCAATGAGGTTATCCCATATCTTTCTAAATTCGAATGAGTGAAGACTGACTAAAAGTATGTTAGAAATAAGTATTCATACATGAATTCCTTATTGCATTATACTCATTTAAAAAAAAACTAAAAATGGGAAATTATGTGTTTGGTAATTTATTATTTTCCATTTTTTATTGCAGTAAAGACCTGTGTGGTTCAGCTTCATCAATTGACTGCTCTGCATCTTCTGAGCATTTACTTGAAGACAATAATATGGCAAAGTATGTACTTCTAGCATAAATATGCGAGAATTTAGCACCAACCTTAAGCTTCAGTTTATCTTTGATGTCAATTTATCTCACTAAGTACACCTTCCCCGTTCTCCATTCTACTTCTTCTGCTAGTCATATGCAATCTTAATACTTCCAAACCCTAGTAAATATTTAACTGCGATAAAAGGTACCATCTAGTCAGTGTTCACTCTGCTCAGATGAGCAACTCCGTTTATTGGAGAATTGCCAATCTGCCTTCAGTTTAGTTTCAGGCCGATGGGAAAAATATTTCAGACAAAATTTCTAAAGTGAAAATGCATTTGAAAAGCAAAGGGCAGCTATTATTACATTATGCATATAGTGGATGGATCTCAGGATAAAGTTCCATCTAATTCTGCTAAATTGTCTTGATAGCTTTACAACAATTTTAGTATATCTGAAAAAGAAACATGAAATGAACTTTAAACTTTGAGATCAAAGTTCCAGATGCTGTTTCTTTCCTTGTCGAAGCTGCCACCACCCGCAATTGACCTGAGTTGTATGACTAATATAACCATGTAATAATGTTAGTCTTTGCAAATGATAAGATATGCTTTTCAGTGGAAATTCTGATGTGATGACATTTTTCCATTTAAATTCCAGTGAGTGGTAGTGTGGATCTGAACCACCTGATCAGTCTTTAAATAACATTCAATCGGATAAAGGTTATGCAGCTGAGCTCCATTTGCCATCTGTCCATCCCTGTAGTGACATAACATTGAAATTTATATTTCTATGTTTTGTCAATTTCTTGAAGACAAACACTGCAGATATTGAAAATGGAAGCATTTCAGAGATGGAACGAGCTGCCAGGGGAGGTAGTTGAGGCATACTATAACAGCATTTAAAATGGGCAGCTGGTAGAGCTGCTGCCTTGCAGCGCAGGAGACCCGGGTTTGATCCTGTTCACAGGTGCTGCTGTGTGAAGTTTGTACGTTCTCCCTGTGATGCGTGGGTTTCCTCCAGGTGCCCAGTTTTCCACCCACATCCCAAAGACGTGGGGGTTTGCCGGTTAATTGGCCAAGTGTAAATTGTCCCTCACGTGTAGTGAGTGTGCATGGATAATATAGAACTAGTGTGAACGGGAGATCGATGGTCGGCGTGGACTTAGTGGGCCGAAGGGCCTGTTTCCAAGCTGCATGTCTCAACTAAACTAAAAAATAGGCACTTGGACAGGTACATGGATAGCAAAGGTTTGGGAGATATGGCCCAAAAGCGGGTATTGGATGAGGCATCTTGTCTGGCATGGACGAGTTGAGGTGAGGGGCCGATTGCCATGCTGTATGACTCTATGATTTTATCTGAAACCAAGGCTGAAAATGACAAAATTACTCAACAAATCAGGCAGCATCTGTGGAGAAAAAAATAGAATCAGCATTTCAGGTTAATGGGTTTTATCAGAACAGGTGAGGGCTTATTGAATTTAAACACTGACACTGTTAATTTCTTCACAGATGCTGAGTGTCTCTGGGATTTTCTATTTTTTGTTTCACATTTTATTGTTTTTCCAATTGCACTGACACACACCCGTCTACATTTATAACCCCAGAATTTGCAGTGAGCAGCAAAACAAATGCGTTCATTGCCAATTGAAAGGAACCAGATCCCCAGACATCTGTTTATTTCTCTGTGGCGGTGACTTCTTTTATCCAGTGCGTGTTGCTGTCAGGCATATTTCAAAGGTCCCTCTGGCACCCAACAATTGTGATGACTGCCAGTCCACTAATGAACTCTCATATCCACCACATTAAGAAGCAAGAAGTGCAATTTTAGTTTCACTCATTTTAAACATTACAGGACACTTAAGAAAGACTGAAATGCAACAGGGGCAGCACAATCACACAGTTTCTGCCATACAGCCCCAGAGACCCGGGTTCGATCTTGACCATGGGTACTGTCTGTACGGAGTTTGTACGTTCTCCCTGTGACTGTATGAGTTTTCTCTGGGTGCTCCAGTTTCCTCCCACATTCCAAAGATGTGCAAGTTTATAAGTTAATTGGCTTCTATAAATTGCCCCCCTGGAGTGTAGGATGTGAAACTGGGATAACATAGAACTAGTGTACGTGTGATTGTTGGTCAGTGTGGAATCGGTGGCGGAAGGGTCTGTTTCCACGCTGTATCTCTAAACTCAACTATTAGTATATGGTTGACGTAATATGGTAGAATAACATGACTAATTTTCTTTACATTTTATATGTTTGTCTAAAGATCCTTTATTTTGAAATATTTGCGTGAAGGGATTTTAATGTACATTTAAGGTACCTTAAATTAATCTGTATGCTAATTTATTAAGTAGTAATCCAGGTTTGCATGCCAATAAAAACTTCTTGATGAACATAGGGCTGTTTGATGAACATAGGGCTGATGCACAGTTTTCTTTCTGTAGGAGTGACATTTATCCAGATGTTTTCACCACTGAAAATCGGGCACCTCGTGAAGAATCAAACAAAGGAAGTACAATTAATATGGAGTCATTGAAAACATTGCTTGGGTAAGAAAGAATTCTGCTCTTCTGCACTGACATAACCTTTTTCAATAAGATGTCGTAACATCATTTCTTGATTTTAATTCTCTTTACATGGAAAATGTTGGATAAAGATAATTTAATATGAGGTTGGTCTCTTTGGTCCCACTGCCTTTCCGCTCAATCTTAACCAACTTCTTTTAACCTGCAAGAAGAACACTTGGGAGTAGATTCGTACTTTGAATCTGCATCATAGGCATTCAATTAAAAAAAAATGCAATGCCTGAACAATCAACAGCATCCCGATTGAAGCTAGGCTCGCCCACGCTATTTACATGACTTCCCACTAATAGCAAAGCTTATTTTCATTAATTTGGTCTTTATCGTCAGAAGGTCCAATCGGGAGAGCGGTGAGAAGATTGGGACTCTCTTACCCTAAGCATCAATGCAATGCCTTCTTGATTACATATAGAACTCCCACTGAATGCTTCCAGGCCCCCATCACAACTCCCAACTATCTCCAACTAGCTGTATCTGTGCAGGGAAATGAATTGTTGACATTTTGGCTCATGGATAATTCCTTTGCAGGATCCATGTTAGCTTCGAGTCACAGTCATACAAAGTGCATAATTCATAATTTATCTATTATATTAATTGCTCTGAGATACTTCTACTTATTCAAAAATTAATAGTCAAATAGTTTTCTATTTTCAACATGCTCTTTGCAGCAAATATTTCAATTGCCAGATTATTTCGTTTTGGAGTTTGTGCCAATTTGTATCTCGGTTAAGTGTAAAAGAAATCCATCAAAGTAGCATGTTTACTCTGATAGCCAGGCTTAAGTGTGTGAAATCATGGTCTTCGTGGATGTTTCTAAAACTTCAATAAGATTCTTCACTTTGGACCAAGTACTTTATTATAAGCCGTCAGTTTTGTGTCTTATAGAACCCATTGCGTCAAACATCAAAAGGGATATTTATAAAAGCCCTATAAAATAGCACAGTTCCCATTAATGCTCAATTGATACAAAGATCTCCTGTGATCTGTGGAACTGCTTTCTTCATAGTTCCACTAAAAATTGGCTGCCTGATAATAATGAAGCCCAAGGTATGTTGAAGTAGGATGAGCAGAGCTGCATTTTGCCTGGGTCAAGAGTATCCTTGAACCCAGCAGTAGTTCAGCAAGATCAGAATCAGAACCAGAATCGCAATCTGAATCGGAATAAATGTATTGGCCGAGTATGTATACATACAAGGAATTTGGCTTGGTACATTGCTCGTACGATATCTACCATATTACAACATATTTTAGCTATATATTAACTGAGCTTGAGACACAGTTAGAAATTGGTAAGTATGATGTTGTGGGAATTACAGAGGCATGGCTGCAAGAGGATTCAAATAATCACCATTATTTAAATAATGTAAACCCCTGCAGCCAAGCGACAGCCTTCTCACCTGTCGTGTTTAGTGTTGATCTCATTAGCTGAGTTCAATGTAGATATTCATTGAGTGGAAGACCAATTCCTGACAGCGCAGGGACACACAAGGAACCACAGATGCTGGAATTGAGTCTGAAGAAATGGTCCTGCCCCAAAATGTTGACTGCCAATCTGAAGAATGATTCCGACTCCAAATATCTCCTGTCTATCCCTTCCACAGATGCTGCCTGACCCGCTTAGTTATTCCTGCGCTTTGTGTTCTTGATAGTATATGGCATTTTGTACATCACTCACCACAGTTACTAAAGGGATTGTAACAATAATCTCCACAGTGAAAATTGGTTGCACATTGGTACAGGGAAATAAGTAGTTGGAGCATGGGAATAGTGGGGTCACTCCCCAAGAAGGTAACATGGACACAAAAGATAAACTGGCCTCCCTCCTTCTGTATTGTAAATTTGAGCCCTTAAACTGGATTGAATCTGATTAGCAGCGACACGAGTGGGATAAAAATACAGGCTGATACTTGTTGCTCCTTAACTCTTAGGCAGGTTGTAGAGACCCCAACCTTCAGCTGTTGGTGGATATAGCAGAATACCCTTCACATTTTTTAAGCAGACTCATAGCCTTATGAAATATGAAATAACTGCAGATGATGGTTTATACTAAAGTAAGATACAAAATGCTGGAGTAATTCAGCAGGTCAGGGAGCATTTCGCGAGAAAATGGACAGGTGGCGTTTCGTGTTGGGACCCTTCTTCAGACTGATGGTAGTGGAGAGAGTGGGGGATGAAACTGGTAGTGAAGGAAAAGAAAAAGTCAAATCGGGGCTGGCAACAGATGATCTCAGGCAAGGTAGGCTGCCTGTTGACTAGGAACAGGTGTGAGCCCAAGAAGGATCCAAAGTTATGAACTGTGGAACTAGTTGATTGTCCTTTAGTGGAGGAAGGGTGGGAAAGAGAGGAGGGGGGGGAGCATTGTAGCTTTATGATGTAGTGTCGGGTCAACATGACTCTCACTTTTTTTGATGTTGCTTGTACTAAATTGTTCTCAGAATTTATACATCTGTTTATTTTTCAGTGAAGTTACAAAAGGCACCAAGTTGGAAAAAAGGGATATTACAGTTTGCCGAGATGACTTCAAAAACCTTGAACTTGTGGAAGTAAATGACAAAGTTTTGTAAGTAGCTTTTGACCTTTTCTTCCAAAATGTTTTAAAATGTATATGTTTTAAAACAACTTAAATATTAGACAATAAAAGTGTTCCATCTATGTGATTGCTAAATATTTCACATGACGTTATTAAGAACATAGAAGAGTACAATAAAGCACAAGATCAGGCCATTTGGCCCACAATGTTTGTGCCAAACATGATGTTGATCACAGTTATCAAATTTTAAAGAATAGGAATACTTTATTGTCACATGTGACTAGGCATGGTGAAATTCTTTGCTTGCGTACCCAATGTATACAAATACCAGCCACCCTCAGCGCTGACAAAGTTACAAAGCACGCCGGCTCCCCCTTTCGTGTCCCCGTCCCCCAACAGTTCCCCCATGCCGGGTTCCCTTTGTCCCCTCCCCCCCCCCATTGTCCATTGTTCTCCCCCCACCTCCTTCATGGCGGTTCCCCCATGCCGGGTCCCCCATTGTTCTTCCCCTTCCACCATCACGGTGGACTCCACGCTCTCATCGGCCATTGACCACTGGTCGACCAGTGAAGGATCGCCGCCGCCGTGAGGCTTCACCACCACTGAGGCCCCATCGTAGCGAGGCATCACCGCCACCGAGGGAGGCCTCACCACTGTTGACACCCCATTTCACGTCTCCATGGTGCCGACCCGAGCCCCAGTTGCGGGCTCCGTCGGCCGCTCCGCCGACCCGGACTCTGGCCCCGGCTGGTCCCTGACCAACTAGTCCGCACTGACCAGCAATCCCTGCACACTAAATATGTGCTTATGTAAAGGTCCTGACCCGTAACGTCACTTACCCATTTTCTCCAGACTTGCTGCCTGACCTGCTGAGTTACTCTAGCATTTTGTGTCTATCTTTGGTATAAACCAGCTGTAGCGGCAGATCTTTATATCGTTCAAGAGATTATTCCCTCTAGCCGCTAAATCGACTACATGGTTAAGGGGAATGTCTTTGTACGCAAGCAACCTCTCCATCGGGGACTTTCAGAGCTTCTTCACAGATAAATCTTCAAAACACAGTCGTTTGATGAATAAATTCTTTATTGTTGATGAAAAACAATAAGGTACATCCAAACTTCTTCCGACTCGTACACTATAATCTTCATCGAACTCCAGCTTATCTCATTAAACGTTAGAAAACTCCTCGTGTCTCCGTTACACTTCGCATGGCCAAAGGGTGAACCTTCCCCATGCTCGTCCAAAACTAAACTGAGAACTAAGCTTCTGCGCAAGAAACCTAGTTCCAAACACACCATAAAATACGTCATAAATCCCACCCACAATATCATGGGCAGTCTAAAGTTTAAAGACACATGCTACATTTAATGACACACAAACAAGCCAAATGGCCACTACACCAGCATCAGCAGTTCCTCCTTATTATATATTGCATTTGTTCAGTTGAAACAAATGTTTGAATAGTCAATGTTGCTCCGAAAAGAGAATAATTCCCTATGTCAGCGAAACAAGGAATAAGCAGTGGAGAGGTCTGGATTGCATTAGTGACACAAGGAACTGCAGATGCTGATTTACAAAAAGGACACAGAGTGTTGGGGTAATTCAACAGGTCAGGCAGCATCTCTGAAGAACACGGATGTGCCATTTGGAACAGGACCCTTCTTCCAGTCTTGACCCGAAATGTCACCTTTCCATGTTCTCCAGAAATGCTGCCTGACCCACTAAGTTACTCCAGTCAATGGTGTGTATTGGTTTTTTGAGCAGAGCTGACTAAATGACAGCCTATGCTTTTTGTTATTATGTGCAGCGGTTTGTTGCCACTTGGGGTACCGACACAGTGCACGGAATATTGCTTTGTGCATGTTACAAAAATTGTTACCACGTGCTTACATCAGCAGATTTCAAGTACTGTATAAATTCCGTGTCAACAATGAGAAAAATTGTTCAGGGTCTGACTTTCTGATGTACAATACTATGCTTAGAGAACAATAAATCAGGAAGTTGTGGGACTGCAAAAAATATTGCATGATTTTACATCAATTTAAGATAAATGACTAGAAATTCCAGCTCCTCTTTTATAGAGTTTCCTGTGTGCATTCTACCCAACCAAATGCTTGTCTCCAGGACAAATAGACTAGCACCTAATGGCATGAACATAAAACCAGCTTGAAAGAGGGCTCAGCAAACTGAGGAATAATGGTAGACACAAAATGCTGGAGTAATTCAGCGGGACAGGCATCATCTCTGGATAGAAAGAATGGGTGACGTTTCGGGTCGAGATCCTTCTTCAGACATCTGAAGAAGGGTCTCGACCAGAAACGTCACCCATTTCTTCTCTCCAGAGAAGCTGCCTATCCCGCTGAGTTACTCCAGCATTTTATGTCTATCTTTGGTTTAAACCAGCATCTGCACTTCCTTCCTATGACATGAGGAATAATGGTGCCACCTTGTGGCCTACTTCACTACCTCCCAGAATGTACTAAAGTTCTTCCCTTGTGCTGACAGTGTGATTCATTCGGGTGAGAAGTGTGCTTTCCGCGCTGATGATCAGATCGTGGCAATCAACAAGCTTCAGATTTATCGTGTGGAGGAAGTGGACATGTTACTAAACCGGTCAATGGAAGAGGAGGTACGTCACATTCCATTTGTATTAATTAATGTCAGCTCCTAAGTTGAACAGCACGTTGGTAAAAATGAAATTAGTTTTGAAGAATACAAGAATCACAATACCACCACCTAACCACCAACACCAGCCACACTTGTCTGATCCCATTGTGTGTGTCCCATCCCTTTGCAGTATGTTGTTGATGATAGTGGAGCACACTGTGAGTACACACATATCCTAGGTTGCTACATACTGCACCGTTAGAGGCCAGTTTGGGTGAAAGCTGGAAATTATAACCTCTGCCCCTAGAAAACAGTCAGTAGAATCCACTTGGTACTTTGTTTGGGGAAGGGAATTACCTCCAATGTATGTGTGGGATCTGAGGAAGAGTCTCAACCCAAAATGTTACATTCCTTTTCTCCAAAGATGCTGCCTGACCCTCTGAGTTACTCAAGCATTTTTTGTCCAACCTATCTTGATCTTCAGGGATCTATAACAATTCCCAGGACTAGGCTGCCAAGGCAGTCTACACTCACACTTACAAGACATTCAGTGAGCCTCCTCACAGCACATACAGAGTCTGAAGAAGCCCCAACCGTAGGCATGGTTCTGTCACTGGCAGAGGAAGGTTTTGCCACATTAAGCTGGAGACTGATGTCTCCAAGTCTTGGCCTATTTTCTAAATCTTTCACAGAAATATGCCAGTGAGGGCGGAAGTGCACTGAATGATCCAAAGAATTCTGGCCTCATTCGTTGTGATCCTGCAATTGCTACAGTAAAGGGACTGTCCCACTTGGCGATTTTTTTTCGGCGATTGCTGGCGTCAATTCAGGGCCCGCCAAAAGAATTTGAACATTTCGATATCCAGCGGCGACAAAAGAAATGTTGCGACACTTGAAAAAACACCGCACATCATACTTCATCACACCCCGTCACCGCCGAATCACGCCATGAATTTTTCGGTGACCTGATACGTCAGTCAATGATGCTGGCAGTCGCCGAAACAATCGTCAAGTGGGTCAGGCCCTTGGGTCCAGTCAGTCTCCAAGAGATTGCGGCACAGTATAATTGATGTGTGCATTCAGTCTTCCTCTTGTGATAAGCTACCAGAGTCCGCTGCTGAGAAGCTGGCAAGTATTTTTACACAATGAGGGGCCATTCAGAGACCAGTCCTTCCACATCCTTCTCTCACAAATTTTAAACAGATTAAAAAAACAATGGTCTTAATTTAAATAACCATCTGGCACCTGAGGAACAAATTGAAGACATAATTCCTGGCCATTATCAGCTGCTAGTTTAATAGCACAAGTAACAATGTGTCTCTCCAAAGTCAGTGGGAAACAGGTAAGTAGACCACTAGAAATTGCAGAGAATTGTGGATGCAGCCCAGACCATCGCACATGCCATCCTCC
The DNA here is from genome assembly GCA_963514005.1 of Raja brachyura. The sequence continues at coordinate 32,355,434 of OY740795.1, read as the reverse complement.
CTTCTATTTAGGGTAGACAAAAGGCTGGAGAAACTCAGCGGGTGCAGCAGCATCTAAGGAGCGAAGGAGAAAGGCACCGTTTCATGCCAAAACCCTTCTTCAGACTAGATGCTGCTGCACCCACTGAGTTTCTCCAGCCTTTTCTGTACCCTCGATTTTCCAGCATCTGCAGTTCCTTCTTTAACTTCCTTCTATTTACTTCATTTACACTTTTGCTGCCTCGGCAAGGTCTCCAGCATAATCAAGGGCTAATCGCACCCCGGTCACTCCCTCATCTCCCCTCTCCCATCAGGCAAGAGGTTAGGGACAGTTATCAGCAAAGATCCTTGGTATAGGATCTTTGGTTATCAGGCAACTGAATCATCCTTTCAACTATATAGAGTGTGGTCCTGAACTATTATGTACCTCACTGGAGACCCTCAGACTATCTTTAATCGAACTTTATTGGTCTTTATTTTGCACTCAACGTTAGTCCCTACATAATGTATATGTACACTGTGGATGGCTCAATTATAATCATCTGTAATCTTTCAGCTGACTGGTTGTCATGCAACAAAAGCTTTTCACTGTACTTTGGTACATATGACAATAAACTAAACTAAACTGCGAAAAGGGCACTTGTCTTTTCTAACATCAAAGCATGCAGTTTCCTACTGCTCCATCTCAGAATCCAACTTTCTCCGCAAATGACGTTAAGTGTACTGTGTTAATGAATATCTTAATTGCATACCCAATTTCCCTTTAAAATCTTACTTTGGTTAAAAATATTTTATTCCTTAATGCATGCCTAGGATTACCAGCAGCTTTCGAATGTGTTAGTTCATGTCAGCCCATATTGGATTTCAAAATAGTATTGATGCGACTGTTCACCCTTACTGAATGGGAATGGTCAACATGCCACAAGCAATGTTTTTGTCAAGTATCTACTAGATACCTCCATCGAAAACAAGGTGTCAAAGGCACGTGAACAGAAATTAGTGCTATTCATGGCAGTCAGCACACCACTGGGCACCCGTCCATTCTGGCCCAAAGGCCAAATTCTCATTAGGGATTTGTAGCCTAGCCTCAATCCAGAAACTTGTGAATATCTCGGTACAGTACCAAAGGAATTAAATCACGACCCCAGATGTCCTCTTAATGGATGTAAAAGGGGCCATGTTACTAATTTTAAAAATTAAGTTTTTGCAGTTTCCTGGTGAACATATTATTCAATGAACATCACCAAATATGGATGATTGGTTGGTTGGCTGGTTGGTAGGGTGCTAGATAGGGTGGTAGGTAGGTATGTATGTGGGGAGGTAGATCCAACATGGAAACAGACCCAGTGCCCCATAGAGTCCATGCCAATTATCAATCACCCCATTAACACTAGCTCTATGTTATCCAACTTTCAAATCCTCTCTCTACACACTAGGGGAAATTTATGGCGGTCACTTAACCTACAAACGTGCATGTCTTTGAAATGGGGGAGAAAACCGGAGCACCATGAGGAAACCTTCACATTCACAAGGAGAGCGTGTAAACTTTACACTGACAGTGCCTGAGGTCAGGATCGAACCCGGATCTCTGGCACTGTGAGGCAGCAACTCTGCCAACTGCTGGACATTATATTGTAACTGCCTGCGGGAACTGGCTGTGCACTATTTTGATAGTACATGAGACAGGAGGAGTGGGAACAAACTTGAGACGTCAATCTATATTTCGCTTGTACTTTAAAAATAATTTTGCAGACATGTGGATGGAAACTATATGCCACAGCAGCAAAGGAGGGAAATTGAGTAATTTAAAAATTACCACAAAAGTTGAAGCCTAGGATAAACCTCCCTCAATTTTTTCAACGGATTTTCAAAGATTATACTATAATCAAAAGAAAGGAGGATGTGGGTTCTCCTTCAAGACTGGAGGTTGGAGATTAGAATGAGGTTAGATGACTGTTAGATCAGCTCGGGGGGATTTCCCCGCGCCACGGAGACCATGTAATCTCGTGCTACCTGCTCCATGGTCGGATAGTTGACGTCTAAACCTTCTCTCCCACCTGGTTTGCCCGGTGAGGAGGGGGCTGTGGTCCCCCAGCAGGACCAAAAACAAGACCTATCAAAGGGCGGGTGAGCGAGCCAATGACCATCCACATTTCAGTAGAAGGTGCGATTCATATGTGAAGCAAGTGAATTAAAATGATCTTCAAAGATCTTGCATCGTGCTTATTTACATGCTGGCAAGTGTGTTGGAATATACTTCTGGAAGTTAAAGGAATTGATTCTCACCCCCAGGTGCTGGCTACCATAATGCGACAGTTCGAAACTCCAACAGTCACCAGTGATTATACGGAATAGCTATGAAAAGAACTAGTAAAATGTAAGTGCTTTTTTTCGTATTAGACAGTGGAAATGTCCTGGTAAATCTATATTATGCAGAAAACTGTTGTATTGCTTGCAGGATTAGTTAGTTTAGCTACAACGGATGAAGTGTCACAGCTGTTGATTCCTATTCACCAAACAGTGGAAGCTTTAGACTATAGAGATACAGCGCAGACACAGGCTATTAGGCCATGTTGACCAGCGATCATCCCATTCACTGGCACTATCCTATACACAAGGGTGAAATTTACAATTTTACTTAAGCCAATTAATCTACAAATGTGTGTGTCTTTGGAGTGTGGGAGGTAACTGGGGCACCCGGAGAAAACCCAAGCGATCACAGGGGGAACGTACAAACTCCGTATAAACAGCAGTAGTTCAGTAGTCAGGATCAAACTCATGTCTCTGATGATGTAAGGCAGTGACTCTACCGCTGCGCCACCATGCCACTCGACAACGCAGAATAGACTGTACACTTCTGAGATTGAAATTTCCCTTTGATTGCTAGACCTTAATACACATGCAAGTATAGACTGCCAGTTATACACATGCAAGTATAGATTGCCAGTTAATACACATGCAAGTATAGGCTGCCAGTTATGCTCATCTTTACACAGTGGTTCTATTTTGTGCTAATGGAAGCGAATGTATAGAAAATGTTATATGGGTAAGACTGGATGAGAATAATCTTGAAGTCATATTTCAAATAAAATAATGAGGGTCCATGTTTGGGGCAGGATTCTTTATTTTTGGAGACACAGCTTTGGAAAAAGATCCTTTGGCGCACCATTAATCACTAGTTCTCGCTAGGGACAATTCTACAGACGCCAATTAACCTACAAACCTGAACTTCTTTGGATATACGGAAGAAAACTAGAGCACTCGAAGAAAACCCATGTGATCACCCACCTGAACATACAAACTCCGTACAGACAGTACTCGTAGTCAGGATCAAACCCAGGTCTCTGGCACTGTAAGGCAGCAACTCTACCGCTGTGCTGCCCTAGATTCTTGAGAAAGCAAATAATAGGTAATGATAAACAAATATCATCAAGCTGAAGATTAAGTTTACAAATCTCTGAAAACTGTTTGCATATTGAATATAATTATATGAACCATTGTAAAAACCTGTTTAAAGAAAGTTATGCAAATTAATTGTATTTTGTTTCTTTGTGCACAAGGTTGTAATTTTCAGAGCACCATCAACAAACTATTCACTGTCATCAAAACCAGCACAGATGATGTTTAGTCATCCAGCAACCATCCATCATTATTTATTTTACTGGTATACACTTTTGGATCTTGTAGATAACTGTCAATTAATGCTGTAAAAAAACTTTGACATGCTTATCTATGGAAACCTTCATGCTGTCTTAGTTCATTGACACCTATCGTAGGTTCACTATCCTGATTATATTAAATATTCTGGGCAATTCCCCTCTTTTTTCACTCTGAGAAAAATGCTAAGATTAAATGTAAAGCAATCTTTCCTTATATTGTATGATCATCACTAACTTGTAGCCAGTTACACTGCAGTGTCTTAATTAATGATCTACTGATTTCAAATAGAACGTGCAATTTACTAAAAAAGGTACGATAATCACTAAAGTACTCACCAGTTGGTGAGGATGAAGCACTAACATATAAAGTGTACAATTTCTGGGGTATATTTTTGTTGCAGTTTATAGCATTTACTTTAATGGAACAAAACAAAATGTGTTTATATCTCCTATCAAAATGTGCCCTTCATTTGTAAGACACTTAACATCACTCTAATGTTTAACCTTTTTACCTTTTCCCCTCTATTGCAAAATGGTAATTATTCCTTGTAAAATGTGCAGTTAATTGTCACGATCCTTCATGAATGCTTTCCCATGGTTCAGATAATGAAATAGTTTGATTTCGTATTGAAATGTTGTACATAATTGAATCATTAATTGCTGCCCCGCATCTGTCCCAAGATAATTCAAACCTGATGCTGTTTGCTCCATTCACCAAAAAAACAATATTGTGCATCTTGATGCTATCAAATCGCTCTGTGCCCAGATTCAAAATTTAACAGATTAATAAGCAGCCAAGCATATTGGTTAACTATCAAATCGTAAATTTGGAATCCTGCTGTTTTCGGAGTCCTTGTGTAACCATGCTCCTAATTGGCACTTTGGTTCAGTACCAGAGCAATCATTGCTCAATTGTAAAGCTGAACCATCCGACATCTCACGTTGGTATTAAACCTTCCCATGGTAATTTTAGAAGATAATCTGGACAATGCGTGTTCCTTACCCAACATTACTCAAACAAAATTATCTGGCCATAATTTTGCTACAAAATACATAGCCCTTCTATTCACACACTAAGCACAGTGTCGCACAAATAACTACAGTACAAAATAACTCACTTGTTGCTAAATGCTAAATAATGGCACAAAACCTATAGCACTTGTAATCAATTATAATCGCCTTCCACATGTCACTTCACAGAGGTTCAGTTGGCCTAAGATGTAGCTATTGTAATAATGTATTATACGTATAAATGTTCTAATTTAGACATTCATTCAATTAAAGTGTAAAGCATAGATTTTAAATGTACATTAATAACTTGAAACTACGGTTTGTCATATTTAATATGCTTTCTATTGATAAATGAATCAAGCGTTATGTATATTTCCATGAAAGATATTCTTTTTTATAAGAAAGAAAATGTAACAAACGCCTGTATATGGCGCCTTTTAAAGAATTATGTCTGATCATTCAGAGCTCAATTATAGTTCAATGATCAGTTGAGATATCCATCAAATGTTTCAAACTGTAATGGCAATTGCTATCTAACCTTCCTACATTTGAACTGTAATATAATAGTTACTCATTGAAATATGTTCCATGACATCTATTTGAGTACATGGTTGGCTAAATTTACAATTTATGCCATTTCCTGCCTTGCAATGATATAACAGAACACCAATATCACGGAAAACAATGAACAAGGTCAAAGTTATAGCAAAGAAAGTATGTATTTTACAGGACAGATTGTGGCTGAAGTAACGTGAAGGAGAATGCGTAATCCTTCCTCCAATCATGAAATATTTAATTTAGTGCAGAGACTAAAACACCCTCAGCAGGCAGAAGTAGGATTTAAGAGGTTTAAAACTGGAGTTAGTTGGGCCGTTGTCTCATATATATTCATCCATCATTTTTGATTCCCTGAAATCTTTATTTATCGGCCCGATTAATATGTCTAAAGAACTCAAAGTGCCTTAAGGGGCTGTCCCACTTGGGCGACCTAATCTGCGAGTTTAGAAGAGTGTCTTCGACCTTCAAACTCGCAGCATGTTTGACACGCGGTCCTAGGAGGTCCTATGGGGTTGCTGAAACTCTCCTTCATGCTCGAGGGAAGTTCCCGAATACTTGTGGCCTCAGCTAGGTTGCGAAAAAATTTCAGCATGTTGAAAAATTTTCCGCAAGTAAAATTTGGTTGGCATGGTTCTTTTCAACTCGTAGAGCAGTGGAGTGGGGTTGCTATGTAGTTGCAGGCAGTCAAGGGCAGCCGTAGGCAATCTCCTTCGCTAACCAGGCATTTTGATTGGCTCATTGGAGTTTTCAGGGCCAAGGAAGACCTTAAATGCCTGCTAAACTTTATTATACTTCTTGAAAGTGTCTCCACTCCTACCCCCCTTCTCTCTCCCCCCCCCCCCCCCCCCCCATCTCCGCGCTCTCTAAAGGACTTACCATACACTGTGCAGCCGTCTTTTACCTTCGTCTTCATTGCGGGTGTGATTTTCAGACAGCGCTCCCCCACTTTCCCTGGCCCCCGCCTTCACGATGCGTTTTGTGCATGTGTGTGTGGTCGGTTGATCCAGCTCAAGGCTTTCCAGGCGAGTGCCCTCGAGCTTGAAGGTCGAAGACACTCTTCTGGACTCGCGGATTTGGTCGCCCAAGTGGGACAGCCCCTTTAGATTAATGATGCTGTGACCTATCGCGAATCTGTGCGTGGCTGGCTTCTTGGGCTTTCACCCTTATTTCTCCACTGGGCCTGTTTCCCACTGGCTGGATTAGTGTCTGGGCAAGTGATATTGCAGCAGCTCAATGCTTGGAGCACACCACCCAGCTGGAGCAACAAGTCAGCAGCTGTTAAAGCCCAGTTAGTAAACCTAAAGGTTCAAGGATGGTCACTCATATTGCCTGCTGTTGATGAGAATATTTTTAATACTCAGTTCTGCAGCCTTTTAAAGTCAACACTACAACCATTATTGATAATGTCATGGGCCAAGGTTTATCTTGCCAACTGGTTGTCTGTCCTGTTTTACTTGACTTTGATTTGTTATACCATTCATACAAGAATGCAGCATGAAAACAGTCAGCCACATGGCATCTTCTCATGAGTTCCTAAGATGTCATAATAGAATTGCCAAAAAAGAAACCTGAAGGAAGTAATGCAAAAGAGAATCAACGTTCTATTTTGATTTTGGAATTGCTTGTAGTTCTCATAATTTCCAGCAGGTGCTGCAGTTATTGCATATTGCAAAAAGTGTAAATAATGTGGAATGTAAACATAATATGCAAACATTTTTACAATAAAAAACTAATTAAAGCCTGAATTAGCTCTAATTATCAATTCCTTTGTGCTTTCCTCAAAAGACATTTGCGTGCAATTCAAAATGACACCAAGTGACCCTGAATGTAATCCTCTCAGTCTCAATTACTGTCAGATTATGTGACTTGTTAATTACGTACAAATTGACTCAACTGCTTTTTTGGAACACTTCATTCTTTCTCTTTATGCATCCACTGTAAATACTTTATAAAAGTGAAAGTATATTAGCATCAAGGATTTTAGCCACACCAAATGAATTGCTTTAGTAGTACACCAATGCATACAGTGACACAGTGATGCAGTGGTAGAGTTGCTGCCTGATAGCGCCAGACAACCGGGTTCGATCTTGACTACGGGTGCTATCTGTACGGAGTCTGTATGTTCTCTCTGTGACCGTCCCCTGCACCGCCGCGTGGGTTTTCCCCGGGTGCTCTGGTTTCCTCCCACACTCCAAATATTTACAGGTTTGTAGGTTCATTGGCTTTGGTAAATATTGCAAATTGTCCCTAGTGTGTAGGACAGCGTTAGTGTGCAGGGATCATGGGGGGACAGACAATTTCCTGGTGGCCTGATGAGAAGTGTGCAAAACAACTAACAATTTTATCTCCTCCCATTTCCCCCCTCCTCCAACACAAACACATCTTACACGCATGTTACTATAACAATCTTGAGGCCTGGGGACGACTTGAGAGACGGTGAAAGAAGGCCAAAAGTGGGGTACATTAAAATAGATATATATTTGCGCTGAGGCCTAACATCTAGGAGCTGGCGGCCTCCAACTGAAATCGACCTTGAAGGCAACAGTCACAGAACCTGTGAACTTACCATCGCGGAGCTGGCTGACCTTTGAGGCTGTGGTGGCGTTGCGGCTGCGACTCTACTTTGGAGGCTCGCAGGTCCCTGGTCGGTGACCGATTTTCGGGAGTGGCAGCAACAACAGCAGCTTCTTCCACCACAAATTGTGGGGCTTGAATCGGCCCGTTCGCAGGGCCTTTCATCGCCAGGCGTGGCTTAAAAGCGACTTAAATTCCTTCCTGTCCCGCTGAGTTGCTCCAGCTTTTTGTGTAACTAAACTATTCACTGTAATGCAGTGGATAAAAAAAAGAGACAAAGTAATTGAGTTAGGTAGACAAAATTGCTGGAGAAACTCAGCGGGTGTGGCAGCATCTATGGAGCGAAGGAAATAGACAACGCTTCGGGCCGAAACCCTTCTACAGACTGATGCAGTCAGTCTGAAGTCAGTCCTGCATCAGTCTGAGGAAGGGTTTTGGCCTGAAACGTTGCCTATTTCCTTCGTTCCATAGATGCTGCCGCACCTGCTGAGTTTCTCCAGCAATTTTGTCTACCTTCGATTTTCCAGCATCTGCAGTTCCTTCTTGAACAAGTAATGGAGTTACTCAGGTCAGGCAGCATCTCGAGAGAACGTGGATAGTTGACATTTTGTGTTGGGACCATCTTCAGACTCAAGCCTACATCAGTCTGAGGGGCTCTGATCAGAAATGCTACCGATCTATGTTCTCCAGAGATGCTGTTTGACCCACTGAGTTACTCCAGCAGTTTGTGTCTTTGTTTGTAAACCAGCATCTGCAGTTCCTTGTATCTCCTTTCATATGCAGTGGATAACTTATGGTTTCCACTGTTACACCAAACGCAAGTCATCCGCTATTGTGCAGCTAAGTATTTCCTTCTCATACCTACACAATCCTGTCACCATCATGCCTCCCGCTCCAACTGTGAAACTAGGTTAATCTTGGGGGAAAACATTGGTGTCCAGGGTAAAAGCCAACCGAAGGACAGGAACACTTTTTACATCTGCCACCACTCTCTAACTATGAATGTCACACCACACCATCTGCGATTAGTAAACTCTGCTTAGGTTAAGGATCAAACCCAAACATTTCCAAACTGGCTTCTCCACTTAATGCCTCGTTTACTTGTAGAAGACGTCTGAAGAAGGGTCTCGACCCGAAACGTCACCAATCCTTCTCTCCATAGATGCTGCCTGTCCCACTGTGTTACTCCAGCTTTTTGTGTCTATCTGCATCTTAAATGTAATTGTAGTATTGTGTGAAGTTCTGATTTCCCCATTGTAAGAAATAGTTGTTTTGTTTAGTTTAGTTTAGTTTAGAGATACAGCGTGGAAACAGGCTCTTCGGTCCACTGCGCCATCCAGCGATCGTCATACACTAGCAGTATCCAAAGTCAAAGGTCAAAAGAGTTTATTGTCATGTGTCCCTGACAGGACAATGAAAATCTTTCTTTGCATAGCACAACAGAACATAGAAGGCATTGACTACAATTATATACGTAAATACACCCATGAATTAATAAATTAATAAAGTGCAAATAACAGATGGGATATTATTGTTCAGCGTTCCGAGCTAAGTTTAATAGCCTGATGGCTGTGGGGAAGGAGCTATTCCTAAACCGGGTTGTTGCAGTCTTCAGGCTCCTGTACCTTCTACCCGAAGGTAGCAGGGAGATGAGTGTGTGGCCAGGGTGGTGTGGGTCCTTGATGATGCTGCCAGCCTTTTTGAGGCAGCGACTGCGATAAATCCCCTCGATGGAAGGAAGGTCAGAGCCGATGATGGACTGGGCAGTGGTTACTACTTTTTGTAGTCTTTTCCTCTCCAGGGCACTCAAATTGCCGAACCAAGCCACGATGCAACCGGTCAGCAAGCTCTCTACTGTGCACCTGTAGAAGTTAGAGAGAGTCCTCCTTGACAGACCAACTCTCCGTAATCTTCTCAGGAAGTAGAGGCGCTGATGAGCTTTCTTAATAATTGCATCTGTGTTCTCGGACCAGGAAAGATCTTCACAGATGTGCACGCCCAGGAATTTGAAGCTCTTGATCCTTTCAATCATCGACCCATTGATATAAACAGGACTGTGGGTCCCCATCCTACTCCTTCCAAAGTCCACAATCGGTTCCTTGGTTTTGCTGGTGTTGAGGGCCAGGTTGTTGTGTTGGCACCATATGGACAGTTGCTCGATCTCTCTTCTATACTCTGACTCATCCCCATCAGTGATACGTCCCACAACAGTGGTGTCGTCAGCGAACTTGATGATGGAGTTCGCGCTATGACCAGCTACGCAGTCATGAGTATAGAGTGAGTACAGCAGGGGGCTGAGCACGTAACCCTGAGGTGCTCCCATGCTGATTGTTATCGAGTCTGACACATTTCCAACAATACGAACAGACTGTGGTCTGACACACTAGAGATAATTTTTTACCAAAGTCAATTAACCTACAGACCCGCACATCTTTGGAGTGCGGGAGGAAACCGGAGCACTCAATGATAACCCACACAGTCATGAGGAGAACATACAAACTCCATACAGAGAGTATCCGTAGTCAGGAGTTAACCTGGGACTCTGATGCTGCAGGCAGCAACTCTACCGCTGCACCATCGTGCTGCCCCTTGTGGAGATATTGGGGCTTTGGAGAGGGTGCTGAGGAGATTTACCAGAATGCTGCCTGGATTTGAGAGTTTCAGCTACAGGGAGAGGGTGAATAGACTTGGATTGTTTTCCCTGGAATGTCCGAAGTTGAGGAGAGACCCGATAGAAGTATACAAAATTATGACAGGCTTAGACAGTCAGAATCTTGTTCCCAGGGTGGAAATGTCCAACACCACAGGTGAGAGGGGAAAAGTTTAATAGAAATGTGCAGGGTAAGTTTTTTTAAACCGTGTGGCAGGGGCCTGGATTGTGTTGCCAGGGATGGTGGTGGTGGAAGCAGATACGAAGATACGACAGTTGTGTTCAAGAGGCTTTTAGATATAGTCATAGAGTCACAGAGTCACACCGGCCAACAATGTCCCAGCCACACTACTCCCACTTGCCTGCGCAAATCATTTTTTTGCATGGGACGGCCATTTGATTCTCGAATGCACTTTGAAGATCGTATGTTGGACCCACTGCATTGTTAAGTCCTGTCTGCTGATAGCCATTGTTTTTTAAAGCCTTATGGTCAATTTCCATTTTAACACCAGCGCAGCAGCTAACAAGTGACTCTATTTAACTGTGGAAAGAGTCAGGCCTCTCGTGTTACCTCAAGGTTGGCAGGAGAGAATTGCTGGAAAGGGTAGTTTCCACATGTGAATAGTGGAAGCCCCATCGCAATTTGTCACAGAGCTGTCTGCTAATGCTGTTACACCAAGGACTGTCTTACTGCAAACTGGACTGGCTACCTCATGAATCTATTTATGTTAACCTTCCTCTACTGCAGCCGGGAGACCAGTTTGAAATGTAGCACCCCATAGCTTTGTTTTCCAAAGCTCAAGAAAACTTAGGGAGGTTCATATGTCCATTAAAATAAAGGGAGCAAGTTAATGTTCGATCATAGTACAATTACAAATTGGCATTCTCTGCTAATTTAGGTGAGGAGAGGAGATTTTCTAATAAAATGTAAGTGTTACTCCTTTTATAGTATTCACTCGCAGCATCTGCTACAGTTTGCAGTCCATGCCATGACAGGCAGCTTTCTCCCTACACTATTACAGTGCCAAAACATACAGGCTGCAACAAAATAAAGAAAGGGTTAGCGACACATTATCATTTAATCTTGTGAAGCCTTGAAGTATGTGGTCACCATCACCACATAAAGAATGGAACACTCTGACTTTGGAAAGCAATAACAAAATTAAAACTGCATTTTCAGTAGGCGCACTGCACAGGGACTATTATTAGCCAACATAAACTGCAAATCTTCATTGGGAGTCTAGATTTTACCATTTACTGACCTTCCCTACTACAGTATCTGTGCACTGAAAGCAGCACTCAAAATAACACCATGGGTTGCCCCAGGGAAATGTTTAGACTTGCCCCAGTCACCCTTCAAATGATTTCAGTGTTGATCTGGTGCTGAATATTAAAAGTAATATCTATATGCGTTAATGAGACTTCTGTCCATTTAAAAAAAAGATGTTGGGGAGACCCAGTCTGTGTAGATATTTCTGCATATTTCACATATTCCTGCGCGAGTTTCTGCTGGATGCTCCAGTTGTGTCCGCATATCCCAAAGGCGTGCTAGAAGATTTATTCACTGCTGTGAAATATCCCTTAGTGAAGGTACGTGGCAAATTAAGGAGGTGTTGACTGGCATGTGGAAGAGAATGAGATATCAGATGCAGAGAAAGAAGAAATGGGAGGAACGGAAATGATGGGTTTGCACTGTTGGGACCTGGTATGGACTCGATAGGCTGAATGGTTTCTTGTGTTGTGTTTAGTCAGTTCAAACAGAGAAAGATTGCAAGCACCCGTGGAAGCAATTTGGAAGCCAATGGTACATTGGTCTTCACTGCCATGGGGGTTGATAAGTATAACATTCAGGACTATCCCTGGAGTGCTTCGTACAGACTTGGTCTCTGAATGAAGGAAGGACATACTCATAACAGTGTTGTAACAGATTTATCATGTCGATTTCTGGAATTAATATTTTGTCCTTCAGAGAGATATCAAGAAGGAAAAGTCTCTACTCCCTCGAATAAGGTTCATCATTAAAAGCACGCATCCTCACAACTATATTTCAACATAATGAAGGCACAAGGGACTGCAGTTGCTGGAAACCGGAACAAAACACAGACTGCTGGAGGAACTCAACAGGTCAGGCAGAATTTGTAGAGGGAGTTGGACTCTTCCATAACAGATGTGACTTGACACACTGAGTTCCTCCAGCAGTTTGCTTTTAGCCTTGCGCTTTATTTAATCTTAATTTAGATGTATTTGTCATGGTCCCATTGTTTTCCCCAATGTATTTGGAAAGAACACAATGCTCCGGTCATGCTGGATGTAATGCCGACTCTAGTCTTAAATTCTAGGGAATTAAAACGGAATTATTAAAGTGTTTCCCTCCTCGCTTGTAAAAGCTTTAGCTTACATGGCTAATGCTTTTGAATATAATCATATGTTTAAAGAGGTAATTAGCAGTAAAGACGCTATCAGAAACCACCATATTTGAGTAAAATCGGCATTTATGCTTTCAGACTTCCTCTCGGTTTTAGTTCAAGCAGTTCTTGTGCCAAAAATCACAAGTCTGCTCTAAAGGTTATCCTTGCCTGCAATAAACTGTCAGACAAGACAGTCTGCTATGAGAAGCCAGTTCAATGAGCTTTAACATTTCCACTCCGCTAATTATACTGAAACAAAATGTTTCTGAGCCCGGGAGTAATAAGCTTACTCTCGATGAACGCATCGACTATTTTTTAAAAGTAAAATCCGCAATTGATGAACCTCTGTATCAATGAAAATTTGATGCTAATTCTTTCCGTGCCTTTAGCTGTTATCTAACACAAAGATGTTTTAAAACCAACCATTTTGAGCAAACATTCACTCACATATCCCAAAAGGTTTCACTAACTTAACATCAAATTTTATTTGACAATCTATCCAGTGAAGCAACCTTGCGTGTTTTACTGCATCAAAATCATTACACAAGTTGCAGTTCAGCACTAAGTGCTAATCTTATAAGTTCAATAACACAGAAGGAAGTCATTTGGCCAATCAAGTCCAGGTAGCTTCCAGGGAAGCAACCATGTTAGCTCTATTTCTCCACTCCTCATTTTGCTGTTCCCCTACAATTTATTCTTTTGCACATTTATCAACTCTCCCGTGATTCATTTTGCCATTAACCTACACTAAGGGATAATTTACAACTTACCTATACAAAAGTAAAATCTACTACAGCTAATGAAATGATTGTTTAACTACGACTCACAAATCCTGGTTGTGACTCACAAATTCTAGTAGGGAGTTTGCACGTTGTCCATGTGCTTGTGTGGGTTTTCCTACCACATTCGAAAGACATGCAGGTTTGTGTAAATTGTCCCTAATGTGTAGGACTAGAACTACTGTATGGGGTGATCATTGGTTGGCATGGCCTCGGTGGGCCAAGAAGCCTGTTTCCATGCTGCAACTCGTAAACTGAAACACAATAAATTGTAAATTTTCTCTCGTGACTTAAAATAAGTGACAGTTAAAACTTTTGCTCCTACATCTCTCATTACTCTTCCTGTCTAATAAATTTTAAGTTAAGTAATATTTGAAAGAAAATACCCACCAATAAAATGTGCAGCAGAAAGGTTTGTCCTAGGCTGATGAACAAACATGTTCCAGGATTTTGTGAAAGATACCTTTAAATTTCAACATGAAACCTCTGCACTGCAGGAGACAAAAAAAAAGGTTTCCTGTTACCAAATGTCTTTCCATCATTATTACAAAATGCAGTGATTATACCTTTCCTTGCAACCACTGCAGAGAGCCTTTGGAGATACGTCACTGATACTTATCATCACTCTATTATTTGAGTTCATGGGGTTTTCAGAACCCATTAGTCACATATATCAAATGGAAGGTAGATTTACCAGCAGGAAATGGATTTTACCTCTATTTGTAAATGGGTGATTTTTTGGGAGGTGTAATAGGAGCATTTAGGCAGGAGAAAAATACATTTTCTGGAGATATAAAATAATATGGAGTCGGTGCAGAGCATTGAAAGCAGTTGACCATGAATGGAAGGAGCTGATCAGCAAGACAAATGAAGGACAGAATCAAGTTATAACATTTTAAAATAGACTCCAGCAAATTGAATTGCAAGCTTGTAAACATTGTGGAATTTTGAACATAGGTGTGTCACATCTATACCAACGTGGCTGAAGCTTACAAAGCCATCCCCCTCCCCCACCTTGGTCAGTCTGATCACATCTCATTGTTCCTGCTCCCTAAGTACTCCCCACTCATCAGACGGGTTAAACCAACTGTGAGGACAGTTAAAGTCTGGTCAGAGGAAGCGGACTTCACACTACAGCAGTGTTTTGGAAACACTGACTGGAAGGCGTTTGCAGTCCAGGCCACCCTTGACTCCCACACAGACATTGACTCCTACACATCCTCTGTTCTGGACTTTATAAACTCCACCATCAATAGTGTCATCTCCCTCAAACAGGTGACCATATTCCCGAATCAGAAGCCATGGATGAACAGCGAGGTCAGGCTACTGCTGAAAGCACGGGACTCCGCTTTCAGGTCAGGCGATGCTCGAGCCTACAGTTCAGCCAGGGCTAACCTGAAGAGGGGCATCAAGAAGGCCAAGCACTGCC
Organism: Raja brachyura; assembly: GCA_963514005.1. The sequence goes on along the minus strand of OY740795.1, from coordinate 32,340,388 downwards.
ATAAGCTCAGGATTGAGGAGCACTTCAACAACAACTCCGACCCCCGACGCATGTGGCAAGGCATCCAGGCCATCACGGACTCCAGACCCGCCAACACCACCCCCACATCCAGCGACGCCTCCTTCCTTGAGGAGCTCAATCACTTCTATGGCCGCTTCGACATGGACAATCTAGAGACAGCCATCAAGGCTGTGCTACCTGCCGATCACCAACCCCTCACACTCACCCCCTACGACGTATACGTGGCACTGAGTAGGACTAATGCACGTAAAGCTGCTGGCCCTGACGGCATCCCCGGGCGCGTGCTCAGGGTCTGTGCGGCGCAGCTGGCAGACGTCTGGACTGATATCTTCAACCTGTCACTTGCCCAGGCAGTTGTCCCCACGTGCCTTAAAACCACCTCCATCGTGCCAGTGCCAAAACACTCCACTGCGGCAAGCCTCAATGACTTCCGCCCAGTTGCACTTACCCCCATCATCACCAAGTGCTTCGAGAGGCTGGTCCTGGCACACCTCAAAAGCTGCCTACCCCCCACGCTGGATCCCTATCAGTTTGCCTACCGCAAGAACAGGAGTACGGAGGATGCCATCTCAACGGCACTTCACTCTGCCCTCTCCCACCTCGACAACAGAGACACTTACGTAAGAATGCTGTTCATCGATTACAGCTCAGCATTCAACACCATTATACCATCAAAATTGATCGCCAAACTCGGTAATCTGTGCATCGCTCCTTCCCTCTGCAACTGGATACTGGACTTTCTAACCAACAGACCAAAGTCTGTTAGGTTAGACAAGCACACCTCTTCAACCCTCACCCTGAACACCGGCGTTCCACAGGGCTGTGTGCTGAGCCCCCTCCTCTACTCCCTCTTCACCTATGACTGCACACCTGTACATGGTACTAACACCATCATCAAGTATGCAGATGATACAACGGTGATTGGCCTCATCAGCAACAACGATGAGTCTGCCTACAGGGAGGAGGTCCAGCACTTAGCAGCATGGTGCGCTGACAACAACCTGGCCCTTAACTCCAAGAAGACCAAGGAGCTCATTGTAGACTTCAGGAAGTCCAGGGGCGGCACGCACACCCCCATCCACATTAACGGTACAGAGGTGGAACGTGTTTCTAGCTTCAGGTTCCTGGGAGTCAACCTCTCCGACGACCTCTCTTGGACCCACAATACCTCAACTCTGATCAAGAAGGCTCACCAGCGTCTCTTCTTCCTGAGGAGACTGAAGAAGGTCCATCTGTCTCCTCAGATCCTGGTGAACTTCTACCGCTGCACCATCGAGAGCATCCTTACCAACTGCATCACAGTTTGGTATGGCAACTGCTCTGTCTCCGACCGGAAGGCATTGCAGAGGGTGGTGAAAATTGCCCAACGCATCACCGGTTCCTCGCTCCCCTCCATTGAGTCTGTCCAAAGCAAGCGTTGTCTGCGGAGGGCGCTCAGCATCGCCAAGGACCTCTCTCACCCCAACCATGGACTGTTTACCCTCCTGCCATCCGGGAGGCGCTACAGGTCTCTCCGTTGCCGAACCAGCAGGTCCAGGAACAGCTTATTTCCGGCGGCTGTCACACTACTCAACAACGTACCTCGGTGACTGCCAATCACCCCCCCCCCCCCCCCCCGGACACTTATTGTTATTTATTCAAATCATTTGCTGTGTCGCTCTTCCAGGGAGATGCTAAATGCATTTCGTTGTCTCTTAAAATTGAATCTGAATCTGAATCTGACATGCATCGTAACATTTACACAAGTCTCCATGACATACAACTATCGACCAAACCCTGATGAATCCCAGGTACAAAATGGACCAATCCACCAATTTCCAAATGGGAGAGTTCTCTGAACAGCTTTGTTCATTCAATTATTCAGTCATAATCAGATACTCAGCAGCACTAAACAACATGAAAACATTTGCTCTTTTAACTGCAATTATTTCCCCAAAAAATCCTTCCTGGGGCCATCATCCTACATTGTATCATCTTTCCTTTTCGTATATGTTCATGGTATATGTGAGGCAGATTAAAGATTGAAAATCTTCTCAGATCACATGTACCTGTTGCAGGTAAGAATGGTATCTTAAATTTTATAAAACAAAAAAGAAAAATACAATTGTAGTCTGAGCATTTATTATAAGCACTGCCCGTTAATGCTGAATTTTGGGTAAAACTCAGCATTGACACAACATTTAGCACATCTTTGGGGCAGAAATCTGTGCTTGACACACAGTGAGAGCTCCATGGTCAAAAAAGCAGAATTAAAATATGGTATGATGTTGGCAAGCATAAGATGCATCGGAAATAATTACATGGCAATTCTCCACAAAGAGAATACATAATATAAACCACAATTTTGAGCTCAATTGGTTCACTAATTGGTAAAATAATCTGGTTGATAAAATAATCCATGTTGTTAAATCCTTACCCTATTATAATATAAATATATTTATTGTATACATATAAGTATTTGTCATATTTATAATAAACCTTTCAAATTCCTGTATTATGGTTTAAACAAATTGATGTTAACACACAAAGCACCATAAAAATGATGTGGTACATCTAGAGATAGGACAGAAGAGATTTGCAGGGATGTTGCCTAATATGGATGGTTTTCACTACAGTTAAAGCTTAGATTGGTTGGACAATGAAGGGTCACCTTACAGAGGTTTATACAATTATGAGGGGCATTGATGGGATAGTCACAGACATTTCAAAGGTGAGGGGAGTCTACAAATAGAGGACAGAGGTTTAAGGCAAGAGGGGAAATATTTAAAGGAGATCTGAGGAGCCGGTTTTTCACACAGAGGGTGGGATATATTTGGCAACAGCTGCCAGAGGAGGAGAAAGAGGCAGTACAATCACAGTGTTTAAAAAAGCATTTGGATATTTACATGGATAGGACAAAAATTGATGGAGACAGGCCAAATGCATAAATTCAGCCTTTTCTCAAAAGATTGCTATCAGACTAACATTTCTTGTGGAAAATCCCATCAGATTGTGGATGTTGATATGATTTTGTTTTCTGTTCAGATCAAAAGTACAGTACAGTACAAAGATCAGGGACAGCAAGATTATAAGATGTTTTTACCAAAAGTGATTTCTAAAAACATAGGAGGGAAATGAATAAAATGCTATGTTAAAACACTGAGGTGAAATAATTTGAATTATTTAGAGTTTAGAGATGGAGCATGGAAGCAGGCCCTTTGGGCCACCTATTCCGTGCCGACTAGCAATCCTCCCGTACACTAGCACTATATGCACACCAGGGACAATTTACTATTTTTACCAAAGCCAATTAACCTACAAACCTGTACATCTTTGGAATATGAGGGGAAACCGGAGCACCCGAAGAAAAGGAGGCCCGGGGAGCCGTTGGAGACACAGGGTGGAGCTACCTGCTGTGAGTATAAACCTAGCTCGGGGCTTGCTTTTCACAGAGGCCCGGGGAGCCGTTGGAGACAGAGGGTGGAGCTACCTGCTGTGAGTATAAACCTAGCGCGGGGCTTGCTTTTCACAGAGGCCCGGTGAGCCGTTGGAGACAGAGGGTGGAGCTACCTGCTGTGAGTATAAACCTAGCGCGGGGCTTGCTTTTCACAGAGGCCCGGGGAGCCGTTGGAGACAGAGGGTGGAGCTACCTGCTGTGAGTATAAACCTAACGCGGGGCTTGCTTTTCACAGAGGCCCGGGGAGCCGTTGGAGACACAGGGTGGAGCTACCTGCTGTGAGTATAAACCTAGCGCGGGGCTTGCTTTTCACAGAGGCCCGGGGAGCCGTTGGAGACACAGGGTGGAGCTACCTGCTGTGAGTATAAACCTAGCGCGGGGCTTGCTTTTCACAGAGGCCCGGGGAGCCGTTGGAGACACAGGGTGGAGCTACCTGCGCTGTGAGAACGAAATCTGCAACGTTCCATCTTCCAGTGAGGAAATCTGGTGGGGAATCTGTGTAGCCTCTGATTGGTTGAAGAGGACCAGAGGAAGCAGCTGATTGGCTGCAACCCGGGGTTTACATTTCTCTATTTCTGCCTTCAGGTTTAAGGATTCTGGGTGCTAAGGACTCTGGGAGCTAAGGACTCTGGGTGTTAGGGATTCGTTATTTATTAGTAAAGTTTAAAGAATAAAGTTGTGTGTTTAATAAAAATTAAAAAAAATAAAATAAAATAAAATAAAAAAATATATATATATATTTAATAGAGTAATTTGGGAATAAGATGTCAGTGGAGATTGGTCCCGTGGTTTGCTCAGCCTGCAACATGTGGGAGATCAGGGATATGGTCGGTGTCCCTGATGACTACATTTGCAGGAAGTGTGTCCAGCTGCAGCTCCTGGCAGACCGCATTGAACGATTGGAGCTGCGGCTGGATTCATACTGGAGCATCCACGATGCAGAGAAAGTCGTGGACAGCACATACAGCGAGTTGGTCACGCCACAGGTAAAAGGTAAGAGGACAGAAAGGGAGCGGGTGGCCAATAGCCAGCAAAACAGTAGGCAGGTAGTGCAGGAGTCCCCTGCGGTCATCTCCCTACTCAACAGGTTTACCATTTTGGATACTGTTGAGGGAGATGGCTCATCAGGGGAATGCAGCAGCAGCCAAGTTCATGGCACCATGGGTGGCTCTGCAGCACATGATGGGGGAAAAAAGAGGGGAAGGGCTATTGTAATAGGGGATTCAATTGTCAGGGGAATAGATAGGCGTTTCTGTGGCCGCAAAAGAGACTCCAGGATGGTATGTTGCCTCCCTGGTGCAAAGGTCAGGGATGTTACTGAACGGCTGCAGAACATTCTGGAGGGGGAGGGTGAACAGCCAGTTGTCGTGGTGCATATTGGCACCAACGATATAGGGAAAAAAAGGGATGAGGTCCTACAAGGTGAATTTAGGGAGCTAGGAGATAAACTCAAAAGTAGGACCTCAAAGGTAATAATCTCTGGATTATTACCAGTACCACGGGCCAGTCAGAGTAGAAATAGGAGGATATTGCAGATGAATACGTGGCTTGAAAAATGGTGCAAGGGGGAGGGATTCAAATTTTTAGGGCACTGGGACCATTTCTGGGGGAGGGGGACCAGTACAAACAGGACGGTCTGCACCTGGGCTGGAATGGAACCAATGTCCTTGGGGGAGTGTTTGCTAGTGCTGTCGGGGAGGATTTAAACTAATGTGGCAGGGGGATGGGTACAAGAGCAGAGAGGCAGGTGGGTGTAAAACGAGGGTGGAAGCAATAGGGAGCAAGGTGAAAAGTAAAAGGGGTAAGAGCGTTGTAAAAACAAGCCTGAAGGCCTTGTGTCTCAATGCAAGGAGTATTCGTAATAAGGTGGATGAGTTGAACGTGCAGATAGCTATTAATGAGTATGATATAGTTGGGATCACGGAGACATGGCTCCAGGGTGACCAAGGCTGGGAGCTGAACATCCAGGGGTATTCAATATTCAGGAGGGATAGAGAGAAAGGAAAAGGAGGTGGGGTAGCGTTGCTGGTTAGAGAGGAGATTAACGCAATGGAAAGGAAGGACATTAGCTTGGAGCATGTGGAATCGGTATGGGTAGAGCTGCGAAATACTAAGGGGCAGAAAACGCTAGTGGGAGTTGTGTACAGGCCACCTAACAGTAGTAGTGAAGTTGGGGATGGTATAAAACAGGAAATTAGAAATGCGTGCGACAAAGGCAAAACAGTTATAATGGGTGACTTCAATCTACATATAGATTGGGTGAATCAAATTGGCAGGGGCGCTGAGGAAGAGGATTTTGGAAAGTATGAGGGATAGTTATCTAAATCAACATGTAGAGGAACCAACGAGAGAGCAGGCTATTTTAGACTGGGTATTGAGTAATGAGGAAGGGTTAGTTAGCAGTCTTATTGTGCGTGCCCCCTTGGGCAAGAGTGACCATAATATGGTCGAGTTCTTCATTAGGATGGAGTTCTTCATTAGGATGAATTAACATTGTTAATTCAGAAACAATGGTTCTGAACTTAAGGAAAGGTAACTTTGAGGGTATGAGACGTGAATTGGCCAAGATTGACTGGCAATCAATTCTAAAAGGGTTGACGGTGGATACGCAATGGAAGACATTTAAAGACTGCATGGATGAACTACAAAAATTGTTCATCCCAATTTGGCAAAAGAATAGATCAGGGAAGGTAGTGCATCCGTGGATAACAAGGGAAATCAGGGATAGTATCAAAGCAAAGGATGATGCGTACAAAGTAGCCAGAAAAAGCAGCATACCAGAGGACTGGGAGAAATTCAGAGACCAGCAGAGAAGGACAAAGGGCTTGATTAGGAAAGGAAAAATAGATTATGAAAGAAAACTGGCAGGGAACATAAAAACTGACTGCAAAAGTTTTTATAGATATGTGAAGAGAAAGAGATTAGTTAAAACAAATGTAGGTCCCTTGCAGTCAGAAACAGGTGAGTTGATCATGGGGAACAAGGATATGGCGGACCAATTGAATAACTACTTTGGTTCCGTCTTCACTAAGGAAGACATAAATAATCTGCCGGAAATAGCAGGGGACCGCAGGTCAAAGGAGTACTTGAGTGAAATCCAGGTTAGTCGGGAAGTGGTGTTGGGTAAATTGAATGGATTAAAGGCCGATAAATCCCCAGGGCCAGATAGGCTGCATCCCAGAGTACTTAAGGAAGTAGCTCCGGAAATAGTGGATGCATTAGTGATAATCTTTCAAAACTCTTTAGATTCTGGAGTAGTTCCTGAGGATTGGGGGGGAGAGAGAAAACGGGGAATTACAGACCAGTTAGTCTAACATCGGTAGTGGGGAAACTGCTAGAGTCAGTTATTAAAGATGGGATAGCAGCACATTTGGAAAGTGGTGAAATCATTGGACAAAGTCGGCATGGATTTACGAAAGGTAAATCATGTCTGACGAATCTTGTGGAGTTTTTCGAGGATGTAACTAGTAGCGTGGATGGGGGAAAACCAGTGGATGTGGTGTATCTGGACTTCCAGAAGGCTTTCGACAAGGTCCCACATAAGCGATTAGTATATAAACTTAAAGCATATGGCATTGGGGGTTCAGTATTGATGTGGATAGAGAACTGGCTGGCAAACAGGAAGCAAAGAGTAGGAGTTAACGGGTCGTTTTCACAATGGCAGGCAGTTACTAGTGGGGTACCGCAAGGCTCAGTGCTGGGACCCCAGCTATTTACAATATACATAAATGATCTGGATGAGGGAATTGAAGGCAATATCTCCAAGTTTGCGGATGACACTAAGCTGGGGGGCAGTGTTAGCTGTGAGGAGGATGCTAGGAGAATGCAAGGTGACTTGGATAGGCTGGGTGAGTGGGTAAATGTTTGGCAGATGCAGTATAATGTGGATAAATGTGAGGTTATCCACTTTGGTGGCAAAAATAGGAAAACCGACTACTATCTAAATGGTGGCCGATTAGGAAAAGGGGAGATGCAGCGCGACCTGGGTGTCATGGTACACCAGTCATTGAAAGTATGCAGGTACAACAGGCAGTGAAGAAAGCCAATGGTATGTTAGCTTTCATAGCAAAAGGATTTGAGTATAGGAGCAGGGAGGTTCTACTTCAGTTGTATAGGGTCTTGGTGAGGCCACACCTGGAGTATTGCGTACAGTTCTGGTCTCCAAATCTGAGGAAGGACATTATTGCCATAGAGGGAGTGCAGCGAAGGTTCACCAGACTGATTCCTGGGATGTCAAGACTGTCTTATGAACAAAGACTGCATAGACTCGGTTTATACTCTCTAGAATTTAGGAGATTGAGAGGGGATCTTATAGAAACTTACAAGATTCTTAAGGGGTTGGACAGGCTAGATGCAGGAAGATTGTTCCCGATGTTGGGGACGTCCAGGACAAGGGGCTGTGGGCCTGGGGCACAGCTCCCATCTGACCCGACCTCTCTGGCCACTCGGGTGGGGACGGGACAGCGCCGGAGACGTGGGATCGATCCTGGCTGCGGATGAGGCGCGGGTCTGTGCCATGTTTCCCTCCTCCAATCACCGCACTCTTTCCTCAGTCCCACCACACCCCCCCACTCCTCCCTCCTCCAATCATCGTGCTGAATCATCATGTCCCGCCCCCATTGCCTGCTGACCGACGTCTCTCTCGTCCAATCGGCGCCCTCGATCAGCAGCCCCACCTCCACTGTCTCGCGGAAAGCGGAGATTTTAAAATCCAGATTTCAAAAACTTGGGAGGGGATGTCCCCCACCTCTCAAAACATGGGGGGATGTGTCCCCTCTGCCCCCCCCCCCCCCCGTGTTTTCCGCCCCTGCTTGCTTTTGAAGATTACTTACTCCTGTTCTCTCAAGGCCCATCAGGAATAGATAACAATGAGAGGGTAGGAATGGGAAGAATAGGATGGTGGAATGAGTGGCTGAGGAGTTGGTGCAGAGGGCAAGGAATCAGACTTGGGATCTCTTCTGTGGCAGAGGTGACATGCATGAGTGGCAGGTTGCATTTGAACTGGAGGGGAACCAGTATCCTTACAGGGAGGGTGTGAACCGGAACAGAAGGTCAGTATTTGGAAGGACTGATGGAAAGGTAGAGGTTAAGTAAGGAGTCCTTAACCTAAAACACCTATTCCTTTTCTCCAGAGATGCAGCCTGATCCACTGAGTTATTCCAGCATTGCGTGTCTATCTTCAGTCTATCTAAGGACAGGCAAGGAGAAGTTGAAAGAATAAAGAATATGTTGAAAATGATGGGCTGATGTGTGCTTATTTCAATGCACGAAGTATGGTGGCATTGAAAGCATTTAAACATAGAGGCTGGATCAGTGCTTGGAACTATGATGTTGTGGCCATTATAGAGACTTGGTTGTGAGAGGAACAGGACTGGCAAGTCCAAGGGTTCAATGTTTCAAATGTGATAGAGAAGGAGGTGCAATAGGTGGAGGAGTTGCTTTAGTAACCAGGGATTAGTGAAGGTGGCACTCTGAGATGACATACTGGAGGGTTCATCCTGTCAGGCAAGAGAGCTCAAAAATAAGAAAGGTAAAATTATCTCATTATACTTTAGGCTTCTCAATAGGCAGCAGGAGATAGATGAACAGATGTGTAGACAGATTAAGGAAATATGCAAAGCAACAGGGTTGTCATAGTAGGCAACTTTACCTTCCCCAATATTGCTTGGGTCTTTCTTGGTGTAAAAGGCTTAGGCAAGGAAGAATTTGTTATGTGTATCCAAGAGGGCTTCCTGAAACAGATGGTCCATCAATGGGTGATCCAACTCAAAGATGGACCATACTGGACCCAGTATTGGAAACAAACTTAGTCTGGTGATTGGTCTTTTAGTGTAAGAGCATTTTGGGAACAAAAGTTGATAGAGTGGTGAAGACAGTGTATCCTCAGCTTGCCTTCCCTTGGTCGGAGCAGTAAGTATAAGAGTCAGGAATTCAGCTTTATAGGACTTTGGTTAGGCCGCGTTTAGAGTATTATGTGCAGTTCTGGTCGCTCCCTTTACGGAAAAGATACAGAGGTTTTGGAGAGGATGCATTCCAGATTTACCAGAATGCTACATGGATTAGAGGGCATTAGCTATAAGGAAAGGTTGGACAAACGCAGCCTCAATGTTTTCTCTTCAACATCGAGGCTGAGAAGAGACCTGATAGAAGTATATAAAATTATAAAAGGCATAGGTAGGGTAGACAGACAGAACCTTTTTCTTAGGATGGAAATGTACCAAGAAATGTACCAGGGGTGGAGGTAGAGGCAGATAGTGCATTTAAGAGGCTTTTGGGTAGGCACATGGCTATGGAAAGACATGGATGATGTGCATGCAGAGGAGATTACTTTAACTTGGCATCATCTTCCTCGTGTACGGCAATCTTCTATATCACGCCTTTCCGGTTGGTCAGTGACGGTTGACGGTCGATGGTTGCAGAATTGGCTACTTGAGTCAGTCACTGTGGTACAGTTCCTGTCGTCAGCATTGCCCGGGATGCATCACGCGGAGGCTTCTGCTTGCAGCCCAAGCCTGCTTGCAGACTTGGCATCATGTTTGGCATGGACACAGTGTGCTGACGGTACTGTTCCTGTGCTGTACTGTTTTATGTGCATGTTTTATGTTCTACATTCTATGTCCTGCAACCAGCAGTTTCCAAATCCCATAAATAATATTTTTAACGTTGTTGCTGATTTTTTCCATCTCTATCTCAAAAAGCATTATTTAACATCTCATGAGATGATTGCACCTTTTACAGCATTATTCACTCAATATAGAACTAAATTGCTAGCTTCAATTATACGCTCATGTCTGTGGAGTAAGACTTGAACCTATGACCCACTAACGCAGAGGCGTATCAAGCATTCTTTAGCAAAATTGCCGCAAGTCACTAATATGTCCATTGAAAGGGTGTTATCATTGATTCAGTTGGTCCCATATTAACCCTATGTGCAGGATGTTTTCAAGGATTTATTTTTAGTTTTCTTAAGCACCCAATTGCACTAATCTGTAAAAGTGTATTTAAAAAAAAGAAGAAACTATTCTACTAAAGAATCTCTTGACGTTAATTATAATTATGCTCCAGTATTTAATTACCCCTCAGTGAAGCATTTCATTCTAATAAGCCCAAACATTCACACAAAGCATTTTTCATTAGCAATGCATTAAGTTTTGCAAATCTCTCTCTCTGTGAAAAATTAATTAGCTTCAAGGAAGAAATTAATACCACCAACTTCAGTTCATATAATTCAGTAGGAAAGTTCACTGTGGGGTTTGACATTATATTTCTTCATAACTTAAAATAAATACAGGTTGAGGAATGGCTGATTTAAAAGGGGAACGAACAATCTGTCAAGGATATAGCTTGATTCTGGTTCAGAAGGAAAACAGGCACTTTTGACAACTATTTTTAGAAACACCAATTACATTGGCACTTCCACTCTGCGTGTTAATCTTGCTTTTATCCTAAACCGAGTTGAGAATTATAAGGAAGAGATACTATCACACATTATTGCACACTCAGATGAGGAAGCGTGTATCTATTTTCTCACATGTGGCTGTACAAGTTGAAATATGTGTGAGTTCCCGGATTCATTTATTTTTGTATGAAACTTTTGATAGTAATTGAACCATAGGTTAAAATGTTGTACTTCCAATTTGCAGGCTGTAGCTAGCTATATTATGTGAAGTAATGCTAAGATATTCTGCAATGCCTGGCTGTTGCTTCCATTTCACCCAACAAGACCAAACTCTGGCAAATGTGTAAAACAAACCTAGAATGCCATTTTAAGAGAGAGCTTGAGATATCATTTGTTTTGCCCTTGTGTTAAAATGGCACCAGGGATGTTTAAAGGACCTGTTCAAAGGACTACCTGATTACCTGCTGAATAACAATTTTACTTCGGAGTCACGTGAGTGACTACGTGAAGACCCCGCCAGCACGCATGCGCGACATATCGTCGTACGCATGCGGAAGCGACGGTCGGGAGGAGCGGGGCTCCTCCAGCGCAAGTTTAAATAGCTTACGCCAGGTAAGTCTCACCGGAGGTAGTGAGTCGACGAATAGCGAATTGAAATGGAAAGGAAATCGAAGAGAACAGCGGCCAAAGCAGCTGCCAAGGAGAGCAGCCAGCAGAGAGCCGCCTCTCCAGAGTTACAGGTTTTACCTGCAGCTCCCGACTTTTCGCCCTTTGGGACCGTTGGTACGCCACGGTCGGGCGGGAAAACCACCCGGAAGTCGGCCGGGGCCGACTCAGCGGAGTCCGGTCCCGAGGACACCCCGTTCGCAGATGGCGACGGAGGTCGTCTAAACCGCATGGAGCGGATGTTGGAGCAAATGCTCCAACGTGACCTGCTAATGCAGGGGCAGGGTCACAGTGGGACTCCTAGCAGGCCCACGGCAAGTTCCTATCGAGGACTGCCCAATGCCTCCCCCTCTATACAGGGGAGCGTTGAGGGTCAGAACTGGGCTGACCCAGAAGAAGGGGAGCTGGTTGAACTGCCGAAGGTGTCAGGGGTGTGTGAAGACTACATGATATGGTAAGCAAGCATGCTATGCCTAACAAAAAGGGCTTACCTATCCACCCTAAGCTGGCTGCCAGCATCAACTATATGGCAACAAACCAGTTGCAGGAACAGGCCATTAATGCTACAGCAGACAAATATATGGCACCTGAGAACTGCAACTCATTGAATGTACCAGCAGTAAATAACCCTATTTGGGGAAACATGAGCCCCTCTAGTAGAGGCCAGGAGATTAAACTTCAGAGGATTCTGAAGCTCCTAACCGCAGGGATTACGGCAGTAGCAAGAACTGCAGTGGGTGTGGATATGCCGGAAGAATTACAGGATGCTTTGGCTCTACTCTGTAATACTCAATTTGAGATTAACAGTTTTAGAAAGAACATCATAAAGCCGGCGCTTAACCCCAAGTTTGCGGGGTTGTGTAAGCCTGGGAAGACTCTGCCTCCTAGCCTGCTGTTCGGGGAAGATCTCCCAAAGCAGGTTAAAGACCTTGACGAGGAGGCCAAGGCTTTGGGCCTTATAAAACCTGGCTACACTAAGCTGCAACACCCACACAGACAGCACCCCTACACATCCACCGGGCAGAGTTACCATAACAGGTCTGCCGGTGGTGAAAGCTCGAAGGCCGGCATTCCTGCACAGCGGTCTTTTTTAGGCCAAGGCCCAGGCCGGCCTTCTTGGAAGATGCGCCACTCCCAGAACACCCACAACCAACCAAGGAAGCAAGGACAGAAACCTCCACACCGGCAGTAACCATGGAGGTAGGTGGGTCTGGGGTCCCCAGGAACACATCTGGTCTAAATTCACTTTGTGTAGGGGGCAGGTTGCACATGTTCTTCGAGAATTGGCTCTGATTTACCTCTGATCCTTATATACTCAGAAGTATCCAGGGCTATAAAATTGAATTTGTTCATGAACTCCCTACCCCGGTACAGCATGCACCTAGCCGGAAATTTGTCCTTTCCCTAAAAGAAAGGGCAGCATGGCATGCTGAACTACAGAGATTAATAGAAAAAGGGATAGTTGAGAAAGCCATCAAAGAACCTCAGGAGTTCGTGTCTAATATATTCACCAAAAATAAAAAAGACGGCGGGTGCCGCATCATTATAGATTTGACCGATCTGAATACTTCTGTCCAGTATATTCATTTTAAAATGGACACCTTTAATACTGCGATACAGTTAATAGCCAATGGGTACTACATGGCATGCATTGACCTCAAGGATGCATATTATTCAGTACCCATACACAAGGATCATAGGAAATACTTAAAATTTGTCTGGATGGGACAATTATGGCAATACAAAGCTTTGCCTAATGGGTTGTCGTCAGCACCCAGATTGTTTACCAAGATATTAAAACCAGCTTTGGCCTATTTAAGGAAACAGAAACATACTGTTATGGCCTATCTTGATGACATCCTCATAGTGGGGGAGAATTTGGAAATGGCTACTTTGGCAGTTACAGCCACGAAACATCTTTTTCAGAAGCTGGGGTTTACGATACATCCAGACAAATCAATATTGGAACCTTCTACCACCATGAGATATCTGGGGTTCATTATTGACTCAGTGCAAATGTCTGTCACATTGCCACCAAGCAAGGTGGAAGACCTGATAGAGGCTTGCAGGAGCCTCATTGGCATTAAGGTCCCATCCATTTGGCAGGTGGCCAGAGTGATTGGGAAGATAGTAGCTGCATTTCCTGCAGCACAATTTGGGCCCTTACATTACCAAAACTTACAAAGAGCCAAAATTACAGCGCTCAAAAATCATGCTGGCCATTTCAACAGGCCTATGAAAATTTCGGGAAAGGCAAAAGCCGAATTATATTGGTGGATGGGTAATGCCCAAAATTGTTCTAAACCTATCAATATCATCAATCCCTCGATCATCTTACAAACGGATGCCAGTGCCAAAGGGTGGGGAGCTACTAACACTACCTCTAGTTGTGGAGGTAGATGGAGTGCACCAGAGTTAACCCTATTCAAAAAACTTGGGGATTAACTATTCAGAAATGCTGGCAGCATTTCACGGCCTTAAAGCATACTGCACTAATATGCACAAAGTTCATATTAGAATACAAATTGACAACACCACAGTGGTAGCATATATTAACCATATGGGCGGTATAAAGTCGATATCGTGTGATGAATTGGCTAACAATATCTGGCACTGGTGTCTGCAAAGAGAAATTTGGATCTCAGCTACTTACCTTCCAGGTAAGCTAAATACAGTGGCAGACACCAGATCACGTAAATTCAACGACAACATAGAATGGATGTTGGATCGGAATGTGTTTTCAGATATTGTAGAACGTTATGGAACACCAGATATCGACCTTTTCGCGTCCAGGCTAAATCACCAACTACCAACATATGTTGCTTGGGAGCCAGACCCGGGGGCAGTAGCGATGGATGCCTTCTCGCTACATTGGGGGGATCTATTTTGCTACGCATTTCCTCCTTTCTGCCTCATCAGTCGGGTCTTGCAGAAAATAAAGCAAGACTCAGCATCGGGTATTTTGGTGGTGCCCGACTGGCCTACCCAACCATGGTTCCCTATGGTACAGAAGATGGCCACAGAACCCTGTATCAGAGTGAACAAAAGACCAAGCCTGCTCGTTCATCCTGTTACAGGAGAATGTCATCCATGTCATGACCGCATGGACTTGTTAATTTGCAGATTTTAAAACGGCCACTTCACGGATTCGGGCTCTCCAACAGGACCATTGATACCATCACAGCAGCCTGCAGAGAGTCCACAAGAAAGCAGTACCTGACCTACATCACGAAATGGGAAGGATACTGCGTCACAGCCAACACGACATATGAAACCGCCACCATAACGGAAGTGCTGGAATTTTTGGCTACCCTTCATTTCGATGAGGGTTTGAGTTACAGTGCCATTAACTGTGCCAGGAGTGCCCTATCGTCCTATTTGGGCAAGGGGAGTGACCAATTGGGAATTGGGTCACATCCTCGAGTATCCAAATTCATGAGGGGAATATTCAATTCTAATCCCCCCAGGGCTAGATATAGCCATATTTGGGATATCAGCACAGTCTTGACTATGCTGCGAGGATGGACACCTAACACGGGACTCCCATTGGCGAAACTCACCTACAAGATGGTCATGATTATGGCACTTATCACGGCACAACGGGTCCAGTCCCTGCACAAACTTAACCTGGATGATATGGCAATCACCAGTGACAAAATCACTTTCTATGTACAGGGACTGCTGAAACAAGATCGACCCGGAGTGTCTGGACATACTTTGGAGTTTCTGGCTTACCCAGCAGATCCTCGTCTTTGTATCGTCTCAATAATATTACGATACATTACAGTCACTAAAAATCTTAGGGGCTCGGAAACAGCTTTGCTTGTTAGTCACAAGAAGCCCCATCACAGAGTCACGGTGCAAACCATTTCAAGATGGTTAAGGGTGGTACTGGATGCAGCGGGGGTGGATACTAACAAATTTAAATCTCACTCCACCAGGGCAGCATCCACCTCGGCGGCTAGAAGGATGGAGGTACCATTGGATCACATCCTGGCTACAGCGGGTTGGAGTAACGAAAAGACCTTCCACCGCTTTTACTATAAACCCGTGACCTCCCCTGACACTTATGCAGGGAGGATTTTAAGTGCTGCCAGATAGTTACCCTTAGGGGACACTATTTTTGTTTGGTATGAATAAATACCTGATTTTGTTTTTCAGCCAGTGTCTTGTCTGAATTACATTCATCCTCTTATCCCAACTTTAGCGGTGTGTGAGCATGGAGCTTCCAGGGCATGAAATCACAGAGCTTTGAAATCTTCACGTAGTCACTCATGTGACTCCGAAGTAAAATAGTAAGATTAAACGAGAACTTACCAGTTTGAGGTTTGATCTTTATTTTATGAGGAGTTACGATGAGGGATTACGTGCCCTCCGCTCCCAACCCTCTATTATAAAGATCACCTGGTATGGAAGTTCTCTTGTTTATCTTACTATATTAGTCATTGTGACTGTATTTCTGTGCTTTGTATTTCACCACTGCTTTGAAGAAATGTCGCGCATGCGTGCTGGCGGGGTCTTCACGTAATCCCTCATCGTAACTCCTCATAAAATAAAGATCAAACCTCAAACTGGTAAGTTCTTGTTTAATCTTACTATTAATTTCAGGATGGAGTTACACAGTATTCTACTTGGTATTTGGCCCAAGCTCTGTGACTCATCTCTTAGCTTCTCCTAAGAATGTGTACATTCGTCTTATCTCCTCCTCCTGTCAGATATTTAATTATCCACTGTTATTCACACCAGAGGTGGTAGGACAGAGTTGCGTACCACAGAAACTCAAGAAATATCAGCATTGGGGCAGAACATTTACAGAGTATTGTTGAAACTGCACCAAGAGCAGTGCAGGTTTTGATCCCTGTATTCCTGCATTAGAGGTAGAAGAGAGGATTTAGTAGGTTGATTCCTGGGACGAAAGAGATGTTTAGCAGAGATTCGTGGAATGGCAGATGTTGGAATCTTGAGCAAAACTTAAAATGGTGGAAGAGCTCATTGGTCAGGTAGCATCTCTGGGAGAAGCAGATATGTGACAATTCAGGTCAGGACCCTTCTGAATGGAAGAAGGATCCCGACCCAAAACATCGCCTGTCCATGTTTCAAGAGATACTGCCTGACGAGCTGAGTTCCTACAGCACCTTGTGTTTTGATGTTGAGCAGGTTGGAGAGAAGATAGAACAATGATAAGTGATCTGAATTTAGTTTAGAGAAACAGCATAAAAACAGGCCCTACCGAGTCTGCACCAACCAATGATCACGCGTTCACTAGTTCTATGTTATCCCAGTTTTACATCCTACACGTCCTACCAACCTGCACATCTTTCGAATGTGGCAGGAAACTGGAGCACCCGGAGAAACCCCACTTGGTCACAGGGAGAACACACAAACTCCATACAGACAGCATCTGTGGTCAGGATCAAACCTGGCTCTCTGGCTCTGTAAGGCAGCAACTCCACCACTGAGCCTCCCTCTAATTGAAACATGGCAGAGTTGGAAGGAGATTGAAAGTGGGTGCTGGGATTCCTAATGGAGATGTATAGAAGGCATATTTCAGAGTGAGAAAACTCCTATCTATGATGACATGGGTGAAGGGAGGGTGAAGGGAGGACAGTAAATCTTGGGAATTATCTAATCCAGAGAGCTGTGGAGGCAGATTATTTGAATGCATTCATAGGAATTCATCACCTCAGTACCATTGTAACCATAGAATCAGCTAAATATAGCTGATTCTTCAGACCTTTGAACAAATATTGTGAAGGGAACACAAGCACTTCTGTACAAAAATAACTGAGCAAATGAATGAACCACAATAAATCTTCTCCACCCTTTCCATACCCTACAGTAAGGACATCACTGGAGCAATATTTTCACTTCTTTCCCACTTGCAAAGGTTTCACATTACGAAAGACAAATTCACGTTGGGAGATTCTTCTCCACAAAAGAAACGATTAATCATATGGAATGAACATCCAGATTAGATAACAGAGATAAAATTAAAAAAAAGCATTTGCCAGGTTCAAAAGTCGCATTCATCAGCACACTTTTTATGATTATGTATGTTTTTTTCTTCCACCTTTTAACAATCTTATCGTGATTCACAAATAAAATATCTCAATAAAATAAAGTGCATTATTTATGCAGAGTGCACATGAAGTACTATCCTGAAATTACTGGGTAGATTTTAAGATTTCTCACTTGCAAATCCATCAGAAGCCATGAACGCCATGTACAATTTATAGTCCAGCTTGCTCTGATTTCAGTGGCTGTAAATCCTTTCTGAGTGTTCTTGACATTTAAGGAAGGACAGAAGCCTCAGGAAAGCAACACTATAATTTCTAGGCACTTCAAGTGAACGAGTTCTGTTGCTGATGTATATTTTGCCTTTTTACTACAATACCATTAGTTGTGCTTATTTCAACTCCTGTTTCTTCTTTTAAAAAAACAGGAGCTGGAATAAGCACTCCAGAGTTGCAGAATCACAACTCTTATATTGCTATTAGAGACACTTAAAGAACATTTTAACAAGATTTTCACATTTCTCTTATGACTTTATTGGACTCATGCAGTAATCCCACAGAAATTTGTGATTTTGTACGGTTTTAGAGTCATACAGCACAGAAACACTGTTTTTTAAAATTAAGTTACAAGTCATGTATCACCATGTTATGATTTACTGTGGCCTTTTGGATGATCTCTGATTTCACATTTCATACTGGATAATACTTATAGAAAGGATCACCAAATAAAACATCACCATTATCTTAAGGGGGATTGGAGTATAATTGTTAGACCCCCATCTGATGTATTTTATATTAATTGCTGGACAGTACACCACTGGAAGGATATTTGGACCCTGGATGGGTGACAAGCACAGGTTGACAAGCACAAGACCATAGCTTAGAGTTAAATTATGAGGACAGATTATATAACCTTGGCTTCTTTTCCCTTGAGTTTAAAAAGGTTGGATGATAATCAAATTATTTTCAAATGATGAAATGAAGCCTTTGGATGCCCACTTCAATTGATATTTTCAGACCATGATTGACGGTCTCATATCAGGTAAGGGTATCATGGAATAAGTCTCAAGGCTGAGTAAACTGAGTTGATGCAGCCAGGATCTAATTAAAAAGGATAAGTACATGGTCTGACTGAACTCCTCTTGTTGCGATATTATCATCATGAGACAATGTTCAATGTCGACATTTACTTTGCATAGTATAATTATCTCACAGCTCAGTTTCCTTCCAAGAGAAAAAAATAATAATAATTTCCTCCAGTGGGGAAATCCTAGACATGGGAGGAGGCAGAGGTTAAGTTGGATTCTTCAGTTTAGAACTAAGCCTGTAGGAGGTGAAATCAGAGAGCACTTTTAAAAAAATGTAATGAAACTGTAGAATTCTTCACCCATGAGCCTGGGGATGCCATGCTGATTGATATTTTCAGGTTGCGATTCACCGTATTTTATTAGATCAGGGTGTCAAGGGATAAGAATCAAGGATGAGTAAATGCAGAAGTTGTGGAGGAAGTGAGGATCTAATTACCCATAGAAGAACTAGCTCGAGCTTCAAATGGCCTGCTTCAAGCTTCTCTGCTCACATTGTGTAACCACTTGTGAGAATCTTCATTAGGATCACATGAAACAAATATTATACAATCTGCATTTCACATGAATTTAAAATGCACAGCCATCTTGAATTTCAGCACGTGGCAATCTGTTGCAAACACAAGGAACTGCAGATGCTGGAATCTTGCATAGAACATAAAGTGCTAGAATAACTCAATGGGTCCGGGTACCGACCTGAAATGTCACCTATCCATATCCTACAGAGATCCTGCCTGACCAGCTGTGTAAATCCAGCACTTTGTGCAATCTGAAGAAAGGATTTGACCCAAAAATGTCACCCGGCCATGTCCTGCCTGACCTGCTAAGTTAATCCAGCACTTCCCGTTGCAAAATATGTTCCATTTCCCCGAACAAGTTGCTCACACTGATTAAATTATATTTCTTCTCATCTAGTTGATAGTCTGAGAAGTGTTCAATTAGGAATCAATTCCTTCTAGATGTTGGATGATATTGGATGATGTTCAGATCTGTTTGCAAGCCCATATAAATTGGCTCCGACATGTGTTCATACTAAAAAAAACAAATAAGTCTTGCATTGAGGACAGTGAAAGTATGTTACAAGATAAGAGCTGTGCTTCATATTTAAATCCTCTCTATCTGTCCTAGGAATACATCATACTGGTTGCAAAGGTTGAAATGCTTTCCAAACTCCTCCTTTGCTCTGAGAACATGGAGCATTGAACTTCTAATGTAGTAGATAGAACATAGAACACAAAACAGTACAGCACAGGAATAGGCACTTCAACCCACAATGTCCAAAACATGGTGCCAGATTAAACTAATCTCCTTCGCACATGATCCATATCCCTCGATTCCCTGCATTTTCATGTCCCCATCCAAAAGCTTAAATGCCACAATAATATCTGCCTCCACCACCACCCGTGGCAGCACATTCAATGTACTCACCACTCTGTGTTAAAAATGTGCCCCATATATCTCCTTTAAACTTTCCCTCTCTCACCATAAGCTATGCGCTCTAATTTTTGTCATTTCCACCCTGAGAAAAAGTTCTGACTAAAATAAAATCATGCAAAGAGATAGTTATGTAAATTCAGTGGGCACAGCTTCAATTGTTTAGAGCTTTTAACTTTGATCTTAATTTGAAATAAACATACTCATCTCCTGATTTAGTATTTAAAATACCGCAGAAGCAAATAGATTTTAATCAGACTAGAATAAACAGACCCAAAATATCTTTCCCCAGTCATCCCAAGAGAGGAGATGATTTTGACTCTATCCAAAATGCGAACATGTTCATCCTGGGCAGGGAGACTTTTGCTTTAATTGTTACGCCAAATGCAGTCGTAATACTCTATCTAACTGGGCGCCTTGAATCTTTGAGCACCGATGGCATTTCTCCAATAAACCTGAAATAGTCAACAAGGATCGATATGAAGTGATTTTCTTTTGAAGCTTTGATGTAAAATGACAATAGCATTTGTGTTACTAATAAAACAGGGAATTGCTTTTCGTCCCCAGTATGAACCATATATCAAGAATTCTATTTCATGGCCGTCTCCATTTTCAACTCCACATGAGCTTGATCTGAAATATAACTGAGGAATTTTTAAGCTTTTATAGAGACATAGCCAATTTTAATGATTTACAAGTTTGGAAGCCAAAACCGTCAAACCAAAGATGGAATTGTGTAATTCAATACTGTTAGAAGAGATTGTAATTGCAGAGCAAGAGGATCAGAACATTTTATTGAACATTAATATCAGGACAGTCACATACATTCCCATCAGTTTAATACTAGCTCCTGGCTCCCAAAAACTATGATACCATGACATATACAAAGAATCGAAGAGCAAAATTTTTATAGGGTACGAAGGCCTTGAACTGCAACATTTAACACAACTCTGGGTGGCTGATGGTGTTCTGATATTTTAGGTTAGGATTTTTATTGAAAGGTGAAAAGGAGCCTAATGATATCCCTCCACTGCAAACTTGGCTTTGGTGCAATAATAGTCATAGTCATACAGCAGGGAAACAGGCCCATCGGCCCGACTTACCCACACTGACCAACATGTCCCATCTACTCTAGCCTGCCTGCATTTGGCCCATATTCTTCCAAATCTACCCTATCCATGTACCTGTCTAAACGTTTCTTAAACGTTATGATAGTACCTGCAATAGCAATGAGGGGGTGGTAAAGTGGTTTCCTTTCAGACGAGATCAATCAAAGGTATATATAATTATGAGAGACATAGATATGGTAGACTAACAGAACCTTTTTCCCAGGGTGAAAATGTCAAGGATTAGAGGTCATGGCTTTAAATTGAGGGGGAAGATGTGCGAAGCAAAATTTTTGGATGGAGGGTGGTAGGTGCCTGGAACATGCTGCCAAGGGTGATTTTGGAGGCAGATATGATAGTGGTGTTTTAGAGATAGGCACACGGGAATGCAGGAAATTGGGGATACAGATCACATGCAGGTAGAGAAGATTAGTTTAACTTGGCATTGTGTTCAACGTGGACATTGTAGGCCGAAGTGTCTCTTCCTCCCTCTGGCTAAAGAAATTCCTCCTCATCACCATTCTAAAGGTATGCCCTTTTATTCTGAGGCTGTGCCCTCTGGTTCTAGACTCTGCCACTACTGGAAACATCTTCTCCACATCCACTCTATCTGGGCCTTACATTGTTCGATACATTTCAATGAAATCCCCCTCATCCTTCTAAACTGCAGCGCCATCAAAAGCTCAACAGCCATCCTTCCTCAGATATGAGGCCTCAAGATAATTTTCCTTCATTTTTCTCACATTCCTAAATTCTTGCAATATACAGTGATCTAACAACTTCTGTTTTTAATGCGTTTGTCTTTCCTTGTAAATATTATACTACGACTAATTTTAAATACATGTGACAAATAAAATACATGTGTAGAAGGCATCTGGAAGATGATTTTACTTAACTATGCTGCAGTATTTTTACATTGCAAAGCTGGCCTTTTTATGATTTAAAGCTATAAAATTGCCCTTCAATTGAGACTCTTCTCATTTGTTCCATCTATTCTACTTGACTTTGATTTGATTGTATTCATGTACAATACAGTATATCTAATGTGAAATATTTGGATTGCATGCAAGACATAGCTTTTCACTGTACCTCAGTACACTAACAATAATAAACCTAAACCTATTTTTTAATTGCTCTTCACAAAGATTAATATTTAAAAAAATATTAAATAATATATAATTTACAAAAATAATTATATTCCAAGATACAAGGAGTTGCAGATGCCGGTTACCAAAAGAGGACACAAAGTGCTGGAATAACTCAACGGGTCAGGCAGTATCAGGCTGAAATGTCACTTATCCATGCTCTCCAGTGATGCCTTTTAGTTTTAGTTCCGTGGTTTGTCACATGTACTGATGTGCAGTGAAAAGCTTTTTGTTGCGTGCTAACCGGTCGGCTAAAAGACTATACATGACTACAATCAAGATGTTCACAGTGTGCAGATACAGGATAAAGGGAATAAGGTTTAGTGCAAGATAAAGTCCAGTAAAGTCCGATTATAGGTAGTCTGAGGGTCTCCAATGAGGTAGATTGCAGCTCAGGACCGCTCTGTAGTCGATGATAGGACGGTTCAGTTGCCTGATAACAGCTGGGAAGAAACTGCACCTGAATTTGGAGGTGTACGTTTTCACACTTCTGTACCTCTTGCCCGATGGGAGAGGGGAGAAAAGGGCATGACCGAGGTGAAACTAGGCCTTGCCGTGGCATCTCCAGTGTAGATGGAGTCAATGGAAAGGAGGTCGGTTTGGGTGATGAACTGAGTTACGTCCACAATTCTCTGCAATTTCTGGCCTATTTAATTTAAGAAGTACAGCTGCTCACAGATCTGCACAATACTGATTACTATCACCCTGACCTTCAACTTCCATCAAAGAATCACGTGGGCTCAGTGTAAATCCAATTTTACCAGTACCTTTCTCCTGTCTGGATTTCACAGTGCAGTGCCAGTGATTATAATATCACATTTAATGCTGTGTAAAGCACCTCTTCCGTTCTGTCTCCCCAAAGATTATGTTTCTTTTTTAAATTAGGCTGCAAAAATCTGAATATTTGATTTACAGTTTCTTCTTCAGTGAGGTATTCCTCTCTCTCAGCTCAGAAATTCCAAGGCCTAATTCTTGCACCTAATTTAGAAATATATAAGACTCACTCATCAGTTGCACATATGAAAAATGTTCTATTTTGGAGCGGTCTTAATGAGGGTTCAAAAAGGCATTTATCCTGCTGTTCTTGGTTGCTTTCCATCTTATCTGTTTATCTTATCTTGAAGGAGTTTTTATTCCACTTTGAATACCTTACATTTGGGATTACTTTCTGCATAAACAATAAAACAGACTTAAATCCAGGCTACATATTGAAGCATAGCCTATGACCAAGCCACACAGAACGGTTGAAAAATTGCATGTGGTACAGCAACAAAGATTAACTGGAAGTTCTGAAAGGATTGACATTTTTTGAGAAATTTCTAAGAATGCAATCTGTTGAGTTATAGTTCTGAATTCCATTGTTCTAAATCATAGCATAATTGTTTCAAGTTGTGTAAAACAGAGATTTTCAAACTTGGTATGGGAGGTAAAATCAAGCTGGGACATGGTATGCTGCTTGCTCAGAGTTGTTTTTTTTTTAAACGGTGCATTCTACATCTTCCCTACATCACTGGGCACAAAAATAGTAAGATTAAACGAGAATTTACCAGTTTGATCTTTATTTTATGAGGAGTTACGATGAGGGACTACGTGAAGAACCCCGTACAGCCGTTGGTGCATCAATCTTCAAAGCAGCGGAGTGAAATCACAGGTAACAATGACTGAAGTATAATGGTAAGATAACAAAGACTAGAACTACAAAATGATATTTATGAGGGTTGGGAGCGGAGGGCACGTAATCCCTCATCGTAACTCCTCATAAAATAAAGATCAAACTTCAAACTGGTAACTTCTCGTTTAATCTTACTATTTACTTCGGAGTCACGTGAGTGACTACGTGAAGACTTCAAAGCACTGTGATTTCATGCCGCAGACTCAAATCCGGCATTCACACTGCATCGATTGACTCAAAAAGTCGTTAATAATCAATAATGGATCAATGATAACATTATTAAATGAACAACGGTTTATTTACAAACAAAACAATAACAACCCCTGAATGGAATTCAGAACTATAACTCGGGGGAAACTATAACAGAACTCAAAACAGAATCAGCAAACACCCCCAGTCTTGAAATCGGCTTGTGATAAAACCTTTGAAAGGTCAGCTCATTGGACCATTCTGCGGCCGCGAAGATATGGTCTATAGGCACATCCATTGCCCTTGCCACGGAAGTTGATGCCGCCCTGGTGGAATGAGATTTGAATTTATCAGTATCAATCCCAGCACTTCCCAGAACCTGCTTTAACCACCATGAAATTGTTTGCACCAACACCTTACTGTGTGTTTTTTTGTGGCTAATAAATAATGCAGACTCTGTTCCTCGTAGGACTCTGGTGGCCACAATGTAACGAGACAAATGTGAAACTACTCACAGGCGATCATCTGTGGGGTATGCTGAAAACACAATCTTACATCCTGTCATGCCTATTCTACTATGTTTAAGCAAATCATAGACATAAAATATAATGGCATCTGCCAACACATGCAGTCTGTCTCGCCGAAGCTTTTGCAATGTTTGCACATGTTGGGCTCATACCAATGCCATAAGCATGACCACCTTCATGGTTAGTTTGGCTAGAGATAGGCTTGTAACCGGAGCCCACTGGCGAAGAAGCATAAGAACTTCACTCACATTCCAAATACCGGCATACCTGGGTTTAGGAAGATTAGAATTGAAAACTCCCTTCATAAATCGAGAAACTAATGGATGTGTCCCTACTGAATGTAACTCTGAATTCATGGGTAAATAAGAAGACAAAGCACTTCTGGCTGTATTGATCGCACTATAGCTTATTTTTTGATCAAAATAAAGAGTGGACAAGAACTCCAATACGTCTGGAATGCCTGCAGTTTCATGAGATATTCGTCTGTAGACAGAATTGCTCCCACTTCCTTATGGAGGTGATGTACTGCTTCTGAGTACTGCTTCATGTACAGGCCGACGTGAGAACATCCGCGGTACGATCAGACAGTCCTCTCCCCAGGCATGGCCTCCTTAAAATCTGCAAATTAACAGATCAATACGATCATGTAAAGAATGTTGATCGCCAGTTACTGGATTTACCAGTAGCTTTTTATGTTTGAAAATAATCATGTATAGCTGACTAGCCATTTGTAATGGAGGAAATGCATATACAAACATTCCACCCCAATGCAGCGAGAATGCATCCACCGCTGCTGCACCAGGATCAGATTCCCATGAAACATATCTAGGCAACTGATGGTTTAGTCTAGATGCAAACAAGTCAATATCTGGCATTCCATACTGAGCAATCACTTGATTAACATCCATTCTATGTTATCATTGAATTGGCATGACCTAATGTCAGCTACTGTGTTGAATCTACCTGGTAAATATATTGCTGAAAGCGAGATATTTTGGTCAATGCACCAGCTCCAGATCTGATTAGCCAGTGTATCACAAGACTGTGACTTGACTCCACCCATGCGGTTTACATATGCCACTGCTGTAGTGTTGTCAATCTGAACTTGCACATGCAAGTCCCTCCTGGCAGAGCAATAAGCTTTAAACCCATACCAGGTTCCCAACAACTCTAAATAATTGATCCCTCTTAATTGAAGAAGGGATGTCTGATCAGTATTCCATCTGCCTCCACAACTGGAAGACATATCTGTAGCACCCCAACCCAGCGCACTTACATCACTGTAATATTATGGAAGGTGGTTCCACCAAAACCTCCCTAGAACTTTTTGAAACATTTGGAATCCACCATTGAATGTCAGAAATTGCCCCAGCTGACAATTGCATAGGCCTATCAAAATGGCCCACTTGTGACCTCAGTGCCTGTTCTTTTGCTTGTTGTAATTGTTGATAATGCAGAGGTCCATACTGCACAGCTGGAAAAGTAGCCACCAATTTACCAATTAAACTGGCTACTTGTTTAATTGAAGGCCTTTGTTCTCTAAGGAGATTAACACAATCCTCAATTAACAGCTGCGATTTGTTCCTTGGCAAAGTTACCAACATGTGATTGAATTAATGGTAAATCCCAAATAATCAATGATTTGAACTGGTGATAATTTGGATTTATCTGGATGAATGACAAACCCTAATTGTTCAAAAGTGATCTTAACAATTAAAACAGATGACAGCTACAGCACAAGTCTTTCCAACAATTAAAATATTGTCTAGGTAGGCCATTACCACATGCCCCTGAGCTTGGAGTAATGCTAGAACAGGTTTTTTAACAATTTAGTAAATTATCTAGGAGCTGAAGTTAACCCATTAGGTAGTGCTTTGAATTGCCACAACTGAGTCATCCAGATTAATTTCAAATACCTACTATTATCTCCATGAATAGACTTTCAGTTGTAATATGCATCCTTTAAATCAATGCTGGCCATATAACACCCTTTGGAAACAAAATGTTTGGCCGTGGAAAAAGTTTCCATTTTGAAATGCCTATAGCAAACAAATGAGTTCAAACTCGTCAGATCCAAAATAATTCTACATCCCCCAGTCTTTTTAGACCTAGGAAAAATACTTGACACAATACTGACTTCTCAATCATCCCTTTCTTGCGTAATGCATTAATTTCTGCTTGTATGAGCACATTTTCTTCTTCTGAAAATATATGTTTCTGACTTGGAACATGCTGATTAGGTGGACACACAGTAGAGTAAAATTCAATTTTTACCCCTTCAATACTGATAAGTATAAATTAATCTGATGTTATCTCCTGCCATTGTTTGAGAAATAAATTTAATCTTCCCCCAATTTGATCATCTATTTCATTTGATTAATTCTCTTTAAGAGGCATTTTTATCACCTGCATACGTCCTGGCTGACCTTGTTGGCCCCGGCCCTTTGTAGGAAAAGTCATCCTTCCCTTACACCAGTGGCAGGCTGCCAGTTCCGATACTGCGGACCTGAATGGCTGGTTTCTTCCCCTGCATCCGAAATGGTACCCTGCTTAATGAGGCCCATCGTTTTAGCGTCCTCAAGACACTCTTTGACTCGCTTGGCGAGATCTCCTCCAAATAAAAGATTGGGTGGTTGTACGCTGGGCGGCTTGCACAAAGACGCCAGAT
Organism: Raja brachyura; assembly: GCA_963514005.1. The sequence continues at coordinate 32,313,026 of OY740795.1, read as the reverse complement.
TGGGATTGATAACTGGTCTAATAGCACTTGTTCTAATATTATTGATTTCAAAATAAGCACTACAGAGGAGTCCCAGTGCATCTTGATGGGCTTCTGACATATGCCCTTTAACTATTGTAACGGCAAATGCCGTAAGCCCTGCTGAAAGTAGTTTTAGTACCTTTTGAGATTTTAATTCTTGAGCTCTGTCTGACACCCCCAACTGTGTCCAGATCAGATGGTTTACCATAGGCACCTTAAGTAAACCGCAATTGATAGGGGCTTCATATTTTTTAGCCGCCTCATCCGTGGCCAATTCCTGCAGCTGGTGAGAGAGCATATATTGTATAGCTGAAGCCAATTCATCCCCTAACGGCTCTCCTGCCTCTCTAGGCACTGCAACATTTCCCTCTATATTAGGGATAATTTCCAGCTCCACTCCCTTGTGGCTCTCCTCCACCACTGACTCGGTGTCAGCAAACTGCGCCGGTATAATTTCCTCCTCAAAGGTAAGATATTCTTGCAGCCCTGTTATAGGTGCTGCGAGCACATGCTCTCCACTAGCCTTGCGTGGGCACCACTCCTCCTCACGGAGTTCGTCCCTGTCGAGCATTTTCTGCAATAAGACCTCGACTTGAGAGAGCCGTGAGCAAACGGTCTCTCCGTTTGAGACTAAAACCTCCAGGCCTGACTCTGGGTCCACGGGCCTATTTGATTTTCCAGTAGCCTTACGCCCTGCCGGCATGGCTACGCTGCTCACAGGCAGCGGCTCCGGTGTCGCTAGCTCCATTGCTGGCGTCGGACTTGGTGTGCTAAGCGGGCATCCGCTAACAATACTATCCTGGTCATCGACCCTTTTTGCTGCGGAGCGCCTCGCCGACACCTTCTTCACTTTCTGTAACATTTCTAACGGAGTATCGACAACCGCTGCTACAGAAAATGAATGCTAGAAAAGTTTGAAAACTTACCTTCTGTTTTAAATTTACCGCTTAGAGGAGCTCTGCTGCTCCAACCGGCCGACTACGCCAAAGCGTCTGACGTAATGAAGAACCAACGGCTGTACGGGGTTCTTCACGTAGTCACTCACGTGACTCCGAAGTAAAATGTGCAGTTAGTTTCCACAATTCTTTACTGCTAACAGAACATTTCCTTGTAACTCCACAACAAAGTGATGATTATGGTTAGTCAGCAACTCAGCATAGTTCAGATCAGATTCAGATCAGATTACCTTTATTGTCATTCAGACCTTTCGGTCTGAACGAAATTTCGTGCCTGCAGTCATACATATATTAAAAGTAACAAAAACACACAAAAAACACAAATTTAACATCCACCACAGTTAGTTCACCAGGCACCTCCTCACTGTGATGGAGGCAAAAGTCTTGGTCTTTGGCTCTTCCCTCCTTGTTCTCCCTCTGCGCTGAGGCGATCCAGGCCTCCGATGTTGTGACCCCACCGGGTGTTGGTAAGTGAGTCAGTCCCGCGGCTGAATCCAGCTCCGCGAACGGGCCGATTCAGACTCCGCGGCCCAGGGCGTCAAAGCTGCCGAAGCTGCCGCCCTCCAGTCCAACGGACGCAGTTGTTGTGCGGGAACTCCAGAAAACAGGTCACCAACCTGTGACCTGCGAGCTCCCGACGATGTCGTCCACTGGGCCCGCGGCCGGGCCTCGGAAACTGCGCTGCCAGCGCCGCCGATAAGCCAGAACACCACCACAGCTCCAGGTCGGGCCGCTGCCGCTACCGGAACGCCGGAGTGCCGCCACAGCTCCAGGTCGGGCCGCTGCTGCTGCTGCCAGGTCAGGCCAGTCGAGCCACTGCCGCTGCCGGAACTGCCGCTGCCGGAGCTGCCGCTGCCGCGAACGCCGCCCGAGGCCGTCAGCTCTGAGGCCCCGAGGCCGTCAGCTCCGCCATTAGGCCTCAGCGCAGACGGAGACAGGGGATACGACAAGAAAATGTTGCATCCCCCCGAAGGAAGAGACTAAACCCTGTTTCCCCCACCCCCCCCCCCCCCCCCCCCCACACTTACACAATCTAACAAACCAACTAAACTAAAACAGACACAAGCAAAACAACAGAAAAAAAAGAAAAAAACAGACGGACTGCAGGTGAGCCGCAGCTGCCAGGCAGTGCCGCCACTTCCGGGAATGTGGAATTCTATGCTTCCGGGAATTCTATGCTTGAGAGATCATGTCTCACAAACCTGAATTAGTTTTTTGAAGAAGTTAAGCTGAAAAGAGTGTTGAGAAGGGCCAGAGCTATAGGCATAGGTTGGGCAGGTTTGGAGCAGGCTAGGTGGGCCAAACGACTGTCAGAACAACAGAGGATGTTAATGCAAGAATCTTTAATGTCCAAAATATGACACCTGCCCCCTGCAGTGAATATCTCATGTCAATGAATCGCTGTTATTTTTCAAATGCATTCATATTGTTCTCTGATAAAAAGAATCAGAGCGTAGACAAAAATGCTGGAGAAACTCAGCGGGTGAGGCAACACCTATGGAGCGAAGGAATAAGTGACGTTTCGGCTCGAGACCCTTCTACAGACTGATGTGGGGGGGGGCAGGACGGAACGCTCAGGCCAGAAAGGTCAGATTCGGAATGGGAGAGGGAGTTGAAGTGCTGTACCACCGGGAGATCAGGTTGGTTAATGCGACTTGAGTGGAGGTGTTGGCTGGGTTGGGTCTCGTCCATGGCCAGAGAGAGTCCCACCGCAAATTGGAGGAGCAGCACCTCATATTTCGCTTGGGTAATTCACACACCAGCGGTATGAACATTGACCTCAAATTTCAGGCAATCCTTGCTTTCTCCCTCCTTCCCCTCCCCTTCCCAGCTCTCCCACAGCATAGTGTCTCCGCCTCTTCCTTTTTTCTTCCCGCCCCCCCCCCCACATCAGTCTGAAGAAGGGTCTCAACCCGAAATGTCACCTATTCCTTCGCTCCATAGATACTGCCTCATCTGCTGAGTTTCTCCAGCATTTTTGTTTACCTTCGATTTTTCTAGCATCAGCAGTTCTTTCTTAAACAAAATAATCAGAGCCATCTGTTCTTCTTCACCTGAAACTTTAATAAAGGGCCCAGAATTAATGTTTTGTTTCTTTTCCGACTGTGTTCCCTTTGCTTGCTGCTGTTTTTTGTCAGACTTCAATCCACATCTGTGTAATTTGTTATGTGCCCTTTCAAAGATTTACTTAAAAAATAAAGCAGGAACCAATGCCAAATGTTTGGAGCCCATCAATGAAAGATTTGCATAAGACAAATTAGATTTCCTCTGAACGACAAAAAGGAAATATGGGTCATTGTGGCACGTAATTATACATAGACCAAGAACGTTTCTTTCTTGCAGTTTCTGCAAGAGTTTTTTTATTCCCATAGCCTCTACACATAGCCTGCAAAGATATCTCAATGATTTCTCCTAGTATCGTCATTCTGTTACAAAACCATCACTGCTTTGCTCAGGAATGGTTATACAGGTAATTAATGACAGGATTACGAATAATAATGGAAAATAGTTTGCAAATTTGTAAACGGTAAATGATCAAAGAGCATTTACGAATAAATAACATGCAATTCTAAAGTTGAAGTGTTGATGAACACTGTTCGATATTTGTGGCATTTTCAAGGTGAGTGCAAAAAAGTTCTGATCAAGCTACTGTACTAAATACATGGTGGATTTACCATTCACTAAACTCTGGTCAAGACTGTTAGCTCTATAGCTAAATAAACAAGATTGTAAAAGCCACGGCAGTGAGTCCGTGTCAGAATATGATGGAAGAGCAGGGGAGCACCAGGAATTACAGAGGGGGAGCAGTGAGAGGGGGTCTCACAGAACCCCCATCGGGCAGAGGAGGAGAACCTCTCCAAAGTAGGCAAACCTTGAGAAAATTTCACAGTGGAGCAGTAACATGGAGATACAAGGAACTGCTAATGCTGGCTGACACAAGAAACAGCACATGCTGGTTGTGCCTATTTTAAAGAAGTTCTCCTCCTATCTGTGACAGGGAGTCTGAAGAATGGTCCTGACCTGAAACGTCACCTAACATTGTACTCCAGAGATGTTGGCTGACCCGCTGAGTTACTCCAGCACTTCGTGTGTTTTTTTTGTAAACTAGTATCAGCAGTTCGTGTGTCTCTTTATAAAAGCGGTGTTGCGTATAACTTCTACTTCCTTAGAAGGCTTACTAAGATCGACATGTCCCCCACAACTCTCACCAACTGCTACAGATGCACCACAGAAAGCATTTTATCAGGACGCATCACAGCTTGGTTTGGGAACAGCTCCACCCAAGAACGTTAGACACTGCAGTGAAGTGTGGACGCAGCCCAGACCATCACACAAACCAACCTTCATTTATTGACCACATTTACACCTCACGCTGTCTCAATCAAGGACGTGTCGCACCCTGGCCACTCCCTCGTCTCCCCTTTCTCATCATGCAAAAGGTATAGAAGTGTGAAAACACACACGGCCAGATTCAGGAACAGTTTCTTCTCAGCTATTATCAGGCAGTGTCGATTTACTATCTATCTCTCTGGTGACCCTTGGCCTATCCTTGATCAGACTTTGTTAACTTTACCTTGCATTAAACGTTATACCCTTGTCATGTATTTGTGCACGGCTCGATTGTAATCATGTGCCGGTATTGTCTTCCTGCTGCCTGGATGGCACGCAACAACAGCTTTTCACTGTACCTGTGATACAGTGTCACTGTACATGTGACAATAAACTAAACTGAAACTGAAACTAATTAAACAGAACCAACAGAAATTGTTTGATTCATTAAGTGGGATATGGATTTTTATTTTTTCTATTAAAATTTTACTTAAAACATCTAGGCAGCATGGTGGCACACTGGTAGAGTTGCTGCCTTACAGCGCTTGCAGCTCCAGAGACCCATGTTCGCTCCCGATCACGTGTGCTGTCCGTACGGAGTTTGTATGTTCTCCCCGTGACTGCATGAGTTTTCTCAGCGATCTTCGCTTTTCCTCCAAAGACGAACAGGTTTGTAGGTTAATTAGCCTGGTATAAGTGTAAAATTGTCCCAAGTGCATGTAGGGTAGTGTTAACATGGGGGGGGGGGGGGGGGAATCGCTGGTCAGTGTGGACCCGGTGGGCCAAAGGGTCTGTTTCTGCACTATCTCTATACTCTATACTATCTCTATACCGTACTACCATACTCTGCACTATCTCTATACCGTATCCCACTAAACATTTTCTGTCCATGCAGCTATTCAACCATTAAAATACCTGCCTCATCTACCTCCCCCATCAGTTTGTTCCATTTACCAATCACTCTGAGTAAAAATGTTGTCCCTTGGGTTCCTATTAAATTTTGGCCCTCTCACCTTAAACCTATGGCTTCTAGTTTTCGATTCTTCTAAGACTGCAATAACCCCCTCAATTCCCTTCTATACTCCTCTATTAGATCACCGCTTAGCCTCCAGCACTTGTAATAAACTCCTAGCTTGCCCAGCCTCTCCCTATAGCTTAGGTCCTCAAGTCCTGGCAACATCCTTCTAAGTCCTCTTCGCATTCTTTTTCAGTTTAATGGCATCCTTGCAATAACAGGGTGACCAAAACTGAAGACGATACTCGTGGCATACCAGATGTGGCTTTATCAATGTCTTGTACAACTGTAACATAACATCCCAGCTTTTATACTCAATACCCTGACTTTCAAGGCCAATGTACTGAAATCATACTTTAGCACCCTATCTACCTGTGACTTGCAATTGACTTTATTGATCAGCTGGGCAAGAAAACAGTGAGAAAGATACCTTTTATTTCTCCACGTTCATGGTTTTGATCAGGTGTATGTGCACCGGGGGGGGGGGGGGGGGGGGGGGGGGGTACTTGGCCAGAGAATTACAACAGAGGTCTCAGTTTGGAAATAACTATCCCTTTATAACGAGATAAGAATTGATCCCAAGTAATTCCAACCATTTCTGTTCTCCGCTCCATTGAAATCATGGCCTTTATCCTATCTGGGAAAGCCAAGTTCCCAGATTGCATTGGTGCGTTCATTATCAGCTAACCTGTCTGTACAGTATCAGGCTCCAACTCATTAAACTACAAAACATACCTACATTTATATTTATTCTATTTATATAAGCTCTTAAGTATTAAAAAAATATATATAATCATTGTAGAAATGTTTTACATTGTTACCAAAAATGAAAGTGTTTTTAAATGCGTGTCGGGATTATAAAAGTCTTTATATTGCATTCAAGCAGCGAAAGACAATTTTGGATTATTAATTAAGCAGACCCTGCTGCAATTCTGGCAAGAGAACATAAAGTAATATTAGTCCAGCACAACGCTGTGTAAAGATCTAAGAAGCTTGTTGTTTGACACGTACAACACAGCCTAATAGATTAGGCTGAGTGCGTATTTCTGTATATAGTCTTTTAACATCAGGTTTCAATTAAAAAAAGATTTAAAGGTATCAAAGCTGTGGTTCTTTCCAGCGTTACCCTAATCAATCAGCGCCATCTGTTAATTATGACCCATTTGATGTAATGGGTCAAAAATGGACAACAGAACAAAAGTCTCCAGCAGCAAATTGGCCATTATAATTACGCTAACAGCAGTCTACATTCATTTCTTGTTTATCTTGTTAACCAAACAAAAGGGAATTGTTACTTTCTCAATAAGAAATCCACTAAGTTTACTTCATTGTTTTTTTTTAATTATGAACTGCAGTTACATATTATTCCATTCAAAATTAATTGCTATATCTTTAATTTGATTTCAGTCTTGAAAATTAAAGTTGAGATCAGATTACTGACAGAATTTATTACCATTTTTGAAGAGGAAGGTTTCATTCATAAACTAGACAAGATTTTATAAAGGGGGAAGAATACTTCTCCAAATGGGGTTAAGGAAAATAAATCAACAATAGGAGCAGATGTTATGGGGCCAGAATTCTACAGGTTACAGATGTGCACACTTGGTGTAAGTGATTAGATACACTTACCTAAATACGTCCTGCCTCCCGCAAAGTTCATGAGTAGACCCTTTGATAAAAGGTATTAACAGTCAACTTATTCCAACAGAAATGCCTTGAAAATACCAGGTTTTAGAACAGAACACATTTGCAACAGAGCTGGGGTCATGGAGGAAATAGTGTTGTCAACTTTGATTGGATCCAAATACCCCGTTTCTGAGAAAAATCAACAAATCTGCAGATGCTGAAATGTGGGATAATATGGGAAACACTCAGCAAGTCAGAATTCCACAACTGCAGCACTCTAGGTAGGAGGAGCAGCAGCAGACAATTGGTGATAATCTACTGCACCACTCACTGGGCAGCCAAGTTCTTAAATAAAATAATAGGCATCAACAGATAAGTAAACTCCGACAAAACATTTCTTCTCAGTTGACAGTAATATCATCAGAATACAAATCATCAATACTGGGAACCTCAAAACAAAATTGAGAGGATTGGGAACTTCATGAGACATCCTTTGTGGGAGGAACAGTGGTGCAGCAGTGGAGTCGCTGCCTTACAGCACCAAACACCCGGGTTCAATCCTCACTACAGACGCTGTCTGCACGGAATTCGTACGTTCTCCCTGTGACCACGTGGATTTCTTCAGTTTCCTCCCACACTCCAAAGACGAACAGGTTTGTAGACTAATTGGTTTTGGTAAAATTATAAATCGTCCCTAGTGTGTACAGAGTGACCGCTGGTTAGCGTGGACTCGCTGGGTCAAAAGGTCTGTTTCCTTGCTATTTCTCCAAAGTCTAAAATAAATGTTTATTTTCTTTGGTCGCCCTGTAAAGGACCCTCAGTTGAAGTCCAGAACAGCCTAGAGCAGGTTAAAACACTTTTCCACCAATCCTGAGACCATGTCAGAATCAAGCTGACAACAGCTCGATCATGATTGATCGGCAACTCGTTCATCTCCAATCATTCGCTGCCTTAGTAAATTGGAGGATCCAGAGATGAGAGTTTGAATCGTGGAGCGACAGATGGAGAACCTGGTGCCAATAATGGCGATTGTGAAACCGCTCAATTGATTTGTTTAGAACTTAGAACAGTACTGCACAAGAACATACCCTTTCCCCCCCCCCAGTGTCCAGGCCAGACATGATTACAAGAAGGCAAACTAATCTCCACTGCTTGCACATGATCCATATCCCTCCATTCCCATGTACCTGTCTAAAAGCCTCTGGAAAATTACTATCCTTCAGGAAAGGAAACCTGCCATCCCCATCTGGTCTTGTCCATATGTGATCCGATAATCGGTAACAGTGTGCTTGATTCTTAACTGCTCCTGAAACGGCCCAGAAAGCGATCTAGAATAAGAGTAATTGTGGAAAGGTAATACAGGTCAGCCTTACCCGCGTCTACAACCAGCTGATACATCAAACATCTTGCAGCTAAGATTAGTTATTTTCTTTGTCCTGGTTCCTTTCTGTTGTCAAATGCATTATGAACATGATAAGCTATTAGGTAGATAATTCAAAACAAACACAAAGTGCCGGAGTAACTCAGCAGGTCAGGCAGCATCTCCGGAGGACATGGATAGGTGGTGTTTCAAGTCGGGACCCTTCTCAGATTGATAACTAAGGTCTAACTGCTTAGATATCTAACTTTCTAGATCCTCAAAACAACAATATGGTGCTCTCTGCTGAGATTTTAGGAATCCTTGACAAGGGCTGTTCACTGTGTTTTGACTTTTATGATTGAGGAGCTGAACAAATGAGAATTGAGGAGGTCCTGCTTGTGCTCCAGGTACTTTATGAGTGCAGATAAAGTATATTAATGATAACATCATGGCCAGGGGAAGCTTAGCTGCAGAGTCCCAAATAATCATATGCACTTTTGTTTCTACAGGGTTAGTTCAACTTATTGTCACATGTACCGAGGTACAGTAAAAAGCTCTATATTACAGGCTATCAAGTCAGCGGAAAGACTATACATGATTCCAATTGCACAGTGTACGGATAAGGATAAAGGGAATAATGTATAGTGCAAGATAAAGTCCAGAAAAGTTTGATTAAAAATAGTCTGAGGATCTCCAATGAGGTAGATGGTAGCTCTGCACCGCTCTCTAGTTATTGATAGGATGGTTCAGTTGCCTGATAACTGTTGAGAAGAAACTGTCCCTGAATCTGAGGGGGGGGGGGGGGGTTCACACTTCTGTACCACTTGCTTGATGGAGCAAGAATTGGCTTGAGCGGATAGCCAAGGTGGGGAAGAAACTGGAGCTGTGGAAGCAACGCTTCCTCTCTATAATAGGGAAAGTGAGAGGAGCTCTCGAGGCTGCTGTACTTGGCACAGGTGTGGCCTGTCCCTCCCTCCTACGCCGCAGGGATCACCCAGGCAATCTTCCAGTTCATCTGGGGGTCGAGGATGGACCGGGAGCGCCGGGCCACAATGTACAAGTCAGCAGACAACGGGGGTAAAAGCGTGCCCAACGTCGCCCTCACCCTGATGACCACCTTAGTGTGTGGCTGCATCAGGAGGAGCGTAGAGCCAAGGCACGTGGGCACCAAGAGTCATCGGTAGTGGGGAAACTGCTAGAGTCAGTTATTAAAGATGGGATAGCAGCGCATTTGGAAAGTGGTGAAATCATTGGACAAAGTCAGCATGGATTTACGAAAGGTAAATCATGTCTGACAAATCTGATAGAATTTTTTGAGGATGTAACTAGTAGAGTGGATAAGGGAGAACCAGTGGATGTGTTATATCTAGACTTTCAGAAGGCTTTCGACAAGGTCCCGCATAAGAGATTAGCATACAAACTTAAAGCACACGGTATTGGGGGTTCAGTATTGATGTGGATAGAGAACTGGCTAGCAGACAGGAGGCAAAGGGTAGGAGTAAACGGGTCCTTTTCAGAATGGCAGGCAGTGACTCGTGGGGTGCCGCAAGGCTCAGTGCTGGGACCCCAGCTATTTACAATATATATTAATGATTTGGACGAGGGAATTCAATGCAACATCTCCAAATTTGCAGATGATACCAAGCTGGGGGGTATAGTTAGGTGTGAGGAGGATGCTTGGAGGCTGCAGGGTGATTTGGATAGGCTGAGTGAATGGACAGATGCATGGCAGATGCAGTATAATGTGGATAAATGTGAGGTTATCCACTTTGGTGGCAAAAACATGAGGGTAGACTATTATCTGAATGGTGGCAGATTAGGAAAGGGGGAGATGCAACGAGACCTGGGTGTCATGGTACACCAGTCATTGAAAGTAGGCATGCAGGTGCAGCAGGCAGTGAAGAAAGCAAATGGTATGTTAGCATTCATAGCGAAAGGATTTGAGTATAGGAGCAGGGAGGTTCTACTGCAGTTGTACAGGGTTTTGGTGAGGCCACACCTGGAGTATTGCGTACAGTTTTGGTCTCCAAATCTGAGGAAAGACATCCTTGCCATAGAGGGGGTACAGAGAAGATTCACCAGACTGATTCCTGGGATGTCAGGACTTTCATATGAGGAAAGATTGGATAGACTCGGCTTGTACTCGCTGGAATTTAGAAGATTGAGGGGGGATCTTATAGAAACTTACAAAATTCTTAAGGGGTTGGACAAGCTAGATGCTGGAAGATTGTTCCCGATGTTGGGGGAGTCCAGAACAAGGGGTCACAGTCTAAGGATAAGGGGGAATTCCTTTAGGACCAAAATGAGGAAAACATTCTTTACACAGAGAGTCGTGAGTCTCTGGAATTCTCTGCCACAGAAGGTAGTTGAGGCCAGTTCATTGGCTATATTTAAGAGGGCGTTAGATGTGGCACTTGTGGCTAAAGGGATCAGGGGGTATGGAGAGAAGGCAGGTACGGGATACTGAGTTGGATGATCAGCCATGATCACATTGAATGGCGGTGCAGGCTCGAAGGGCCGAATGGCCTACTCCTGCACCTATTTTCTATGTTTCTATGTTTACCTGCTGAGGTTCCACCTGTCCCCAGTGTTGCGAAGGATGTGCCTGGCACAGATGCCGCGCAATGTGCCAGTCACCTGGACATTGCCGCCCCATCTGTCGTCCGTGGAAAGGTTCTTCCAGACCAACACCTTTGACCACAAGTTCATCGGGCCGTGGTCAGCACGGAACGTGATGCAGGCACTGCAGGGAAATGACTCCATGGATCCTGTGCTGTGGTTCCCAGAGCAGTGCCCAGCTTGTCTGGCAAAATGCCTCATCACCAGAACTCACCAACAAGTACCAAGACCTGGCTTGGCTGGAGGTGAGGGGAGCCCTCCCAGTCAGATCCTTCCTGCACCGTCGGAACCTCACTACCAGCGCACACTGCCCTCGGGACGGCTGCTATGGAGAGGAGACGCAAGACCATTGCAGAGTATGGATTCGCAAGAAGAGTCTGGAGAGGTCTGCAAGGGTCCCTGTCACAGTTTATTCGGAACAGCTCCGTCACAGAGGACTATGATTTACGGATTATTCTCAGGGACGCATTCAGAGACGGACATCGAGTGCTGCTGGAAGGTCATCAACTTGGTGAAAGACGCTCCTTGGTCTGCCCGAGCATTGTTGACCACCCATCGGAGCGAGATGTCCATTGGGAATGTTGACGTCTGGCAGGATTACCTGCTGAGGGACGCACTGAAGCTCGGTGCAGCCAACGCCAATGCTCGGTGGGGGAGGACCACAGTCTAGGGTCCTTCCGCTGCTGGACATGGGGGGCAGGGTGTGGTGGAGACATCCCTCAAAATAAGGGATTCCACACCAGTGGGCCACATGAGTGGCAAGGGTGGGGGGATAAATTTGTTATTTGGGGAAACTGTATTGTATGTATGTATAGCCTCTGAGAATGTCGGATGGAGTTTTGAAAGGATCATGTATTGTATATATTTATTTCTCGAATAAAGTCTATTTTGAAATTTTAAAAACTTGCCTGATGAGGGAGGGGAGAAGAGTGACTGGAGTGAGACGCGTCCATGATTATACTGTTGGCCTTGCCAAGGCAGCATGAAGTTAGCGGAAGGGAGTTTTGTTTGTGTGATGGTTTATACTGCGTCCATAATTCTCTGCAATTTCTTGTGGAGAATTCACTATTGTAATTAACATTACTTTTAAATCCCTTGGCAGGCAATGCAAGGCCTCTAATAATTCCAGGTGTACATGCATCAAATTTTGTAATGATCTACATTTCCCTTTTCCTCAGCAGAGCTTGCTGATGAGCTGATGCTTAGGACAACTCACTTGGCCTTCCTTGTTATTGTCACGTCTTCCTGCTTGCTCGTGGTGAAGGATTTTTCTGTCACATCCCTTCAAAATAACTATCCAAAGCACGCGATCTTTTGAATTCTATGCCAATGTTTGGTGTGGTAGGATGTGCACATCACCTTCTGCACCTTAGGGGCGAAGGGACACAAGTTAGGATTAGCTTTCATGAGAAATTATGCCAGATTACTGTCAGCCCACAATGTAAACATGTACAGACAATGTTATGCACCCTATATCCTGACTGATGAAGGCATGCATGCTCAAAGGATGCAGTTGGGTTGGACAAGAGGTAAACATATGTTTGAATATGGAACAGTAAAGTACAAGGACGGCCCCTTGGCCCACAATATTTGTGCAGAATATGATGCCAAGCTAAACTGATCTGATCTGCCTATACATGATCTGTAACACTCTATTCCCTGCAATTCCGCGTGCCTATCTAAAAATCTCTTAAAACGCCATTATTATATCTGTCTCCACCACCAGCCCTGCACTGTATTCCAAGCCTCCACCACTCTCTGCGTAAAAAACATGTCCAGCACACCTCCATTAAATTTTTCCCCTCTCATCTTACAGCTATGCCCGCTAGTGATGGACATTTGCACCCTGGGAGAAAGGTTCTGCATGCCTACCCTATCTATGCCTCACAAATGTTATATACTTCTATCAAGTCTCCCCTCACCCTCCGATGTTTCAGAGAAAACAATCCATGTGTATCCAACCTTTCCCTATAGCTGAAATATTTATCTCAAATACAGGCAGCATTCTCATGAGCCTCCTCTGCACCCTCTCCAAAGCCTCCACATCTTTCCAGTATGGGGCGATCAGACTGCACACAGTGCCCCATATATGGCACAATTAACGTCTTATAGTGTGTGCGAGAAAAGGTGCAATTTAACCTTTGTTTCCCTTCATTTATATCATCTGGTTTTTCTGATCTTGTTTATTTTTTTCTGGGGAACATGAAAAAGCGATATTTTGCGTTGGGCCCCTTCAGTTCCCAGCCTCTTGTTCTGCAGGGAAAAATGTCCATTCTTATTCTGCCTCTCCTAGTACTTAAAACCTCCAGTCCCAGTAACACTCTTCTATTTTTGTACCCTTTCCAACCATGACAACTATTCTGTAGCAGAGTGACTAGAACTGACCAGCACTCCAAATGTGGCCTTACCAACATCTTGTACCATGCAATTGTGTCTCTGTTCCCTTTCACATTATTTTCAGGTTCTTGTCATCTCATCACTTGTTAATTATTGAGGGCACATTTAGATAAAGGAAAAGAGAGTAAGCACCACACAACATTTTTGTTACTCATGTATGGAATGTGGATGTCACTGCCAAGGCCACCAATTAATGGCCATTTCTAATCGGTGCATAAATAGTGAGCCCTCTGGTTTTTGATTCCCCAAGGCATCAAAGCCCTATGGTATAATGTTTGGCTGGGTAAAAGACTCAGTGCATTCACCCCATCTATTCCCTTCATGATTTTCTGAACCTCTATACGATCACCCCCCAACCTCCAAGGTGTCCAGGAGTAAAGTCCCAGCTTGCCCAACTCTCTCTATAGCTCAGGTATTCTAGTGTGATCTTTTTATTACAAACTTTCCACATTTGACAATAATGTTGCTGTTGTCTAATTGTTATATTAATGTATGGGATACACTTTAGAAATTAATAGTGTAATAAAAAAACACAAACCAATGTAATGATTACAATCGATCATCTACAAAGAAAACCATTAAAAAATCAAATAACTTTTTAATATTCTGTGCCACTTAAAGCATCAGCAACATTGGTACAATGGAACTCAAAACCGCCACCATATAAATTAAATGATGGACATTATTGATTATTATTAGGCTAAAGCAGACAGTTATGTAATGAGTAGCCTTATTTTATTTTAAAAAACTCAGTGGAGCTAAAATATATTTATGTATCAAATGAGAATTGTATGTTCCTTATTGAATGCAAGGATTAATTTTATCCATTCTTTGGAGCACCGATTAAAGTAAAAATATCTCAAAGAGAAAATCAGTGTCTTCCTGATTTGTTTCTTTCTATTCAAGACTAGAAAACTGGCACAAAATATTTTATATTTTTGTCTATCAACAGACAATTGCAGAGTGTGAGAAGAAAATTAAATGTCCAGAAAATAAAACTAGACTGAATACCATGCATTTGTTCGAGTCTTCTAGCCAAATGATAAGAATGTAACCCGAGTAATAAGAATTAATGCTGACAGTTGGCTAGAATTGCTTTATCAAGAAATTTCAACTGAGTCTTTTGAGCCTAATCAGTAATTAAACATGTTTGTCTAAGGTAGTTACTAGGGCAACTATTGGTTACTTGATATCCTTTCATCATTCAGTAATTTAAATCTAAATACATTAAGGAATCAAATAACCCCAGCAGCAAATGGATGGTAAATAAATATTAAATTTTAGTTTTAGTAAATGATGAACCAAACTGAAATGAAGGATTAAATCAAATTTCTAATTATCTTGCTTCTAAAATTTCTTTTATTTTGCATTTTATCATTGTCTCTCTTCCCGCTATCTTGTCTTGCAAGAGTAAGAGTAGAATGTTCCATTCTCAATTGGGATCTATCCTATCAATTTCGATAATATCTATTCAGGACGTAACTGGAGTGTTACAGAAATCGGAACGGTCAATGGAATAGCCAGGAGCTGGAAGCTATGACGTAAACTCTTGAACAGAGTTAGCCAGTAGGAATAAAAATCCACTATGCAAAGGTTTCAAAGGTCTTTTATTGTCACATGTACTAATTAAGGTACAGTGATATGCGAATTACTATACAGTTATACGAACAAAAAAAGAAACAAGACACACAACTACATAAAAGTTAACATAAACATCCATCACAGCGGATTCCTCACATTTCTCACTGTGATGAAAGGCAAAAAAGTCCAACCATCTTCCTCTTTATTCTCCCGCAGTCGGGGCGGTCGAAGCTCCTGCAGCTTGGAGTTCCCAAAGTCATTCTCTGACCAGAGACCGCGCGCTACACGATGTTAAAGTCCGCAAGCACCCACAGTTGGAGCTCCGAAGTCGATCCTTGGCAAAGGAATCGCAGGCTCAGCAATGCTGAAATCCCGTAGGCTCCCCACGGTGGAGCGCTCAAAGGTCTGTTGCCAACAAAGACAGCCAACGTTAGGCCGTAGTGCAGACGGAAATATACGATACGGGGAAAAAAAAGGAAAAAAAAAATCGCATCTCCGTCGAGGTAAGAGATTAGAAAAAGTTTCCCCCAACCCCCCCACCATCACCTCCCACATAAAACAAGCTAAAGAACACAAAATACATACATTTAACACATACTATTAAAACACAAGGAAGGAAGGGACACAGACTGTTGGCGAGGCAGCCATTGCTGGCACCACTCCAGTGCACCCACTTACAATGGATGTTCTTTTTTTAAACTGGAGAAACTCAGTGGTAGCCACTGAATTTGAATCAATAAGTTTATGAATGAATGAATAAGTTTATGAATGAATAAGTTTATGGGCCAAGTATTCACAAACAAGGAATTTGCCTTGGTGCTCCGCCCACAAGTGACAACATGACATAGTGAGTTAGGAATGACACATACAACATTAATAATAAAACATTGATTAAACATGTGAATTAAATAAAATACCATGGCAAAAGGAGGCTACAGGTTTTTGGTTATTGAGTAGAGCTGCTACTTGTGGAAAAAAGCTGTTTTTATGTCTGGCTGTGGCAACTTTGACAGTCCGGAGTCGCCTTCCAGAGGGAAGTGATTCAAAGAGTTTGTGGCCAGGGTGAGAGGGGTCAGAGATGATCTTGCCCGCTCACTTCCTGGCGCTTGCAGTGTACGGTTCATCAATGGAAGGAAGGTTGCAGCCAATAACCTTCTCAGCTGATCGGACGATTCGCTGCAGCCTCCGGATGACATGCTTTGTGGCTGAACCAAACCAGACCATGATGGAGAAGGCGAGGACAGACTCTACGATGGCCGTATAGAATTGAACCATCATTGACTGTTGCAGATTGTGCTCCCTCAATAGGAAGTATATCTCTGTTGTGCCTTTTTGACTGGTTGATGATGTCCCCCCATTTAAGGTCCTTGGAGATGATGGTTCCCAGGAACTTAAAAGACTCCACAGATGTGGCTGTGATGCTGTTGATGGTGAGTGTGGTGGGTGCTCTCTTAAAGTCTACAATAAATTCCACTGTCTTAAGAGCATTGAGCTCCAGGTTGTTGCAATGACACCAGGACGGCAGCTGTGCACTTCCTGTCTGTAGGCAGATTCCTCCCCATCCTAGATCAGTCTAATCAGGGTTGTGTCGGCCGCAAACTTGAAAAGTTTGACAGAGGAGTCAGTGGAGGTGCAGTCATTGGTGTAGAGAAAGTAGAGGGGAGGGGAGAGTACACAGCCTTGTGGTGCTCCTATGCTGAGGGCTTGCAAGTCCGAGATGTGCTTTCCCAGCCTCACATGTTGCTTCCTGTCAATCTGGAAGCTGGTGATTCACCGACAGAGGGGTTCAGGCACAGTCAACTCGGAAAGTTTGGAGTGTAGTAGCTCTGGCACAATGGTGTTGAATGCGGAGCTAAAATCAACAAAACAAAATCCTAGCATTGGTTAGGGTTAGGGTCCAGTCTTTGCAGACTGGGGTCTGGCTGCATTGGTTAGGGAGGGGATATCAGGGTTACGTTTCTGCTTGTCAAACCTGTAGTAGAACTCATTCAGGTTGTTGGTCAGCTAACGCTTGTCCAAATGGTGGGGGGGGGGGGGGAACGCTTTCCTCTTGTAGCTGGTGATTTCTTGCAAGCCTTTCCAAACTGAAGAGTCACCAGCCTAGAACTTGCTCCTCAGCTTTTCAGCATACCTTTCTTTGGCAGCTCCGATTCCCCTTCTCAGCTTGTACTTTGCCTGTCTGTAGAGGTCCAGTTCTTAAGTGTTGTTAATTCCCATCATGGTTTTTCCCATACTTTTCATTCTTTACCCATATTAATATTCCTCTAAGGTCCTTTAAAAACCAAAAGCTTCTCAGTTTAGGTACTACTTTGGTATAAGGTGCATCTGCTGGAATGAAAAATAAGTGAGAGATGATAGAGTCATAGAGTGTGGAAACAGACCCTTCATCCCAACTTGCCCACCAACATGCCCAATCCACACTATTGCCACCTGCCACACTTGGCCTATATCTCTCTAAACCTATCCATGTACATTCCAAGGAATAAACTCCTAGCCTACTCCACCTCTCCGTATAGCTCAGGCTCTTGAGTCCTGGCAACATCCTTGCAAATCTTTTCCTGTAACTTTTCCATCTTAACAACATCTTTCCTATAACAGGGTGACCAAAACTGAACTCAATAATCTAAATGTGCCTTCACCATTGTCTTATACAATTGAAACACGACTTCTCAAAGTCTATACTCAATACTCTGACTGATGAAGGCCAAAGTACCAAAAGGACTTTTGTGACATCTGCAAACTTGCTAATCATGCCTTGTACATTCTCATCCAAATCTTTGATATAGATGACAAACGGTATTGGGGCCCCCAGCACCAAACCCCGACACACAGGCCTCTGATCTTTAAAGCAACCTTCCACCATCATCCTCTCCATCCATCCATGGGCAATTTTCTATCCACTCGGCTCTCTCCCCCCCCCTTGGATCCCATGCGATCTAACCTTCCAGAAGTTGCCTACCATGCAGAACCTTGTCGAATGTCTAACTGAAATCCATATGTCCACAACTCTGCCCTCAACCACCTTTTTCATCACATAGTAAAAAAAAAACCAACTGTGATTCATGAGACACGATCTCCCATGTACTAAATCGTGCTGACTATGCCTTATCAGCCATTGTCCATCTAAATGCATGTATATCTTACCCCTCAGAATACTCTCTAGTAACCTTCTGACTACAGATGTTAGACTCACTGGCCTGTAGTGCCCAAGCTTTTCCCTGCAGCCCTTCTTAAATAGAGGCACAACATTTGCCACCCTTCAGTCTTCAGCACCTCACCCATATTTAATGAAGATTCAAATCTCAGCCAATAATTTCCTCTATAGCTTTCCACAGCATCTTCGGATACATCTGATGAGGCCCATAAGATTTGTCCAGCTTAATACACATCACGATCATCAGCACCCCCTCGACCGTAATACTGATTGCCCTTAAGACGCACCAATTGGCTGCCTCAAGTTCCCCAGTCCGCGGGTGTTGCTCCACAGTAAAAGCAGAACATACTCATTAAGGACCTTGCCCATCTCCTGTGGCTCCAGAGTTGCCCACTTTCATTCTAGAGGGGTCTCTTACTCTGTAGGAAGGAACTCCACATGCGGGTTTATACAAAAGATAAAGACAAAGTGCTGGAGTAACTCAGCGGGTCAGGCAGCATCTCGGGAGAAAAGGAATAGGTGACATTTCAGGTCAGAACCCTTCACAGATTTTGTCTGAAGAAGGGTTCCAAACCAAAACATTACCTATTTATTTTCTTGAGATGCTGCCTGACCCGCTGAGTTACTCCAGCATTTTGTGCCTACCTTTACATCCCATTCTCTCTTCGGTTACCCATGATGTACTTACAACATCCCATGGGATTATTCTTAATATGATCATCCCAGTGTGGAAATACCTGGCTTCCCCACAGACAATATCTGTAGGCAAAACAACATGTACCAGCACGAGACACACTATAACTGCAGGATAATGGTTCAGTGTGGTAAATATCTCCGCTTCATGTGTAGGTTTTGCCTTTGCTGAAAAAGCTAATAACACTATTATTCATGGTTCCTATTCCCCGAGTAATTGAAATAGTCAAAATAAAACCAAGTTCAAAGTCACATGCCTTTATTCATCAAATCATAAAAATAAACGAACTTGTATTGCACCTTAATGACAATAAGCACGAACCAAATCTAGTCTGTTTTCATAATTCATGTGCAAGTACAGTACAACTCACAAAATAGCAACCCTAAAATCTGCCTACAGTGATATTCATACTCACTCGCAGCAGATCATAAGGCAATCCAATGCAGTCAATATTTTATCCAAATAATCTGTTTTAAATATTATGGTATAATTACTTTACATTATTAACATTATTAAATTTCAATACACAGTCAATAATCGCAAAACATCTTTCAAAAAGATTTAGCTTAATTCAAAAATGGCCATTTATAAAATCATGAACACATTTAATTATCACGCAGTCTTTTGCATAGATTCAATCATCCATTCTTTAAATATTTTCTCCATGACATTTCTTTCTTGCCAACTACCATTATTAACTGTAGGAATAATTTTATCTGGTTTAACCCATTGTACAAATCTCTTCATCTCAAGGTAGCTGCTGTGTTCACTATAAGGTACACCTACAAGAAATGGGAATTTCAAAAAGGAAAAAGCAAATTAATAAGAAACTAATAGTAGATAACCACACACCACTATACATATTAATTGTGTAAACTATCATGGTTTAATTGTGGTTTCTTTGCATCCTCTGGCTTATTTTCTCACAGAAATCGTGACATAGATTCAGTTATGTTTTTTTAGAAAGAGAGATTGAGTAACAAATTACAAGAATTTTTAACAAAATTAAAACTGCTTATACCATTACTTAATTTAAACATAAATAGGGTCTAACTTTCCATATTTTGGCACATTGCTTATTGCAAAAGTAGATTGTAACTTAACAGAAAACTATATTTCTATACTTTTACTAAACACAAAATTCTTAAACACAGAATACTTCCACATGGCTTACTAATAATGTACCAACCATATATAGCAATCCTTCCTTGGACACGAGGCTTGATGTTAAGCGCTGGACCACGCTGGCTCGAGTATGTCCATCCAGTTGGTTTGAATGCTACAATTTGGTCATACTGTCCGGGAAATTTATTCATATGTGCTTGTAAACCCTAAACAGAAAAAAGATGAAACAAAATGGTAAAACGATCAGAAATTGATCATTAACAAATATTATCTGTCCAATGTAATTAAAAATGTATTCACATGCTAATCATTTTTGATAGGAAGTTAATTTACACACATTATCAAGAGCAACTTAAAAAGTTAGAAAGTTGAAAGCATTTTAAAACTGATTTTCTAAAGACAATTTCCAGCAACAGCATGTTCACAAACTTGTGCCTTCCTGTGAGAAAATTTAACCACAAGAAAATGTTGTTCATTTCATTTAGTTTGTTGCGCAATGAGTTTCAGATGTATTGGCCGCTAATGATTATTTTGCAACAGCTCCCTTGGTTATTTATTGCAATGATGTTAGAAGAACTACCTAAAGCCAGAATGTGGTAGTTCAAAGCTTCACTCCAAACATCTGATTGTAAAATCTAGGCTGCTAACTTTAGCAAGTTATTTCAGTGCTCAGATGCCTTTACTGGGAACTTGACTGCTTACTCAAGTGGGCCTGAAAAAAAGATTACAGTAAAATGGCATCTCAAAACTTTGTCGGTCCCAGAATCAGGTTTGCTAGACTATTGCATATTATTCATCTTGATATCCCAAAGCACATTAAAAACGTTTTTCTTTGTTTTTAAGATGTTACGAATCACAAATATTTCCCAGGAAAATGTAAAATGTGTGCGAGAATCCAGGTCCCAGAAAGATTAAAGGGTGCATAGGGAGCAGTGTTTTATTAGGTTCCAGGAGTGCATAGGAAATATCAATCTCTAGTCAGAAGCCCAACTATCAGGATTTCTGCATTGTTAGAGCATATTATTGAAATTTTACTGAAAAGACAGTCTGTTATCTCTGATACACTGGCCATTATTTCATTCTCAACCAGAACAATAATGCAGATCATCCAATCATCAAAAGCACTTATTGTGGAAGTAAATTGGTTGCTACATTTTATATCATATTACTGATTACACTTCATACCTACAACATTTGCATTACAGTTGTATAAACATTGGTGATGTAGCATTTGGATTATCGGGTTCAATTCTGGTCACCCTGCTTTAGGATGGATGTCATTAAGCTGGGTGTTGCCTGGGCTCAAGAGCCTGAGCTATTGGGAAAGGTTGGGCAGGTTATTCCTTGGAGAGCAGGAGATTGGGGGGTGATCTTAGAGTATAAAATCAGAGAATAGATAGGGTGAATGCACAGTCATTTACCCAGGATAGGAGAATTGAGAACTGGGGAAACACAGGCTTAAGGTGAGAGGTTAAAAGATTTAATGGGAACCCAAGAGGGTTTTTTTCCACTCAGATGGCGATAGGTATATGGAACGAGCTGCCAGTGGAAGTAGTTGAGGCAGGTATTACAACAGTTACTTAGACATGTAAATGGATACGGTTTAAAGGGATAAGGACCAAATACAGGAGATGTGATTAGCTTAAATGGGGTGTCTTGGTTGGCAAGGATGAGTTGGGTTGAATGCCCCGTTTCCATGCTGTATGATTATTGACTGCATGAGGTCTTGTGATTTTCTGACACGAAGAAAGGTACCACAGAAATGAAAGGCTCTTAAATGAAATAACTTAATCCTGTATCTGTCCACTGCAGGCAGCTTGATTGTAATCAGTTACTCTTTTCACTGACTGGATAGCACACAACAATACTCAGCGGGTCAGGTAGTATCTCTGGGGAACATGGATAGGTGACATTTCACCAAAACGTGCCCTCAATGTTCTTGAGAACATAGAAAATAGGTGCAGGAGTAGGCCATTTGGCCCATCGAGCCTGCACTGCCATTCAATATGATCATCCAACTCAGTATCCTGTACCTGCCTTCTCTCCATACCCCCTGATCCGTTTAGCCACAAGGGCCACATCTAATCCCCTCTTAAATATAGCCAATGAACTGGCGTCAACTACCTTCTGTGGCAGAGAATTCCATAGATCCACCACTGTGTGAAAAATGATCTTCTCATCTTGGTCATAAAAGACTTCCCCCTTATCCTTAAACTGTGACCCCTTGTTCTGGACTTCCCCAACATCGGGAACAATCTTCCTGCATCTAGCCTGTCCAAACCCTTAAGAATTTTGTAAGTCTCTATAAGATCCACCCTCAATCTTCTAAATTCTAGCGAGTACAAGCCGAGTCTATCCAGTCTTTCCTCATATGAAGGTCCTGCCATTCCAGGAGTCAGTCTGGTGAACCTTCTCTGTACTCCCTCTATGGCAAGAATGTCTTTCCTCAGATTAGGAGACCAAAACTGTATGCAATACTCCAGCTGTGGCCTTACCAAGACCCTGTACAACTGAATAAGAACCTCCCTGCTCTTATACTCAAATCCTTTTGCTGTGAATGCTAACATACCATTCGCTTTCTTCACTGCCTGCTGCACCTGCATGCCTACGTTCAATGACTGGTGTACCATGGCCTCGTTGCATCTCCCCTTTTCCTAATCGGCCACCATTCAGATAATAGTCTACTTTCCTGTTTTTGCCACCAAAGTGGATAACCTCACATTTATCCACATTATACTGCATCAGCCATGCATTTGCCCACTTACCCAACCTATCCAAGTCTCCTTACAGCCTCCTAGCATCCTTCTCACAGCTAACACTGCTCCCTAGCTTTTGTCATCCGCAAACTTGGAGATGTTGCATTCAATTTCCTCATCCAGATCATTAATATATATTGTAAATATATAGCACTGAGCCTTGCAGTGCCTCACTGGTCACTGCCTGCCATTCTGAAAAGGAACCGTTTACTCCTACGTTGCTTCCTGTCTGCCAGCCAGTTCTCAATACTGAACCCCAATACCGTGTGCTTTAAGTTTACATACTAATCTCTTATGTGGGACCTTGTCGAAAGCCTTCTGAAAGTCCAGATAATACATCCACTGGTTCTCCCTTATCCACTCTACTAGTTGCATCCTCGAAAAATTCTATAAGATTCGTCAGACATGATTTACCTTTCATAAATCCATGCTGACTTTATCCAATGATTTCACCACTTTCCAAATGTGCTGCTATCCCATCTTCAATAACCGACTCTAGCATTTTCACCACTACCGATGTTAGACTAACTGGTCTGTAATTCCCCGTTTTCTCTCTCCCTCCCTTTTTAAAAAGTGGGGTTACATTAGCTACCCTCCAATCCTCAGGAACTACTCCAGAATCTAAAGAGTTTTGAAAAATTATCACTAATGTATCTACTATTTCTGGGGCTACTTCCTTAAGTACTCTGGGGTGCAGCCTATCTTGCCCTGGGGATTTATCTGCCTTTAATCCATTCAATTTACCCAACACCACTTCCCGGCTAACCTGGATTTCACCCAGTTCCACCATCTCATTTGACCCCGTCCCCTTCTATTTCCGGCAGATTTATGTCTTCCTTAGTAAAGACAGAACCAAAGTAGTTATTCAATTGGTCTGCCATGTCCTTGTTCCCCGTGATCAATTCACCAGTTTGACTGGAAGGGACCTACATTTGTTTTAACTAATCTTTTTCTCTTCACATATCTATAAAAACTTTTGTAGTCAGTTTTTATGTTCCTTGCCAGTTTTCTTTTATAATCTATTTTCCCTTTCCTAATTAAGCCCTTTGTCCTCCTCTGCTGGACTCTGAATTTCTCCCAGTCCTCTGGTAGGCTGCCGTTTCTGGCTAATTTGTATGCTTCATCTTTTGTTTTGATACTATCCCTGATTTCCCTTGTTATCCACGGATGCACTACCTTCCCTGATGTATTCTTTTGCCAAAGTGGGATGAACAATTGTTGTAGTTCATCCATGCAGTCTTTAAATGCCTTCCATTGCATATCCACCATCAACCCTTTAAGAATCACTTGCCACTCTATCTTGGCCAATTTACATCTCATACCCTCAAAGTTACCTTTCTTTAAGTTCAGAACCCTTGTTTCTGAAATAACAATGTCACTCTCCACCCTAATGAAGACTTCAACCATATTATGGTCACTCTTGCCCAAGGGGCCACGCACAACATGACTGCTAACTAACCCTTCCTCATTACTCAATACCCAGTCTAGAATAGCCTGCTCTCTCGTTGGTTCCTCTACATGTTGGTTTAGAAAACTATGCCACATACATTCCAAGAAATCCTCTTCCTCAGCACCCCTGCCAATTTGATTCACCCAATCTATATGTAGATTGAAGTCACCCATTATAACTGTTTTACCTTTGTTGCAGGCATTTCTAATTTCCTGTTTGATACCGTCCCCAACACCACTACTACTGTTAGGTGGCCTGTACACAACTCCCACTAGCATTTTCTGCCCCTTAGTGTTTCGCAGCTCTACCCATATCGATTCCACATCCTCCAAGCAAATGTCCTTCCTTTCTATTGCATTAATCTCTTCTCTAACCAGCAACGCTACTGCACCTCCTTTTCCTTTCTGTCTATCCCTCCTGAATATTGAATATCCCTGGATGTTCAGCTCCCAGCCTTGGTCACCCTGGAGCCATGTCTCCGTAATCCCAACTAATCATATTCAAGATTAGAATCTGCTTGACCTGCTGGGTTACTCCAGCATTTTGTGCCCTTTTAAATGTTGCCTTGCCTGCTGTCAAACGTTATAGGTCTGAGCTTTCAAAATCTCACTGATATTCGGAGTAGTTAAAAAATTATGATTGCTTTAAGAATGACAAAATTAGAAATATAAATGGTCTTCAATTGCAATTTGATTAACTGGGAGCAAATGGAAGTTCACAGTTCCCTTCAGAACTTCTGATCAGAGCCATCATGATGAGGTCCTTTTCAGCTCAATGATAAAGGCATTAACTCTAATGGAGTGACAAAGAGTTCATATATAAAATTAAAATATTTTGCTTATTTGTCCATTTCATGCATTATTAATAGCCAGGGCTGTGGGACATGCTCAGCAAGTCAGGCTATAAAAATGGCCAAAGAACAGCCACAAATCAGATGGGCGACATGCAGAAATGGCCAGTTTGGTCTGAGACAGAAATAGCAAGTTACGTAAAGAAGGAGAATTTAATAGAGTTTGGAAGGCTGCAACATGCCCAGGTGGAAAAAGTTTCTCAAGCTCCAGTTTGGTATCATTGTAACAGTGCAATAGGCCACAGGGAAAGGTCAGGGTGGAAGCGAGATGGAGAATTAAAGGGGCTGGCAATCAAAGCTCAGGTTGTTCCTCTGTACAAAATGCAGATGCAATCATCTGATCTGAAATGTTCGTCCCCAGCATTTATCTTCCTGCTGGACTTTCCCTGCCACCCCTCTGCCTTTTGGATCTTTTTATTTCCAACTGTCGTCAACCTTCTTGTCCTCCATTCCCCTTACCCACTCCAATCTCATCCCATTTGAACACAGGCTTCCACTCACTCAGCAGCAATCCCAACGTGGCTATTAAACCCAGATTCCGTTCTATTTCTACTGCGCTCAAATTTCCTGCATCTGCAGTTTTTTGGTTTTTCTTTTACCAGCTTTTTTTTTTCTCTTTGAGAAAGCATTGCTAATTTGTGCAATAGGAGCGGCAGGGGTGGGGCCTAACTGAAAATAGCATATTTCACTTTAAATTTGAAATTACAGATTTAACCACACTTGGAATGTCCTTTTATTACAATGGAAAAGCACAGACACAGAGGCTGGTTTTCTAATAGTATTCCCACAGAATTAGTTGAGTATGCCACTTCAAGGTCTAGCCAACAATATTCCGAAAGACAACTTTTTCTTTGAAAAGCAGGAAGTTCTTCTGATGTTCTGGCCAACATTCATCTGTCAACAAACATCATCAAAACATATTGTGAGGAAAGCGCTGTCATATCTCTGAACAAACTAAAGTTTCAGAATTCAATTGCTTTGTTGCAAATTAGGACATCTGTAAGAGACCATGGAAAAACAAGCACTTTTTAAAAAATGATTTAGCATACGTCAATTAGTTGAATTGCAAAGAAAGGTATTACATTGTAAAATAAAATAACACCCTTATTGACAGTCCAAATGTACATACAATATATTGAAAATCTCAATGAATAAAATTTCAAAATATCGCAAATCCAGGAAAAGACAAAAAAATCAATATTTCCTTTTTATTAGAGGGCTATTAATTGGTGCTAATATGCAGAAAGATTTTCATTGTTTTAGCACCTTTCCTAATCTCAATGTTCCAAAGGAGTTTCCTGTAACATCTGCAGCATCATCATCACTGATACATTTTGCACAGTTTATGTGCTCAGCAAATTTCCATCAACAGTTTAGTGATAATGATCAATCTGATTTTAGGGTTGTTGACTGAAGAACTGGTTTAGACCCCTGGGATAACTTACCCACTAAACTTCAAAGTAATACCAGCGGGACTTTAACACATAGTTTGACCTTTAAAATTGTATTTTTGAAACTGCAGTACTCTCTCAGCAATGTACTGGACAGGAAATCTAGACTTTTAAATGTAAGTGTTCCCACAGCTATTTGATTCAG
This sequence comes from Raja brachyura, assembly GCA_963514005.1. The sequence goes on along the minus strand of OY740795.1, from coordinate 32,286,496 downwards.
TAAAAACTACTCTTTAAGCATCAGCAGACATTAATAAAGACTTATTTAGTTTAGAGATACAGCATAGAAATTGGCCCTTCAGCCCACCATTGATCACCCATTCTCATTAGTTCTACGTTATCCCACTTTCACATTCACTGCCCACACACGAGGGGTGACACAGACGACAGACGCAGGAGTAGGCCATTCAGCCTTTTGAGCCAGCACCGCCATTCAATGTGATCAAGGCTGTTCATCCACAATCAGTACCTAGTTCCTGCCTTCTCCCCATATCCCTTGACTCTGCTATCTTTAAGAGCTCTGTCTAACTCTCTTGAAAGCATGCCCACCGCCCTCCAAGGCAGAGAATACCACAGACCCACAACTCTGTGAGAAAAAGTGTTCCCTCGTCTCCATTCTAAATGGCTTGCACCTTTTTGTTAAACTGTGGCCCCTGGTTCAGGACTGCCCCAACATCGGGAACACGTTTCCGGCCTCCAGCCGGAATCTTTAAGAGCTTAGGAATGTCATTTAGCCTAATCTTATTCATACCTTATCCAATTTAAAGCATAATTCTTGCATCCGAGTAAGTTAAAACACTCACTACAGTATGCACCAGATCTATCTATATCGATATATAGAGAAAAACTCAGAGAAACAAAGCAAAAATCAGACTTCCATCACTGTTCTGCACAAATAAATCAATCAACCTTGTTCAAGAAGGAACTGCAGATGTTGGAGAATCAAAGGTAGACAAAATTACTGGAGAAACTCAGCGGGTGCGGCAGCATCTATGGAGCGAAGGAAATAGGCAATGTTTCGGGCCGAAACCCTTCTTCAGATGGTTTCAACCTTACCCTTTGAATATGGAAACAAGACAAAAATAATGCCACATATTCAATCATATATGGTTCAATGAAATTAAGATATATATGTAAAAATATATGGAAACAGGCCTTTCCGCCCACCAGGTCCACACCGACCAGCAACCTATCATACACCAATTCCATCCATCACGCCAGGGACAATTTACAGAAGCCAATTAACCTACAAACCTGCACTTCTTTTGGATATGGGAGAAACCAGAATATCCAGAGAAAACCCATGTGGTAGTAAGGCAGCAACTCAACCGTTGCACCACCGTGCCACCCCATTAAATTATTTTTTCTGTAATATATTTATTATGGTGTCACGTGAATAAAGATGATGATTCTGATTTCTGCCCTTAGTTGGATAACACACATGCCCAGTCATTGTGTTTTATGGCTGGTTTTCAACCTCTTCAGGCCAAATGTCTCGACTCGAAACATCACCCATTCTTTCTCTCCAGAGATGCTGCCTGTCCTGCTGAGTTTTTCTAGTTTTTAATGTATCTTCAGTTTAAACCAGCATCTGCAATTCCTTCCTATACTATTTGTTAAGCAAAACAGGTCCTATTCTCATTGTATAATTTTGTGATCAGCGTGGGAGCATGAGAATGTTGTAAAATGCACAAGTCTCACGCTCAATGCGTGTGAGTTGGCAGCCTTGGGGAGAATGAACAAACTTTATACGTACAGTACACGTAGTCAGAATCGAACCCAGGACTTTGGCCCAGTAAAGAAGCAACTTTTCCACTGTTCCATCCTTTGTGTTCATTTGCTCAAATAACCTTCTCCTGCAGATGTGTGTTGAATCATCAGGAAAGCATCTGCTACCACCTTCAGCAGAGGGAACAGCCCTCTCAGAAGATTTTGTTTAAGCAAGCATTTGGAAGCAAAATCACAGTTTGTATTAAGTATAACTCGTGACTGTGGTGGTGGTGGGGGGGGGGGGGAAGGAAGATGGGGGAGAAATAGCCCTATCAGGGAGGGGTGCAGCAGTCAGAGCTGTGGCACAGCCTGTCTCCGAGATGCTGCAGGGAACGATGAAGCCAGCCAGTGCAATTGAGAAGAACAGACAGGAGATTCTGTGGCAGAGTTGTGTTTCCACAACGTGTGGCGAGTGCCTGGAACACACTGCTGGCCATGGTTAAGGCAGATATGATAATTGCATTTAAGAGACTTTTGGATAGGCATTTGGATATGCAGGGAAATGATGATAAGGATTAAGTGCAGGCAGATTACAGTTCGCCTTGACATCATGTCAGCACAGACATTGTGGCCGAACGGCCTGTTATTGTGCAAAACTGCTCCATGTTCTATTGCCATCTGGCAGAAAAACCAATTTGCATGCACAAAACATTTTATTTGGATTTTTTCACATTCTCTTGCTGAATAATTTAAGCACGGAGTTTTATTTGTTCATAATATAACATAAAACACAACACATAAATAGGCCCATCAGCCCATAATGTCCACACCAAACATGATGCCAGATTAAACTAATCCCTTCTGCCTGCACATCAACCATATCCCTCCACCACGCGCCGTCAGGGTAGGCACTGCCTACCCCGACTAAAATTACGAAATAGCAATTATTAAATATAAATAGTAAAGGCATGGGAGAATTATGCCTATCTAAGAGATCGATCTCTTAGGTAGGCATAATTCCCCGTGCCTTGCATCCGCAGCACTTGTAACACAGGAAGCTCTGTGCAGCCCACATGCCGTCAGTTTCAAGGGGAGCTGCAGGCAGCAGAAATTCTGCCTTTGCAGTACTGCGCAGGTGCAGCAGCCTACTGCGCATGCGCAGCGCGAGTTTCTTGGTGGGATTTTCAAATATGGATTGCCATTATTTTAAATAGTATCTTAGGAAACAAAGCTTGAAGAATGGACTTAATGTACCAATAACATGGTAAGTGCATTTCTCAGTGCTTTATGTTTTTAAATGCTGTATTTCCTGGGGTGGTGGGAGAGCTCCGTTCACAGTGTTTGGGGAGTCTGGCGTTGTGAAGGAGGGGATTGGGGTCAGTAACCCACTTGCCACGCTCCGGTCTGAGTGCAGGTAAATGGGACTAGGTGAGAGCAAGTGTTCGACACGGACTAAAAGGGCCGAGATGGCCTGTTTCCGTGCTGTAATTGCTATATGGTTTTATTGTGGCCGGGGAGTGAATTAGCTTGGGTGGCTGTTGCAGCACTCCGGGCACGGACAGCAGAACTGGCTGCCACCTCCGAGGAAGGAAGCAGCTCGGGTGATTGCGAGTGGCCGCCGGGACCCTGCCACTTCAGCCCCTTCTGCTGGTCCCCACTTTCCTCTGGCAGTGCTCTCCGTCTGAACATCTCTCACCAGCCGCTCGCCGGCCAGCTTCCCGCAAATCTTTAAATTCCGACAGCGCGTTCACGGGAACAGTTGAGGTTACTTGGCTGTGGGAATTCAAGGATTTGCAGGATACGGTTGACATGAGTGAAGCCGGCGAACGGCAGGTGAGAGATGTTCAGACGAAGAGCACTGCCAGAGGTGATCAGAAGGCACTGAAGTGGCAGCCGCTGGTGTCGGGTCCCGGCGGCTGCTCGCAGTCACCCAAGCTGCTTCTATCCCCGGAAGTGGCGGCCAGTTCTGCTGTCCGTGCCCGGAGCGCTGCTGCAGCAGTCAGTGAGTTACTGATATGATCTTCAACCCTCTCCTTCTCAACACTTCTGCCTTCTCGCATCTTTAACCCCTGGCGCAGACTCTCCACACGCTGTGAAAGGAACTCTCCCTCCAATTGGACCCTTGAATTAGTATTGTCATTCAATAAGATGACAACTGGTTCAACATCCCGGTGTGCTCCCATTTTTCCCACCATCTATCCACCTGCCTTCATCCTCAGTCCCCCACCCATTCAGTAATTAAAAAATGAAGGAGATTGAGAAGCCATGGGAAAATTGAATTGTTACTTATTTTTCATAATAATCTGCGCATGCGCGGTTTAAGATTTTTTTTTAAAGCCGGCTGACTGCCTACCCTGAGTAATTACTCACGGCACATGCCTGCCCTCCACTTCTGCATTATGTGCCTATCCAAAAGCCTTTAAATTCCACCATCATATATGCCTCCAACCGCGGCAACATCCCAGGAACCTACCACTCAGTTTAAAAATCTTGACCCACACATCTCCTTTAAATGTTACAAAGTACTCCAAGACCCATAATAAACAAAATAGTTCTATATAAACATTATCATATTGTACCGGCACCTAGTGGTTAGGCCACTTTTGCTATGCGAATCCTCAGCAGTCACGGGAAGGAGTCACGGGATATAGGGGTGTGCCCTAGTATATAACTGACCTTCCCTCTCGCGCTTCTTCCTCTTCCTTCATGAGAGCGTCCTGCCACCTCAGCAGGAGCTCAACCGAGCCCACGGCCTCTCAGCAACAACAATGACTATTATGTTAGAGTGCTAAATGTGCATGTTCATCTAACCTACAATGCCTGAATAAGGAATCCATTTATTCACGACATTTGTGCCTCTATAATATACACACACACACATATATAGAAAAGACAAATAAACAAAAATAGTGCAAAGACAAAAATAAGGTCCCCAAGTCTATGTAGTTGTAGTGGTTATAGTATTTAATAGCCTGATAGTTTTAGGGAAGTAGCTGCTCCTGAACCAGGAAGTTACAGATCTTGCCATTACTTGCACACTTCCCCCTTCATTCAACTTCTTAGAGAGCAACTTCTCACACTTGCATAATTATCAAACATGCTTTTGTTGCAATTTCTAGTTAAAGTCTCCAGCTATTGAGAACAATCACAGTCAATGCTTAATGGCAAAAATCCATGATTCTTTGGAGAAAAATAAATTCAAGGCAACTTACCTTAAATGTAATCTGCATCATTGGCAATAAATGAACTTGAGTGCTTTCCCAGTCCAAAGTGACCACAGAATCTATCAGTTCCGAGTTCAAGCACCGTAGAATGTCAAGCTTATTTTTAGTAATACAGACTTTACATCCAAGCACCTGTGCTATGGCTTTAAGAAAAATGACAGACAAGAATTAGTAAGGCTTCTTTAATTAACCCCCCCCCCCCCCCCCAATCCCTTGGAAATATGCAGGTTACAATTATGAATTTATTTACCGAGTTATTACAAAACAGAGCAAATTAGCCAAGCTAGTATTTACACATGGACTACAGATATCAAAAAATTATTTTAGAGAAATATCACTCTTTAGAAATTTAAACATGATATTTTGGTCACATTTATCCATTCTGTTTCATAAGGATGTCCAGAAATTAGAGATATCAAGGGGATGGTAACTTTGATGGAACCATATTGTAAAGCACCAAATAGTAAGCGAGAATTACCGAGATTGCAGATGGCTGCAAGAAAAATAGGATCATAATAGCAGACATATTGTGGGAATCTCATCTTGAAAAGGATGGTGTGGAATTTCTTATGTCTATCCATGAAAGTTTTCTTAAACAAGATATACAGGGCTCTACAGGAGAGGATTCCACATTCGACGTCCCATGAGGGAACAAAGTAAGGCAAATAACCCATGTGCCAATAGGGAACAGTTTCAAAATGTAGGAGTTTCAAAATTGTTATGGAAAAAGATAGGACTGACCCACAAGTGTAATCTCCAAACTGGGGCAAGGCCAACTTTGAAGATATTAGACAGGAACTGGCAGAGGTTGTTTTGGAGATGCTGTTTACCAGGTGAAGGTATATCTAACAAATCATAAGCTTTTAAAAGGTGAGATTGGGAGAGTTCAAGGACAGTATGAAATGAAGGGTGAGTCCGGCAGATTTTGGGACCCCTGGATGGAGGAATATGGAGGCTCATGTCAGAAGAGGCAACAAATCCCTTGAGTAATACAAGGAATGTAGAGAACACTTAAGAGGGAAGTCAGGGGTGCAACAAGGGGATATGATATTGTTCTGGCAGATAAAGGAAAATCCCAAGTGATTTTACAGGTATATTATGAGAAAAAGGGTAACAAGGGAGGAAAGAGGTTCCCTTAAAGATCAATGTGGTTGTTAATAATGACAAGCAGCAGGAGAGTGTTAAATAAATATTTCTTACCCAGAAGGTAATGGAAGCAAATCAAATGAGGAAAATGAGCAGTCATGTGTTGGACCACATCAGAATTACAAAAGAGGTGCAAGTAGTCTTAAAGAATATTAATTATGGCCTGCTTCCTTTGTCACCACAAACAGCTTACAATGGCCTGCTTCCTTTGTCACCACAAACAGCTTACAATGGCCTGCTTCCTTTGTCACCAATACTTTTTTGCATATCTTTCACTCATTGTTCCTTATCTCTCCACATCACTGTTTATATCTCTCGTTTCCCTGATCCCTGACCAGTCTGAAGAAGGGTCTCGACCCGAAACGTCGCCCATCTCCTTCGCTCCTTAGATGCTGCTGCACCCGCTGAGTTTCTCCAGCTTTTTGTGTAACCCTTAAAGAATATTAAAGTGGGTAAATCTCCTGGGGTTTACACGTGCATCCTCAGATATTGTGGGAAGCTCAGAATGAAAATGCTGGGGCCCCTGGCAGAGATATCAGCATCATTTTTAGCCACAGGGGAGGTACCATAAAATTGGAGGATGGCTAACGTTGCATCTCTACTTAAGAAAGGCTGCAGGCGCAAGCCAGATAATGACAAGCCAATGAGCCTGACATTTCTGATCGGCAAGGTAATAAACAGGATTCTGAACCGAGACAGGATCGACCAGCATGTGGATAAGCAAGAACAGATTGGGGATTATCAGTGGAGTGGGAAATCACGTCTCACACGCTTAAAATACATTTAGACAGGCAAATGGACAGGAAAGGTTGAGAGGGATATGGGACTAGGAAAAAGGAAGAATAAGCATATTGGCATGTTTTGCACTATGTTCTAAATTCCCATAAAATCTTTACTTTTGAAAGGAAAAAAGTTACATTTTCATTGCATTGTCATCTCTCAATTTTCCTTTTTATTCCAGTTATCCCTTTATTTCCTCCTGCATTACTCGTGTAGAGCATCATGCCTTAATTAATGCACCCAAACACTTAAAGCATTTCAGAGAAACGCAAAATTTCCTTTATTATTTTTAAATTCATAAATTTAATGAGTCTGCTCCAGCATGTAACAAGATCGCAGTTAACGCACTGTAAACTGAGCTCTGCATTGTGTCATCAGCGTTGACCTTTCGCATCTTAGTTATAGAAAATCAATTTAGCTCTACCTTAAAAATATTTAAGGACTCTACCTCCATTACCGTTCCAAAGACGCAACTGTTGCAAATAAAACCTCTTAAATGGCAACTCAGTTTAAACCAACGAGTCTTAATTCTAAATTATTTCACAAGAGGAAACAGAGCCTCTGTTTTCACCCTATACAGATCTTGATGTATCAGCCAGGCCTTCTTTCACTATTCTGAGCTCGATACAAAGTCAGCCTGCGCAACCTTTCCTGTATGACCAAATGTCCATTCTAGGCATTATGGTCCTGTCCCACTGTACGAGTTCATTCAAGAGCTCTCCCGGGTTTAAAAAACTTCGGAGGAAGGAAAACCTTCTCTTTTCCAATTGAGTATGTACCACAGACAATCAACTTCGTGGTAAGCACGTAGCGGGTACGTTGGAGCTCGGTGACGTCTCTTAGCGGCTCGTAACGCTAACGGCAGGTACGCGGGAAGACTCGCTAACGGCAGGTAAGCTCGGGAAGACTTTTCAACATGTTGAAAAATGTCCGTGAGAGCCCCGAATACTTAAGAGCGTAAATTACCTTACATCTGCGAGTTTGAATCAGGGCAAACTCGGGGAGAATTCTTGAATGAACTCATACAGTGGGACAGGGCTCTTAGCCTAGTAAAAATGTCTTCCAGCATATTAACATTCTTTATGAAATAAAATACTAATTCCTTATCATAGTATCATCAGTGACCTATACAATTGAAACAATCTTTCTACTTTTGCATTCATTTCTCTTCTCTGCAAAGAAAACCATTCCTAATAATAAACATTCCTAATTATTTGCCATGTCTGGATACTGGCATTTTTAGTATTATGCATTAGGATCTGCATATCAGAGTCTCCAAACTCACCATTTTTAGATATGTGGCTAAAATCATATTTAGGCTTTATTGTATAGTTTTTGGTACTTATTTGTACATGGAAACAAACTTTATTAGACACTGACTGTTACTATACCATAAATTATACAGAAGAACAAAAGAAACAGTTCCATTAAACTGCATTGCAAATGCATATAATTAACTCACTTCAAATTGATAAACAATTTTTGGGTATTAGGACGCAAGAGAAATGAAAAACATTTACATGCATGTATGGATACAATGATTATAGATAAAATCCTTACCAAGGAAAACCTTCTCTTTTCCAATTGAGTATGTACCACAGACAATCAATGTCCTAGGGTTCATAGCAACAGTTTCAAAAGCAATATTTCCCACAAATTGGATGGCTTCTTGTTGAGAAGGAAAGGTGTATTCTGGACTACAATATCTACCAAATTAACAAAATGCAATATATTTAATCAATGCAGTCAACATGAATATCCCAAATATCGATATTAAAATTATATAAGCCCTCTATTCTCATTACTGTTATTTTGAAAGATATTCCAGACACAAGTGGACAGCAGTTCTAGATCAACAATGTATTATTCCGAGTAGATATTACTCAGCATCCACTGGACAGACATCAAAATCAGCACATTGCCCGATTTGCAGTAAAATGCAATTCTATTCTTTGATGCAAATCAGATCACATTAATTCTGTTTAAACTGATTTATCCAATAGCTACAGAAACATCTCTTTAGCCACATACTAATTCTACTAGAAAATACCATGCACACAAATATACAATAGGAATCTATGGCTGTTCAGCACATAGGTTGGTCTTTTTGTCAAAGTTTGGAAATTTGCATTACATTGTTAGACAAAATGCAAGCTCTAGGGATTTTGAATTAGATTATGACAAAACTATCTGGAAATATCTGTGGATACCCTTTGCTATCGTGTGCTCCAAGGAACCGTCCATTATCTTATGGGGTCACCCTTATGGGGCCTATGCTGTATGGCCCAGCTCCCCTCTCCATACAATCATTGCATGTTCTCTCTTTCAATTAATGACACTGAAACTAAAATACACAAATATGCAATGCTACAACCATATACAAAATGACAGCAGTTGATTTACTATTCACAAATCAAGTGAGAAAGACAATGCACAATACCGATTTGAAATGAAGACACTTTATCACACAAATATATACAAGCAACTTCCCTTACGTGGTATCAAGATAAAGAACGTGAATTTTTTTATCCATTAGATGGGAATAACGCTCCATAGAGGAATTAGCTCGAAAATCACCAGTATGCAATACTGTCTTGCCATTTGGAAGTTGGAACAGCAGCATTGCAGCACCTGGACAGCTGAAGAATAGATATTTAGAGCGATTAAAAAAAATAGGTGTAACTATTATTTAATTATGCCTATTAAACACGAGCAATAATCATAACTAATTTGATGCAATGCTATAACCATATACAAAAGTTAAGGCTTTACTACCAACTAAGTTACGCATCAGCTTCACTAAGAGGTCCATCTCTGCTTTTCCATCAACGTAACAAAATCCTGCAGTTCTTCACCCAATAGTATAGGGGGAACACAATCACGAGGACTAAAAATCAGATTTCACCAACATGATTTTTAGGTGTCTCTGGATACGTAGTAAATGTAGTAGCACTCATTTAAAATTATAAAACACTTTTCAATTAATAAAGCATACAATACTGAACCTCAAGGTTTCAGCAAATGTGGTTTGGGTGGCAGAGACAGGAACACCATCACATATACAATGATGATGAGATGTACTACTGTTACAAATAAATCATTTGTTTATATTATTTATTACAACTACCTTATTATAGTCGCTGAAAAGCACTATTCAATTTTCTTAATTCAGTGGTTCTTAGACCTACAATTCAAATTGGTCACCACTGAATCAACTGGAATTCAAGATACAAAAATAAAAATTGCTGACCGAAGCAAGGATAGAATCTGCATCAACACGTCTTTTTAGCATAAGCATTAATGCTGAAGTAATTTATTGCATTGAAATATTAAATGATTATTTTGAGTACACAAAAATGCTGGAGAAACTCAGCAGGTGCAGCAGCATCCATGGAGCGAAGGAAAGAGGCAACATTTCAGGCCGAAACCCTTCCTCAGTCTGATAGGGGGTGGGGGGAGGCGGGGAGAAGAAAGGGGAAAAAAAGAGGTAGGAAGGGGAGGAGACAGCAAGGGTTGGCAGAATTGTGAGAAATCAATGTTCATGCCACCAGGATGCAGGCTCCCCAAGCGGAATATGAGGTGCTGTTTCTCCAATTTCCGGTGTTGCTCACTCTGGCCGTGGAGGAGGCCCAGGACAGAGAGGTCGGATACGGAATGGAAGGGGGAGCTGAAGTGCTGAGCCACCGGGAGGTCATGTTGGTTAATGCGGACCGAGCGGAGGTGTTCAGCGAAACGATTGTCAAGCCTACGCTTGGTCTCACCGATATAGATCAACTGACATCTAGAGCAGCGGATACAACAGATGAGATTGGAGGAGGTGCAGGTGAACCTCTGTCGCAACTGGAACGACTGCTTGGGATCTCAAATGGAGTCCGGGAGGGGGGGGGGGGGGGGGGGGAGGTAAAGCGGCAAGTGTAGCATCTCTTGCGGTTGTAAGGGAAAGTTCCTGGGGAAGGGGTGGAGCGGGAGGGAAGGGAAGAATTGACAAGGGAGTTGCGGAGGGAGCGGTCTTTGCGGAAGGCAGATAGAGGGGGAGATGGGAAGATGTGGCAAGTGGTGGGGTCACGTTGGAGGTGGCGAAACTGACGGAGGACTATGTGTTGTATGTGCCGGCTAGTGGGTGAAAGGTGAGGACCAGGGGACTCTGCCCTTGTTGCGAGTGGGGGGTGATGGGGAGAGTGCGAGTGGGGGGGGGGGGGGGGGGGGGGAGGATGGGGAGAGTGCAGTGTTACGGGGTATGGAGGAGACCCTGGTGCGCGCCTCATCTATAGTAGGGGAGGGGAACCCCCGTTCCCTGAAGAATCAGGACATTTCCACATTTGCTAGTGTGGAACACCTCATCCTGGGAGCAGATGCAGTGTAGACGGAGGAATTGGGAATAGGGGATGGAGTCCTTACATGATTATTTTGATTTTCTTGACAATGGAAACACAAATTTGTCCAATGAAGGAAGAAAGGTAATTGAACTTTAAACCTAGCCTCAGATGCAGCAGAAGCACAAAGACTTCCTGTAGTTTTTGTGCATACACAGGGGAAAATCCTATCCAAAAAAGGTTATAGAGTCAGAAAACACAGGCCCTTCTGTCCAAGCCAACCAAGATGCCCCTTTATACACCTGTGCTCCCTGCCCACATTTGGTCTATCTCTTTCCAAACCTTTCCCATCCATAAATCTGTCCAAATGTCTTTTAAATGTTATAGAACCTGCCTCAACTACCACCTCTGGCAGCTATTTCTATCTACTGACCACTCCCCGTGTGAAAAAGTTGCCCTTCAGATTCTTTCCCCTCTCACCATAAACCCATGTCCTCTGGTTCTCAATTCCCCTACACTGGGTAAAAGACTGCATTCACCCCCACCTGTTCCCATCATGAACCTCTATAAGATTACCCCTCAACATCCTTCTCATAGCAGGGTGACCGGAACAGAACACAATACTCCAAATGCGGCCTCACCAACGACATACAACTGCAACATAACATCCCAACTTCTATACTCATCTCATTAGATGATGAGTGTGAATCTCACTTATTTCATACAAGTAGTTTTTTTTGTGGATTAAGATTTAATTGGAGAAAGAGTGACATAGAGGGGGCAGGAAAGACTTTTCCAATATTTGCTTTCAAACACTCAGATCGCAGGTGTTCCAGATGCTTTCTAATTATCTTTTTTCCACTGAACACCGCTTGAAAGGAAAATTAAGCAGATTAGTGCATAGTAAAATTACATGAATAGTTATGGGTTGAATGACTAGTTAGCCCGGATTGTGGGGCGATAGCTAAATGCTGCCAGAATATCTGAAGCAGGCCTCTTCTCTTTGAGGTGCCATGAGTTTATTTTTACATTTCTCAAACAGTATATTCTTAATTAAATAGTATCTTTAAATGTTGCACTGCATGATGTGGTTGTTTAAATTAGATCAGTTCTAAAAAGGCACACAAATCCAAAACCCAGTCAAAAGCGTCAATACTGCTTAAAAGTTGACATATGAATACACCAAGACTTCTGAAGAAATCGGTAAACTACCGACACAGTACCTGAACTTCATACCATCACCTTTAATTTTTAACTTTTGTTTGAAAGGCACCCATATCAACTTTAAAAAAAAAAATAATGTAATTAAAAAAACCCTATTATGGCAATAAATAACTTTCAGCCCTAGGGAAATAAAATTATAAATGGATTCATGCATTATTTGGATTAATGATTGATGTGTTATTTAATATTGCATGCAGTCATTCCATTACTGATCACAGAAATTTCAAGTTTTGCCAATACATTTTCTTATTGGCATCCAGAATGAATCTGCAACACAAAGTGTCTAGAGTTCTTATGAGAGACCAAAATCATTTTCAACATGACCTAAAGATAAAGGACTGCAAGACAGGAGGTGGGAACTAGGATAGTAACTGATGGTAAAGTCAGTACATTTAAACAGGACGTGGTAAACCACTTACTGATTTGCATCCAAAAGTACGACCTTTACTCCATCCACAATACATTCAGTGTTCATCGGTAAACTTATAACACATTGGTCCTGCACTTTAAGTTTAGATATCACCAAATTGCGTGTTATCTGCAATTCAAAGGGGAAATGAGATTATTTGAATCACCAACCTAATTATAAATTATGAACACCATATACCAATTACAGCACGGAAACAGGCCTTCTCGGCCCTTCCAGTCCGTGCCGACCATTTATTTTCCCCTAGTCCCATCTAACTGCACTCAGACCATACCCCTCCATATACCTATCCACTTTACTTTTAAATGTTAAAATCGATCCTGCCTCACCACTTCTGCAGGAAGATCATTCCACACAGCCACCACTCTCTGAGTAAAGAAGTTCCCCCTCATGTTACCCCTAAACTTCTGTCCCTTAATTCTCATGTCATGCCCTCGTTTGAATCTTTCCTACCCTCAATGGGAAAAGCTTATCCACGTCAACTCTGTCTATCCCTCTCATCATTTTAAAGACCTCAATCAAGTCCCCCCTTAACCTTCTGCGCTCCAAAGAATAAAGACCTAACTTGGTCAACCTTTCTCTGTAACTTAGTTGCTGCAATCCCACCAACATTCTAGTAAATCTCCTCTGTACTCTCTCTATTTTGTTGACATCCTTCCTATAATTAGGCGACCAAAATTGTACACCATACTCCAGAATTGGTCTCACCAATGCCTTGTACAATTTTAACATTACTTCCCTACTCCTATATTCAATGCTCTGATTTAAAGGCCAGCACACCAAAAGCTTTCTTTACCACCCTATCTACATGCGATTCCACCTTCAGGGAACTATGCACAGTTATTCCTAGATCCCTCTGTTGCACAGCATTCCTCAATTCCCTACCATTCACCATGTACGTCCTATTTTGATTTGTCCTGCCAAGATGTAGCACCTCACACTTATCAGCATTAAACTCCATCTGCCATCTTTCAGCCCACTCTTCCAAATGGCCCAAATCTCTCTGTAGACTTTGAAAATCTACTTCATTATCCACAGCACCCCCTATCTTAGTATCATCTGCATACTTACTTATCCAATTTTCCACCCCATCATCTAGATCATTGATGTACATGACAAACAACAGTGGACCCAACACAGATCCCTGAGGCACCCCACTGGTCACCGGCTTCCAACCTGACAAACAGCCATCCACCATTACTCTCTGGCATCTCCCATTCAGCCACTGTTGAATCCATCTCTGCCATTAACACCCAAAGATTGAACCTTCTTAACCAACCTTCCATGGGTAACCTTGTCAAAGGCCTTACTGAAATACATATAGACAACATCCACTGCTTTACCCTCATCAATTTCCCTAGTAACCTCTTCAAAAAATTCACGAAGGTTTGTCAAATATGACCTTCCAGGCACAAATCCATGTTGACTGTTCTTGATCAGACCCTGTTCATCCAGATGCTTATATATTATCCTTTCCATTCATTTGCCCACCACTGACGTCAAACTAACAGGTCTATAATTGCTAGGTTTATTCTTTGAACCCTTTTTAAACAATGAAACGTCACTCTAATGTTAATCCCGCGACAAACGCAATTCCCTCCATACAAGATAGATACCACCTCAACAGATAGGATGGAGCCAGAGTTAAATATTTCAAAATGGGTAAGTGTTTTCAAACTTTGTACATGGGTGATAGGACCCATTTCACTGCACACATGTAATTAGCATTCAAATCAGGTTGCCAGAGTGCAAATGGGAGGCAGATTTTTAAAGTTAACTACATACGAAGGAACTGCACATGCTGGTCTATACTGATGATGGATACAAACGCTTAACTCAGCCGGTCAAGCAGTATCTCTGGATAAATGGCATAGGCGACATCTCAGGTCAGAATCAAAAGTTAACTGCACCCACTTGAATTATTGAGAGCAATGGAAATTCAAAAATGGAGAGCCACGAGCTGCTGGCTTAAGTAAAATAGGAACATTTTAATCAACAGGATTGTGTTCACAGAAAAACTGATAGAGCAAATACGAATTGCCACACAAAAACTGCGGGTCAAAGCATTATTAAGATAATGCATATCCATCTGTACATTATCTTAAATTTTGATTGTATCTGAACTTTCTACATTGATATTCTATACAACAGCAAAATCAGATTTTATAGACTTTTGTTCAGATTGAATAGTAGTAATGGTACTAAAACAAAATTGTAGAAATAATGTAGAATATCATTAGGCCATTGAGTAGGTATGTTATAAAACGTACCTTTAGTGGCGCTGCACTTCTGCCGCTCCCCGTGTGCGTGACTTTCGCGCCTTGCAGAGGGGGGCGGGCTTAAAGTGCCGTTTTTCAACAGGTAGGACAAATCGATCAATGTCGGGCGATTTGGTTGCTAAAGAAAAATCGCTCTGACATTTCATGAATGGTGGTATTTTTAAATTACTCTACATTATTTATTAACTAGAGTAATTTAAAAATCACCTTCAAAAGCAGTGAGCGCAGACAACCGGAAGCATTTTCCGTAGGGGAGAAAAAAAGGTAAATACTTTATTTTTATATTAAAAGTTGGTTTTTCGGGAGGCATTAATAATATTTTCATGTTGTGAAATGGGGTCCCAAAAAATGTATGAACAAACAGTATTTTCCCCCCCGACTTCACCGCTAACCACAGCGTTCCAATCCACCGCATTCCACTAAAACCCACTCGCTAGTTGATTTAAATGGCCATTAATTTACAGGAATCAAACATTAAATTCCTTCCATTTGGCCCAGAAATTCATGAAAATTAGATTTAAAAATTATGTTATATTGTGGATTATTGTGTGAATGTTATTTTGACACTTAGGCAATTTAAAAAAAGTTTATCTTTTCTTAAGAAATTGATAGATGTTTAGATCAACTCATTTAATTTTGTAATTAGCTACAATTAGATAACTAACTAATTATATGCTTTAATTTCAGGTAATCCAAGTAAGATTGTTTAATATTTGTTTCAGAATGCTTCAATCTATAATAACTGAAAATTTCATTGAGTTCTCTTAATTTTTAAGAATGTTATGGACTTTTAACTTTTCCAGATCACAGCTTTTGAGTTAAGTCAATTGAAAGACAATGGGAAGCAAGATGCTCATTTCCAAGTATGAAAATGGCCATAACTTTCTTAATACTGAAGATATGAAAGTAAATTAGGTGTCAAATTAAACTTCTTTTTATGCTTTATCTGATGGGATAAATTGCAGACTTGATTTTTAAAATCTCAAAATTTTGTAACATTGCTACATTGAGATGGCTGGGCTCCTACTCCTAATCCTATTCCAGATCCATACCAGGTTGGTTAACAAAACTCTTGATCAGCTTGAGTTTTCATAAAAAAGGGCTAAAAAGGCATGAAAATATGGAATTGTAATAAATGTTTGATCCAAGGGTCACTGCCAAAAGCAATGTTAATTACTAATCACAAATACAGTGATCCCCATCTGCAATGTTCATAAACAAATAATTAACATTAATCCGTGCTACTATGAATAGATCAAACCAAAGATTCAATCTTGCAATCAAAACCTTTATTATAGTCTATTACTTGTGTTTGATTGGCTTTCTTAAACAGACTTTTACAAACTTACTGTGTTGCAGTAAATGAGGCATCCAAATTTCTTGGTAAGACCTCCATAATGATCTGAATGGAAATGAGTAAGAAAGTAGCCAGTGCATCCCTCAATAACACCATACTGGAAGGCATCCACTGTGAAATTAGTTCCTGAAAGCACAAGATAATTCATGACAGCAGATTACTTGCTGTGGTGCAACACAAATATTACAGATTTTTCAAAATAATAGGCACTTAAGTAGCCAAATGGTTGCTTGGGGAAAATAAGGCATTTGGGAGGCCAGTGCCAAGTTCATTTTCCGTTCTCTCATCACTTCTGTCCTTGTTCTTTCTCTCATCATTTCGGTTTTTGCTCTTTCTCTATTTAGTTTGTTATTTCGGTCAGATTTCTACAAAGCAAATAATGTCGCAAGATTTTCTTCTCTTACAGCCTCCTCTTAAAGCTTGACTGAACAGAGTCGGTAGAGGGCATTTAAAAACGTGACTATTGGGCTTCCCAACATGCAAGTGATTAAAATTAGAAAACAGCCATTGTAAATGTATTTAGTTTGAGGAAGTGTAAACAAAGGCAAGTATTGATTTTTATTAGAATGCAGACTAGTGAGCAAATAGGAGAAAGAATAGAAGACAGTTTTCATAGGCCATCGACATAAGTTAAGTAGAATTAATTCAGAACAGGATTCAATTTAAAAAATGTTTCATGTTACCAAGACACGAAGGCTCGAGCTAAAGGGAGAGGCGGAGCAGGCTAGGAGCCAAGGAGAACGAGGAGTGATCATATGGAAGTGTGCAACATTTTGAGAGGAATAGATCAGTTAAGACTCAGAGTCTCTTGCCCAGAGTAGGTGAATCGAGGACCAGAGGAAATAGGTTTAAGGTGAAGGGGAAAGATTGAGTAGGAATCTGAGGGGTAACCTTTTCACACAAAGAGTGGTGGGTGTATGGAACAAGGTGTCGGGGGAGATTTAGAGGAATAGGCCAAACGCAGGTAGGTGGGATATATTGGGCAGCGTGGGCAAGTTGGGCCGAATGGCCCATTTCCACATTGTATGACTCTAGGTGTGAGATTCCAGCATTCATTAGAATATTAAAAAATAGCAGGCTCAGCCACTCAATCCTTCAAACCTGCTCTACATTCAATATGACATAGCTGAAATGTCCCACAACTCTTTTCTGCCAATTCCCCTACAGTCTCCAAGTCCCTTATTTTTCAAAAGTGTATCTATTTTCTTTTAAATATCCCATTGATCAGGCCTCCATAACACTCAGGTATACAGAATTCCAGAGATTCACATCATAAAAGGATACATATAGGGTTGAGTATGAGGAGATACAAGGAAGGATGAGTAAACATAATTTGGAGTATTTCCATGAAAAGAAGAAAAATGGTGTTGAAGTGGCTGGGCTTAATATTTATTTCTGTTTTGTAACTTCCATCTACTTAATCAAAAAGCTACAATTTCATAGCAACAATATTACATATTGGTCAGCTGCACAATTTACATCTGCTCCTTGTAGTCTGATGGGCAACAGTTAAGCACATTTAGTTTCATCAGCATTTGAAAACTTACTCCTGGTTTTTGTATTTGCACATTATCATGGGGAGATGTACAAGGCTGGCTGGTTTTGATTTACTGGTCAGATCAGAAACATAACTAATAGATCCTGGCTAGACATTCTTCTACATTACAACAGCATATCACCACAGAGCTGCTTAGAATTTGACTCCTAACTAACATCTAAAGGAAAAAAAACTGTTGTGAGCAATATTCAAATGATTGATAACTTACCTGGGATTTTCTTGTAAAAAGGACATTGCTTATTTTTGCGATACGGGTTTATTCCTCTTTGTCTTTTAGTTCTCCTTTGTTGCTCATCAATAGGCTCCATTTGGCTTTTTTCTACATTTCCTAGGCAAGCTTCATCACTGACAGAGCTATCTATCTTCCTCTTCCTTTGTCTTTGTCTTTTGGCAACATACGAAACCTCTGAAAATAATTCTGTTGCTTTTCCCGGAGGTGTAGTTTTCTGAGATTGTTTTTCCTCTTCAACTTTTGGTGGCAGTCCAAAGAAAACTCCAATATCAGTTTGTTTTAATTCCTTATTAATAGCAGTCCTCTTCGGGGTGTTTATGGAACCTTTTCCCAATAAATTTAGCGATTCCATTGCAAAAGACTTTGTTCTGCTTTTTGAACTATTGACATTTTGTAAAATACTTCCCTGTTTCTCCATATTCAACATAGGCAAAGCTAAGCCCTGAGTATCAGTCAATGAAGTCTCCATAGGGCATCTAGAATTACCTTTCTTTTCTTTTGTAATCTGATAATCAAAAGGTTCTTCTGTAACAGCACACTGAGTAAAATAAGATGAAGCACTTGGTTCCTCTTTAATTTGGGGAGGTGCTAATAAACTGATAGAATTTGAATCTTCTGTTTTCAATTCAATTAAGGCTGATCCTATTAAATTAGATTCAGACTGATTATACACCTCTTTATTGTTTCCATTATCTAATGGCAACCACTTATATGCTGATGGTTCAGATTTTGACTGTGGTAATTGTGTTTCACCCTCTTTTCCATTTGCTGTTGAAGTATTAACACTATCAGTTATTAGAGCAGAATCTGGGCCAATGCCAAGAGCATAAACATCAGGCATAACGATGTCCTTAGTGACACCAGATTTGCACCTTAACTCTTGTTTAATGTTCTGCAGCTGCTTTAAGTCAAAAAACATAGCGTTTTCACTATTATAGCATTGATTAATAGTCTGATCTTGAAACAATTGTTTCCTTGGATAAGATCTGGAGTTTTGGTTAGGAATGTCATCATCACTACTAAGTGGAGAATAACTGATATTATCATCACAATTGGTTTTTGATGGAAGGGCAAAAGCATCATTGTCGTCTGACAAGCTCTTCAGTTCCTTTGTTGTATTGTTGATTGTTGCCTCTTGAAACAATCCTATATTATTCCCAAGTTTTACTTCTGTTGTTAATTGTGATGCAGAACGATGTAATCTTCTGTGAAGGTTACTAGATGATGACGCAGATACTATTTCCTTTGAAACACTTCCAGAAGCAAGAATCTCTGATGCTCCTTTTACAAATTTGAATTTACTTGAGTTTTCTGTAACTACTTTGCTATTAGGTGATTTTAGCAGCAGTAGGGCATTTTGCTCTTTGCTTGTAAGACTTTCTTTAATCTGGAGAGATTGACTACTTTGTAAGGATTGATCATTATTGTTAAAGTCAGGTGAAGTGGTTAGGGTATCTTTCTCCAAGACACTGCAAAATGTAGATTGAGTGTCATTTTGGCTCAAAGCTCTATTTTCAGCAAGCAGCAAGTGGGAATAACGTTTGTAGTGTCTTGGAATTGTATTGTTACAAAGCAAGCCATCTGGACATTCTGAAAATAAAATACAATTATTAGAGATCTGTTAGTTTAAAAAATATGAAATTAACAATTTTTTCTTGTGTAATTTTAAAAGAAAACAATTCAATTTACTTAATCAAATAATGACATCAAATTTTTTTTAACTTGGAATTTTGCTTTTCAAAATTCTCGTTTCAGGGTAACTAAGAAACTGGATGTTTCTGCAATGAACCAAGGATGGGAGAAATGCTCCAGATTAACTTAAATTATCTTTCAGGAGTTTCGTCCTCATCCATTCTGGCCCGTAACCTAATCCTGAGGAGAACAATTCTACCACACGCACGCACATCAGGCTGATATAAACTGAAAGCCCAATTTTTTTAAATAATATGATGGGATCTGCCAGTACACCGCACCCCGGTTCCATCTGCCTGCCCCCTCCTCGCACCACTACCCTGCCTGTTGGAAGAAAGCAACAAATCCAGAAGAAACTTGAGGTGCTGTTCCTCAAGCTTGCATTTGACCTAATTGTAACAGTGCAGGAGGCCACAGGGGTCAGTGTGTCAGTGAGATGGAGAATTAAAAAGGCAGTCAACTTCCGAATGGAATGGAATACTTTATTGTCACATGTGATTAGGCACAGTTAAGTTCTTGTATACCCAATGTATACAAATAGCAGCCATCTACGATGCTGACAAAGTTACAAAGCATGCCAGCTCCTCCTTTTGTTCTCTCCCCCCTCCCCCCCCCCATTGGTTTCCCCTCTCTGAGTGCCCATTGTCCTTTGTTCTCCTACCATTCCCAATTGTCCATTTTTCTTCCCCACCTCCCTTGCGGCGGTCCCCTCCCCTCTCTCGGCGGTTCCTCCATGTCGGGTCCTCCATTGTTATAGTTCTTATAGTCATTCTTATAGTCCAAATGCGCTACAAAATTTGATTAGCATTTCTTTCTCAAATTGGAGGCATATTGACTATTTAAGGGCAATAATTTATCATAATTATTGGCGGATGAAGGATTCCAGCAACTCTTTCCCTGTCTTGGAGTGCAGCGTAGGTTCACAAGGTTAATTCCCGGGATGGCGGGACTGTCATATGCTGAGAGAATGGAGGGGCTGGGCTTGTATACTCTGGAATTTAGAAGTATGAGAGGGGATCTTATTGAAACATATAAGATTATTAAGGGTTTGGACAGGCTAGTGGCAGGAAACATGTTCCCGATGTTGGGGGAGTCCAGAACCAGGGGCCACAGTTTAAGAATAAGGGGTAAGCCATTTAGAACGGAGATGAGGAAACTTTTTCACACAGTTGTGAGTCTGTGGAATTCTCTGCCTCAGAGGGTGGTGGAGGTCGGTTCTCTGGATACTTTCAAGAGGGAGCTTGATGGGGCTCTTAAAGAAAGCAGAGTCAGCAGATGTGGGGAGAAGGCAGGAACGGGGTACTGATTGCGGATGATCAGCCATGATCACATTGAATGGCGGTGCTGCCGTATGGGCCGGTGCTGTCGAAGGGCCGGATGGCCTACTCCTGCATCTGTTGTCTCAGCCACTGGTTATTGAATATATGCAGGCTGTGTAGCTATTAGGAATTCCGGCTGCAAAGGGAGATTTGTTTTGCATGACTTTTTAACATTCCTAGTTATTTACCGCCAATTACATACTTCTAAAGCACCGTCCATAATTGTAATATAAAACAGCTACTAACTTGCATGCAGAATTACCTCAAATTTCAACAAGGTAATGATCATTTAGATTAATAATGTTTAAGAAGGAACTGCAGATGCGGGAAAATCAAAGATAGACAAAAATACTGGAGAAACTCAGCGGGTGAGGCAGCATCTATGGAGCAAAGGAAATAGGCAACGTTTCGGGTCGAGACCCTTCTTCAGACTGATATGAGGGTGGGGGCGGGAAGAAGGTTGTATTTATGAATATAGATTAATATACAAGCATTAATAATATTGTTTTATGAAACATTCTGTCTAGGCCATCAAGGAAAACTGCTGTAGACACAAAAAGCTGGAGTAATTCAGCGAGCACGCAGCAACTCTGGAGAGAAGGAATGGGTGACGTTTTGGGTCGAGGGACAAGGTTAGGGATAAGGGAAACAAGATATATAGACAATGATGTAGAGACATAAAGAACAATGAATGAAAGATATGCAAGGCTGCTGCCATTGGAAGATTGTCACAAGTGTGGCGTCAGCTGATAGACAGACCACTTATGGTCAAACCCTCGTCAGTGGTTACGAGGGTTGTCACGTGACGTCATGAGGTTAAGGGGAATGTCCTGCTACATAAGAATATCTCACCTTGAGATCAGCCGAGTCCACAGGTAGCTAAGCTCGACACAACACCATCGCTCAGCTATGACAATTATGTTAGTGGACCAAACATGCATGAATAAAGCAACTGTTTATTCACCATGTTTGGTGCCACTACGTTGGTGACCCCGACTATCCAAATTGGAATTTTGAATTTCTCCCGATGCACGCAGGCTCGAGAGACCTGATGTCTGCAAACTACAGCCCAGCCCAGCACAATGACGCTGCCGCCAACCCGACCCTACCGTAAGGTATGGGTCAATGGGCGCAGTCCAGGCCTTGCTTGACAGTCGCCAATCTCTCCCGCATGACCTGCCCGGAGCCGACCACTAGAGCTGGGAGGCCGCGGCTGCTGCCGCTCCCCCACCAGCTGCTGCTCACAGGAGCTGAGAGACCACGGCTGCTGCTGCTGCTGCTGCTGCTCCCCCTGCTCCCCCACCAGCTGCTGCTCACAGGAGCTGAGAGGCCGAGGCTGCCGTCGCTCCCCCACCAGCTGCTGCAGGGGCAGCGTGTTTAACAGCCCCCAGCATCACTGCAGGCCGCCCGATGGCCCCGGGAGCGGGGAGAGAGCGGGCCCGCCCATTACCCTGCCGGCCGCTGCTCAAGGCCTAGCCACCCAATAGGGCGAGCTTACCTGGGGCGGCTGCTCGAAGACGTCCTTCTGCTCCTCACCAGCATGGACCCTGAAGATCCCTGGACACTGGCTGCCCGTCCGGCCCAGCAACGGGGTGGAGCCTCAGCCAGTCGTGAGTCTGCGGTCCCGTGACGGATTCACCGGTGGCTTCCAGCCTCCGCCGAGGGCGTGGTAGCACAGCCAGTCTCCATCGACACCGGCGATGATGAGTGGAGTCCCTACCTGCAGCGGTGGGGCGAGGCCCATCGATGCTGGCCACCCCGCACACATCTTGAATCGCCTTTGAAGGCCACCTCAGCCGGCCGCCAAAATGGCCGCCGCGGCCTACTGACACATTGCCGCCTCGACTGCAAAAATGGCCGCCGCGGCCAGCCGGAAGAGACGCTCAACCTTCCCTGACCGCCGTCAACAGCGCCACCTTCAGGTCGGCTGCCGTCACTGCAGCCTGACCGCCATCCACAGAGCCACCTTCCGGCCAGATGCCGTCCCTGCAGCCTGACTGCCGGCAACAGTTCCACTTGCAGGTCAGAGGCTGTCACTGCAACCTCCAGTTTTCCTACACAGCTTCCCATCCTGCACCATGGACACTGGACAATTTGAACTTTCCTACCACTTTGTACTTGATTGCTAACTGGAGTTTGTTTTGTTTATTTTTACTTTGTTTACACTGTATCACCATGGCGGGCTTAGCAATCAGTTTATTTATTTATTCTTTGGTTGCATTGTTGCCGACGTCTCCCAGCCATTGCTGGGTGCCGTATTTCTCTGGACGATCCCCTGCTGGTCGAGGAGATACGACTGTCCCGTCCATCCGGCGGCTTTTGCATTGGTCTCCTCGCAATCCTCGAGGAAGGAATAGAACTCGCTAACCTTCAACAGAGTGTCGACTGTGCCCACGGGCCCCACCGTCCCAACCCATGGCCAGGGTGCCTCCGACCCACAGCAGGAGCCGCCCTCGACCATGCTTGCGCACCTTCTTGTTGAAGGTTAGCGAGTTCTATTCCTTCCTCCGGTTCCGGGGTTGGTCCTGTGGCGACAGCTGATAGACAGACCACTTATGGTCGAACCTTCGTCAGTGGTTACGAGGGCTGTCACGTGATGTCATGGGGTTAAGGGGAGTGTCCTGCTACATAAGCATATCTCACCTTGAGATGAGCTGAGTCGACGGGTAGCTGAGTTCGACACAACACCCTCGCTCAGCTACAGCAGCAATGACAATTATGTTAGTGGACCAAACTTGCATGTAACACCTGAATAAAGCAACTGTTTATTCACCACGTTTGGTGCCTCTACATGAGACCCTTTAATACCTGTAAAGGCTTGTGGAACCTTGGTTTAAAGCATTGGTTTTCAAAGCGAGGATACAAAATATTTAAATAAAGGGCCACAATCTCTGTTCCTTTCACTAAACGCAGGGTGAACCATTTTGTTAAAGTGGGCTACATGAAAAAGGGATTTGAAAACCATTTGTTTCAACTCTTGATCAACTGACAGCATCTTCAAGGGCACATTAATCACCTATGTGGCATTGGAAAGTCACCTTGTAGCTGGAGTTCCCAAAGCTTTGTGCTTGCAACGTTATTTTTCCAAACTGGAACTGAAGACTTGAGACCAAATTTATTGCCGGCAATTCTGTGCAGAATTTATTGGTGAATGGAGTTGTCTCGAAATGCACAGTTATACAAAACCATGTGGATAGAATTGTATGTAAATGTTAAGTGTGTATAAGGCCTGTAAGGCAATATAAGCCTTGAATATTGAAACAAATCAAGTCTTTCCATCCTATCTTAAATTCTTCACGGGTGAAGATCCTTCTTGAAGGGTCTTAACCTGAAATGTTGTCTCCACAACCTGCTGATATTTTCCAACATTATTTTGTTTTCACTCTATCCTTGCTACCCCACTGATCCCCTCCATTTGTAGTTTTCATCCTCTTTCAATGGATTGCCATCCCCATCCTCGCTGCCTCCACCATCTCAAACCCAAGCAGCAAATCCCTCTTTGACCTTTAGAGTACTTTGCCCAAAATCCTTTTGACGATTCACACTTTACACAGCAGAAGATGGCAGGAAATGTTTCCATATTGCAAGAACCTGGGCCTTGTGTGGTAGGATGTTTAATCCTGGGAGTTATTCAGAAGAACACACCAAGAGTTGTCACAAACCAAATTTGACCGATTTGTCTTAGTTGGTCCGTGCCTGACGTAGACAGTTGTATGTGTTTCTTTAAATTAAACTCAGAACATATTCAATTATGAGTCAGGCCTGATTACAACAATAGACTCAAGTTCTCTCTTATATGAATGCAGAGCCTTTTGACTACATTATCAATTCTATATTAGGTTAAGAAAAACTAAAGTGTGGGTTAATAATGTAAGAAAAATAAAACTGATGATCATAAAAACAACTGATGATCATAAAAATAACTAGTAAATGAGATATATTGCAAAAGCTACAAGTGCAGACATTAATTGCACTGTGCTAAAATCAAGAACGCTCTCCCTGTAAAGTTGGAAAATATGAATATCACTCGGTGGTTTGGATTGAAAGTAAAAAGTCAAAGGTTCAAAGGTTATTTATTGGTCACATACATCATTGGTGTAGTGAAATGCTTGTTGCCAATGCAGCACATAAAAAAAAATACAGACATAACAATAATAAAGAGATTTAAACTTAAAAACATCCCCCCACAATGGTTTCCATTATGAGGAATGGCGCAAATTCCAGTCCCCATCTCATGTCCACCCATAGTCAGGCCTAATGAGGCCTCCGCAGTCGCCTTTACGGAGGCCCGATGTTCCAGGCCCTTCTCGCCGGATGATGGTGCTCCGGCGTCGGGAGAACCCTCTCAGCGGCATGGGAAACCTGGAAGCCGACAGGCCGTGCTGGATGGAGCTCCATTGCTGGTGATTTGTAGAAGCAGATGTAGGGCATTTGGCCCCTTTTGACTGTTTTGGTATTCAATAAAATTACAGCTGTTCTTTTACCTTAATGATATAGAAATCATCATAGCTTGTACAATTTGTTGCAAAATATGCAGGTTGAATTCACTTTCCAAAATGTTGTTCTATTGTCCCAAAATACAACACCTCGCATTTCTCTGTATTAAATTCCATCAACCATTCCTCCGTCCACCTGGCCAATCGATCCAAATCCTGATATGATCCTTCGCAACCATCTTCACTATCTGCAAAACCACTCAGTTTTGTATCATCAGCAAACTTACTAATCATGCCCTGTATGTTCTCATCCAATTTATTGATGTAGATGACAAACAGTAACAGGCCCAGCACCAAACCCTGAGGCACACCACTAGTCACAGGCCTCCAGTCTGAGAAGCAACCTTCCACCATCACCCTCTGCTTCCTTCCATGGAGCCAATTTGCAATCCATTCAGCTATCTCTCCTTGGATCCCATGTGATCTACCCTTCCAAAGCAACCTATCATGTGGAACCTTATTGAATGAAGTTAAAATAATTTCTGGAAGCAAAGTACAAATTGCATATCAAACAAAATCTGCAGATGTGGAAATCTGAAAAAAAAACCAGAAAATGTTGCAATCAACAGGTCAGGCTGCATCCGTGGAAAAAAAATCTCATATTTCAGATTGAAGACTCTTTATCAGAATACGGAAAGAGACAATTACAAAATATGCCCACAAAATCTAATACACTTTGTATTGCTTTGAAAAACTTTAAAATCTCATCATGGACAAATGAAGTTATGCATATAAAGAACGTAGGGCGGCATGGCGGGGCAGCGGTAGAGCTACTGGTTTATAGCGCCAGAGACCCAGGTTTGATCCTGACTTTGGGTGTTTGTCTGTACGGAGTTTGTACGTTCTCCCCGTCACCTGCGTGGGTTTTCTCCGAGATCTTCGGCTTTTTCCCACACTCCCAAGACATATAAGTTTGAAGGTTAATTGGCTAGGTATATATGTAAATATGTTCCTAGTGCGTTTACAATAGTATTAATGCGAGGGGATCGCTGGTCGATACAGAATTGGTGGGCCGAAGGGCCTGTTTCCACGCTGTTTAAACACTTATTTCCCCAATGGTCTAGCCTACAATATTTTGTTCCTAAGCCTGGAAAGAATTTATCTTATTCTCCTACATTTTTGTCAAGTCATCCAAAACTCAGCCTGCCATTTATGACAACATCTGAAATACTTAATGATTAAGATTTATCTTCTTTAACTTTGAATGATTTTTTAAAAACTTCATGTTTAACCCTGCTAAACAATAGCAAATTTCTTACTGAAGCTTCGGCTCATGTAATGTGTCTCATCATTTAATTCTTTGAATAGGTAAGGCAATAAGTTACCTTAACATTATCACGGAAAGTATATATTGTTTGCAATCAATGAAAATGCTTTGTATTGCCATGAATTAGATGGAACGTGCACAAACATGGCAAATGGTAATATTCTAGATCTCAAATATTTTTTTCACAGAATAGATAAAATTGGCTGGATATTTGATGCAAGTATCACAAATCTTCAGCTTCACATTTATTTGGTATGCAACTATTAGGAACTATCTGAATTACAAATAAAAATATTGAAATATATAATATACAATTTAAAAGAGAGTATAGCAAACTAGGTATATGTCATTGGGTCATTCTTGTATACACCTTCCATTTATCAGTTAAACGAGCATGGAATATGACGCAGAACATTAGTAATACAATGGTTCTACGAAGCTATGACACTTAACTTTGAAAAACATCAGCTGTGATCTGAGCCTTTGAAAATAATGCATTAAGTAGGAATAGGGAGTATCTACATTTTTGTGAGTGGGTTGAAAATTCTACCGTATAAAGTAATAGCTGTCAAATTTTAATTCCAAATACACTCTATCCTCATGGCAACTCATTTCTGGACGATAAGTACGCTATCTTTTATGCGAGGTTGCTAACTTAACATACGGAATGCAGCATGACGAAGTCAAAATGCCAAAGTCAACTTGACTTAGTATTGTAAATTGGAGCCTCATAATAAGGTTGGGTGGAACATATTAGAATTCAAAAAACTTAGAAGGTGCGCTTTCAATTTTTAGTACCAAGTAGCTTTCCTTCTGTTTTCTTACTTTGAAACGACTATAGCACAGAAATACACTAAGAATGCCAATAAAACTCAAAATTGTAGGAAAATAGTTCTGGGTTTAAAAAAATGCTTCCTTCAGTCATTTCTGCTAAAGTTTAGACCTGCCTCTGGGACCTATTTCATAGGCATATTCATGCTTGCCAGCGATAAGCTGTTTTGTAGTTGTCTTTAAAAAAAACACTGAAGATTTTCAGGACACTGCTTCAACTTAAATTTGATTGGGGTAACTTTCCTAATAATTTGATAATTTAGATAATTGAAAATTGATTGGGGAGCTCTTTGCAAGTAAAGAGACGTCTGCTAAATAGGAAGCTTTTAAAAGTGAGATTGTGAGAGTTCACTACGAGCATGTTCCTGTTAGAGTGAAGGTCAAGACTGGCAGGAGTTGGGAATACTGGATGACATGAATCAAGAAAAAGGTACAGGCAGCTAGAATGAGATGAATCCCTTGAGGTGTAATGTTTAAGAAGGAACTGCAGATGCTGGAAAATCGAAGGTAGACAAAAATGCTGGAGAAATTCAGCGGGCGAGGCAGCATCTATGGAGCAAAGGAAATAGGTGATGTTTCGGGTCAAGACCCTTCTTCAGACTGATGTGAGGGTGAGGGGGCAGGAAGAAGAAAGGAAAGAGGCGGAGACGGTGGACTGTGGGAGAGCTGGGAAAGGGAGGGGAAAGAAGGATAAAGCAAGGACTACCTAAAATTGGAGAAGTCAATGTTCATACTGCTGGGGTGTAAACTACCCAAGCGAAAAATGAGGTGCTGCTCCTCCAATTTACAGTGGGCCTCACTCTGGCCATGGAGCATTATTTCGGGAATGGGGGTTCCCATCTTCTACTATAGATGAGGCTCTCACCAGGATCTCTTCTATACCCCGTGACTCTGCTCACACTCCCCCCCTCCCACTCGTAACAAGGGCAGAGTCCCCCTTGTCCTCACCTTCCACGCTACCAGCCGTCACATACAACAAATAATCCTCTGACATTTTCGCCACCTCCAACGGGATCCCACCACAGGTCACATCTACCCATCTCCTCCCCTTTCAGCTTTTTGCAGAGAATGGTTCCTCCGTAACTCACTGGTCAATTTGTCCCTTCCTACCCAAACCACCCCCTCTCCTGGCACTTTCCCTTGCAACCGCAGGAAATGCTACACTTTTCGCTTTACCTCCCCCCTGGACTCCATCCAATCTCCCAAACAGTCTTTCCAGGTGTGGCAGAGGTTTACATGCACCTCCTCCAACCTCGTCAGCTGCTCTACATCGGTGAGACCAAGAGTAGGCTTGGCGATCGCTTCGCCCAACACCTCTGCTAGGTTCGCAATAACCAACCTGATCTCCCGGTGGCTCAGCACTTCAACTCCCCCTCCCATTTCAAATCCGACCTTTCTGTCCTGGGCCTCCTCCATGGCAAGAGTGAGGCCCACCATAAATTGGAGGAGCAGCACCTCATATTTTGCTTGGGTAGTTTTCAACTCAGCGGTATGAACATTGACCTCCAATTTTAGATAATCCCTGCTTTCTCCTTCTCTCCCCTCCCCTTCCCAGCTCTCCCACAGCCCACTGTCTCCGCCTCTTCCTTTCTTCTTCCCGCCCCCCGCCGCCCACCCCCACATCAATCTGAAGGGTCTCGACCCGAAATGTCGCCTATTTCCTTTGCTCCATAGATGCTGCCTCACCCACTGTGTTTCTCCAGCATTGTTGTCTACCCTTGAGGGGTAATGAGAGTGTGGGAGTACTTTTGAGGGGAAAAGAGGAGGGCAGAAAGGGGACATGTGTTATCTTTGACAGATAAGGTAAAGAAGAATCCAAAGATCATTTATGTACATTAAGGAGAAAAGAGTAACCCAGAAGCGAGTTAGGCCCCATTAAAGACCAACAAGGCCACAAGAGATGGGTGATGTATTAAATATACATTTCTCGTCTGTACAATTATTAAAGATCTCTTTACAACGGATTTTGGTTATAGCAGACTGTCTCTTTAAGAACACAGGTTGCTAGTTACACTGCAGAGGCTATTGAAATTGACAAGCAATCCCTCCGATTGACACTCAACAATGTAACAAACAGCCTTTAGTATTTTCAACTTGCAGTAACAAAATCCATTTTTAGCTGTTAAAAAGAACTTTGTATCTGAAAACAGCTCGTTGTTTCACGGAGAGACCACTGGGTGGTTGGAGTGAATCCCTTACTTGGCTGTCACGGACAATCGGCAATAACGGACACCATTCCCTCCCCCCCAATGGTTCGTTATAATGAGGGTTTACTATATTTACTGTGGAAAAAGACATGGATGCTAGGAAACTTGGGTGAGTTAAATGTGATGTCCTTGAAGATATTTCACATTACAGAAAAGGTGGTAGAGATCGTAAAATGTATTAAGGTTGTTAAATTCCTGGGACCTGATCAAGATTATCCATGACATTGAGGGAAGTTAGGAAATTCCAGGCTCGTGGGAGAAATATTTGTATTATTGATAGCCAAATGTGAGAAGACTAGTGGGTGGCTAAAGTTAAGCCTACATTTAAGAAAGGGAAGGAAAATCCTGGGAACTATAAACCAGTGAAAGCTATTGGAAGGGATTTTGAGAAACAGGATCTAAGTGCATTTGGAAAGGCAAGGATTAATTAGAGATAGTCAGCATGGCTTTATGCATTAGGCTGTGGGCCGAGGAGCTTGAAACTGAAAAATTTTGGGTATTTTTAAATTTTCAAAGCACGTTTAACATTTTCAAAGCACATTTGAGTCGGATGCCAGTTGGCCAATCACGCACTTTGTTTCAGGCTAGCTAGGCAGGGAGCACACAACATGGCTGAGAGTGCCTGTTTTACTGGTGATTCCGATGAAGGTTCTTTCTAGTTCTGTGGAATACATGTTGTGGAAACTTGCAGCAGGGTAATTGAATTTAGTGAGAAAGGCATTAAGAAGTCTGAAGAATGTGCAGCTAAGTGGATAGAAGTGGAATAAAGCCTTGAAAGTCCCTGCTGAGGTGCTGCAACACAAAGTCGTGAAACATTGTGAATCAACTGGAACTGAAAGGTAAGATCTAAAGTCTGAATTTATGAAAATTAATCTGTATGGACTTTAATTAATGTAATTGCATCCTTTTAGAGGCCCACAGGAGCCGTTGGCAGAGGAGGAGGGGGAGGAGCAACACCCGACCGGTAAGGATAAAAATCCAGCGCGGGGCTTGCTTTTTCAGAGGCCCACAGGAGCCATTGGAAGAGAAGGAGGGGGAGGAGCGACACCCGACCGGTAAGGTTTAAATCCAGCGCGGGGCTTGTTTTACCGAAATCCATAACGTTCCATTCGGAGAAGTGGTTTTTTTGGGGGTTTTTTTGAGGAAGCCGCTGATTGGTGGGAAGTGGACTAGGGTAAGCAGCTGATTGGCAGTCAGATTCCAGCAGTTTGTTGTGTACTTTGTATTGTGTTCATATTGTATTCTGTGTAAGGGGGGAGTATGAAGGCCAGGGCAGTGTACTGTTGTGGATGTCAGATGTGGGAGGTCAGGGAAGTTGATAGCCCACCAGACGTCCACATCTGCGCCAGGTGTGTCGAGATGGGGTTCCTAAAGGACTGTGTTAGGAACCTGGAACAGCAACTTGAGGACCTCCGTCTGGTCAGGGAGAGTGAGGAGGTCATAGACAGGAGTTACAGGGAGGTGGTCACTCCCAGACCACGGGAGGCGGACAAGTGGGTCACTGTTAGGAAGGGCAAGGGGCAGAGGCAGAGGCAGAGACTAGAGAGTACCCCGGTGGCTGTACACCTGGAAAATAGGTACTCATGTTTGAGTACGATTGGAACGGACAGCCTACCTGGGGGCAGCAACAGCGGCCGGGCCTCCGGCACAGAGAACGGCCCTGATGCTCAGAAGGGTAGCAAAAAGAGGAGGGCAATTGTAATAGGGGACTCCATAGTTTGGGGGTCAGATTGGCGATTCTGTGGACGCAGTCGGGAGACCCGGATGATAGTTTGCCTCCCTGGTGCCAGGGTCTCGGATGTGTCGGAACGTGTCGAAAAGATTCTGAAAAGGGAGGGAGAGGAGCGTGATGTTGTGGTACACATTGGTACCAATGACATAGGCAGAAAAAGAGAAGAGGTCCTGAAAGGAGAATTTAGGGAGTTGGGGGGAAAGTTAAGGAGAAGGACCAAAAGAGTAACAATTTCAGGATTACTGCCTGTGCCACGTGACAGTGAGAGTAGAAATGGAACGAGGTGGAGGATAAATGCGCGGCTGAGGGACTGGTGCAGTGGGCAGGGATTCAAGTTTCTTGATCACTGGGACCTCTTTTGGGGAAGTCATGATCTGTATAAAAAGGACGGGTTGCACTTGAACCCGAGGGGAACCAATATCCTGGTGGGGAGATTTGCAAAGGAGACTTTAAACTAGAAAGGCTGGGGGGAGGGACTAGGGTAGAGGGGGGCTAGGGGACAGGGTGAGGGGCAAGAGGCAGAGAAGGGAAGCACTCGGACCCAAAATGTAGGCGTGAAAGAAAAAAAAGATAATAAACAGAGAATAAGGGATGGTGGGTTTCTAAAATGTGTATATTTTAATGCTAGGAGCATTGTAAGAAAGGTGGATGAACTTAGAGCCTGGATTGACACCTGGAAATATGATGTTGTGGCAATCAGTGAAACATGGTTGCGGGAGGGTTGTGATTGGAAACTAAATATTCCAGGATTTTGTTGCTTCAGGTGTGATAGAATTTGAGGGACCAGAGGTGGAGGTGTTGCATTGCTTGTCAGAGAAGATATTACAGCAGTGCTTTGGCAGGATAGATTACAGGGCTCGTCTAGGGAGGCTATTTGGGTGGAACTGAGAAGTGGGAATGGTGTAGCGACACTTTTAGGGGTGTACTATAGACCGCCAAATGGGGAGCAAGAATTGGAAGAGCTAATATGTAAGGAGATAGCAGATATTAGTAGTAAGCACAAGATCGTGATTGTGGGAGATTTGAATTTTCCAAAAATAGACTGGAAAACATATTCTGTAAATGGGCTGGATGGTTTGGAGTTTGTTAAATGTGTGCAGGGTAGTTTTTTGCAGCAATACATAGAGGTATCGACCAGAGAAGGGGCAGTGCTGGACCTCCTGTTAGGAAATGATGGAGGAATGCGTTGGTGAGCACTTCGGGACCAGTGATCACAATACCATTAGTTTCAATATAATTATGGAGAGAGTCAGAACTGGACCTAGGGTTGAGATTTTTGATTGGAGGAAGGATAACTTTGAGGGAATGCGTAATGATTTAAAAGGAGTGAATTGGGACAATGGGAATTGGGACAATTGGTTTTATGGGAAGGATGTAGAAGAGAAATGGAGGACATTTAATGGGGAGATTGTAAGAGTACAGAATCTTTATGTCCCTGTTCGGTTGAAAGGAAATAGTAAAAATCGGAAAGAGCCATGGTTTTCAAGGGAAATTGGACACGGTTCGAAAAAAGAGAGAAATCTACAATAATTGTAGGAGACATGGAGTAAATGAGGTGCTAGATGAGTATAAAGAATGTAAAAAGAATCTTAAGAAAGAAATAAGAAAAGCTAAAAGAAGATATGAGGCAAGAAAGGTGAAAGTAAATCCAAAGGGTTTCTACAGCTAGATTAATAGCAAAAGGATAACGAGGGATAAAATTGGACCATTAGAGAGCCAGAATGGACAGCTATCTGCAGAGCCAAAAGAGATGGGGGAGATATTGAACAATTTATTTTATTCGGTATTCACCAAGGAGAAGGATATTGAACTCTGTGAGGTAAGGGAAAAAAGTAGAGTAGCTATGGAAACTATGAGATTCAAAGAGGAGGAAGTACTGACACTTTTGAAAAATATAAAAGTGGATAAGTCTCCAGGTCCTGACAGGATATTCCCTAGGACATTGAGGGGAGTTAATGTAGAAATAGCAGGGGCTATGACAGAAATATTTCAAATGTCATTAGAAACAGGAATAGTGCCGGAGGATTGGCGTACTGCACATGTTGTTCCATTGTTTAAAAAGGGTTCAAAGAATAAACCTAGCAATTATAGACCTGTTAGTTTGACGTCAGTGGTGGGCAAATTAATGGAAAGGATACTTAGAGATAATATGTATAAGCATCTGGATAAACAGGGTCTGATCAAGAACAGTCAACATGGATTTGTGCCTGGAAGGTCATGTTTGACAACCCTTCTTGAATTTTTTGAAGAGGTTACTAGGGAAATTGATGATGGTAAAGCAGTGGATGTTGTCTATATGGATTTCAGTAAGGCCTTTGACAAGGTTACCCATGGAAGGTTGGTTAAGAAGGTTCAATCTTTGGGTGTTAATGGCGGAGTAGCAAGATGGATAAGTAAGTATGCAGATGATACTAAGATAGGTGGTGCTGTGGATAATGAGGTAGTTTTTCAAAGTCTACAGAGAGATTTGGGCCATTTGGAAGAGTGGGCTGAAAGATGGCAGATGGAGTTTAATGCTGATAAGTGTGAGGTGCTACATCTTGGCAGGACAAATCAAAATAGGACGTACATGGTAAATGGTAGGGAATTGAGGAATGCTGTGGAACAGCGGGGATCTAGGAATAACTGTGCATAGTTCCCTGAAGGTGGAATCGCATGTAGATAGGGCGGTAAAGAAAGCTTTTGGTGTGCTGGCCTTTATAAATCAGAGCATTGAATATTGGAGTAGGGAAGTAATGTATGTAAGTAAGAGAGTACAGAGGAGATTTACTAGAATGTTGCCTGGGTTCCAGCGACTAAGTTACAGAGAAAGGTTGAACAAGTTAGGTCTTTAGTCTTTGTAGCGCAGAAGGTTAAGGGGGGACTTGATTGAGGTCTTTAAAATTATGAAAGGGATAGACAGAGTTGACGAGGATAAGCTTTTCCCATTAGGGTAGGGAAGATTCAAACAAGAGGGCATGACATGAGAATTAAGGGACAGACGTTTAGGGGTAACATGAGGGGGAACTTCTTTACTCAGAGAGTGGTGGCTGTGTGGAATGATCTTCCAGCAGAAGTGGTGGAGGCAGGATCGATTTTAACATTTAAAAGTAAAGTGGATAGGTATATGGACGGGAAGGGAATGGAGGGGTATGGTCTGAGTCCAGATAGATGGGACTAGGGGAAAATAAATGGTCGGCACGGACTGGAAGGGCCGAGAAGGCCTGTTTCCGTGCTGTAATTGTTATATGTTTATATGGTTATAATATGAACAAATTAGATTTGGAGGCTGTACATTCATTCACTCATTCATTCACTCTTTCACTCACGCATTTATTCATTCACTCATTCATTCATGAAGTTGAGGACCAAACCTAAGTGTATACATAACGAAGTAAATTAAACATTTTCACTAATGCCAGCTTGGTGAAGATGCCATCTCAGAGCTGCCTGCGATAACTTACCGGGAAAAAGTGCTCCGACCGCGGGGTCTATGGGCCTATGTACTTAACATAGTGAAGCCGCGGTCTCAATTAAGAAGCGGCCGATTCGCGAACGCAGAGCCGCGGAGCGTGTTTGGATCATCTCCGCGGGGGGGGCGGTTGGAAGGCTGTACATAGTGCCGTCCGTAGTGGCCGTCTCCAGGCCCCGACCACGGGAGAATAACGGAGGAATATTCACTGCACTTTATAGGCTTCCATTGGAGTGAGAAATGGTCAGAAATGGCTGATGTTTAAGTAGTAATGAATTGGTGTATGCGAACTTGAACTTATCTATCTATGGTAGTAACAGTGTTATTCTCATTAACATTAAGAAGATGTTGAAATGTTATGAATTTTTCAATTGAAAAAGTAATGACTATGAGAGTTTTTTTGTTGTTGCCTCTGCCTGACCCTCCACTTGAACTTGAACTAACTTATCAATGGTTATATCAAAACTTATCAAAAGACTTGGAATCTGATGAAGAATATTCAGATGAAGATCAGATGTAATGTAAATAAATACATTGGGGAAATAAATGATTATATAAAGTTTTATTTTAATGTCGATCGTTTCACTGTTTATTTGGTCAAATTATTTAAACAATGAGCGAATTACTTATGATAATGGTATGCTGATGGAATGACCGCCAGCCTGGCACTGCCCCAGTCCACAAGAACTGTCCTCATCCATTAATTAGGCTGGTTCAGGAGAAGGACCTCTGCGACAGTGTCATTAAAAAAAACCCACACAATTATATTCATCATATTATTTTGATATAATATAATATAATTATACTTAATTATATATGATTAGTCATATTTACAAGATATATATATATATATATAAAATATAAATTTTACAATATATATATACATAGTTTAAATGGACTGCAACACGGAAATTGGCTGCCCATGGTGTAATATGGGCATTGGCCACTAGATGGCGCTTACTTTCCCGATCTCATTTTCTAATTAGTTTAATTAATTAATGTGCAACTTTCAGCACTGTCGAGTTATGACATCCTTCTCAATTATATTTCTTTCAAATCTGTGAGAAATATTATGTAGTTCCGTGACGTGGGTCACAAAAATCGATTTCCAGACACATTTTTGATGCTCGGCACACAGCCTACATGGGAAACCGTGTCTCACCAATTTTTTGAAACGATGGCCCAAGGTATTGAAGAGGGCAATGCGGTAGACATTCACTACATGGTTTTTAGCAAGACGTTTAACAAGGTACCGCATGGTAGGCGTTCCTGGAAGGTTAATTCACATGGGTTCCAGGGTGAGCAAGCCAATTGGATACCAAATGGCTTTAAGGAACGAACGAAAGGGTGGTGGTAGAGGTGTAAGGAGGAACTGCAGATACTGGTTTACACTGAAGATAGACACAAAATGCTGGAGTAACTCAGCGGGTCAGGCTGCATCATTGGAGATAAGAAAAAGGGGACTTTTTGGGTCACAACCCTTCATCAGACAGTCAGGGAGGGGAAAACTGGAACAAAACAGAAACTGCATCAATGACCCAGGAAAGGTGGAGCCAACAAAGGTCCATTGTTGGCTGGTGACAAGGTGATAACGAAGGAATACAACAGTGAAATTAGCATGAGGCCTAGGGTGGGAAAGGGATGTAGAGAGAGGGAATGCAAGGTTACTTGGAGAAGTTGGAGAAATCAATATTCATGCTTGGTTGTAAGCTGCCCCAAGCAAAAAATGAGGTGCTGTTCCTCCAATTTGCACGTGTCCTTACTCTAACAATGGAGGAGGCCCTGCACAGAAAGGTCAGTATGGGAGTGGGAAGAGAAGCTAAAATGTTTGGCAACTGGGAGATTGGGTAGGCCAAGTGGACTGAGTATAGTTGGACTGAGTACAGGAGGTCAGTGACACAGTTACCCAATCGGTGCTTGGTCTCTGAACAATGCTAAGTTCACCTCAGCCTACGTGGGGTTTTTCTGGGTGACTCCCACATCCCAATGACTTGCGGGTTTGTAGCTTAATTGGCTTTTGTAAATTGTCCCTAGTGTGCAGGATGGAACTAGATCACTGGTCAGCATGGACTCTGTGGGCCAAAGGGCCTGTTTCCACT
This sequence comes from Raja brachyura, assembly GCA_963514005.1. The sequence continues at coordinate 32,249,372 of OY740795.1, read as the reverse complement.
CTTTATCTCTCATCTACACATTATATTATTTTATCAGATCATTTTCTATCATCTTACTGAATTGCAGAGTAAGAAGTAATAAATTAAACCCCCCACGTGCTATAATATCTAATTTTAACTAATGGAAAAAGGTGGCTTCATGATATCCTTGTGGCCAATAGTAATGAAACATTAGTATGAAACTTCAGAGCTGAAGTATTTATAAATATTTTATGTAGGAACGGTCAATTGGATAATCCATTTTAGCCTACTGCTGAACTCCACGATATCATGGTAACCAGAAACTGTTAAAAACACACTGATTCCTGGAAATGCAATGGGCCCTGACAATAATTCAGTTTATTGCTGAAGCCAATTCCACAAGAACTTGTCACATCCTTTGCCAACTGTTCTAGTATACACTTGATCTACTTGTCAAAATGGAAAAAAATACTCATGTATTGAAACAGCACTAATCCAAGTGAGCCATTTGCTGCTTGAAAACCTCCTTTCCATTATCAGCAAAGTGATGGAAGGAGTTAATAGTATTTAGTTAATAGGAGTTAAATGACACTTACTGTTAATTATGAATTATAGCAATTACTGATAATTATATGCAGGCTGTGCATATCAAGTGGGAACGTATCGATTTTTGTTGGAGAAAGAGAGCACAAGCTTATTTTGTGGATGTATGGTATGGGATATGCATGTCTGTGAATAAAATAATGCTAACTAAGATGGACTAAGGAGTTGAATTTAACAGGAGTGAGAATGGATGCCTGACTGGAGTCATATATAAAATTAATTCAAATTGTTGTCGCCATTGGATACCAATCTCAGCACTAATACAGAAGATCTTCTGCCCAATCTCCCAAACCCACCATGTTTAACAGCTTCGTCAATGACCTTCCCACCGCTATAAAAATCAGAAGTGGGGTATGTTTGCACACTGTTCAGTTTCAGTCTCTTCTCCTCAGATAAGAGAAGAGAGTGAAACTGTTGATGATTCAAGGAGATGTGAAGCAGTCTCTGCCTGCATGCAGCAACACTTGGACAAATCTCAGGATCGAACTAATACATGGCAGTGAATGTGTTTGCAATACAGATGCCAGGTATTGATCATCCCAAACAATACCTTATATCTACAACAGGGAGGTGGCTAAGCACTTCTTCTTGAATTCAATGTCATTGCCATTTGCATTGCCATTCGCATTGCCATTGTCCCTTAAAATCAACTTCCTGGAAGGATGTTATAAATTCACCAGGACTGGCTATATTTAATACTGAGATTATAAGAATAGGTCAGCATTCTGGGACAGTGAGTTCATTTCTTCTCCGAACCCCTTTCTCTATCCATAATGCATAAACCAAGAGTTGGAGTGGATTCAATGTTCTCCACTCATCTGAAAGAGTGCAGCTTGAAAAGTACACAAGCAACTCAGCACCATTCATAAGCTGCTTGCATACGTGGTACATCATTCAAGCCTTAAATATACACTCCATCCACCACAGTATATGGGATCTACAGAATTCACTGCAGCATCTCCTGATACAAGAGTCCCACATAAGAGATTAGTATATAAACTTAAAGCATACGGCATTGGGGGTTCAGTATTGATGCGGATAGAGAACTGGCTGGCAAACAGGAAGCAAAGAGTAGGAGTAAACGGGTCGTTTTCACAATGGCAGGCAGTGACTAGTGGGGTACCGCAAGGCTCAGTGCTGGGACCCCAGCTATTTACAATATACATTAATGATCTGGATGAGGGAATTGAAGGCAATATCTCCAAGTTTGCGGATGACACTAAGCTGGGGGGCAGTGTTAGCTGTGAGGAGGATGCTAGGAGACTGCAAGGTGACTTGGATAGGCTGGGTGAGTGGGCAAATGTTTGGCAGATGCAGTATAATGTGGATAAATGTGAGGTTATCCACTTTGGTGGCAAAAATAGGAAAACAGACTATTATCTAAATGGAGGCCGATTAGGAAAAGGGGAGATGCAGCGCGACCTGGGTGTCATGGTACACCAGTCATTGAAAGTAGGCATGCAGGTGCAGCAGGCAGTGAAGAAAGCGAATGGTATGTTAGCTTTCATAGCAAAAGGATTTGAGTATAGGAGCAGGGAGGTTCTACTTCAGTTGTATAGGGTCTTGGTGAGACCACACCTGGAGTATTGCGTACAGTTCTGGTCTTCAAATCTGAGGATGGACATTATTGCCATAGAGGCAGTGCAGAGAAGGTTCACCAGACTGATTCCTGGGATGTCAGGACTGTCAGGAGATTGAGAGGGGATCTTATAGAAACTTACAAAATTCTTAAGGGGTTGGACAGGCTAGATGCAGGAAGATTGTTCCCGATGTTGGGGAGATCCAGGACAAGGGGTCACAGCTTAAGGATAAGGGGGAAATCCTTTAGGACCGAGATGAGAAGGACTTTTTTCACACAGAGAGTGGTGGGTCTCTGGAACTCTCTGCCACAGAGGGTAGTTGAGGCCAGTTCATTGGCTATATTTAAGAGGGAGTTAGATGTGGCCCTTGTGGCTAAGGGGATCAGAGGGTATGGAGAGAAGGCAGGTACGGGATACTGAGTTGGATGATCAGCCATGATCATATTGAATGGCGGTGCAGGCTCGAAGGGCCGAATGGCCTACTCCTGCACCTAATTTCTATGTTTCTATGATCTCATTCGCCCTGGGGAACAAGGACTTCAGGCAGATGTCCTCACGTACTCACACTCACAGTACCTCCTAAGTCACATACCATCCTGATTTAAGCAACTATATTTATTCAATCCTCATATATTGATCAAATCCTGGCACTCTAGCCAACTTCACCGAGAGAATATATTCACTAAATGTATTGCAATTTCTCACTATCACTTTTACAATGCTAGTTATTTGTTGGCCTTGTCATCAACATTCACATCCTATGAAATATTTGTTAAATGTCATGATACAGTTTAAAAGAAAAACCTGCATCAATTCATCCGCTTACCATTATCTGTGCAACCTGGTGTTTCCAGACATTCTGCTACATGCCATCGAGGCGTTTCTATCAGCAGCAAGGAAAAGGGCATTTGACAGATTGGGCAGTGGCCAGCGTGAACCGGCTTAGAGTTCCTGAGGGTATATTTTCCATCAGAGTTTTTAGATTGCTTGAGTGGGGTTGAAGGAGCAGTGGTGCTGGGGGTGGCTTGGTCGAATGCGTTTGATGATGAGGGGCTGAGGGGCCGGGGGGAGAGCGGATCCTGGTCCTCAGCCCCAGTGTGGCGGTTCCTGCCTCTCCTCATCCTCCTACACCGCAGCGCCGGATCAGCCGCCCTTCTGCTCCCCCCTCTCCGCTCGGCTTTTCCCCGCCTGGTAGACTCCGCCGTCGGGAGACTGCCGTCCTCTTTGTTATTCCCAGGACGCTTTAGTCGGCCCACACATTTATAATCCCAAATGTCCTCCTCGATCTCCATCGCGCCGCTCGCGCTCTCTCTCTCTCTCTCTCTCGCTCTAAAACGGCGGGCGCTCCAAAAAAAACTAAATAGCTAAAAGAAATCCGCATATTCGACACGATCTCGGACACGAATACACACGATTACACATTAAAAAAAAAAGTTTTCTAACTGCTCGGTATGTGTTGGGGGGGGAATTCGTGTTATAAAGTGTGCGGTTGTGAGATGTGTGGGGTTTGTGAAGTGTGGTTTTCAGTGGCGAATGTGGGATGCGGAGGTCGGGCCGGGCGCTCGCTCGCTCGCTCGCTCAGTCATCGCCGTCCGTCTGTCCGTCCGTCTGTCCGTCGCCATGGCTGCCGCTCAGGCCGAGCTGGAGGCCGCGCTGCTCACTGCCCACAACCTGCCGCACACGGAGCGCCTCATCCGCCAGCACGTCGAGCAGGTAGACGGCGCCGACTTCACCGTCCCCGAGTTTGACGAAGGTGAGTTCTCCCCGTCCTCCACACACACATCGACTCAATCAGGAAGGGCTCTGTGGTTCTGATCTGGGAATTAAATGTTTAAGAAGGAACTGCAGATGCTGAAAAATCGAAGGCACACAAAAATGCTGGAGAAACTCAGCGGGTGCAGCAGCATCTATGGAGCGAAGGAAATAGGAAACGTTTCGGGTCGAAACCCTTCTTCAGACTGATGGGAGGAAGAAGGGTTTCGGCCCGAAACGTCGCCTATCTCCTTCGCTCCATAGATGCTGCTGCACCCGCTGAGTTTCTCCAGCACTTTTGTGTACCTGGGAATTCAATGTGTAGGGAGGGAGGAACCGCAGATGCCGGTTTACACCGATGATGGATATAAAAAGCTGGAGTAACTCAGTGGGACAGACGGCATCTCTGGAGAGAAGGAATGGTTGACGTTTCGGGTCGGGACCCTTCAGACATTAATACAAGAATTACATTAATATAATCATTTAATTGGACTTACAACTTTCCCTAATAACGAAGAGACCAATAAACCCCCCCCCCCCCCGCCAGCACGGTAAAAGCCGAATAGATGGATAAATATGCCACCAAATCGTCTCCGGCCGGGGTTTAGACCCGGGGTGGACAAGAGGCGCGGCAGCACTGAGGAAGTGTTAAAGAAGGAACTGCAGATGATGGAGAATCGAGGGTTACACAAAAAGCTGGAGAAACTCAGCGGGTGCAGCAACATCTAAGGAGCGAAGGAGATAGGCGACGTTTCGGGTCGAGACGAGCACTGAGGAAGTGACATGTTGAGACAATGTTTAATTTAGGGTGTGCTGCTACTTTGACAAGAGAATGAAGTGCTGGGTTTCTGCTTCCTGAGACAAAACAGCCACTAGTTCTCTTGCCTGCGATCCGGTTGAGATATTTGTTTTAAGGCAAACACCAGAAGATAATTAATAGCAGTTTGCAGTTTTCTGCCCAGTCAAATATAGCGAAATTATGGGGTAATGAAGACTTACAGTACAGTACATTCCCTGTTCAGGCGTAACATTTTGTACATTCAGTGTTCAGTATTGGATTGTCCATTAGCACTGTTATGACATCTATAAAAAGTTATACATGGGTCAATTATATGGCAATGCGCACAGATTCTGTAAATATCTGCTGGAAAAGTACGTCGTTAAAGGAGAGAAAAAACAGTAACAGCTGAAAATGTCGTGATGACGACTTGTATTGAAATGGCCATAAAAGGTGAAATGGCACACAGAAGGGGATGGCATTTTAGTGGGTGGTTCTTAATAATTTCAGGCCAATATTGCTTCCTCAATATGATTATTAATTTAAGTCATTTGACTGATCTGTTTTGACATCTTGCAATGGTTTCAAATTATCTTACAGTTTAAAAAGTATGCCTATACCTCCCTAGCTGTTTGGCTTTACCAGCATATCTAGCAGATATTCCAAAAGTATTGCTGAGGTTTACAGTAGTAGCCATTTAAATAATCTCCTGTGGCTTTACTATCTGATTGTAAAATAAATTTGTATAGTTTATAAATTAAAGTACAAACTGCTACAAATGCTCTGCAGCACATACCATACTCGCGGGAAGAGAAATGGGGTTAATGCTGCAGTTAATGACCTTTGATCAGAAGTTATCCCTCGATTATTAATAACACCAAATATATTGACTGATAGGAAAGTGTAGGATGAAAAGAATTGGCACTCTAATTAACAAATAACTGCTGAAAGAACTCAACTGGTCAAGCAGCATCTATGGAGGCAAAATGGATTGTTGATATTTTGGGTCAAGACCTTGGAGTTTTAATTTTTCAAGTAGCTGGGTGTTTTTAGTATTTTCTAAAAATACAAGAGCACAGAATATAATTTTCAGCATTGTAGTGTTACAGCTGCAGAGAAAAGGTTCAATGCCTGCAATGAGCTAGGTTGGAAAATTGGGACTGTATCCGAGAGCATGGAACGACCATCTGGAAGTCTGCTAGCAGAGGGGTAGAAACTGTTCCTGAGTCTGGTAGTATGTGCCTTTAAAGCTTCTGCAAGATGGGAACGGGGCGAAGTGGGAGTGACCAGAGTGAAAACGTTCCTTGATTATGTTGGCTGCTTTCTGGAGGTTGGGAGTTTGGTCTGCGTGATGGACTGGGCTACATCCACAACATTAGAATTTATTGTAGTCTTAACCAGAACTGTTCTAATACCAAACTGTGTTGCAACCCGATAGTAGGCTTTCGGCAGTGCAACTGTAGTTTCTTCTGTCGTTGCTCATTGCATACAGGATTGATTTTCTTCCTCACTCTGTCACTAAATCAAATGAATGCCCTCCGATTCCAGGTTCAGTCACTCATGGAAACTTCTTATTTCAAGAACCTTCTTGTATCAAAACATATCAAAGCCCTTCATAAGTTTGAAATCGTTTAAGAAATGCCCTTTTCCTACTTTTCTATTTTCACTATCTAATGAGGTTCCTCATCCTTGATACTATTGTGATGGATTTTCTTTGCACCCTCTCCAAGGCCTTGGTGTCGTGTCGATAGCAGGGCAAGAAATGACACTGATCCAAGGCTAAGGCTCAACCAGTAAATTAACCTGATTTCCCTGCTAATGGATTCAGTACATAAATTCTTAAAGCCAAGGATCTCAACATTTTTTATATTTTGTAACATTATGATTTATAAATAAGCCACCTTAACAAATGCATCTCCTTTAAAAATGTTCAGCATATATGACTCAAAATACATTTTGATGTTCTTCTGAGTTTCTGCATGCTCGTACACAGCTTGACCCCTTATTGTTTTACATATTTCAACCTTTTTGAAAAAATGCTTCCTATTAAGGGGGATGGCACAGTGGTAGAGTTACTGCTTACAGTGGCAGAGACCCGGGTTCAATCCTGACTACAGGTGCTGTCTGTACGGAGTTTGTACGTTCTCCCTATGACCGCGTGGGTTTCCTTCGGGTGCTGTGGTTTCCACCCACATTCCAAAGACGTTGAATGCCCTGATGGTTATTGGGAAGAGGCTGTTCCTGAATCTGGCCATTACAGTTTTGAAGCTCCTATATCACCTTCCCCAATGGCAGTAGTGAAATTATTGCGTGGCCACGGTGGTGTGGGTTCTTGATGATGCTGACTGTCTTTTTGATGTAGCAACTTCTGTAGATCCCTTCGATGGTGGGGAGGGCAGTGCCCGTGATGGATTGGGCAGTGTTCACCACTTTTTCCAATCATCTTTGTTCCTGGATTTTTGAGTTTTCGAATCGGGCTGTGATGTAACCAGTTAATATGCTCTCTACTGTACACCTGCAGAAGTTCAAGAGAGTACTTGTCAACATACCAAATCTTCACAATCTTCTAAGGAAGTAATGGTTTTGATAGTCTTTCATTATAATTGCATCAATGTGCTGGGTCCAGGACAGATCTTCAGAGCCCAGGAATTTAAAGTTTTTGACTGTCCGGTCGATGAAGACACGTTTGTGGATACCCAGACTTCCTTTTCTGAAGTCAATTGCTTGGTTTTACTGACATTGAGAACAAGGTTGTTGTTATGGCACCATCCGGTCAGTCGATCAATCTCCCTCCTGCACTTTGTATACTTTACCTCCAACACTAAATTGAGTATGGTGTCAAGTAATTTTCTGACCTTTAGAATTTATTTGCCTATAGCAGTGACTATTTATAAAGGTAGCTTTATAATTCTGAGTCATTTTAAATTGCTGTGCTCAGCGATTTTGGATCTGACTAAGAACCCCAAAATGCTGTGGTTGAAAGTTTTGATGAAATTATGGTTAAGCTTTACTGAGTTGTAATTAATTACATTTTGAGTATGAAATTCATTCATTTATGAATAAACAAAAATTACTTAAAAGTTTGTCAAATTGATTTGGAAAGTTTTTGCATGGTAAATGAGCAAAACTCAATTGATGGTAATAGGTTCAAGAATATCTTAAGTCAAGCACAACATAGTCTGGTGACAGACACAAATTATCAGGATCGTTGGTTTTTGAAGTGATTAATATTTATACCTGCACAACAACATACTTATTACATGATTGAAATTTAAAACGAATAATCTTTAAAAGCACAAGTGGCAATTCTGCAATGATTTAGACGCTGCTGGTGTTACTACAGAAAAATAGATGTCCGGAATATGTAGACTCACCATTCCTAACTGCAAGTTATCCTTGCATAGGCCTTTAGGAAGCAACTTTCTGGACAAAGCTGGCTCCAACATTAAAAAATAAATGAATAAATAAATAATATCCACATAAAAGGTTTAAAAATGTAAAAATACGTAAACACACAAATAAAAACAATCGCATTTCAATCGTATTTAATTATTTTTAAATACTATTAATTTAATTTGTTTAATTCAGAAATATGTAAATCACAAGATATGTTCCAAATGTGGTGGTACCTGGTGGCTAACCACGGGTAGCGAACAGGATCAGGAGGAAGGAGTTGAGGGTCTCAGAGTGGGAGGCGTTTGGTCATGGGGTCTGACCCGGGGTATTTAAGGTCGGGTCACGCCCGGTCACGGGGTTGGAGTTGGAAACAGCACAGTGAAGTAATAAGCACCATTTCGTTCACATAACTTTGTTTTCGCCTCATTCTTGGCTGAACTCCTGGAGTCCTCGCTACACTCGTGACCCCGACGACCAGGAGTGGCATCCTGGACAAAGTTCACGCAAAAATGTACAGCGCTCAACCCGCCTCTGCCACCTATGAGGCTGAGCTCAACGCGCTAGCCCTGAAGCTGCCTACCTTTTGGACCTCGCATGCGGGGATAAGGTTCCATCAGGTGAAATCACAGTTCCACGTCCGTGAAGTAACGATCGATGACACCCGGTACCATGACGTGGTTGCGGCTCTCGACCAGGAAACTGCCGTTCGGGTTGTGCTGTACCTTGATAACCCGCTGGCGGCGGGGAAGTACGTAGGCCTCAAGGAGCTGCTGCTCCGGATCTACAGGCCGAGCCACATGGAGCAAATGGCGCTAGTCCTCAACATGGGCGGACTCGGTGACTGGAAGCCCTCGGCACTTATGAGCGATATGCTTATGTTCATGGTTGACCACTGGCCCTGCCTTCTATTTGAATACACTTACCTGCAGCAGTTGCCGCGAGATATCTGCCGGCAGCTCTCGGGGGAGAGTATCGAAGATCCGCTCAGTCTAGCGACACACGCCGACGAGCTGTGGCTGTCCGACCAGCAGGAAGTGGGTGTGCTGGAATCCCTGGACCGGATCGATTCAGGGCCCTGGAAGACACAGCGACCCAGGACCACGTCCACAAGAGTCCAAAACCAGACAAGTGGCACAGGAAAGAAAGATGTGGTGCTTTTAACACCAACGGCCCGCCAGTGCCGCCAACCATGTACGTTGCAGGGAAACTCCGGAGCTGGCTGCTGGTAGACACCGTGGTGGTCAGCGAAATCCATCGTTTGTACGCCTAGGACCGGCACTCGGGGCGTTGGTTCCAGGTGGACACTAGAGCGGAGGTTAGTGTTTTACTTCCCTCCGGAGCAGACACCCAGGCCAGTAAATGGGAACCCCTCTTGACCGCGACGAATGGGAGTCCCATCCGCACCTACGGCGTCCGTACCATCCCCATTATATTGGACGCGTGCCATTTCACTTGACCATTTATTGTCGCAGACGTGGCCCAGCCATTGCTGGGCACAGATTTTTGAGGGTGCAAGAGCTCCTAGTGGATGTTAAGGGCCAACGCCTCGTCCACGCAAAATCGTTGGAGGCGATTTCCTTGCGCCCTACTGTGCCCGCCCCGTCGAAAAGCAATCTGGTGGCAGCGGTGGACAACTTCTACACCCACCTTCTGGCCGAGTTTCCAGACATTGTGACCCCAGAGTACGGCTCGGCCAGCCCGAAACACCGGGTCGAGCACCAGATTCTCATCTTGGGCCCACCGCTCCATGCCCGCAGGTTGCCCCTGACAAGCTTCAAATTGCCACGGTGAAATTTCGCAACTTGGAGGCCATGGGCATCGTCCAGCGCTCCAACAGCCCATGGGCCTCCCCATTTCACATGGTGCCAAAGGCTTCTGGGGGCTGGCTGCCTTGTGGGGACTATCGCCGCCTTAATGAGGCTACAACTGCGACCGGACCTGATTCCTCGCATTCACGACTTCACAGCCCATTTGGTCGGGGCTAAGTTTTTCTCAAAGATTGACTTAGTCCGTGGGTACCACCAAATCCCCATGCGATCGGAGGATGTACCCAAAACTGCGATCATCACCATTTTTGGGTTGTTTGAATTCCTGCAGATGCTCTTCGGCCTCAGAAACACCGCACAGGCTTTCCAACGCCTCATGGACACCGTGGGTCGGGGGTTGGATTTCACCTTTACCTACTTGGTGGCAAGTTGCACGCGGCAGAAGCACTGCGCCCACCTTGTTTGTTGTGCCAGCGCCTTAGCGAGCATGGCCTGGTGGTCAACCTCAGTAAGTGCCAGTTCAGCCTCCGGGCATTAACTTTCTTGCACCGGGAGATGCAGCACAGAGCAGCGCCTCTGCCCTAGGGATGAGGCCATACGTCGGTTCCTGTGGCCTTCCCCGGTGTGAGGACTTCAGGCGTTCAAGGGCATGCAGGGCTCTCGCTTAACTTTTTTTCCCTGTTGCCAACCGGGCAACCTCAGCAGCTTTTTAGGTTGCCAAATGACAGTTTAGGTGGTCATTTAAGACGGCTTGTATGACGCGTCCGATAATGTGCTCGGACGAAGTGCATAGTTACCAGTCAGCATTATGGTCAATGATGCATTCACATATTATTTCTGCTTCAATAAAGTCACAAACTAAACATATTGACCAATCAAGACATGATATACACCACAATGACATGCAGCAAAATTACAACACAGTATCTCATCTCTTTTTACACGTTGCAATGAATGCAATTTCTATTATCTCTTTCCACTTCCAAACAAAAATACGATTATTCAGCGTATGATCAACCTCGGTGAGACCAAGCGCAGGCTTGCCGATCACTTCGCACAACACCTCCACTCAGTTCACAATAACCAACCTGATCTCCCGATGGCTCAGCACTTCAACTCCCCCTCCCATTCAGAATCCAACCTTTCTGTCCTGGGCCTCCTCCATGACCAGAGTGAGGCCCACCGCAAATTGGAGGAAGAGCACCTCATATTTTGCTTGGGTAGTTTACACCCCAGCAGTATGAACATTGGCTTCTCCAATTTCAGATAGTCCTTGCTTTCTCCCTCCTTCCCCTCCCATTCCCAGCTCTCCCACAGCTTACTGTCTCCGCCTCTTCCTTTCTTCCCCTCCCCCTCCCCCCCCACCACTGCCGACATCAGAAGAAGGGTCTCGACCCGAAACGTCGCCTATTTCCTTCGCTCCATTGATGCTGCCTCACCTGCTGAGTTTCTCCAGCATTTTTGTCTACCCATTCACACAAGTTCTGTTATCCCACTTTCCTCACCCGCTCCCTGCACATTAGGGGCAATTTTACAGAGACAAGTTAACCTACAAAGCCGATGTATCTTTGGGATGTGGGAGGAAACCCACATGCTTGCAGGGAGAATGTGCAAATTCAACACAGACAGTGCCTGAGAACAGGATCAAACACAGATCTCTGGCGTGTGAGGCAGCAAGTCCACCAGCTGTGCCACTATATTTTATTTTCCAACACACAAAAAATTATACGTTGATAACTTTGGTTACTAAAAAAAAATAAACTATCCATTTTCAGTCTTAAATCTCTTAAGTGATGCTGTCCCCCTTTACAGCTGCTGTATGTTTTAATTCAGTTCAAGGCTATTGGGGCAGTACATTGGCCATACATTTGCTGCCTAAAATTGCCAGAGACCATATTGATCCTGAATATGGGTGCTGTCTGTATGGAGTTTTGTTTTCTCGTTTAAACATTGTTTACAGAGTACTATGTTTACATATTCTGTTGTGCTGCTGCACTTTTGACTTGCGTCGCTGATGTGTGGGATAGAAAAGAGTACCGGTGGTCGGAGTGGACTCGGTGGGCCGAAGGGCCTGTTTCCATGCTGTATCTTTAAATTAAACTAAAAACACTAAAACCAGAGGAAATGTAAAGAAGGGTTTCTAACCGAAACATCACCCAATGTTTTCTATCCAGAGATGCTGGCTGCTCCATGGAGTTCCCCCGCACAATTAAAGCATGGAATAGTCTTCACCATACCATAGGTACCAACCAGATGCAACTAAATTTAAGGTACCTTTATTTTTCCCAAGAACCCTTTTTGCTTAAGTCCAAGTCCGTCAAGAGAGTTTTATTGTCATGTGTCCCAGATTGGGCAATGAAATTCTTGCTTGCTGCAGTAGAACATAATACAGAACAGGAGATAAAAGTTCAGTGTGTCTATATACTATAGACCATGTATATACACAATAAATAAACAAATAAAATGCAATAGGCTGTTATTTTTCTAGAGTTTGTAGTTTGGTGGTGGTGGGTCCACCAGTTTAAATTCCATTTCGAATATTTTTGGAGGACCAGGAAACCAAGAAGCAAGAGTTACTCCAGCTCCAAGGAGTGATTCTGCGTTGTTTTTTCAGCGGTCACGGTGAGGCAGCGATTGGACAGCAATGGCGGCCAGCACTCCCACAATGCAAAGGGGGGGAAAAAGTGGCCGTGGCCGACGCCGACCAGTTGCCGCCGGTAGGCACCACGGGGCCGCACATGTGCACAACCACGGCCGATGATGTGCTCAGCCACCGGCTGTGCCAAGTGGAAACCCGAGAGCTGAGCGGAGACCCGAGAGGTAGCGCCGAGAGCCAGCGCCGAAAGCCGAGACCCGGATACGGATGGCGGGTGGGTGTCCCGGTTGCTTGCCAAGCCAGGCAAAATGGCATGGCTTTTAGGTTGCCCGGCGGGACTGTAGGTTGCCATTGGCACCCGGGCAACCGCTAATTTCGAGCCCTGGGCATGGTGACATTATCATCGGTTCGTTCCGGCGGTGGCTAAGATCATGCGGCTGCTGTTCCAACTGCTGTCTGGCAAGCGGCGAGAGGTGCATTGGGACGCCGTCGCTGTGGCAGTGTTCGAAGGGGCAAAGGATGTTCCGGCTTGAACGATCATGCTGGCGCACCCGCAAACACCCCCACCGTTCTTAAAGTGGATGCCTCTGACTCTGCAGTCGGCGGGGTCCTGGAGCAGTGCTTCGACGGTCAATGGCGGCCTCTCGCCTTCATCAGCCGACAGCTGAAACCAGCGGAGTGTCACTACAGTGTCTTTGACTGGGAGTTGCTCGCCTTGCATCTCGTGGTGCGGCATTTCCGGCACTTCTTGGAGGGCCGGCACTTTGTGGCCTTCGCGGACCATAAGCCCCTTACATTCGCGTCCGCCATGGTCTCGGATCCTTGGTCTGCCCGCCAGCAGCGCCAGCTCACAGCCATATCGGAATACACCACCCAAGTCCAGCACATCGCCAGTAAATGCAACCTGGTGGCGGACGCCTTGCCCTGCACACAGATCACAGCTGTGCTCAACCCGGCCGTCGGGATAGACTACTCTGCCTTGGACGAGGAAATGCCAGCTTACCCCACCTCGATCTCCAGATTGGTGCTGGAAGATGTGCCGTTGGGTGGTTCTATTTTATGCGACGTCTCCACGGGACAGCCGTGGCCGGTTGTCCCGGCGCCGTCGTCTTTTCGAGGTGATTCACGGCCTGGCCCACCCATCGATCCGGGCCACTGTTGCCATGGTGGCAGCAAGATTCATCTGGCACGGTCTGCGGAAGCAGGTCGGTTGCTGGGCACGGGCATGCATCCCCTGCCAGTTGTCCAAGATACATCGGCACATTCATGTACCGCTACAGGATTTCTCTGTGCCACACTGGCCGTTCGACCACGTGCACATCGTGGGTGTGTCGCATCTACTGACGGTGGTAGATCGTTTTACGCGGTGGCCAGAGGCCATTCCTCTCATGGACAATTCCGCCCAGTCGTGCGTTTGCCCCTTTTGGGAAACTGGATTGCCCGCTTCGGGATTCCCCTGGTTATCACTTTGGACAGGGGTGCCCAGTTCACATCCGAGCTGTGGTCTGCGATGGCCCGCCTGCTGGGGACGCAGCTCCACCATCCGACAGCATACCATCCCCAGTAGAATTGGTTGGTGGAGCGGTTCCACCGCCGTCTGAAGGCTGCCCTGAAAGCTCGCCTTACGGGCACGGAGTGGATGGATGAACTGCCATGGTGTTGTTGTGGATTCGTACTACCCCTAATCCTCGGCGGAGTTGGTGTGTGGCGCTCCGCTCACCGTCCCGGGGGAGTTATTCCCGGCCGCTGATGGGTCCGCTGTCCTCTGTGCTGCTGCACTTGCAGGAAAGGGTCGGCGCCCTTCGGACTTCTTAGCCCCTTCCCATGTGCCACCTGCGCTGGCGGTCTGCCCTTTCGTCTTTTTGCACCGCACCGCCCACCGGTCGCCCTTGCAACAGTCCTTTTCGGGTGCTGTGGCATGGGTCAGCGACATTTGTACTCGACATGGGGGGCCGGCAAGTGTCCGTGGCGCGCCTTAAGCCGGCCCATTTGGAGCCAGTTCGGGTGGCCCAGCCTCCTCGTCACAGGCACCCGCTATCGCGGGTTCCTGCATGTTCTTCCGGGTGGGTCAAGGACTCTGTTCGTTTGGAGGTATTTCCGCGGTCAGACCGCCTTTTTCGGCGTCCCATCCATTTCAGTGCCTCCAGTTCTGGGGGTCATGTGGCCTTACCCAGTGGCTAGCCACGGTCAGCAAATCCTTGTCACAGGAGTTGAGCATCTTGGAGTGGGAGGCATTTGGTCATGGGTCTGACCCGGGGTATTTAAGGTCGGGTCACGCCCGGTCACGGGATTGGAGTTGGAAGCAGCACAGTGACAGTAATAAACACCATTTCGTGCACATAACTTTGTTTTCGCCTCATTCTTGGCTGGACTCCTGGATTCCCCGCTACACAATCTTCCTTTGAATGTAGTTACTTCCATATTTGTGTCATTGATGAAGAGAAATATCTGCAGTTCCATGTAGAATTCCTGCATTTCGTACAAAATTCCAAAGCACAAGTGCATTTCAATTCAAATGAAATACTTCTTATACGGCACCATGACAGGCATAAATTTATGATATTAATTGTAAGGTTTATTATCCATTGTTCATTGTTATGCCACATTTTAAATGAAAAACACGTTAGAAATTTGCCCTCAATCCTACCTTTTAAACACATATTTATATGAGAAATATTGTTCAACACTGTTCATGCTAGTGTGGGAATTTTTTTCTGATGGAAAGACTGGAATTACATTTTGAGCAGGTCAGTCTCATTCTCCAAAAGGATTAGATGTTAAAGATACAGCACAGAAACAGGCCCTTTGAACATCCGGGTCCGCCCCGACAAGCAATCATCCCGTACACTAGCACCATCCTACACACTAGGGACAATTTACAATTTATGGAAGCCAATTAACCTACAAACCTGCATGTCTTTGGGATGTAGGAGGAAACTTAGAGAAAACTCATGCGGTCACAGGGAGAATGTACAAATTCTGTACAGACAGCATTCAAGGTCAAGATCAAACCTTGGTCTCTGGTGCCACTCTACCATTGGGTCGTGCCAAGCGCTAGTGCGTAAGTGGCACCGTGTACGTTGAACATGGTACATTGAATAGCACAGCACAGGAATAGGCCCTTTGGCTCACAATGTTTGTATCGAACATGATGCTAAGTTAAACTGATCTCATCTGCCTGTAATTGATCCATATCCCTCGATTCTTTGCACTTCCATTTTCCTATCTAAAAGCTTCTAACTTGCCACTATCGTATGTCTGTCTCCATCGCCACCCGTTGCAATGTCTTCCAAGCCCCCACTGCTCTCTACCTTAATTAAAAAAATTGCCCCACACATCTCCATTCAATTTTCCCCCTCTCACTTTATAGCTATATCCTCTAGTGTTGGACATTCCACCATGGGGAAAAAGGTTCTGACTTTCCCAATCTATGCCTCTCATAATTTTATATACTTTTTAAAATTATTTTTTTTAAATTAGAAATACATAGTAAAAAACATTTTGTTTGTAGTAGTCATACATTATTAATATTGTTTATATTATCCATTGTATAATAATTGTACTTCTATATATTTTTTGATTTTTATATAGATAGAAAATAATAGAGAGGGAGAGAAAAGAAACCAAAAAATGAAAAGAGAATGGAATAATCAGCTAATTATACATTGTTGGAGATATGTCCGTGAATTATAAAATGTAATTCATCTAATCCTTGATTCGGGTTTCAGTCAGGTTCTCGTGCCGAACCGGTTTGCTCCTTCAAATAGTCAATGAATGGAGACCATATTCTAGTAAATAGTTCTTGTTTGTCCATTAAGACAAATCTTAATCTTTCCAAATGTAGGGTCTCCGACATTTCCATAATCCACATTTTAATTGTGGGTGTTATACGGCCTTTCCAAAATGTTAATATCAATTTTTTCCCAATTATTAAGCTATAGTCGATAAAGTTTCTTTGGCTTGTTGTAAATATTTGATTTTGTTCTAATATTCCTAATATTATTAGTTTTGAATCGGGGTCCAATTGGATGTTGACAACTTCCAAAACTATCTTTAAAATTTCCATCCAAAAATTATTAATTTTTATACAACTTACAAATGTGTGCGTTAGGTTAGCCTCTGAGTGCTGACATTTTTCACAAATAGGAGATATACTTGGGAAAATTCTATTTAATTTTGTTTTTGAATAGTGCAATCTACGTAATACTTTAAATTGTATTAAAGAATGTCTAGCATTTAACGAACAGTGATGTATATGTTGTAAGCTTTGTCCCAAATATCTTGCCTTATTGGTTGGCCTAGTTCATTTTCCCATGATTGCCTATATATTTCCGTTGTGGGTTCTAATAGGATATTATAAACATAAGATATTAATTTTTCTGTGTTAGGGTGTTTGTTCAAACATTCATCAAGAATTTCTGTCTTTCTATTTCTATAGTCCTGTGTATTTGATTTAGCCTCTAAGTTGTAGGTATCTAAAGTAGTCATTTGAGTGAAGTCCATAAATTTGTTGTAACTCCTGGAATGAGGGGAATGTACCTTTCCTATAAAGATGACCCATCTTTATAATTCCGTGATTTTTCCATTGTAAAAAACCTTTATCCATCGTTGAGGGTTTAAATGTAGGGTTGCTTACAATGGGAAGAAGTAGTGATAAATTATCCAATTTTTGTGCCTTTTTTAATTGTTTCCAAATGCGTATTCCACTATATATTATGGGGTTTTCACTATAGGTTTTTTTGCTTAATTTGGTAATAGCAAATAAGATCGACCCCATTTCGAAAGGTAAACAGTCTTCCTTTTCCATTTTTAACCAATCTGGTTGTTGGTCCAGTTCTTCCAACCAAAAATTCAAATTTTTAATGTTAACTGCCCAGAAATAGAGCATAATATTCGGTAGGGCTAAACCTCCATTTATTTTTGATTTACATAAGTGCTTTTTATTTATTCTGTGGTTCTTATAATCCCAGATAAAATTGGTGACTATAGAGTCAACCTTTTTTAAAAAATGGTTTTGGGAGATATTTCGGGATTGATTGAAAGAGGTACAGTAATTGCGGGAGAAAAATCATTTTTAATCCATTAATTCTACCAAACTTTGAGATAGGTAATGTTTTTCAATATAAAATATTCTTATGTAATTTGTTCAATAAAGGCAGGAAGTTAAATTTAAATAAAGAAGTATATGTCTTTGTTACATAATTTCCAAGATATTTAAATTTTTAATTTACTATTTTGAAGGGCAATTGTTGTAATATATGTGGATTACTTTCCATTATTGGCATGATTTCACTTTTATTCCAATTAATTCTGTATCCTGAAAACGGGCCATATTGAGTTATTAAATTTAATAAGTTTGGGATACTAACTTCAGGTTTTGTAACGTAGATTAATACATCATCTGCATATAAGGAAATTTTATTCTCAGTATCTTTAGTATTATACCCATATATTTCAGGATGGGACCTAACGCTTTCTGCTAGTGGCATGATTGCGAGTGCGAATGATAACGGGGATAACAGACATCCTTGTCTACAGCCTCTAGATAAATTAAATTTAGCTGAAAACATTTGATTTGTTAATATTCTAGCTGTTGGATTAGTATATAAATGTTTTACCCATGTACTAAACTTCTCGCCCAATTGAAAAATGTTCACGACCGAAAATAAATGGGGCCATTCCACCTGGTGGAATGCTTTCTCAGCATCTAACGAAATAATTGCTAGATCTTCATTAGTACTTCTCTTTAAGTATATAATATTTAATAATCGTCTCGGGTTATATGAGGAGTAGCGTTTTGGTATAAATCCTGTTTGGTCTGGGTGTATTAATTTATTAATCACTGTGCTTAATCTTTGTGCTAGGATTTTAGTTAATATTTTTTGATCAGTATTTAGGAGAGCTATAGCTCTATATGAACCTGGATCATTCAGGTCCTTATCTATTTTTGGTATAAGTGTTATTATAGATTCATTTAGCGTTTCTGATAGTTTCTGTTGGGAATAGATATGTTCATACAGTGTCTTTAAACGTGGAGCAATCAGATCATAGAATTTTTTATAGAATTCA
This sequence comes from Raja brachyura, assembly GCA_963514005.1. Next base: position 32,230,871 of record OY740795.1, on the reverse strand, counting down.
GAGCCTATACCGTCAGGACCCGGGGCCTTACCGTTTTTTAGAGATCTGGTAGACTCTTCAATTTCTTTTACCGTTATTTCAGCATCTAGTAATTCTCTATCTTTCAAATCTAACCCTTTAAGGTTGCATTTTTGTAAGAATGCTTCCATTCCTGTCCGGTGATCTACCGTTTTAGCTGAGTAACGGTTTTGATAATATTGCAGGAATCTCTCATTAATATCCTTAGATTGTACTAGTGGTTCTCCTGTTTCTGATCTAATCTTATGAATTGTTTTTCCCCCGTCCAGTTTCCGAAGTTGACGAGCTAGTAATTTTGTAGGTTTATCATCGAATTCAAAATGTAGTTGTTTAGTGTATTGGTAAAATTTTATAACTTGGTCTGAATATATTTTATTTAATTTATATTTCATTTATATTTCAATGCTGCAATTCTATTGTGTTTTATCATAGTTGGTGCAGCTGCATTTTCTATGTCTAATTGTTTTATTTCACTTTCCAATGCCTATTGTTTAGCCCGATTCTCTTTATTATGAAATGCTTGGGAGGAGATCATAGCTCCTCGAGTAAATGCTTTAAATGTTTCCCAGAGTAGGGAAGCAGACATTTCAGGGTTATCATTGATTTCAAAGAACATATTAATCTGTTTAGTGAGATATTCCTGACATACTTTTTCCTTTAAAATTTGTGGGTTAAGTCTCCATTGTGACTGTTTCTCCGTCCTTCCATTTAATTTAATAATAAATGTTAAGTGAGCATGGTCTGAGATTATAATATTGTGATATTTCGAGTTGTAAGTAAATGGAATAAACTTGGAATCCACCGAAAAATAATCTAGTCTTGAATATGTTTTATGTACCGATGAATAAAATGAATATTCTTGTCCGGTTGGGTTTTCTATTCTCCAGACATCCTTAATATTACTAGTATCTATATATGCATTTAATAAGTCACTGGACTGCGATTTTATTTTCCGTTGTATTGATGATCTATCTAAATAGGGGTCTAATGTACAATTTAAGCCTCCTCCGATTATAAAATTGTGTTGTATTAATTCCGGAATTGTATTAAATATTTTCTTAAAAAACAAGGGACTATCAAAATTTGGTCCATAAACATTAATAAGAGTCAGTTTTTGTGCATATAATTCACCTATTAATACAATATATCTACCATCAATGTCCGTTATAGTTGACATGTGTTTAAATGGTATCCCTTTACGGATTAGTATTGCAACACCTCTGGATTTATGTTCAAATGAGGAATGATATGCTTTATCAATCCATTTAGCTTTCAATCTATGCTCTGCATCCTTTTTAAGGTGAGTTTCCTGAAGGAATATTACATCTGTTTTAAGTGCTTTTAAATGTGCTAATACTTTATCTCTCTTGATTGGTTCGTTAATACCCTTAACGTTCCAACTACAAAATGTTTTCCTTCACCCCCAATCTTCATATTCAAATCTTGCATCTTTTGTTTAGGGTGGTCTATAAAAGAGCAGATGGTTCAGCTCAACAAGCCCGACATTACACCTGAACATCAGATAGATGAATTTTAAGTCTCGTTGGTCTTTCTCGCGTACATATCTCCTTTGATAAAACTTATGATTCCATTCAAACTTAAAATTATAATAAAGTATTATTAAAAAAGTGATAGAATAAACAGTTAGTAAAGTGAAAAAAGAGAGAAAAAACTATATCTATAAGTAGTGCAGTTAGTGATAGCCATACTAACATGGCTAGCCATCTACAGACTTCCGTAGCCTTTGAAAAATAAAAAAATGTAACTAGCTCCATGCTCTCTTTAAGATGACATTTCCATAGCGATATTTTACCGGGGTGGGAAACATTTTAAGTTTCAAAGTATTCATAATCCATTAGTAAAAAGTACAAAAAAAAAGTAAAAATAAAAAGGTAACTATTATCGGCAGAAGAAGGAAAAAAAAGGTGAAATCAAGCTTTAAATCCAACCGTACTTATAATTGCAATTTTAACTAATTCTATGTAATTCAATTATAAGTAATTAGTAACCGTTAGTAATAATTATTAGTAGTACCGCGCACTTATAATTAGTATTTATCAGTTATTGATGTTAATAGTAACTATGAGTGTAACATGTAAATAGGGAAAGCCTTATTCAGCAATCCTTATCCAATTTCAATTGTCCTTAGGTATAACAGCTTAAGTTCCATCCGATCTTTACAAAGTTACATTGTTCGTTGACGTCAGGTACTTTGTAATTAATGTTCAGTCGTCGGGCACACTCTCAATATTCTGGGCGAACTCCAATGCATCCTTAGGGTTGGTAAAGATGTGTTCATTCTGCTTGCAGTAGGTATGTTACAAAACGTACCTTTAGTGGTGCTGCAGTTCTGCCGCTGGCCGTGTGCGCGACTTTGGCGCCTTTAAGGGGGGGGGTGCAGGATTAAAATGCGGGTTTCTCCATGCAATCCGGAGCTTTCTGTTGTCGGAATCCGATTTATTTTTGGAGATGCGTTCCGACTGCCAGTAAGTCCGTTTTTTTTAAATAAATAGCCCAACTACTTAATCACTGCAGTAAAATAAAAATTAGCTCCTAATGCCGTGAACACCGACAACGGGGACAGATTTTACGTAGGGGACAGGTAAGTGAAAGCTGTTTATTTTTACATATAAACTTGCTTTTTTAGGGGACTTTAATCAATATTTCATGTTGCAAAACGGTGATTTAGCCCCCATATGAACTGGCAGAAAATTTCCTGCCGATATTGGGTTTAAATTCACCGCAACGTTCCAACCCATCGCGTTCCAGAAAATCCCACTCACAAGCTGTTTAAAATGCCCGTTAATTTACAGGCATTAAACACTGAATTCCTTCAATTTGGCCAATAAATTAATGACAATTAGATTTAAAAATCATGTATTATTGTGTGACTGTTAATTGGACACTTAGGCTTTAAATTTTTTTTTAAAATTTTCTTAAGAAATGGATAGATGTTTAGATCTAGTAATTGAATTTTGTAATTGGCTACAATTGGGTAACTAACTAATTATATGCTTTAATTTCAGGTCATCCAAGTAAGATTGTTTCATATTTGTTTCAGAATACTTCAATCTATAAGATCTGAAAATTTCTTTAAGTTCTCTTAATTTTTAAGGAAGTTATGGGCTTTTGACTGTTCTCGATCACAACTTTTGTGTTAAGTCAATAGAAAAGCAATAGGAAGCAAGTTGCTACTTTCCGAGTATGAAAATGGCCCTAACCTTTTTAATACTGAAGATATGAAAGTGAATTAGGTGTCAAATTAAACTTATTTTTATGCTTTATCTGATGGGATAAATTGCAGACTTGATTTTTTAAATCTCAAAATTTTGTAACATTGCTACTTGTAGGTAACTCTTAGTGTAGCCAGGTACATCAAGCCATATTTCAGATTTTTCACATCCTTAAGTATTCTTGTTGTCTCTTTAAAAAGCGGTCTCTTCCTGGAGACCTCCACAGGATAATCTCGGTAGATACTGATCTTATCTCCATCGTATATGACATTCCTGGTACGAACAATTGTTGGCATCATCTCCTCCAGTACATGGTCGTATTGCACCTTTACTATCATTTGTCTTGGTGGGGCATCTGCCCGTGGGCGGCGTCTCATCACTCTATGTGCTCGACCTAGCAGAGGCTTTTGGTCCAGATTTAAGACTTTTTGCAATAAGTCTGCAGCGAATTCGCGGGGGTCTTGATTCCCCTCTCTTCCTTCTCGAATGCCAACGATTCTTAAATTCTGACGCCTCTGACGTCCTTCCAGTTCAGTGCATTTTTCAGTTATTTTACTCAGTAATTCTGATAAGCGTTGATTTTCTCTGATTAGCTATTTTGTCGTATCGGCACTTGTTGAAGCAATCTCCTCTAAATGGGTTATTGCTATATTCTGTTGATTCTGTGCTTTCTCAATGGGGTCCAACCTGTCATTAAAGCTGGACTCCATCGAGTTGATTTTGACATCCATCTCCGCAATCTGTTGTTCCAGCTTTTCTTCCGTTTCCTTCTTCCATGTTTCCAATAATTCAAGGACAGTGGAGTTGATTACTTCCTTCATTTCCTCCTTAAACTCTTCCTTAAAAGTTTGAAGTTCTTCTTTAAAATTCAAATTTTCATTGAAATTCTTCAGTTCCTCCTTTATACTTTTAATTTCCTGAGATAGAAAATTCCGAAGATCTTCTATCTCAGATTTTTTAGGCTTTGGCCTCCTCGAAACATCTTCCTGCGATGACGTTGTACCTGAGCCCAAGGCTTCAGTCGGGCCTACATCTTCAGGTGCCTATTTTGGCTTGGTTAACCGTTTCGTTAGCTTGGGGGGGGGGGGGGGGGTATGTTGCAGAGACATACCGGAGTCGCGCGCCTGATGACTTCACTCACGCGTTGCAGGCAGCCGGTGCAGTAACAGCAGGTAGGTCCGTTTCTCTCCCCATTCTTTCGCGGATTTTGTGTGGAGCTAGCTGGCGCTTGTCTCTAGCCCTGTATAGCGCCACCAGAAGTCCCTAATTTTATATACTTCTATCGAGTCTACCGTCAATCTCAGAAGTTGCAAAGAAAAGTTTAACTGTGTTAGGTAATCACAGGAGTGTGTACCCTTTCTGACTCAAAATCCAAACCTTAAAGCGTTGATAGCCACTGAATATATTTGACAGCTCACTCCACTTAAAAGATGTACGTTCCGTGGACTCTGCCAGAAAATATGACTTTGAACATGAGAACATCTTCCAATAGTCATACATCACCTATGTGTTGGTCAAGGGAAACTCTTCTCTGTTGAGGAGTTCACATAATTAAGTAGGATTCTTTTGGTTATTATGAATGTTGTCAATTGCACTCGTAGTAATGTTAACGAATCCCACTGCCAAGATAACACCCATATCTCATCAAACCTGAAGTATACAAAATTAACTCTGCAAATAGAGCATTTGGGTGACCTCTCTCATACAGCAGTGAGCAGCAAATTGTGATACTTGACAGAGGTATGGTACGACCACTTGATGTAATCCCTTAGTGAGGGAATTCAAAGTCAAGATAACCTTGACCTCAAATCTGTAGAGCCAACTAGTAAACAAGCTATTTTAGATCTGCTGTCTAAAAATGTAAGTAAAAGCAAACACAAAGGTATAAAAGCAGGATTGGCTACAGTGAACTGGGAAAACAGGTTAAAATTTTAAGCAGTAGATAACAATGGCAGACTTTTAAAATAATATTTCATGATTTTCAACAGAGATTATTCTTTGAGAAATAAGGATTTAATGAGAAGGATCATCAATTGCAGCTAACCAAGGAAGTAAACAATAAAGTCAAAATGGAAAAAAAAGGCATATCATGTCACAAAAATTAATGGTAGGCCAAAAGATTGTCACCCGTTTCTAAAATTTGACATCAAACAGGGACAAAATGGGAGTTAGCAAGCAAGGAATGTAAAAACACAGCAAGAGGGTGTAAAGTGTATAAATAGGATGAGAGTAACTAAGGAAAACAATCGTCTCTGGAGGATGAGGCTGACAAATTAATAATGGGAAACAAGCCAACGACTCCACGGGTAAGTTTCCTTCTATTTAAATTTCCGCCCCGCCCCGGGCCCTGGGTTAGGGTTGGAGCCAGTGCGGGGACCGGCTGCGCTGGGTACCTTTGGCCTCTCCTTCCCTCTCCCCGGCCCCAGGACGCTTGAACCCACCCCCCCCCCCCCCCCGATAGCCCCGCATCAAACCCTCCCCGGCTCCAGGACGCTTTCCCCCCCCTCGACAGCCCCACCTCAAGCCCTCCCCAATCATTCAGATTGGTTATATTTCACAAGTTATCACATTTTTAAATCCACTGATAATCATTTCAACACTTTAGTGCTGGCAGTTGCAGCTATGACGTAATAATGGGATCTGGGTTGGGGGATAATGGTTGAACTGGGTTGCGTTGGGGGACGGGTGAGAGGTGGATTATTGTGTTGGGGGAATGGGGCCCAACAGGTCTCACGGTCTAGTATATATTACTAAAACTCTCATCTTGTTTGTTTCTACACGTGTGGGCGTGCATGCATGGATGTGATATCCCAAAACCCCAGTTACAGTTACACACACCTTTGCGTGAAAATTCTTGGTAGCAACAGTTTTAACACCAATTAAGATTAATATATTCATTCGGATGCTGCCTGTCCCATTGAGTTACTCTAGCTCTGTGTGTCTACTCTAGCTCTGTGTGTGTATTCATTCGGATATTCATTGTTATCTGATTTTAGCCTCTATTTTTCTAAAAAGAGATGAAACACTAATATATTAGGTAAGGAAAGAGGTTGACCTACTTTCCAAACTTGCGTAAGAAAGGGAAAGTTGTGCAGCTAAACAAAAGGAGAAGAAAGCAGTTTCCATCACAAACAGGTGGTGGTGAGAGAGTCTACGGGAAACGGGCTGCCAGCAATTCATGGAGCAGGTGCTGCCTATCCTGAGCATTAACCCATTCCTCAGAGCTGAGTGACTGCACCATTTGCCTTAGTTCATCCAACACCAGCCTTTGCAGGCAATCTCATCATGCTGAGCTGTGGGCAAGTAATTGCTGAAATCACACCAGAATACCAGCACATCAGTGAGCAGCAGGGGTTCACCAGGTTCCCAGCACTGTCAGTAATGCATCTTGATATGTATCATCCTGAGCACAAAGTGAGGTACCAATGGATAACTTTTCTCAATTATGAATTGAATTGACAATTATAATACTGTAATACTTTTGTGATTTTTTTTTTAGGTGTGATTTCCTAGTAACTCGGACAGAGCAAATATACGATAGTTGTAAAGTGAAATACATGAATGCATTATGTAAGGATTGTGTCCAAAGCATGACAATCATAACAATAATTCTGAAGATGCTGATCATTTTCCTTTATGTATTTTGGTATTAATTTACTGTAATTGTATTATGCTTATTCAGTGTAATGGAAAATATAAATCAATACAGATGGATCCTAGGGTCAATGTCAATAACTCCCTGAATATGGCACCATAAGTGGACCAAGTGGTAAATAATATTGTATGCTTGCCATTGGTCAGGGCATTGAGTATGTCATGATGCAGCTTTATAGGACTTTAGTTAGCCTGTATTTGGAGTATTGCGAACAATTCCGGTTTCCCCAATATAGGAATAATGTGGAGGCTTTGAACAGGGTGCAGAAGAGGTTTACCAGAATGATGCCTGGTTTAGGGGTTTTAGTTGCAGGAAGAGATTGGACAGATGTTGATTGTTTTCTCTGGAATGCCAGTGGTTAAGGGGTGACCTCACAGTAGTATATAAAACTATGAGAGGCACAGATAAGGTAGACAGTCAGAATCTTTTTTTCCATGATGGACATATAAAATACGAGCGCGTATAGCTTTATGGTGAGAGAGGCAACGTTTAAAGGAGATGTGCATGGCAAGTTTTTCGCACAGAAGGTGGTGAGTGCCTAGAATGCATTGCACGGGGTGATGGCGGAGGCAGAAAATATAGTCGCATTTAAGAGACATTTTTATGGGCATGTGAATATGGGAATAGAGGGATATGGATTATGTGCAGGCAGATAAGAATTGGCATCATGTTCAGAACAGACATTGTGAGCTGAAGGGCATGTTCCTGTGCTGTACTGTTCTAATTACTTGTTTATTGGGTAACATTAACTAACGTGCTTTAGTAAAAAATACATCGGCACAATATAGCGTCCTTCAGATACATTCATAAATTTGCTTGGAATCGTGAATGACCCAAGTTTTTCACTTGGAGGTAACTGGTTAATATTGGACCATGCTGCCAGAGGAGGTGGTGGAATCAGACAGAATGTCTATGTTTAAGAGGTATTTAGACAGACACTTAAATAGGCAAGACATAGAAAGATACAGTACTAGACAGGCAAAAAAGGGATTATTTCTTTGTTCTACACTCTTTGCTTCTACAACTCTATGATTTGTATACCTAACCAGTGTTACATGGGTATAATCTTTCCTGGATAATTTTGTTTGGTATATTTTCATCTTCTTGCTATTTTCAGTGTCAGCAAATGTTAAATAGTATCTTTTGTGTCTTTTTATTGTCAGGTTTGGAATGGATAAATACGGATGGTCCTCTCCACTTGCACACTGACCTGAGTGGTAAAGTGGTGGTGCTAGATTTCTTTACTTACTGCTGTATCAACTGCATGCACCTGCTGCCAGATCTTCATGCTTTGGAGCAGAAATATTCTCATGAAGGTATAATTCTTCCCTAGCGATACGTGAATTAATCTGTCATATATCTAACCTGTCAAAGTACATGGCTTATTAAGGGGGCTGCACAAGGACTAATATGTTTTTACAGTTATTGTGATTGTTGTTGCCACGTGTCTATAATTTAAATGGAAATTCATTTACAAATGGAATAGTTTTACTATTTATAATTGCAGTTTTGTGTATTTGAGTGATTCACCCACACCTCGAGTATTGGCCCCAGCATTCTTGGTCGGCAGTTTAATGTTTTATAGCTCTCCGGAAATAGTCTTTAAAATTAATGGCTCTCATCACATATTCCATTTTGGTAAAACATAAAATATGATGGTGTGAAATATCAAACTCAAAAATAATACTTTCAGCATTAGGACCCAATTGGCTTTGAATTCTCGACGAGATGCAGCTGTATTAGATATTTTACTAAAAATTAATTGTTGAATTGCTGAACCTAATGCTTACGGTTGAATTGTAGATAAATAAAATACTTAGTTTTAGTTTCTCACAGATATCATGCATACATTCATTTGATTTTATAAAGTATACAACATTTAACTGCAAAAACAAAAAATTGATCCGAAAAGAAAGATCAATCAGTTTCTGTCAGGTAGCAATGAATCTTAGAACAAGAGGGTACAACAACATGCCCTTTGGCACTTTCCATTTAAATTTTCACCTCACGTTAAAGCTATACCATATAGTTGACATTTCCATCCATTTGATAAACTTCTATCTTCTCTGTGGCCCCTGTGGCTAAGGGGATCAGAGGGTATGGAGAGAAGGCAGGTATGGGATACTGAGTTGGATGATCAGCCATGATCATATTGAATGGCGGTGCAGGCTCGAAGGGCCCAATGGCCTACTCCTGCACCTAATTTCTATGTTTCTATCAGGTTCTCCCTCAGTCTCTAATGGACCTGTCGCAAAATTTTCAGCATGTTGAAAAAATCTTGGCGACAGTGATAACAATTTTTGTTGACGTAGGTGTTGTCGTAGGTGGTCGTAGCTGCTGTCGTAGGTTGTCGCCAGGTGTCATAGGTGAATTCCATTAAAACTAGTCCCTGGCAGTCGTCTAAGTGGGACGGGCCCATAAGTCATCAGAGAAAACAATTCAGTGTGTTTATTTGTAAAATAAAAATGTTTGTATGCCTTCCTATTATGCCTGTGTGCCTGTCTATTGAAGGACATTCTTGCTATTGAGGGAGCGCAGCTTAGGTTTACAAGGTTAATTCCCGGGATGGCGGGACTGTCATATGCTGAGAGAATGGAGCAGCTGGGCTTGTACACTCTATAGTTTAGAATGATGAAAGGGTATCTCATTGAAACATATAAGATTGTTAAGGGCTTGGACACGCTAGAGGCAGGAAACATGTTCCCGATGTTGGGGGAGTCCAGAACCAGGGGCCACAGTTTAAGAATAAGGAGTAAGCCATTTAGAACGGAGACGAGGAAACACTTTTTCTCACAGAGAGTGGTGAGTCTGTGGAATTCCCTGCCTCGGAGGGCGGTGGAGGCAGGTTCTCTGGATGCTTTCAAGAGAGAACTAGATAGGGCTCTTAAAAATAGCGGAGTCAGGGGATATGGGGAGAAGGCAGGAACGGGATGGGGATGATCAGCCATGATCACATTGAATGGCGGTGCTGGCTCGAAGGGCCAAATGGCCTACTCCTACACCTATTGTCTATTGTCTATCCAGTCAAATTATACTATGTAGGACTAAATCAAACCATACATAAGTAGTGCTAATAGAAAAAGTACCGTTGTGCATAATATAGTGCATTTATAGTTTTACAATTACCAGGTACATAATGACGTACATTGGGAGATCGGGACAATAGCATAATTTATGGGAGGACCATTCAGTAGTCTGATAACAGTGAGGATGATGCTGCTCCAGAATCTAGTAGTTTGTACTTTCAAGCCTTTGTATCTTCTGCCCAACAGGAGAGGGGAAAAGAGGGAATGACTGGGGTGAAAATTGTGCTGATTGGGGGAGTCAATGGGGGAAGGGGCTGTTATGGACTGACCTACTCCCCCAACTCTTTGCAATTTCTTGCGATCTTGGGCAGAGCTGTTGTCAAACCAAGCTGCGATGCAGCCCGATAATTCACATCCCATGATAGCCTATAGCCTCTGATCCAGGCAGCAACCTGGTAAACCTCTTCTTCTGCATGCCTTCCAAATCTGCTAATCCTTTCTGTAAAGGAGTAACCAAAACCACATACATTCGAAATGCAGCCTAACCAGAGTTTTATAAAGCTATAATATAACTTCCTAACAATGGCGTCTGTTAAAAGCAAATATATCGTATGCATTCTTTGCCTCTTTGTCTATTTTTGTTGCTGCTTTCAGAGAGTTATGGACTTAGACCTCAAGAACCCTCCCTACATCAGTGCTGCTAAAGGTCCTACAATTATTGCATACTTTTCCCTTGCATCATACCATAGCCGTATCCCCGAACTCTACCTCCGCTACATTGATGACTGCAATTGGTGCCATGCAGAACTCACTGGCTTCATCCATTTCACCACTAACTTCCATCCGGCACTCAAATTCACCTGGACCATTTCCGACATCTCCCTACCGTTTCTAGACCTCACAATATCCATCGCAGGTAACAGACTATTGACCAACATCTACTACAAACCCACTGACTCCCATGGCCATCTGGACTACACTTCTTCCCACCCTGCTTCCTGTATGTTTTGAATCAAAACTACCAACTCACCATGGATCCTATACATCTTAATCTTCTGGATCAGCCTGCAATGAGGGCCATTGTCAAAAACCTTACTAAATTCCAGGTATCTAACATTTACCGTCATACCTTCATCAACCACCATCGTCAGCTCGTCAAAATAGCTCAACAAGTTTGCAAGACAAGATCTGCCACACACAAAACCATGCTTGACTGTCCCTGATTAGCTCATTTTCCTCCAAATGCGATTACATTGTATTATTGTTAATATTATATATTACATCATTATTATAAATAAATCCTCTTCAGTGGCATCCGTAGTACAGACGTGAGGTTTACCAGCCTATAATATCCTTAGTTATCTTTATTTCCATTCTTAAACCAAGGAACAGCATTCGTTCCTCTCAAGTCTCCAGGACGTTGCAGTGGCAATAGAAAGAATACAGATATATTTGTGAAGACCACAGCAATCTCCTCTCTTGCCTCTCTCAATAACTTGGATTTTTTTTTCTCATCGGGCCCTGGTGAGTTATACATAGTTATAGAGTTACATAGCATGGAAACAAGTCATTCGGCCAACTGCGTTCATTTTATTTATTTTAATCCCACTTGCCAATGACATTTAATGATCTGTTTAGCCTTTCTAATTCCCCGTTTGAGTTATTTCATACTTTAGTTTTCTCAAAGATCCTGACAGATTTCATTTTGCCAAACTTACATATTACATATCTTTTTATTTGACCAAATTTATAATCTCTCATGTGATCCAAGGATCTCTAACCTTATTTCTAACCATCCAATCCTTGTCCGTCCTCCTTACTGGAACATATCGCTCCTGAACTTCGATCAGCTGGCCTTTAAAAGACTCCCTCAAGTTAAATATGTACAAGGTAAATTTCTGTTCCCAAAATACTCTTCAACTGAAATATCAATCACTTGGCCAGTTTCCCAATACAAGATCCAGTATGGTCTCTCCTCTAATTGGACTATCCACATGCTATATCAAGAAACTCTCTTGAATGCACCAAGCAAACTGCCTCATTAGCTCCTTGTACTAATGAACTCTCAGTCAGTATTGGCAAAGTTAGTATAAACCACTATGACAACCCAGTTGCTTTTACATCTTTAATCTGTCGACATAGTGGTTCCTCTATCTCCCATTGCCTATTGGGAGATCTATAATTTAATCCCATCAGACCCAATGCAGATTTCTTATTTTTGGTCTCTACCTATATTGCCTCAGTGGAAGAAACATAGAAGATAGAAAATAGGTGCAGGAGTAGGCCAATTCGGCCCTTCGAGCCTGCACCGCCATTCAATATGATCATGGCTAATTATCCAACTCTTTATCCTGTACCTGCCTTCTCTCCATAACCCCTGATCCCTTTAGCCACAAGGGCCACATCTAACTCCCTCTTAAATATAGCCAATGAACTGGCCCCAAGAACTTTTATAACTACACGTTGTCTCAGGACCCGACTGGGTACTTTCTGTCTTTAATCACCCTTGTATAGGATGTCTGTTGTGATTTTCAATTTTATTACAGCAGTAGATATTCCTCACCTCACCCTTTTAATCTTTCAAACTTATAACGTCTTTTCAGTGGTGCCCTGACCCCACCATTGATTGCAGATTTCACATACATCTAGAGATGCTGCCTGACACGCTGAGTTACTCCAGCATTTTGTGTCTACTGCAGATTTCACATATCTACATTTACATTCTCCACAGCCCCACAATCATAATAGCTATGGCATAGCTCTTCAGTGCGCCATTAAACATGCCAATGGACTTTTAGGTCTATTAGTTTAAGCTCTTTATTTGGTCGAAATTCTTGAGGGAAAAGTATTGAAATTTTAAAACATTGCAGAAAACATTCTAAATCTTATGAACAACATGATAATTGTTGTGTGTATTCCCAGAGTGGTGCTCTCTCACTACAAAATACCACCTTTTGTGTAGTTAACAAGGGAAAGCCTGGTAGTATTAAAATCAAAAGTACCTTTCAGCAACACATTCACAAATATCAAATATTACAATAGGATATGTTACAATAGAACTTTATTTATCCCACGAGGGAAATTGGTCTGCCAACAGTCATAAAACAGAAGAAGATACATGAAACATGAAATTAAAGTGACAGGTGAAAAGTCCAGGATTGGGGATGTGCAAAGATTGGGGAGGAGGGGGGGAAGGGGAGTCTAGTCTACCCCACGACAGAGGGGGAGGAGTTGTACAGTTGCAGGTCTAATGAGTTTTCAGTGAAACACATTCCCGATTTGGTAATAATATATAATGCATTGTCAGACAAAATCTTTATCTATTTCCTTTCACTAAAGGTTTTCCCCTTATAGAATATTACTATTTTTTTTAACAACTGTGACACATACACAATGATATCTTTTATCACTACGCAAATTGACAACCAATTCCAAAATTATATGGAGCTTAATCTCATGCTTAATTATCATTAAAAAAATATGTTGATATTAATTGCTAGTAAGAAATTCAATCTTAAAAGTGGAGGCATTGCAGATTATGAGTTCTTGAATAACAATTCAAAGGTAGTGGTAGTTTTTAAATATAAACATGTTCCTGATGTGCTTGGATTTCCATAAAAGGTGCATAATGGTAGAATAAAAGGACTTCACGGTATTCATAACAAGCAAAACATTTGTCATTGCCAAAATAATTGTATAACTTATTTCCATAAAACCTATAAAGTAATCAAACTGATCAGGTTAGGTGACTCAGCAAACATTAATACGTGAGACAAGTAAAATATCAGAAGAGGGACTGCTGATCACCCAAGTTGCTTGCAACTTTATCTCAGACAACTGGGTGCCCAGAACACTAAAAATAGACAGCATGCATTTTGTAGTCAACTGAAGATATTTGAAAGTAGGATAACCTGTTAAGTAGGGAAACCAAGCGCATGGTCATGAAGATATTTCATGTAAGGAAAATTGCATAGCAGAGTTTAAAGAAATATATGAAAAGATGGAGAAGAAATTAATTAATTGCTCTAATTAATTTTACATCTCGGACTAAGAGAGTGCTTCTCTGTGCATGTTTGCGATTACAATTGGAATATATCATTATTTGTAACCAAATCTTAAGTATTGAATGTATAATAAGGGGGCAATACTCTTGCATGGAAAATCCCACCCAAATCTCAATGGCCAGGAAAATTTGCTACTGAAACGCTATTTTGACTTGGATGTATGTCTAGGATAACAAAGTGTTCTAATAGAAAGCCGCACAAAAAATACTTAATTTGCAGTTTCTACTTTAAATCGGAGAAAATATCCTTTTTTTTTTCAAATACCCAATCGCTTTTCTCTTTTTTGTAGGAGGTTTTGCATGTGTCTGAATTCCCACAGGTCCTATCTGCTTCTGTAGGCTAGCAGAAGGAAACTGCTAAATTAGGAAAAGGCTCCAGGGTTGATTTTTTTCAATCAAGTAGTACTGAGTATGATCCATCAACACTGCTTTCAGTAACACAAGATTACGCTATCTTAACGCACCTTAAGATGCCAGCCATGCCAAGTAAATAACTGTGTGTCTTGCAGATTAATTTATTTTTGTGGATGTAATGCATGTGATCAGCTCTTTTGTTCGTCTTGAATCTTCTAATTGACTAATTGGTAGTTCATTTTTAAATTAAAATTTTTTTTTTTACATAGAAATAAACTGTTTCCTTGTAGCCTCCTTGCAGCAATTGGACATCATTGTCTCTTAACACAGTCTATCAGTTTCACTGCAACACGGTCATTGAAATTGACAAGCAATCACTTCTATTGGCATTAAATAATGTAACAAACATACAGCCTCTAGTATTTAGCTTGCAGCAACAAAAATATATGTATAGCTATAAGAAAACCTTTTTTTAATGTCCGTAGGAAAATGAAATTTTGTTATTGAGAGTCTGAAACTCTCCAGCCCCAACCCGCTTTTCCCCTTTGGCGCGATTTGTTTTATAACACAATTTTCTATAATGCAAAGATTTCTTAGGAATGCAACCATCACATTATAGCAGGACTACAACAAGTTATTTTTGTTATTCTCTTAATCACTTTATATTGATTACTTTTATTTTTTTTAACTTTGTTTTTTTACTAATTGTATTTTACTATTATAATTCTTCTGTTTATATCTGTTCCAGATGGACTGGTAGTTGTTGGTGTCCATTCAGCTAAGTTTCCGAATGAAAAAGTTCTTGAAAACATTCAGAGTGCTATTCTTCGTTATAATATTACACATCCAGTTGTAAATGATGCTGATGCAAACCTGTGGCATGAACTTCAGGTGACATGTTGGCCAACACTTGTAATTCTAGGCCCAAGGGGAAATAGACTATTCACCCTGATGGGAGAAGGACACAGAGAAAAGCTTTTTTCCTTCATTTCGGTGACATTGAAATATTACAAAGAAAAAGGCAAAATTAAGGATCAAGGAATCAAACTGAAATTATACAAAGATTCATTGCCACCTTCTTCTTTGCTTTTTCTGGGTAAAATTGCAGTGGACAATTCCACGGGTAACCTAGCAATTGCTGACTCTGGCCATCATAGGATTTTGGTAATAGGAAAACATGGACAAGTTCGTTACTCCATAGGAGGTAAGACTATAATCTGATTTTTACATTTATAAGTAAATATATATTTTCATTGATCAAGCATACCATTTTTAAGGGTAGATAAGAGTAGATATATACTAAGAAATATACTAAGGGCAATAAGAGTAGATAAATTATTATTCAATAATCAAATGATAATACATGCTGTTTGTGGAAATACAAATAGGAGATATGAAATCAAATACATTCTGTAAATATACCAGAGGTTGATGAACATATGAAAGAGTTGGCAGATTAACAAGCAATGAACAGTTATGGTGAGAATGTTTTTTTTTGGTAGCTAACTATCCTACTGTGCACTTTTAATACTTCAGATTCCCATAACATGTGTTATTTTTATTTCTTATAGATAGGAAAGGTTTAGAGGGAGAGAGGGTTAACAACTGGTAAATGGGACTATCACAGATGAGCATCTTGATAGCATGGATTAGTTGGGCCGAAGGGCCTGTCTCTGTGCTGTATGTATCTATAACTATATTTTTATTCCTATCATTCCACCTTTAATGGTACAGTGGAGGATCAATGGAATGGAAATCAAGCTGATAAAACTAAAATTATATGGTTACATTATAGGGTTTGTATTAGCAATGATGGAAAAACAATCACTTCAATATTCAGTGGCCAATAATTAGTGTACCTTTACACATACGTTTGATGGATTTTTTCATGCAGAAACAATTAGCTGTAGTTACAAAACTATACCGTTTTCCTTCATAATCAGGCAATACCTAAACTAAAGCAAAACCAAAGACTTGTAGGTTGATGTACAGGCAAAGAGAACTAAAGGTGCTGTCGTCAATTCTAATATTGTAGTTTTACTGGATTAACTTGAAGCTCAACAGGAAAGTATCTGTTTTGTGAGAAAAGATTTCATCTTCTCAGCTATTTTACACATAATAAGTAAAACTAATTCTGCAAACCATCACGTTTTATTAATACATAATAATGAGAATTCATAAGCTCTTAATATGTTAATTTATATGTGAATTGTAAAGATTACTGAAATATTGACTCAACATCAAAATTGATTTTTCTAAGCAAATCGCAACTGAAACTCATTTATAAAAGACACCACTCAGGAAATCTTGGTCAAAGACTGACGTTTTTGTGGAACATATTAAAAGAGACAAGGTTTCATATAATAATTCTCCTTCACCTTTTGGTACATATTATTAAATACAAAATACAATGTCAGGGATATTTGCTATTTTCTTAGTATATATCTTCATGCCAAATTCATTGCAACCAACCACACCCTTGTAAGCAATAGTTCTGGAAAATAATTTCAGCAGTAAGTGCTTATCAAAAATATACACATGTTTGAAAATATTGTTTCCACTTGAGTATAAAATAGTCATCTGGCTCTGATATCCTTCCAACAGTAAGTAGATTTGTGTCTTTTTAGATAGAAAATCATAGAATTATAGAAAATAGGTGTAGGAGTAGGCCATTCGGCCCTTCGAGCCTGCAGCGCCATTCAATATGATCATGGCTGATCATCCAACTTGGTATCCTGTACCTGCCTTCTCTCCATACCCCCTGATCCCGTTAGCCACAAGGGCCACATCTAGCTCCCTCTTAAATATAGCCAATGAACTGGCCTCAACTACCTTCTGTGGCAGAGAATTCCACAGACTCGCCGCTCTCTGTGTGAAAAAAGATCTTCTCATCTCGGTCCTAAAAGACTTCCCCCTTATCCTTAAACTGTGACCCCTTGTACTGGAGTTCCCCAACATCGGGAACAATCTTCCTGCATCTAGCCTGTCCAACCCCTTAAGAATTTTGTAAGCCTCTATAAGATCCCCCCTCAATCTCCTAAATTCCAGCGAGTACAAGCCGAGTCTATCCAGTCTTTCTTCATATGGAAATCCTGCCATCCCAGGAATCAGTCTGGTGAACCTTCTATGTACTCCCTCTATGCCATGAATGTCTTTCCTCAGATTAGGAGACCAAAACTGTACGCAATACTCCAGGTGTGGCCTCACCAAGACCCTGTACAACTGCAGTAGAACCTCCCTGCTCTTGTACTCAAATCCTTTTGCTATGAATGCCAACATACCATTCGCTTTCTTTACAGCCTGCTGCACCTGCATGCCTACTTTCAATGACTGGTGTACCATGACACCCAGGTCTAGTTGCATCTCCCCTTTTCCTAATCGGCCACCATTCAGATAATAATCTACCCTCCTGTTTTTGCCGCCAAAGTGGATAACCTCACATTTATCCACATTATACTGCATCTGCCATGCATTTGCCCACTCACCCAACCTATCCAAGTCACCTTGCAGCCTCCTAGCATCCTCCTCACAGCTAACACTGCCCCCCCGCTATTAAAATAAAATAAGCAGGAATTTCTACTGATGGTAAAATTGCATTAAACAAAAGTGATAAAGAACGATGAGCATTCCTTATGAGTTTAATTATTTATATTAGCACAGTCATACTGTGGAACTTTAAACTTGGAATGAGTTACAACCCTGCTGTTTTGGCGTCTGAATCTTACAAATTCTTCAGCTAGGATCCAAAGTCTCACATTGAGGGATCAGACTTGAAGAAAGTTACAAGGAAATGCAGATGCTAGTTTACAAAAAGATATAAAGTGCTGAAGTAACTCAGCAGGTCAAGCAGCAACTCTGGAGAACATGGATAGGTTTTGGGTTGGAACTCCTCTTCAGACTCAAGTTATATCAATCTAATCACATGTTCTGCACAGGTGCAGGGGTAGCTCTGATTTAGTCGTCGATGTGGCAGAGAGTTGGGGGACGGTGCCTGTGTACAATTGTAACAAGGACTGTTCAACGTAACCAACAGAAAGGGAGGCATAACTGGGGCCCATGGCTACACCTTTAACTTGAAGAAAGTAAGAAGAGTCAAAAGAGAAGTTGTTGAGTTTGAGGACAAGTCCCGCTAGGCAGTGCTAGTAGAGGAAAACTGATCGTGTATTTGTTCAAGAAGGAATCGGATGGTCTTGAGAACTTCCTGATGGGAGATGGCGGTGTAAAGGGACTGGATGTCCATGGTAAAGATGAGGCAATGGAGGCCTAGGAATTGAAAGTTATTGTAGAGTTTAAGGGCATGTAAGTAAAGTTAATTAAGTCAACGAGTTCCATACGGGTGCAGGAAGCAACCCCGATGCAGTTGATGATGTAGCAGAGAACGAGTTGGGGAATGGTGCCAGTGTACGATTGGAACAAGAAATAAAGTTAATGAAATCAACAAATTCTGCACGGTTGCAGGAGGCAGCCCCAATGCCGTCACCGATGGAGCAGGGAAAGAGTTCAGGGATGGTGGTGCCAATGTATGTTTGGAACAAGAAGTAAAGTTAATTAAATCAATGAGTCCTGCACCTGTAAAATTAATGAAATCAACGAGTTCTGCGCAAGTAAAGATAATAATACCAGTCTGAAGAAGGGTCCCGACCATAAACGTGTTCTCCAGGGAAGCCGCATGATCCGCTAGGTCACTCCAGCATTTTGTGTCTATTTTTGTCAGATTTGAGGACAAAAGTCTGGGAATTCCTTTCATCAGAAAGTGTGAATCTTAAATATTTTCTCCTTGATGGCTGACAGTACTCTTGTCAAAGAATACATACAAGATGAAGATTAATTGATCCATTTTTATATTCAGGATTATGGGAATTGAACAAGAAGTTTTGTTCAATGAGTAGAAAATCCATCTGTATCCATGTTGGATGACAGAAATGTGCAAAGAGGCCAAATGGCTAATTTCTGCTCATATATCTGTTCCATCGACTCTCTTCAGCTCCTTATTCCGAAGCTTGTGATAACCTTTATATATGCAGCTAGATGTTTATAATGTTATTGTTGAAGAATTAAATCTGTGAGATTTTTTTTTAACAACCAGGAAAAAAGAGCGGATGGAAAGATGGGAGTATTTTGGAAGCCACTTTTAATTCGCCTCAGGGGATATTGATGAAAGATAATATCATCTACGTGGCAGATACTGAGAACCATGCAATTAGAAAGGTAAGGGAAAAATAGATTTAAATAAAGCTTTAGTGCTGGGCTCTTGATAATTTATGCTGTTTACTTTCTATAGAGTAACATTGTTTATTTGTCTCATTTAGTTTAACTGCATAACTTGACATTAAAAATGTAAATGGATCTAGTGGTAGTGTATAAATTATTTCTGTTGCTTACTATAATCATTATTTTGTATTTATTTTAATAATAGAAGGAAATGTCATTCCAGCCCATTGCAGGAAGAATTAAAAAAAAACATTATCTACATAAATATACATTTATACCATAAATTAATACACATGCAAACTGTCTAGTCTACTCAACCTTTGGGCATACAATATAGATCTATCAAGAACAGCAGTTTGTTTTTATAGTTAAACTAGTATTATAATGATATAGTACCATATAGTAAAATGTAGTAGTAAATATTTCATACAAAAGTTCACATCAAAACTACATGTAGAAATGTTAGGAGAGTTGACAAGCTTTATCTGAGAGGTAGGTATCAGCTCATTCTTAAAGGAAGTGAGATGGGAAGTTTATGGAGAGAACAATGGGACTTATATCCTTGAGGTGAACTTGTAGCTAGAAATGACGGAGGAACTGGAGTAGTGTAGGTATTCTTGCAGTTGCGGGCTCAACTTAAGATAATGGCATTGTCCAGGAATGCATAATGATACTATTTGTACCCGTTCTGAGTTGATACATCTCAACTAGGGTGGTTAAAGAATATATGAGTTAATCCAAATGAAAAAAAATGGAAGCACCACCAGAATCAGAAACAGCTTCTTCCCCTCTGTTATCAAGCTTCGGAATGGCCCTTCCATAAGCTAGTGTTCTGGCCGATTCACCTCGACCCCATTGTGGACGGTGGACTTTGTCACTGGAACTGGTGTAGTACAATGCTGAGAACTATATTTCGCACTACGTATCTTCCCCTTTGCACCACCTATTGAACTTGAACTCGGTTTGATTGTATTTATGCATTGGATTATTGATTGAAAAGTATGCAAAATTAAACTTTTCACTGTCTCTCGGTACACGTGGTAATAATAAACTAAAACTTAACCTCTGTGATTGATTGATCTGAAATACGTTTTTGAAGCATTCCATTTTTAGTGGCGCCTCAATTTTTTTTCCCTTTGGGATTACAATGGCTTGCAAAAGTATTCATACCCCTTGAAATTTTCCACATTTTGTCACGTTACAACCACAAACGTAAATGTATTTTATTGGGATTTTATGTGATAGACCAACACAAAGTGGTGCACAATTGTGAAGTGGAAGGAAAATGATACATGGTTTCCAAATTTTATTACAAATAAAAAAACTGAAAAGTGTGGCGTGCAAAAGTATTCAGATCTCCTGAGTCAATACTTTATAGAACCACCTTTCGTTGCAATTAGAGCTGCAAGTCTTTTGGGGTATGTCTCTACCAGCTTTGCACATCTAGAGACTGAAACTTTTGCCCATTCTTCTTTGCAAAATAGCTCATGCTCAGTCAGATTGGATGGAGAGCGTCTGTGAACAGCAATTTTCAAGTCTTGCCAGAGATTCTCAATTGGATTTAGGTCTGGGGCCATTCTAACACATGAATATGCTTTCATCTAAACCATTCCATTGTAGCTCTGGCTGTATGTTTATGGTCGTTGTCCTGCTCGAAGGTGAACCACCGCACCAGTCTCAAGTCTTTTGCAGACTCTAACAGGTTTTCTTCCAAGATTGCCCTGTATTTGGCTCCATCCATCTTCCCATCAACTCTGACCAGCTTCCCTGTCCTTGCTTAAGAAAAGCATCCCCACAGCATGATGCTGCCACCACCATGTTTCACAGTGGGGATGGTGTGATCAGGGTGATGTGCAGTGTTAGTTTTCCACCACACATAGCGTTTTGCATTTAGGCCAAAATTTTCAATTTTGGTTTCATCAGACCAGAGCACCTTCCTCCACATGTTTGCTGTGTCCCCCACATGGCTTGTGGCAAACTGCAAACGGAACTTCTTATGACTTTGTTTCAACAATGGCTTTCTTCTTGCCACTCTTCCATAAAGGTCCGATTTGTGGAGTGCACAACTAATAATTGTCCTGTGGACAGATTCTCCCACCTGAGTTGTGGATCTCTGCAGCTCGTCCAGAGTTACCATGGGCCTCTTGGCTGCTTCTCTGATCAATGTTCTCCTTGCCTGGCCTGTCAGTTTAGGTGGACGGCCATATTTTGGTAGGTTTGCAGTTGTGCCATACTCTTTCTATTTTCGGATGATGGATTGAAAAGTGCTCCGTGAGATGTTCAAAGCTTGGGAATTTTT
The DNA here is from genome assembly GCA_963514005.1 of Raja brachyura. The sequence continues at coordinate 32,209,012 of OY740795.1, read as the reverse complement.
TTATAACCTAACCCTGCTTTAAACTTCTCCACAACTTTATCCCTGACTTGCTTAATGTGTTCCTTGGGCGTTTGTTCACTAATGTTCTCTAACAAACCTCTAAGTAGGTATGTTACAAAACTTACCTTGAGCAGCGCTGCAGTTCTGCCGCTCCCCGTGTGCGCGACTTTGGCACCTTTCAGAGGGGGACGGGCATAAAGTGCCGTTTTTCTTCAGACTGGGCAAATCGATCAATGTCGGGCGATTTCGTTGCTGAAGAAAAATCGCTCCGACATTTAGATTATTTATTATCTAGAGTAATTTAAAAATCACCTTCAAAAGCCGTGAGCGCCGATAACGGGAAGGATTTTGCGTAGGGGAGAAAAAAAGGTACACCGTTTATTTTTATATTAAAAGTTGTTTTTTATGTGGGCTTTAATAATATTTTCATGTTGCGAAATGGGGTCCAAAAAAAATGTATGAACCGGCTGTATTTTTCATACCGACTTCACAGCAAACCACAACGTTCAATCCACCGCATTCCACTAAAACCCACTCGCTAGTTGATTTAAATGGCCATTAATTTACAGGCATTAAACACTAAATTCCTTCCATTTGGCCCAGAAATTCATGAAAATGAGATTTAAAAATTATCTTATATTGTGAATTATTGTGTGAATGTTATTTGGACACTTAGGCAATTAAAAAAAAGTTTATCTTTTCTTAAGAAATGGATAGATGTTTAGATCTACTCATTGAATTTTGTAATTAGCTACAATTAGATAACTAACTAATTATATGCTTTAATTTCAGGTCATCCAAGTAAGATTGTTTCACATTTGTTTCAGAATGCTTCAATCTATAATAACTGGAAATTTCATTGAGTTCTCTTAATTTTTAACAAAATTATGGGCTTTTAACGATTCTAGATCACAGCTTTTGAGTTAAGTCAATTGAAAGGCAATGGGGAACAAGATGCTAATTTCTGAGTATGAAAATGGTCATAACTTTCTTAATACTGAAAATATGAAAGTGAATTAGGTGTCAAATTAAACTTCTTTTATGTTTTATCTGATGGGATAAATTGCAGACTTGATTTTTTTAATCTCAAAATTTTGTAACATTGCTACTCTAAGGCCCTCACAGAACACCTGTATTTATACTGAGATTAGATTACACACAAGTGGACTCTATTTACTAATTAGGTGACTTCTGAAGGCGATTGGTTGCACTGGATTTTATTTAGGGGTATCAGAGTAAACGGGGCTGAATACACTGAATACACACCACACTTTTCAGTTTTTTATTTGTAAAAAAATTTGAAAACCATGTATCATTTTCCTTCCACTTCACAATTATGCGCCACTTTGTGTTGGTCTCTGCAGTCTGAAGAAGGGTCTCGACCCGAAACGTCGCCTATCTCCTTCGCTCCTTAGATGCTGCTGCACCCGCTGAGTTTCTCCAGCTTTTTGTGTAACCCTGTGAACAAGTGACGTGTTTATTATCATATACACACACGGTGTTATTCATGCACTCTTACTCTCATGCTGATTTACGCAACCTGCTGTAACGTTCTGTCAAGTACTTTTTAAAAAAGCAATTACACAATTATTAATTATCCCTTCACAATTATTAAAATGTCCCCTCTAAGGGTGAAATCTAATGGGCAGAGTCAATTGTCTCTAATTTGTAAGTAGACTCGCTGAAGATATGTATTTTGACTGACATTATTTCCTGGTTTAGATTGATCTTACAACTGAAAAGGTGAGCACCATAGCAGGAACAGGAGTTCAGGGGACTGACAAGGAAGGCGGCAAAACAGGAGTCAAACAATCGATAAGTTCACCGTGGGATCTAGCTTTTGGCTCTATTGGTGAGATTGTTACTTCTTTACAAGCATTATGTACTGCAATCAATTATGAGTATTATTTGCTTCTGTTAGATTTCATGTAATCATTATTGTGTTTAGTAAACAAAGCTATTTCCTGTTTTATTTAATCAGTGCAGTGCCCTCCATAATGTTTGGGACAAAGACCCATCATTTATTTATTTGCCTCCGTACTCCACAATTTGAGATTTGTAATAGAAAAAAAACACATGATTTTAATAAAGGCCATTTTTATACATTTTGGTTTCACCATGTATAAATTACAGCAGTATTTAGTTCCCCCATTTCAGGGCACCATCATTTTTGGGACACAGCAATGTCATGCAAATGAAAGTAGTCATGTTTAGTATTTTGTTGCATATCCTTTGCATGCAATGACTGCTTGAAGTCTGCAATTCATGGACATCAGCAGTTGCCGGCTGCCTTCTCTGATGATGCTTTGCCAGGCCTGTATTCCAGCCATCTTTAGCTTAGGCTTATTTTGGTGGTTAGTCCCCTTCAGTTTCCACTTCAGCATATAAAAGGCAGGCTCAATTGGGTTCAGATCGGGTGATTGACTTGGCCACTCAAGAATTGACCATTTTTTTAGCATTGAAAAACTCCTTTGTTGCTTTCGCAGTATGTTTTGGATCATTGTCTTGCTGTAGAATGAACCACCGGCCAATGAGTTTTGAGGCATTTGTTTGAACTTGAGCAAATAGGATGTGTCTATACATTTCAGAATTCATTATGCTACTACCATCAGCAGTTTTATCATCAATTAAGTTAAGTGAGCCAGTACCATTAGCAGCCATGACTGCCCAGGCCATAACACCCCCACCAACATGTTTCACAGATGAGGTGATATGCTTTGGATCTTGGGTAGTTCCTTCTCCCCTCCATATTTTGCTCTTGCCATCACTCTGATATAACTTAATCTTCATCTCATCTGTCGAAAATACATTTTTCCAGAACTGCGGTTGCTCTTTTAAGTACTTCTTGGCAAACTAACTTGGCCGTCCTATTTTTTTTTAGTTAAACAGTGGTTTGCATCTTGCAGTGTATTTATGTTCATGAAGTCTTCTGTGGACAGTGGTCATTGACAAATTCACACCTGACTCATGAAGAGTGTTTCTGATCTGTCGGTCAGGTGTTTGAGGATTTTCCCTTACTATAGAGAGAATTCTTCTGTCATCAGCTGTGGAGGTCTTCCTTGGCCTGCCAGTCCCTTTGCGATTAGTAAGCTCACCAGTGCTCTCTTTCTTCTTAATGATGTTCCAAACAGTTGATTTTGGTAAGCCTAAGGTTTGGCAGATGTCTCTAACAGTTTTATTCCTGTTTCTCAGTCTCATAATGGCTTCTTTAACTTCATTGGCACAACTTTGGTCCTCATGTTGATAAACAGCAATAACAGTTTTCAAAGGTGATATAAAGACTGGAGGAAAGACTAGGTGCTGAGAGCTCTATTATACCCGCATTAAGGACGCAATTAAACACACCTGAGCAATTACAAACACCTGTGAAGCCATGTGTCCCAAACATTATGGTGCCTTGAAAAGGGGGGGGGGGCACTGTAATTTCGACATAGTGAAACCAAAATGTATAAAAATACCCTTTAATAACATCTGACATTGTGCACGTTAACCACATGTGATATTTTTTCTATACAAACCTCAAATTGTGGAGTACAGAGGCAAATAAATAAATGATGGGTCTTTGTCCCAAACATTATGGAGGGCACTATATATTTCAACATTTTACTGAATCACAGCTGCCAAAAGTGAATGTTATCAATTCACAGAAACAAACAAATCACTCCTTGTCTTTATCCCTTTATTAATTAATTCATCATCAGCTATAATTCATTGAGGATTCCTTCCCTTAAATTTTTTTGTATTATGAGCATTGCCGGTTACCACACCATAAAAAGGATGTGTAGGATTTGGAAGGAGTGGAGAAGAGGTTCACAAGGATGTTACCTTGATTGGAGTATATTAGATCTAGGGAGAGGTTGGACAAATTAGGATTGGTTTCTCTTGAGTATCAGAGGCTGAGGGGTTATCTGATGAAATCCAGAAATTTATGAGAGACATAGATAAGGTAGATAATCAGAATATTTTTCACAGGATAAAATTGTTAACCTTTTCTTAATGCTTTGAATAGATGTGTTTTTTGCACGGAGTGGTAGGTGCCTAGAACACGCTGCCAGGAGAGGTGGCAGAAGTAAATACGTCAGCCTTCTCTTAGAGACATTTAGACAAACGCATGAACAGGCAGGGAATAAAGTGATACAGTTCATGTGCAGACAGATGGAATTAGTTTAAGTTTGCATCATAGTCAGTGTAGACATGGTTCCATGTTCCCCTGCTGTACGTTTCTGTGTTCCATGGAAATGGAGGTAAATAATTAATTAGTGGAATAATAAACAAGAAAAGCAATCCAAGACATGCTAGAAAGAGATTAGTAAGTGTATCTTGTATAATAGCACAGGATATGCATACATGTTCCTTTTTATCAGTTAACATTTTAATGTCATCCAGGCTCCTACGCACCTAAAATAATGGCAAGTTATCATATCTATTTGTAGACATAAAGCAAAACACATGTGGAGGAAGTTCAGAAAGCTTATAAATCAACAAAACATATGCCAGCGATACTTCTTCAAACTCATTTTCATGTATTTGATGAAAGCCATCCTTGCACCAACTATCATTGCTTCTGCGGTGGTTTTTTGGGTTACTGAAGTATCACCAATGCCAATTAATTACTCAAAACATAGAGCCCAAAATGTGAATAGATGTGTCTAAGAGTAAAGGGCCTGTCCCACTTATGTGTCCTTGGCACGCAAATTACGCGACCTCGTGGTCGCATTGAGGCGCGGAGGGGTATGTAGTTGTGCGCGACATCGCGCGGGGCTCCGAAATTTTTGTAGCGAAAGAAATCTTCGAGCGCCAACGGCCTGTCGCGGAACTGACGGCCAAAGTGGGACAGGCCCAAGACCCTGGCGTGACGCGTCTCACCTCTAACAGCAACAGAAGCAGGCAAACGATCGCCGAGCTCGGCCTGGGGCTCACGGCCGTTGCGGTCCGGATCCGCCCCCACTTCTACTCCCAGAGCGGGGCCAAGAATATTGAAAGAAAATCCAAGAAAAGGGTCAAGACCCTTCTTTCAGACTGAAGAAGGGTCTCGACCCGAAACATCACCCATTGCTTCTCTCCAGGGATGCTGCTGGTCCCGCTGAGTTACTCCGGTATTTTGCGTCCATCTTCAAATGACGTCCAGTGCTCCAGAAGGCTGTGCGTACGCATGAAATTGCGCGGGACGCGAGGTCGCGTAATTTGCGTGCCAAGGACACGCAAGTGGGACAGGCCCTTCAGTTATCCCATAGATTTGTGATAATGTCAGCAAAACTGTTTAATCTCTTTTTATATCAAATTGTAGATGGCATTATTAGAGATAAGCATTTGAGAATTAAAAGCCAATCTGAGAATCTGTACTTTTCCACCTTTTGTGAATAAATGCCACGTCTCCATGAAAAACACTTTAGTGAATTCAAAATTACTTTTCCTTGAAGGGATGAGAGCATTGAGTTAATTCTGGTGCTGGTTTAATAATTTTATAATTCAAACTATTGCTAGATTTATTTTCCATTCTCTTTTTTTTACAATATCTTTATTGAAAGACATTTGGATGGATGCATGGACATAGGAAGGACTATGGACCAAATGTAGACAAATGGGACTAGACCCGAATGACATCTTGGTTGGCATGGACAAGGTGGGCCGAATGCTGTTTGTATGCTGTACAGCTCCATGACTCTACTTCCCTCTTTTGTCTCCTCCAAAATATTTTCTTTGCCTTGTTCTACTCTTTATCGAAAGACTGTTGCTCCCATGTTACAACATTTTGCAGTTCTCTTGAGAGCAGTAGCTGAGAACAGCAACTTCCCCTCTTTAATAGAAACATAGTCCACAGTGTACAGCATTGTCAATCAGGATGGGAGAGAAAGCAGGAAGGGACTCGGGGTGAGGCTCTTCAGCGCTGATTTATTTTGTGGATAGTGGCTCTTGAATTGCCACTGTTAGAATGCATGTTATTAACTTTCCAGAGATTAGGGATTTGTCTCTACTGAAACCCTGTTACTCTAAAGTTTTAATTGCGTGTGAACAAGAACAAAGACGCCACAGGGTCAGGAAGACTGAATGTTTCCTTCTAGTTTATTATCTGCGACAGGCTTCTGGTTTTTCGCTTTTGAAGGCATATTTATCTCTATATCTTGCATGCATGAACATCAAGGAATATTTGATTTTTTGTTTGTATCGTTAAAGGAAGCATTTGTAAAGTGTTTGGAATGTAGAGTAATAACTAATTTAGATTAAGACAAAGGTTTATGTCAAAATCCTGTCCAACATAGAACACCATAGCCATAGCAACCTGGAGTAATTCTATTAGGCTAACATTACTTATTCTCGGAATGAGTCTCAATAGAATTTTAAAGGGATGAAAAATCTTTCTTTTAATATTGTTGTCTTTCTAAATCAGAACACACAGAATCTCAAAATGAGAGCAGTTTAAAATTGAGTATTAAATTAATAGGCTTGAAAGTAATAGACAAAATTGAGTTTTTTTAAAAAAGGCTATGAATGTGGCAAGAACTAGGGAAAAATTGCCCCCCCATAGAACACAAGAGGTGGGATAGATATTAAATGATTACTTATCCGTTTTTACTGAGGAAAAGATCATGGAAACTAACAGATTGAGTCATAGGAGTTGTAATGCCTTAAACCAGATACAAATTACCAATCAATCACTATATGATCCCACCTACTTGGCAATTTAACAGCATGGAAGATCTTAATACATGGGACCTTATTGAGTGATCAAGCCAGTCCAAGAGTGTAGATTCTAGCTCCATTCAGTACTAATTTACTTTTTCAAATGAAGGTTATTTTTCTGAAACTCTACAATAATATTGTTTAAAGTTGGCAATTTAGTAGCTAAGTGAGGTCACGTTAAATGTTAAGGTTTACTCGGTAGTTCATGCCTTTGAGTATATATCAAACCAATACACAGGCCTTCACTTCAACATTTGGAGTTAGCATCAGATTAGGTGGAAGAATCATGCTGGAGTGAACTTCTGTATGTAGGCAGTGAGCGTAAGAAATTCCAAGGTCAATTTTGACTCTAGCGGAAATTATGTCTAAGGATAAGGGAACTAAAATTCTCTAGGAGGTACAACCCTGGTCACAACGGGACTGGTCAAGAGTGGTTTATTGTCATATGTCCCAAAACAGAGCAATGAAATTCTTCCTTGCAGCAGCACACAGATATGTAAATATAGTACTCTGTGAACGCCATTATAAACAATGATAAAAGCTTGGAATATATATTTAAAAACTAACTAAAATGTGGGGATTGGAAAAGTGGTAAATGGAAAAATATATTTCCTCATGCGTTTCTGATCCAGATTAATCATGATGTTAAAAACATGATGGAATTACCAACTTTTACCCACTTAACTGGGCAGACATTTGGGACTGCAATTAAGGTAGATATCCTGAACTGCTTGTGTAATTGCTAGTCATGGGACACTTAAACATTATTGGATTCCTCACAAATACTCACTAGTATTTAAACTGGAAAATTGACTACAGAACCTTTGCCAGATTAATTAGGTGCAAATCCACTATCCCATTAATTTCAAATGAGTAGAAATGGCTGCGTACAGAAAAGTAAGTAAAACATACCTTATTTATTATTTGATTTAATTGAATAAATTGAACACATTTCATAGTTTTTAAATGGTATTTTAGTGCATCACTGGTTATAATCACCATTCTCCAGTCAAGCTTAAAGAGGCTGTGTGTTATGCTGGGAATTGCCATTATGCTGGAACCCGGAAGAAAATTGAAACAGGACAGACTACCAAGTCCTTCTAGCCTGCTTCCCATACAATCTGATCATGGCTGATCAAGAGTCAAGAGTGTTTAATTGTCATATGCAACCGAAACAGAACTATGAAATTCTACCCTAAAGCTCAGATCTTCTTCTACCAGACCCCCATGGTCCTCATTTGACCAGTCCTTTATAAATAAATCTATCTCTACTTTAAATGCTTCTAATGAAATAGCCTTTGCATCTCTGGGGTAGTGATTTCCAGTGATTCAGGTATCCTCTACGAGAAAAAATGTGTATGCAATTTGCTTGCCAGTAGAAGATAGTGCCCAGAAACACATTCCAGGCAACCTGCAAACTTGAAGCAGCTCACCAATCTGGCCTGATTATGGTTTTAATTGTGTATCCACTCTGATTATTTCCTTTGTGTGCACATTGTGGTTTGTGAAATCATTTAAGCTTAAGTATTTCATATAGATCATTGGTTTATTATTGGTTTGCAGATGCTTGAATGACTTAAAATCTCAGTTATATTGTACAATCTGGAACAATTAGGAAACTTAGAGTCATAAAGTGTGGAAATAGGCCCTTCAGCTCAACTCTTCCACACCGCCCATCATGTCCCATGTACACTCATCTCACCTGCTTGCGTTTAGCCCATATCCCTCTAAACTTATCCTATCCACGCATTGTCTAAATGTTTCTTAAATGTTGCGATAGTACCTTCTTCAACTACCTTCTCTGGCAGCTCATTCCATACACCCACCACCATCATCTTAAATCTATGATTGTGTGAATTTTATTTTAGTAAAGTAGTAAAGTTACTCGGGTTTCAGTATGGAATGTCATGGCTAATGTATTGTACATTGGAAAATGCCACTGTGTAGACCACCCCCAGAAAAAGGCCGATGCCTTCCTTTCAGAAATTGTTATACGGTCAGCCTTAGCAATTAACATATCAAATATATTACATGGCCTTCTTTTACAATGTTACCAACAAATTCAACTCTTAAAATTTGACAAGTATGGCAGCCACATCAGAATTGTGTATTTAGACACACGAGCTACAAATGCTGGAAACTAGAGCAACCAACAATCTGTTGGAGGAACTTGGCGGGTCAAACAGCATCTCCGAGGAAAAAATGGAAAGTCACTGTTTTGCAGGTTCAGTTATCTGTTTTGAAAGAATAGAGAGGAGCTGGCCAGTATAAAGAGATGAGGTAGAGGAGTAGGGTAAGAACTGGAAAATTATAGGTTTATCCAGGCGAGGAGGTGTTGCAGAGGGAAGGGTGGAAATAATGACAGAGGCTGCAGAAGATGGGATCTGATAGGTTAGGAAGGTGAAGCAAGGAATCGACACAGGAAGGCAGTGCGGGCAAATAGGAACGGTGGGAGAGGGGGCCCAATGAGAAATGTTGATGTTGGATAAATGAAGTGGGTGGGGAAGGGGAAGGAAATTGGGTTGTAGTGGGCTAGAATGGAATTGGAAACAATAGACAATAGGTGCAGGAGTAGGCCATTCGGCCCTTTGAGCCAGCACCGCCATTTAATGTGATTGTGGCTGATCATCTCCAATCAGTACCCCCGTTCCTGCCTTCTCCCCATAACCCCTGACTCCGCTATTTTTAAGAGCCCTATCTAGCCCTCTTGAAAGCATCCAGAGAACCTGCCTCCACCGCCCTCTGAGGCATAGAATTCCACATACTCGTAACTCTCTGTGAGAAAAAGTGTTTCCTCGTCTCCGTCCTAAATGGCTTACTCCTTATTCTTAAACTGTGGCCCCTGGTTCTGGACTCCCCTAACATCGGGAACATGTTTCCTGCCTCTAGCGTTTCCAAACCCTTCACAATCTTATATATTTCAATAAGATCCCCCCTCATCCAAATGGAGATCCCCTCTCATCAAAAAAAGGGTTTGTGTGAGAGATCCAAGCTACATCAGAAGGAGAGTAAAGACAGAGATAATAGGTTACCTGAAATTAAAGAATTCAAGGTCCATGCCATCGGGTTGTAGACTACACAGGTGGAATATGTCGCGCTGTTCCTCCAGTTAAGGTTTGGTCTCATCTGGCAGTGGAGGGGGCAGAGGACAGACGGGTTGGTGTGGGAATGGGAAAAGGAATTAAAGTGACTTTCAACTAGGAGCTCTAGATGGCCATGGCAGACTAAACACAGGTGCTCAGTAAAGCAGTTGCTAAAGGGCCTGTCCCACTTACGTGTCCTTGGCATGCAAATTACTTGACCTCGTGGTCGCGTTGAGGCGCACGGGCATTTTATAGCCGCGCGGGGCCGGTCGCACTGAAAAACGCGGATGGGTATGTAGTTGTGCGCGAAATCGCGCGGGGCTCCGAAATTTTTGTAGTGAACTAAATCTTCATGCGCCAACGGCCTGTCACGGAACGGACGGCCAAAGTGGGACAGGCCCAAGACCCTGGCGCGACGCAACATCTCACCTCTAACAGCAGCGGAAGCAGGCAAACGATCGCCAAGCTCGCCCTGGGGCTCACGGCCATTGCGGTCCGGATCCGCCCGCACTTGTACTCCCAGAGCGGGGCCAAGAAAATTGAAGATAGACACAAAATGCAGGAGTAACTCAGCGGGACCGGCAACATCTCTGGAGAGAAGGAATGGATGACGTTTCGGGTCAAGGCCCTTCTTTCAGACTGAAGAAGAGTTGTGACCCGAAACATCATCCATTCCTTCTCTCCAGAGGTGCTGCCAGTACCGCTGAGTTACTCCGGCATTTTGCGTCCATCTTCAAATGACGTCACGTGCTCCAGATGGCTTTGCGGTCGAATGAAGTCGCGTGCGACCTTTGCGGGACCATCGCGACTCAATGCGACCATGAGGTCGCGTAATTTATGTGCCAAGGACACGTAAGTGGGACAAGCCCTTTAGTCTCACCAATGCAGAGGAGGCCACATCAAGAACACTGAATGCAATAGATTAGATTGGACAGGATGCAAATTCATCTCTTCCTCGCCTGGAAGATTTGGTTATGTGTTCGGATGGAGGTGAGGAGCAAGTGTAACACCTCCTAAGATTGCATGGGGAAAAGTGCCAAGCAAGGAATTAATGAATTAGGGAGTTATAAGGAGATGGTCCCCGAGAATGCATAGAGGGTTAAATATGACTGGGATGTGATGGGATCCTGTTGCAGCTGGAGAAAATGTTGCAGAATGACGGAAAATATGGTGGGGTAAAAAGTAAGGACAACAGTAGTGTACTGTGGGGAAAATCACACATCATATATTTCAATGTTACGTAATGTTCTGAATTAATTTCATTACATTCCTGTCCTCAGCAAAAAAAAGACAAATATACACACATTAATATTTCACATGCTGCCCACTTATCTCACTCAATTCTGGCCAACAGATTTTCCATTCCAATCATCACAACCATTCAGTGGTTGTGAGAATTCTGAAAAAACAGGCTATCCTAGCCACCATATTGATTGAAGGACATGTGTGCTTGTTATATGTGCCAATGTTGCACTGTCCCATATATTTTTGTAACCATTAGTAACTAATCATTGCGGTAAACTACACAATTGACTAATAATTCTCTAGATTCTGCTGGTAATATGGCTGCGGGACAGTGAAAAATACCACAGCAGTTATGAACAATGTCTGGAGAAAGGTCCCCCCAACAAGTGAAAAAGATTGGGGGTTACACAAAAAGCTGGAGAAACTCAGCGGGTGCAGCAGCATCTAAGGAGCGAAGGAGATAGGCGACGTTTCGGGTCGAGACCCTTCTTCAGATCAGGTCTGAAGAAGGGTCTCGACCCGAAACGTCGCCTATCTCCTTCGCTCCTTAGATGCTGCTGCACCCGCTGAGTTTCTCCAGCTTTTTGTGTAACCCTCGATTCTCCAGCATCTGCAGTTCCTTCTTTAACACAAGTGAAAAAGATTAACCAGAACATGTGTCTGAAGAAGGGTCTCGACCCGAAACGTCACCTAATCCTTTTCTCCAGAGATGCTGCCTGACCAGTTGAGTTTAGCCTTTCGTGTCTGTCTTTGGTTTAAACCAGCATCTGCAGTTCCTCCCAGCATATGTTCAAAATAATGTAAGACTATGATAGAGTAACAAAAGCAAATATTCCTGTGGCAAAAGGGTCGGTAACTAGAGGACATAGATTTAAGCTGATTGGCAAAAGAACCAGAAGCTTTAAGGGAAAAACAGTTTTAAATGTTTATGATCTGGAAAGGAAAACTTGAAAGGGTGGAAGTAGATTCAATGATAACTTTCAAAAAGGAATTAGCTAAATACTTGAAAGGGATAGATCTGCAGAGTTAAGGGAAAAGAGCACTGAGAGTGACTACTTGAATTGCTCTTTCAAAATATAGTAGGGGCACAGTTAGCTGAAAGGCTTATTCTATGTTGTATCATTCTATGATTGCAATATTAATTTCTATCTTGTGATTAAATAGGAAACAATTTATTTAGTTAAGAACCAAATTGTAACTGGCTGAGTCTTACACCCAGATCTGCTCATGACTTCCTATTCCCAACAAGGGCACCTGCAACACATTGGAGGAGTCCTCATGGAATCCACCACAGCTGCATGAACATATACTGATTTCCCAGGTATTTGGCTGGAAAATAAGCCTGCCAACCTGTACCACATTATCCTAAAATAGACAAAGTGTTGGAGTAACTCAGCAGATCAGGCAGCATCTTTAAGCAAAAGATGGGCACCGACCCGAAACGTCAAGTCTGAAGAAGGGTCCCGACGCAAAACATCCTTATTCTCCAGAGAAGCTGCCTGACCTGCTGAGTTACTCCAGAACTTTGTAACTATCTATGGTATACACCAGCATCTGCAGTTCTTTGTTTTTACACATTAACCTAACATAGGTATAGTGGGCCACTTCAAGAGAATGGTTATCAGGCATACACAATAGATATGAAGCAGAACAATTAACTTCTTACTTGCTACAACGTTACAGGCACATTAGATGCAACAGCAACAAGAAATATATAATAAATATTTATTATATTCTAAAAAACAGATCCTGATAGTGCAAAAAAAATGCAGAGCAACATAGAAGTGTGATATCCTTAGTGGTTCGCTGCTGTGGTAGGGTTGTTGTTAGGGTTCTACAGAGTGGTTCAAGAATCTGACAGTTGATGGGCAGTAGCTGTTCTTGAACCTAGAGGTAATAGTTCTCAGGCTCCTGATGATCACAGTGAAAAGTGAATGTGGCCAGGTTGGTATGGGTCTTTGATGTTAGCAATCAAAATGAATTGCCGAAATTAGTTGTTGCATGAAAGGTAAATGAAGCTTATGTTTTTTTAAATTTTATAACACTTTAATTTATTTAACATTTTTTTACTTTAATTTTACTGGCAGCAACCTAGTGTGGGGTCTCATGAGATTGGACAGCCACTCCTTACGGCACACTGATAAACAGAGAGTGAGGCTCCGAGCATTAGGCTGTGTCTGGACCATGCCGGAAGAGGCAAGCTGACTGATGCTTTTTTAACAATTAGAATTAGTTTATTGTTCACCAAAAAAGCTTCTTGATCTATTTTAAAGAGCTTTAAAAGTTGACTGAACAGCTTCACGGCAAAGGAACATCTGTAAGGAGGCAGTTGAACTGATTAAACAAAACCTCTCTCTCATTCCACACCAGTTATGCCTCTGAGCTAAGCGTTGATCAGTCCTGGCATTGTAGGAATGTATGATAAGAGGAGGAAAGTAGAGCAAAAAACGGTGACTTAGACTCGCAAACATTTCCTCTTAATTAGACATTTTATATTGCCTTCATTTTCAGATAACCTTCATTTTCCCAATTCCTAAATCATTTCACGAAGTCTTACCACTTGTTTATAAAAGGAATACAAGTAATGCCCCTGTCCCACTTAGGAAACCGGAACGGAAACCTCTGGTGACCTTGCGCCCCGCCCAAGGCTACTGTGAGGATCCCGGAGGTTTTGGTCACACTCCCTAATGGTCGAAAGTGGTTTCCGCATAGCCGAGGCTTCTTCTATGTCCCTGCGATTATTTCAACAAAATCTAAACCGGTCTCGACTAAAAATAGGTTGCCGTTTGGTCGAAGCCAGTGGAGTGGGGTCGCTATTTACTTACAGGCAGTCGAAGGCAATCTCCTTCGCTGACCGGCCATTTTGATTGGCTCATTGGAGTTTTCAGCAAAGATCCTATAGGATCTTTGGTTTTCAGAACCTAGAAGATCTGCCGGAAGGTAGAATGCCCGCTAACTTTATTAAACTTCTTAAAATTGTCTCCACTCGTCCTCCTCCCCCACTCCTCCCCCCCCCCCCTCCTCCCCCACTCCTTCCCCCCCCCCCCCTCCCCTAAGGAAACTAAGGTTATCCATGATAGTGACACAATAACTAATGCATGTATTCATATGACATGCTTGCTATTCTCTTTATATAAGGGTTGGTATGAGTTATAGATCTCTATTCTTACACTTTTGGATGCTACTGTTAGGCATTGTTATTGTTTGGTTTCAACCCATTTTAAAATAAACAACTTTAATGGGATGCTTTGTACTTAAGATTTTTACTCAACCTGTCAAGAAGTGACAAAGTGCCACTTACACCTGTCTGTATTTTCTTGGATCATTCGATCAAATGAGATTGTAGGACCATCTGAAAGAAGTATTTATTTTACAATTTGAAGATTAAAACTAGTATAATTTAATAATTATGATGTTTCGTTTAACTAATAATTTGTCTAAAATTAGCTGTGTATATGTTTGATTGGATAATGAGGTGTTATTTAGCCATTGCCACTTAGTACTGTGTGTGAAGATAACAGGGCAAATCTAGTTTGTTATGCCTTCTCATTTAATTTTTAAGCGGATGTTGGGTTTGACTCTTGATGTGAAACGCACTGATTTCATGGATGAATTGTAAGCACAGAAATAATTTGATAACATTATATTATGTTTTGTAAGTTTCTATTTTTATTATCTCAAAACTTCAATTGAGTTAATATTTTTTTCATGTTATAGATCAGAACAAAACTAGAACTGACTTTACCTATGATATTTTTACCTGCTGAATAGATATATTTACTTTACAAAGAGCATCCTAATATAGTTTGACCAATTAAAATATTCAGGTAGATCTTCCACTATGCATTTAGCTAGACATTTGCACACCAGCATTTCCTACAAAGGAGGTGTAGCACAAGTGACAGTGATACATCACTCTCAGACGTTAATGCTTTCTATGTTCACTTAGAAAGGGAGAATAATAATGTATTTTCATGGGCCACCTCGGCCTCCGATGACCCTGTAATCTCAGCCTTTAAGGCCAATGTCTGAAGATCCTTCTGGAGGGTGAACGTTTGGAAAGCGTCAGGCCTGGTGGTGTACCTAGCCATGTTCTCAAAACCTGCACAGACCAACTAACTGGAGTTATCACAAACATCTTTGACCTTACTACTACCATCTGAGGACACCACCTATTTTTAAAGGACATCCATGATGCCAGTGCCCAAGGAGAGCAACGTGTCATGCTTCAGTGACTACCAACCGGTGGCATTCAAATCCATTGTGATGAAGTGCTGCAAGAAGTTGGTTAAGATACAAAACAACTCCTGCACCAGTTACTTCAATTTGCCTACCACCACAACAGGTTGACAGTGGATACAACCTCGCTGGTTTTCTCCTCAGCTCTGGACCAATTGGCCAACAGAAACACGTGTGTCATGTTATTGTTCAATGACCACAGTTCTGTGTTCAACACTACAGTCCTTTCCAAACTCACCGTCAAACTGAAGGAACTGGGTCTTTGCTAGTCCCAATACAATTGTATCGTAGACATCCTCAATGGCAACCCACAATCCATATGGATTGCCAACAATATCCACCAGGTGATCCATTGTGGATCACCACAGGAGATTTGCCCCATTTAACTTTATTATTTTAACAATCGTCAGATTTGGAACTAAATTAAAGAGGTTAAACTTATCCAGGATATTAATGCAGGAGTCTGGTATTACTAAAAGCTAAAATATTGAATTTAGTAGGAATTATTTTGTAAGATGATATTTTGGAGAATAGTCACTGGCAACAGCTACCCATTTAATCTTTTCAATATGTGCGGCATTTAATTCATCTTTGCAATTTTGTACGTTTTGTATTTGAAGTATTCCCTTGTGAGAACCAAATCTCTACTCAAACCATAACCTAATTGTGTCAGTGTGTGATTGTTTTCCTCCTGAAGATAATATTATTTTGCTACTACATGTGTTCTATCAGATAATAGTTTTGGTTGTGTATAGTTCACAACATCATGCAGCAAGTGATTCAGGAAGCACAACAAATTGCGACAGCAGTAAGGAAGGTGGTGCAACAGTAGCTCCGCTGCCTCATGGCCACAGAGACCTGATTCATTGATGTTGCCTGTGTGGAGTCTGCACTCTTTTCCCCCACGTCTGTGTGGGTTTCCTCCAGGTGATCCGGTTTCTTCTCCCATCCTAAAGATGTGCTGGTAGGTTCTGTAAATTAACCCTTAGTATTGATAAACTTTAAAGGAATTGGAGGGAGGTTGATAGGCACTAGAAGAAAATAAGTGGCCGGGGTGCAAGGAAATAGAGTGGGGCAGTGGGAATAACGGGATGACGTTGCTGCACACTGCATGGACCCACTGAACTGAGTGGACTTCTACGTAAGTAAATAAATAGATTTGCCAAGCTTACATTTAGATGTACCATGTTAAATATGCCAATTTCAAGGGATACAGGGAGGCGCTCATACGGCTCAACATCCCAGGTTCAATCCTGACACTTGGTCCTGGCTGTGTGGACTATGCATGTTCTTCATATGCTTGTATAGACATCTCTGAGGTACCCTATTTTCCTACTTCATCCCAAAGACATGCAGATTCCTAACTGGCCATTCTAATTTGCTCTTAGCATTTTGGTGAGTGGTACAATTTGTGGGAGAATTGATGGGGATATGAGAGAAAAAAATTGAATTAATGTAAAATGCGTGATTGCTGGTTAAGACAGACGTGGTGGGCTGAAGATCTGTTTCTGTGTTTATAATGGTTCTATTGCAGAATTTATTGAATTTAGAAAAATATACAAATTGTATGTGGGCATTATGGTCAGGAGAAGTTCAATTCAAAGTTAATATTCAATGGCACTTTTCAGCACATAAAAGATTATTAAACAAGAAACTCAACAAATTTAATGCAAATGGATTAGCAATATCACGGTATATTTCCCCATAATTAGTAATGGTTTAGTGGTGGCTCATATCTCTTGAGACACAAGTTGTGGTTACAAATTCCACTCAGAGAGTCGAAGCACAGGATCCGAACTGAAGTGTCAGTGAGGAATTTAAAGTCCTGCAATGGCAGTAATACTGTATTTTAGAAAAGGATAAACAGACTTGCATTTGTTCTCTCTTGTAAAAAGAGAATACATAGATCTTTAACATTATGAAAAATTTGTCAAATGCCTAAAATTTTTCGTTAGGAATGTGGTAAACTAGAATCTATCAACGTAACATACTAATTGCAAAATCAAATGGGAAATTCAGAAGCACTATCTTGAAGAACCAAAGTGGTGAGAATGTGGAACACACTTCCACACAGAGTAGCTGAGGCAAATAGTAAAGATGCATTTAAGGGTAAAGCACATAGGTATTGGGTGGTCCTGGAGTAGAATATTACATTGGTTCAGACGAAAGAGAGAAAGCCTAAGTGTAGCATTAGTTAGGCCAAAAGAGCTATTTCTGTGAATTTGCCACCTAAAGTGGCTATATGAGATTAATTTGCACTATTTTTTGAGAAAAAGCAATCTTTTTCCTGGAGAACTTGACAATATTTGCGCTTAACCTAACTGCAAGTCTTTCTTATTTTTGTAATATTTTCATGTAGCTGCCTTGTTTATAATTTAGTGCTGAAGCAGCATTTCAGTTAATTATGCAAGTGGATGTTCATCTCGTACTGAAACCTCATCTATGACTTTTTTTTCCCTCTGGACTTGACTATTCAAGTCCAGAGGGAAAACACCCTCCTTTACACACTCTCTCTTATTCTATTCTCGGTAAACTTTACTCAAAACTCTTCTGCTTATTCTTTTACTTGTATTACACCATTTCATTGCTGACCTATATGGTGCTCATTTAAACAATGCCTCAATTTTAAGTTCTCAATCTTGTATTCATAACTCGCCCCAACACAATATATAATCTTTTTAAGTCCTGGCTAAAATATCTGCTCTCTAATTCAAGCCTCCTGCTGTAATTTATTCACTGCACTCTTGGTGGCTGTGCACTGGCAGCTGAGGGCCTGCGCTCTTGAATTATCTATCTAAACCATACCCTCTCTCTTAATGTTTAATATACTCTTTTAAAGCTGATGTTCATCCATCCTATTATCCGTGGCTAGGTGTCAATATGTGTTTGATAATGCTACACTGCAATGCTTTTAAAGTCCTTGCATAGGTAGAGATTGTTTAAACCACTAGCAACCACCATGCTTGCACAAATTAATGTTATGATTAATTATACTTATTTTAAATCAAGGTTAGTACCTGATCCTTTCCTAGATCTTTTCTAGTTCTGAGGTGGCCCGTTGTCTTGTCAAAAACATTTCATTGAACTACCTGAAACACTAGCAGAATCCACGATCACACTAATATTTAAGAAAGATAAAGATGTGGAAGAACCTGGATCCTACAGAGCTATTGCGTTGTTAAATACAGATCAAAAAATATTAGCGAAAATACTAGCTAGAAGACTTAGTAAATTAATACATCCGGTTCAAACAGGGTTTATCCCTAAGAGACAATCATTTAATAATTTGAGACATCTGTTCAATATTATGCATTCACACCAAACTGAAGATCAAAAACTATCAATCATATCGTTGGATGCAGAGAAAGCATTCGATCAGGTCGAATGGGATTATATATCCCAATATATTTACCCAAAAAGTTTTTTAAAAAACTGGACTCGGATATCACAAATTTTATTTGGGATTATAAATCCCACAGAATAAAAAGAGCTCATCTGAATAAACCCAAAGTAGTAGGGGGATTAGCACTCCCACACTTTATGTATTACTACTGGTCTGTAAATATCAGAAACATGATCCAATTGCTGGATAACTCTCCTCAACAACCGGATTGGACGATTATGGAGAGAGAGGATTGCTCTCCTTATAATATTGGAGCAATCCTTCTCTCTCCAATATCGATGAATAATATAAATTACAACAATAATCCAATTATATACAGTACAATCAGAATTTGGAAACAAATAAAACACAATCTAAAATTAAGACATTTATCTCTCTTATCTCCTATCAGTAAAAACCACTCATTTAAACCTTCAACTATAGATAAAGCATTTATACAATGGGAAAGAGCTGGAATTAAAATCTTCGGAGATGTGTATGAATCGGGAAAACTAATATCATTTAAATAAATACAACTAAAATACAATTTGGGAAACAATCAGTATTTTAAATATTTCCAAATCTGTGACTATCTGAAAAAATACACACAAGATTATCACAATATGCCTCCAGACTTACTAGAAGACGTAATGAATACAAAGGCAGAATCAGCAAACCTAATATATATATATATATTATATTATTCTAAATGCAGAAATACCATCAACAGATGGTATCAGGAGAGACTGGGAAAAATAATTAAGTATAAAAATTCCCAAAGAACGGTGGGAAGAATATTTATTAAATGTGCGTAAATGTTCAATTAATGTAAGACACACCTTAATACAATTTAAAATCTTACAAAGATTATACTATTAAAAAACTAAAATAAGTAAACTTTTTCCCAATGTCTCTCCTATATGTTATAAATGTCAAGAAGCTAATATATCACACTCATTTGTCTTTTGTACAAAAATTCAAACATTTTGGACTGAAATTTTTGAAATTTTCACAAAAATATTTAAAATAAAACTGACCCCAGAAGCAGACTGGATAATCTTCGGGATATCGGAAGATTGCCCTGAATTAAATGTGTTTCAAAAGACTCTATTTGAATATGGCTTAATAACTGAAAAAAAGCTAATCTTAAAATTCTGGAAAAATTCTCCGGTACCCACAGTCAATATGTGGATTTAATCTATGTTCGAAACACTACACTTGGAAGATATGAGACTCCGACTAGCAGGAAAATCAGACTGTTTCTATAAGACGTGGTCTGCATTTATAAATCTATTACAAGGATAAGGTGCAAGAATATCTCAAAAAAGTACCGATGTCGGGTCTTGGTAAAGGGGTAAGAAGAAAAACTGTCGAGTTGGTAGATTCCTTTTGCGAGATGTTTATAATAAAGTAACTGTAACTATAATAAGTTATTTTTTCTTTCTCTATTTTTCCCTTTTTTTTTCCCTCTCCAGGGTCTATCTCTTAATTCCCGTTTCTAACTCTTCAAGGGTTTCCTTTCCCTCTGTCACGCTTTGGCACTTTCACATCTCTTTTTCACTTTTCTACTTTCTATGCTGCTATTTTTCTCTCTATTCTCTCTTTTCTAAAGCCTTAAAATAAAAAAAATTAAGGGGTACAAAAAATTAATGACTGTACACTGATGTAACTTACAGTAACGCTAATAAATAAAGATATTTGAAAAAAAACAAAAAACATTTCATTGTACCATTAACCCTATGTTAACCTACATATGACAAATAAAACTGAACTGAACTGGAACGTTAAAAATAAAGCCCCTGTCCCACTGCGGCGACCTAATTGGTGAGTTTAAAATAGTTTGCCCTCGACTCATACTCGCAGCATGGTCAACACGAGGTCCTAGGAGGTCTTTGTAACTCTTCTTCATGCTCGAGAGTAGTCCCCACGTACTCGAGGCCTCGGCTAGGTAGCGGCGTATTTTCCAACATGTTGAAAAATGCCTGCGAGTAAAAAAAGTTCGCCATTGGGGAAAAAAACAATATTTTTTTACTCGTAGGTTTAGTTGAAGTAGGTCGTAGTAGGTCGGCATGTTATTCGTAGGTGATCGAGGGTAGTCGAAGGTAGTTAAAGGTAGTCGTAGATAGTCTTCAACATAGCCGAAGGAGGTCGTCTTCACTCTCCACTATTCGGTGTCCAATTTTTCCGAAGCTAGTCGAAGCTAGTCTTCAACATAATCAAAGGAGGTCTTCTATATAGTCCGAGGAGATCTTCAACATGACACTTTTTCAAACTCTTCTAAACTCGCCAATTAGGTCGCCGCAGTGGGACAGGGGCTTAACTGATCTTAATACCTTTGACAGAATATAAAAGTATTTAACATTTAAAATGCTGTAAAACTGTTTTTTTAAGATGGATAATAAATGCTGCTCTTGCAAGTAATGCCCATATTTCTTTAAATGAATAAGTAGATCAATTGTGCAGCCCCGTTGAACCTGCTTTTCTATTCAATAAAATCAAGGCTGAATACCTGCATAAATTCTGCTGTCCCATGTTATCCTCATTTCTCTTCCTTTAGTTTCCCAAAAACATTTTGATTTCAGTCTTGAATATCCTTGTGCATGACTAGATTAACTGATTCAAAGATTTACATTCTTCTCATTTAAGTAATTTTCCTCATCCCAGTCCTAAACAATCAATCTCTTCTTCTGAGTTATGATCCCTAGTTCTAGACTCTCCCATCTTTCACAATCTACCTTATCAAGCTCTCTCAAAAAAATTATACTTTGAAATTAATTCCAAAACTTTTAATTGTTCTATATCCAGGTCATGCTGAAAACAATCTTTTGTTTATTGCAATGGCCGGCACTCATCAAATATGGGTCATTTTTTTAGAAGACGGAAAACTTCCAGGTGGAACGTAAGTCATTAAGATAATATTTTAGTAATTTCTGAAAGTCACCCTGCAGCAGTATTGAATTGAGTTAATTTACATAACACTCATTTGTAGTTAAAATGAACAGATTGGCATTGCTATTCCTATTCGTTGCTGGGTAGTTTTCTGTCAAGTGGTACTCTTTGCACACTTTTTATAGAAGCTGCATGATTTAAATTCCAGTACAAACTGTGCGTTGATATGGCTGGAATTCCAAAGTCTCCAAGAATGCTGGTTTAGGTAGTGATATTTAGTTTCAGTTTTTCATTACGTTATCATTTTTTCTTCTGTCTACATTAAAATGTTCATTAAGAAAAACATCTGCGTTTTGCTAAATTATTAATTGCATTGTAATGTATTCAGATTTTGTAATTAAAAGAAGTGGTGCAACGTAAACTGAGTTTTTCAAAAATCATGCCTCTTAATGAAACGGTACAAAAAGGATATGGCTCAAGAATTGATCATTAGGTTCCTGTATCCTAAATATCCAATCCAAATGACATGATTTTACTTGTTTTAATTGTTGCTCTAGTAAAACCTTGAAATATTTTCAGGTTCAAACTAATTTTCAAATAATTATTTTTTTGTGGTTCGAAAAAAAAACCAAGAAGACTGCGAAGGAATTGTTTTACCTAGAGTATTTCAGCTATTATATCAGGAATGGTTTAATTGGTGGAGCTGTCTATTTATATCTGCTAAATATCAGTAAATGTAAACAAAGCTTGAGAATGGAAACAATCTAATGGAAACAATCCACAGCTTAAGCTAGTTGCCATAATTTGTTCTGAGAGTGAATTGAAATGCTGTCTGCTATTAATTCAATTTGCCTTTGCATATTTAACTTTTTTAACTTTTTTTTGCGAGGCTAATTCTCATAATTCCTCCCATCTTATTGACCACCAAAAACAAATTGTTTTTCTCTCTTACACAGCATGATAAAAGCGTTCGGGCCTGTTTCACTTTCCAAAGATGATGCTTCACCTGCTGAGAGCTTGGAGAATCACTTGTTTTATTAATGCGAAAAGTACACGTTATAGAGTCAGAGTCTTATAGCGTTGAAACAGGCCCATTGGTCCAACTTGCCCACACCAGCCAACATGTCCCAACTATTCTAGTCCTAACTGCCCGCTCTTGACCCATATCCCTCTAAACTTGTCCTATTCATGTACCTGTCTAAATGTTTCTTAAACTGCCTCAACTATCTCCTCCGGCAGCTCATTTCACACAGCTACCACCCTTTGTGTGAAAAAGTTACCCCTCGGGTTCCCTTTAAATTGTCTCATCTTTTCCCCCCCCCGGCCCCACCTTAAACCTATCACCTCCGGTTCTCGATTCCCCTACTCTGGGCAAGAGACTCATTGCATCGACCCAATTTCGTGCACCTCTATAAGATCATCCCTCATCTTCCTGCACTCCAAGGAATAGAATCCTAGCTGATCCTAGTTGCTGCAGGGGAATATGGAAATTTGGGACGAGTGAATTGGGAAAGTTAACCAGACAGATGAAACGATAATGAAATTAACAGTGAACGGACTTGAGAATGTTGGAGTGAATGATGGGCATAAAATATGGTAGAGAATGAGAAGGAAAATGAGACTGAATTAGAGTGGAAAAGAACAGTGGGGCGTGTAAAGTTTAAAATGTTATAAATGTTTTTAAAAATCACCACCCAATATTAACATATATGGGAACTTAGACTTGTTGCCGCTGATTTCACAGGTAGCAAACTTGATTGGGCAGTAATTTGTACACATTCTGAAAAGGTAGTTACTAAAATTGACTTTCTCTGCTATGTTTAGTTCATTGCTACCATGTGGGAACTTTCTGCCATTCAATGCAGTTCATGTCAAAGCAGACAGTAAGATGCCATTTTCCTGTAGCTAACAGGAAAATGACACATCTCAAAAAATTTGCCTGAAGTTGTGGAGTCAAACAGAATGGAAACAGGCCATTTGGCCCAACTTACCCATGCCAACCAAGATGCCCCATCTACACTACTCCCACCTGCCTGTGTTTTGACCATATCCCTCTAAACCGTTCCTGTCCACGTACCTGTCCAAATGTCTTTTAAATGTTGTTATGGTAGCTACCTCAATTACCTTCTCTGGCAGCTCAATGCAAATATGCACCACCCTCTGTGTGATTAAGTTGCACCTCAGGTTCTTATTAAACTATTCCCATCTTACCTTAAACCTATGTCCTCTGGTTCTTGATTCCCCTACTAAACGATCTTGTATGCCTCGATACGATCATCCCTCATCCTCATGCATTCCAAGGAAAACAGTCCTATCCTGCTCAACCTCTCCCTATAGCTCAGCCCCCAAATCCTGGCAACATCTTTGTAAATCTTCTCTACACTCTTTCCAGCTGAACAGCACCCTTCCTGTAGCAGGATGACCAAATCGGAACACAATACTCCTAATGCAAGTTATTGCATAGTTTATGCATAAATAACACACAGTATCATAGCCTCATGTCATTGAACAGCAAATTTCTGCTATTGGTTTAGGCCAAGGACAGCACTGGGAAATTTAAATGCAGCTTTTCTGTATCCCTGTGATCCACCAGGGAGTCCAAACCAAAAATAAAATCTAAAAGCATTCACATACCTCTGTGGCTGCTGCCAGTCTGTTCAGATGCATTCCAGGCAGTGTCACTTGGTTAGTCACTCAGTTTTGGTCTCCAAATCTGAGGAAGGACATTATTGCCATAGAGGGAGTGCAGAGAAGGTTCACCAGACTGATTCCTGGGATGTCAGGACTGTCTTATGAAGAAAGACTGGATAGACTCAGTTTATACTCTCTAGAATTTAGGAGAATGAGAGGGGATCTTATAGAAACGTACAAAATTCTTAAGGGGTTGGACAGGCTAGATGCAGGAAGATTGTTCCCGATGTTGGGGAAGTCCAGGACAAGGGGTCACAGCTTAAGGATAAGGGGGAAAGCCTTTAAGATCGAGATGAGAAAGACTTTTTTCACACAGAGAGTGGTGAGTCTCTGGAACTCTCTGCCACAGAGGATAGCTGAGGCCAGTTCATTGGCTATATTTAAGAGGGAGTTAGATGTGGCCCTTGTGGCTAAGGGGATCAGAGGGTATGGAGAGAAGGCAGGTACGGGATACTGAGTTGGATGATCAGCCATGATCATATTGAATGGCGGTGCAGGCTCGAAGGGCCGAATGGCCTACTCCTGCACCTAATTTCTATGTTTCTATGTTAATGTGCCTTCCAAAATAGTGGGGAATATGCAGAAGAAAGAAATTGCTGTGTTGTTCACTATGAATAGGTAACAATTATTTTTCAGAGAACATGTTGTTCATTATTTGAATTGGATCACATACAGAAATTTAAAATCACCTAAACTGTTGATCTAATTCAAATATTGCAGTAATTTGTGTATAACCCACATAGCCTCATAAAAAAGAAAATATTTACAACATTTTCATTCTTTTAAGTAAACACATCTAAAATTATGTAATGCAGCTTATATATTTATATTTGTTTTATTAATGTGCATATGAATTTATCTGTGCCTCCCAGTGAGTACAAGAAGGGAACTTGCGTTCGTTTTGCTGGAAATGGTCATGAGGAAAATAGAAACAATTCCTATCCTCGCAAATCAGGATTTGCTCAGCCATCAGGCTTGTGTGTAGCTCCCCGGGAGTGGAATTGCCTTTTTGTTGCAGACAGTGAGAGCAGCACAATTCGTTCTGTATCACTAAAGGATGGTGCCGTAAAAAACCTGGTGGGAGGAGAAAGGGATCCTATGGTAAGTAAGTTCAACATTTTAAAGTGAAGTTTACATATATTTTGTACATAAAATGATGAGGCAAAGTCGGTTGTAAAATACAAGATCTGAGACCGGTTCAGCTGCATCAATTATTTTCTCGTAGTATTTTGGCTTACAATCATAGAAATACAAAAATATTCAAATGGATGGAATGGATAGTGTCTACATCGCCAAAATAAGATGATTTTGCCACATTTTTCTTTTTGGTGCCATTATAGGTTTAATTGGACAGGAAGATATTAATAGAATATGAATGAGTGCTGGAAAGTGGCACTGAGGCAAAGTGGGCTTGTTATCATTAATTGAGCAGACTGCATATGAGAGACAGAATGGCCTACATATCCTCCCCAGCGTACGATCTGTACATTGTACACTGCCTATACATTGGGGTGAATATTGGGTATGAATTTACTGGCTGCTGAGGAGCACGCATCTTCTGCCATGTGGGAATGCTGCATTTTCGACTTGCACACTGGGTTTACAAACAGGTTTCAGGAACGGAACACTGCTATAACCTATGTAGGACCTCTTTTTTTCATTACTAATTTATAAAAGTCCAGTTTTTGTTTTATTATTGGTCAAAGTAATATTGATAATAGAAGAAACCCCAACGGTTCTGAACAAATACTTTCTCAAATCAGGATTTTCTTATCAAAATGATTTTAACTTCAGCAGTAAATATGCTAGTGTCAGTATTGATGAATACAAAGTATTAGTTTTGCCCTTGTGATGTTGAGAATCTGAGGACCTTGTACGTGGTAAGCAAGATTGCAGCCGCATTTGGAGTGCATGTTTTAAATTTGCGATTTGCTGTTTTCGATGAGTTGTTCAACCTGGAGTCTCCTTATAATAGTCTGTTGGAGCATGGACTATGCCACACTTGAGCGTGGAAACAATACTATCTACACAGTTTAGCAGACACTATATTATGGACACTATGTTATCCGTTAAATAACTTGCAGGAATTGTTGGGAGAGATTGATTGTCAGAGCCAATTATTATCAATGTCAGAAAAAGGAAACTAGCAAGAAATTTCACTTTAACCACTGCAAGACATCAGGTTATATTTTCAATTACCACATATAGTTAATTAAATTGTCACATATCATTGTATTTCTGGCTGGAATACACATGGATTTCAAGTTAACAAAAGTGTCCTCTATATTAATGCCACTGAGTCTGAAATTTGTATAGTTTACAAAAATACCAAAATAAAACTACAGACAAAATCTCGCACATTTAGAATGTTTAGGTCCACCATCCTATTAATGAGAATAGGAAGCAAAAGCAATTCTCATCATAAACTTCATGAGTTGTGACTTAGCTATTGCTGCAGAAAGGATGGATTCAGAAAAATCTGAGACATTAAGTCAAGTTTATTATCAAATTCACAAGTACGGTGGGATATAGGTACAATTAAAATCCTACTTGAAGCAGCATTACATGCACATAGACTCAGACAAACATAAATTACACCTAAAAATCTGCAAGGTAGTAAAATGGGAAAACTCTTTAGGAGTCAATACAGGAGTGGAATGAAGATTTAAAGTGACAGGCAACTGGAATCTCAAGGCAAAGTTCACTCTTTGAAGGTACCATTCCTTCTTTAGACTTTTAGACTTTAGAGACACTGCGCGAAAATCGGTTCTTCGGCCCACCGGGTCCGCGTTGTCCGGCGATCCCCGTATACTAGCACTATCCTACACACTAGGGACAATTTACAATTTTACCGAAGCCAATTAACCTACAAACCTATATGTATTTGGGGTGTGAGAAAACTTACGCGGTCACAGTGAGAACTTACAAAATCCGTACAGATGGCACCCGTATTCAGGATCGAACTTGGGTCTCTGGTGCTGTAAGGCAGCAACTACCACTGCGTCACTGTGCCGCCCTTTTTGTTCTAAGGTGCTGGAGATTAGAAGAATGAGGGGGGATCTCATTGGAACGTACAAAATAGTGAAAGGCTTGAATAGAGTGGATGTGGAGAGGATGTTTCCACTAGTGGGAGCGTCTAGTACTAGATGTCATAGCCTCAGAATTAAAGGACTTGATTTTAGGAAGGAGATGAGGAGAAATTTCTTTAGTCAGAGTGTGGGGAATCTGTGGAATTCTTTGCCACAGAAGGCTGTGGAGACAAAGTCAGTGGATATATTTAAGACAGAGATAGATAGATTTTTGAGTAGTACAGGTGTCAAAGGTTATGGGGAGAAGGCAGGAGAATGGGGTTAGGAGGGAGAGATAGATCAGCCATGATTGAATGGTGGAGTGGACTTGTTAGGCTGAATGGTCTAATTCTACTATCATGTGACCTAAGGCCAATCCTCAACATTATTGGTAAACTGGTGTAATTCTCACATTCTCTGGTGTGACTCTCCACATTAAAGCTCATTACTCTTTAAACTGATTCTCACATAACTTGGTAATGTTGATGTGGAAGTTCTGAATTACTATACTTTGACAGTAGAGGAGTTTTTGGGTCAGTCACGGTTGGTATAGTCCACAAGGATTCTGATAGTTCCAAGTCTCACACTTCAGATTGTAGAATAAAAGTTACCTGTGCCTGGTTTCTTTTAATATGGGGAGCAAATGGTATCCCTGCTGATCTAAAATTTGGCCACAACCAAAAACAGTCACAGATGCAGAATTTCATTACCAACATCTGGGAAGAGGATATATCAGAGGATCTGAGTGATGCAGCAATCAGGATCAAGAAAGGATTCAAATTTGATTGTGATAACCACTGAGACATCTCCTTGGTGTGTGCCACTGCAAGGATCCGTAACCATCTTCTCCTGGTGGCTGAAGAGTTATCGGCAAATTGTAGTAAGGAGTGCATTAATTTATAGATGCAGCAGATAGGATCTCCACCACGTACTAAGTTCAAATGAAAGGAAGACAACAGCACCGTGAGGATGTTCATCCCTACTAAAGTATTTTACACCATCAATGGAGGGAACAGTGGGCCATTCATCTCCACTTTATTTATGGTTCATGTTGGCAAGTAAGAAATGATCCTAACCTACAATAGAGCCAATTTCAATGACTCTCCATTGCTCCCTAATTTGTTCTTCCATCTCCATTAACCAATTCCCTTCTCAGGAACACTTCCTGCAGGTAATGCAGTATGTATCATACAATGATACAAACTCCACCTGCCATTTGTCCGCAGATGGAGTTTAACCCAAGCAAATGTGAGCTGTTGCACTTTGAGAAGTTGAATGTAAGGGAAGAATAGACAATTAATGGCAAGACTCTTCCATAGCATTTTACCTTGTGCTTTCCCACCATCCTGAGACCTAAACAATGCTGAGTGGAAAGAGCACAGTAGGCCCTGTAAATCACTGGCAGCTATGAAATGCATGGATTCTTCAATGCTGTCAAGATCATTTATAGACAGACTCCACTCTGCTGAGAGCCAAGAACTTACCACAAAGAGATCAGTCAACATCTACAGAAAATAACAGTTAGAAGACCTCCTCAGCCACAATTCAGATCTTGACATGAAAGTCCTGTTCTCTTTTTCACAACCGCCAGTTTGGTTCTGTTTTGCCACTAGTCCTAACAAGAAACTGAGAAAGCCATTTCACAACTAAATAACTCAAGAAATGTATTGTACACCCAAAAGAACAGAGTAAGTAAGCATTCCTGGAGACCAAAGACTGCTGTGGTTATGGCAACCCTATGGCTTCAAACTTCACTTCTGCCCTTGGATGAGTATTTCATACTTCCTCAATCAAAAATGTGCTGCTTTGGTATTGGATCACAGATAGGAGTGTGTGGGTCAGGGATGGCTGGTGATCATGGGCCCAGATTGGGTTTGATTGGTGAAGAGTCATGTGCTACGGTTGATGGAGATTAAAGGAGGAAGGGTGGGGTGAAGTACTCTGGCCCTGTTCTATGGGATGTATGGGGAGAGGTTCCAAGCAGAAAAATATGGTCAGAGTTTTATTGCAGTGCTGCAAAAGAGGCATTGTGTAAGCTATTATACTGTCCTTGGCACTTTCGATACAAAAATATTGTCTCATGCTTAGAAGTGTCCTATTTTCTTACTGATTTTCCAGAGTGATGCAACATGATCTGCAAATGATTATTATCAAGATAAAACAAAAAACAAATTTCAATCAAATGACACTGGAAAGAAAAACAGTATGTACTGGTGAAGGACGCAAGATGATGGAGTAACTCAGCAGGTCAGGCAACATCTCTGGAGGACACTGATAGGTGACGTTTCGGGTCTAGATCCTTCTTCAGACCTGAAATGTCATCCATCCATGTTCTCCAGAGATGCTACCTGACCCGCATAGTTATTCCAGCACTTTGTGTCCATTTGTGTATTAACCAGCATCTGCAGTTCCTTGTTTCTACTACGCGGTGATGTACCCTACTGATGCTTTTCACTGAATAGTGCAGGCATGCTTACTTTTTGATACATTATCATTTACAACCAAAATAGATCTCTAAAATGGCAACTTTCTTAATGTTTGTCATCGTCTTTGTTAAGTTTCATCGGGTCTTTTAGATAGTATACATGGTATACATAGTTTTGACCTTGGCTGTTGCCTTGTTCTTAGTACGCTGCATTATTGACTTCTGGGAAAAGTACAATAGAATACCAGGCAGGATTCCCGCTTCACTCCTGCTCTTCTCAGTAATGTCCCAAAATTCCAATTCCTAAATCATGGAAGAGCCTATTGCGTAAATCAGATAGGCATTCCTACTTTTTGTATGCTTGTATTGACTGGAATGAGAGATATGTGGATCATCCAATTCATCAACCA
The DNA here is from genome assembly GCA_963514005.1 of Raja brachyura. The sequence goes on along the minus strand of OY740795.1, from coordinate 32,178,899 downwards.
ACAAATAGAACCTGGTACTACAGAGCCCTACACTTGGCATCAGATTATGTTTCCCTGACTCTAGCTATAATGTTGAATGCATTGCAGCTTTTGAGAGGATTTTACACAATTTAAGCAATAAATAATGGTAGACTTTCACTGGGATTACTGTGTGGAAAAGGGATCAAGGAGAAACATTTTAATCATCCCATTCCAACCAAGAATGGCTTCAGCACAGGTGGTGTGACAAACTTGTTCAAGCCACAGGCTGTTCAACTATATCAATCAAAATTGTAGCCCATCTTGTAATTTTGGGCCAATTCTGTAAAGATCATGAGTTGTTTGTGCTTTCCTCATTATGCATTGACGGTCTAGATAATGGGAAGTCCAGAATATACAGTTATCGTCACTTTTGTGGATTGGGACTCAGAAGCGACCTGGGTTGTCTTTATGTCAGTTACCTCAGCTTTCCACACTCCACACCAAGAACAGACCTATTACTGGACTGAAGACGACCATACTTCTGGGCTGCTATCCTAGGGTACATTTACAGTTACCAGCTGCCAGCCATTTTTTAAATCTGAATGCTTGGATCTCCCATTACAGCTGTCACCAATATTTAAAGTCTACTACATAGTGTTTATAAATGCTTGACAAAATTTATATCTGAACTACTACTTTCCTCTACAGTATTAGCTTGGTAATCTCTAAGTACCAGGTTCAATATGGGTTTTCCATAAATTATCTTTGATAAGCTAAAAACTCCAGGTGTTTAGCATTCAGGCATAAACTCAATGCACTGGTTGGTGCCTAAAACTGACAGGAGCTGGACATTCATTCTTGGAGGGATTCACACAATAAATATTGAACATTTTCAAAACGGTTTTGGGTGTTTCGTCACCCAGAAAGGAAACTGTTTAAAGGGGCCCTTCTGTGGATTGCCATAGTAACAATCTTCCTTTCTGCTTTATTTAATATATTGCTCTGAACTCATTCCCCTTCTTTCTTTTCAGTCATCAGCGGAGTTATTGACTGTCTCTGCACACTTATGTGCTGAGACATTTGTAGGTCTACCCATATTTGGACAATTGGCTAATCGGAGCCTGTTGTCAGGAAGCTGCATATGTATGTCTCTAGTCTCCACAGACAGGAATGCTGCATCACACTGTATATCTTTCATCACAATGTTAAAAAACAGTGAATGTTTTGATCTGGTGGATTGATCTGTAGACTTTCAACAGATTATGTCATTATTTCAAATTTATCATTATCACATTCTTGAAACCTGATATAAAGAGAGGTTTGACTTCATACATGAAGATAAATCCATGTCTCGGTAATAATTATTCATAACTGCCAGCTTTTTGATTACTTAAGGTACATCATTTTTATCCCGTCAGTACATTTCAGGGTCATAAAATTCAAAGATGCCACCCCTGTGTAATGTATTTTTGGTCTGATGTCAGCAGCTATATTTTACCACCTGCTCTATCTGAATTGTCTGTTGAATGATCGGGGCAAAGAGCAGCAGCAGCAAGAACAGTGGCACCTCGGCTTGTTCTGTTGACAGCAGCGTAGGACTAAGTCTAGGCGAGCAATAGTGATAAGTGACTCTATAGTTAAGGGTACAGGCACACATTTCTATGGCTGTGAGCAAGTCTCCCAGATGGTGTATTGATTCCCTGATGCTAAGGTCAAAGATGTTTACTGAGTGGCACAAGACATTCTGAGAGGTGGGGGGTGGGGGGGTAAGCAGCCAGCGATCGTGGTCCATTATTAATACCAATGACACAAGTCGGATGCAAAATTAAATGCTGTAAAGAAACTTCAGGGAGTTAAGTAGCCGGCTAGGGAAGGGGAAATTATTAGGTAGGAGCTGGGGACCATATGGAGCAGTTTTTATTGGGTCTTCATCTGACGTCTGGGAGCATAACAGAAAGTGATTCATTATTCAAGATTCCAGCACCTGCAGTTTCTTTTGTCTGACATTTGAGAATCATTTAAAGACCAGCAGATCAGCGTTCAGGACTGGCATATTCCGGGTTAGGAGGAGGGATAGGAATGACAAGGTAAGGGAACCTTGGACGATGAGAGAAGTTGTAAATTTGGTTAAAAAGAGAAAGGAAGTATGTGTAAGATTTAGGATGATGAAGTCACACTTGATCTTCGGGGAATATAAAGAAAGCAGGAAAGAACTCAAATGGGAAATTAAAAGGGGCTCTGAAATGTCTGGCAAGTGGGATGAAAGAGCACCCAAGGTATTTTATACATAAAAAAAATAAGAGAATAACATGGAAAAGGGTGGGACCACTCAAGGATAAAGGAGAGAATTCATGCCTTAGTTAGAGGACATAGTCGAGGTACTAAACAAGTACTTTACATCAATATTCATCACAGAGAATGTCATGGAGGATAGTGAGCCCAGGGTGGGTTATACTAACATGCTTGGGCATTTTGAGATCAAGAAAGAGGTGGTATTGGGTCTCTGGAAGAGCATTCAGGTAGATAAGGCCCCAGGTTACTGAGATAGGCAAGAAAGGAGATTGCTGGGGCATTGACGAAGATCAGTGCTACAACCTCTGTTGTTTGTGAATATATATATATATATATATATATATATATATATATATATAAATGACTTGGTCGAAAATGTAGATGGATTGGTTAGTAAATTTGCAGATAACACACAAAAACATTAGTGGAGTGACGGACAGTGAAGAAGGATGTAAAGTCACAGATACACACAGACAATAACCAGATGGATTTTAATCTGGACAAGTATGAAGTGTTGCACTTTGGGAGGACAAATGTGAAGGGAAAGTATTCAGTTAATGGTAGACTGCACACAATAGAACTCTTAACAACTTTGATGTACAGACTAATTTTCGGATTACCTCCAGCTTTTGTGACTATCTGCACCTTCATCTTCCCCCACTGACGCATCTGTCAATCAATCCCTCCTTGCATGGATCCACCTATCACTTGCCAATAGACAATAGACAATAAGTGCAGGAGTAGGCCATTCGGCCCTTGAAGCCAGCACGGCCATTCAATGTGATCATGGCTAATCATCCACAATCAGTACCCCATTCCTGCCTTCTCTCCATTTCCCTTAACTCTGCTATCCCTAAGTTAGATACTCTCTCTTTAAAACATCCAGAGAACCCTCCGAGGCAGAGAATTCCACACACTCGCAACTCTCTGTGTGAAAATGTTTTTCCTCATCTCCGTTCTAATGGCTTACCACTTATTCTTAAACTCATCATCATCATCGGCAGTCACTCGGAACAATGGACGACTGTGACTTTGTTTAACATGGGGAGACTGGTGCACAGACGGCCACCACACGGTCCTTTACAGATCTGGGTCAGGATCCAGTGGCATGGAGTCCAAGACGACATGTGACCCTTTTCTGCTGCAGCCTTCATCCGTCTTCCCAGCCGTTGTAATGCTCCACTAAAGTCAGCCATTATCCTCCACCTGTAAACCATTGAGGTCTTGGTTGGTTTGCTCCTTGTCAGAGACCTCCCCCTCGACCGTACCGCCATGGGTGACCCCACCAGGAACATAGCTCCAGACAGCATCGCTCTCAGAATCAGGACCACACAAGCTTCTCCACCACGACAAGGTAACGATCAACGGCGAAGTATATTCTTAAACTATGGCCCCTGGTTCTGGACTCCCCCAACATTGGGAACATGTTTCCTGCCTCTAGCGTGTCCAAACCCTTATTAATCTTATATGTTTCAATAAGATCCCCTCTCATGCTTCTAAATTCAGAGTATACAAGCCCAGCCATTCCAATCTATCAACATATGACAGTCCCCCTGTAAATTGCTTGTTTCTAAGCTTCCCCCCAGTCTAGTTTCAGTAAAAATAATGAATCAAGCATTTGAAACAACAAAATTTTATTTTAACAAAAGCGCATTACAGTTCAACTACTGTACCTATCCCACCGCAGGTTCGATCCTCTTCTTCTTGCATATGGTGTGCAAAGTTAAAGCCTAAAGTTGTAGGATAACTTGTTCTATTTGATCTTATTTGATTGTGCACGCCGGGTTGATTGCATTCGTCAAAACAGGGCGGACCACGTGAAGGTTGCAATCTTCCACCCCAGGTTCGATCCTCGTATTTGCCTTTTCAAGCCCTCTAGGCCTCGCTCAGACAGAGACACTCCAGATGTTCACGCAGTCCCAAGCGCTCTCCCAGAAGATCGATGCTGGACCTCGTGGTAGCGAACTTTTATATGTCCCGGGACTTCGAGGGGCCGAACCACATGGGGGTGGTCTCTTAATAATCCAATTACAGATATCGATTAACCCCATACATAACAAACATTTCCCTAACCCAATAATACAGTAGCTCAATACATTGTATAAGAAATAAAGCTCTCAAAGGAAGTTAACAAGAACAAACATTGAAACATGTGTCCTGAGATTCAAACAATTTCTCCAAGGTTCAACAGTTCGACCAATCATCAATTAACAGGATAACCATCTTGCAACATTATGTATACTGTTAACAATGCTTTTGCAGCGATCCAGTAAAAATGATGCATTTAAGGTTAGTTTGCAAAACCGCTATACATGTTATCAATTTAAGAGAAACTGGGAGAACACCTGGACCCCTTACCATCCTGCATATCAGTCTGAGCCTAGACTGGCTGGCGACAATCAAAGCCTGTAAAGCTCAGCTGACAATGGTTAAGCAATTCTGACAAGTGCAGGGATCCTCCATTTTATGGTGTCCTTAATTTAGCCAATATTAACATTCCCCTGTTTTATCATTCATGATAACCCTCATAATAAATGATAATGCCAGAATACAATGATGACTGCTATACTTTAACAATGTCCTAACAAGAAGATGTTGATGTAGCTTCTCAGAATTTCTTTGAGCTTCCCTAGTTTGTGTGGGCGTAGCTCCATGATTTACATCTGATGAGTCACCTCCCGGGTTTTTGTGGGCGCGAATCCATTGGTCCTTGATTAGAATCCCTAAGAAAACCTGGGAGAAAACAAGTTAATTACTGATACTTTCGCTAATACCTTTACAATGATGAAGATGCACCCAGGCATTTCTTCTTTCTGCCTTTACTGCGGTCGGAGTCATTAAAAGAACTTGGCACGGTCCTTCCCAACGAACTTCCGATCCTTTCCTCACCCAATTCTTCACTAAGACATAGTCTCCAGGTTTTACTTTAATGGGAATTACTAGTGTAGGCATATCCTCATAGGCTGCTCTCACTCTACAATGTAAATCCCTTAAGGCTCTCGTCAAGGCTAAGATATAGTTGGTCATCTCTGCAGTCATATGGTGGAAATTTACTATTTTCATTGCATTCTAGTTCCAAGGGATTTTCAGCGGTCTACCGTAAATAATTTCAGCTGGGCTCAATCTAGATTTTCCTGCAGGCGTGACTCTCATATGAAATAGGGCTATTGGAGTCATTTAATCCGTCCAAGTCCAGTCTCTGCCTTTAATTTGGCTATTTTGGTTTTAAGGGTCTGGTTTGCCCTTTCTACAAGTCCGGCAGCCTGTGACCAATAAGCACAGTGTAATTGCTGCTGGATCCCCAGCTGTTCACAAAATTATTTATTGATTTGTCCAATAAAGTGTGGACCGTTATCTGAGCTAAGTCAAATGGGAATGCCGAATCCATCTGCTGAATACATCGACTATGAGAAGAACGTATTTGTATCCGTGGCATCTTTCTAATTCAATATAGTCCATTTGCAATGTCTGAAAAGGACCCATAGGCAATGGTGTTTTCCCTCCTTCACACCCTATTCCTTTCCCTGGATTGTATTGCAGGCAGACCAGGCAATTACTGCTTACCTTTTGAGCAAAAGATTGTAATTTTGGATGCCACCAAGTAGCTAATAGAGTGTCCCCTACTGCTTTTGCTCCACAATGGGTTGCATAGTGCATACACTCGATAACCCACACGGCCATTGAGTCTGTCATGCAAGTTTACCCTGCTGGAGTGGTCCATAGCCCAGTCATACAATCGAGTACACATCCCAGTTATCTCCGTCTCTCCTTATCTCCTTCAGTAGCCTCTTCTTGTAATCAAATGATTTATTGGATGGTCGGCACCAGATGTTTCTCAAAGGGGGACTTGTTAGTTAAACGTTTAGTATGCCTCATCATTCTAGATACCACCACCTTACATTCCCATGATACTTTTTTAGCTACTAAATCGGCATTACGATTTCCAATGTCTACTGGGGTCTGTCCTTTAGTATGGGCATTACATTTTATTACAGAGATTTGTCTGGGTAGCATTAAGGCCTTCAATAAATTTGTTATCAATTGTTTGTGTGATATCAGGGTTCCTGCAGAAGTTAGAAATCCCCTATTTTCCATAATTGTCCAAAATCATGCACCACCCCAAATGCATATCGAGAATCAGTGTAGACATTTACTTTTAGATCTTCCCCAATAATACAAGCCCTAATTAAAGCAAATTATTCAGCTTGTTGTGCTGAATAGGGTGATTCAAAAGTAGCTGCTTCTACAATTTCCGTCTTTTGTTTAATAATTGCATACCCAGACAACCTCTCTCCCCGCGGTCCAAATATAATATGTGGACTACCATCCACATATAATGTGATGTCAGGGTCTTCCATGGGTACATCCTGCAGTCCTCTCTCACTGATGTTTCCTCCTGTATAACAAATAGACAACCGTGTCCTGCTTCTGCTCGCTCTTCTGGGGGTGATATAAGAAAAGAGGCTGGGTTAATTAATGTACAGTGTTTAAACTGCAATTTCGGATTGTTCAACAGGTAGATCTCATACTTATTTTGGCGGGCCATTGTCAAATGCTGGGTTTGAAGCTGCCCCAACAATGCCGATACTGAATGTGAACTGTACACTACAATTTCCTACTGATTGTAAACAATTGTAGATTGCAGTTAAGATTTGAATGCAAAGAGGATGTCCCCTAGCTACTGGATCTAATTTGGAGGGGTAATATTGGAGAGATAAGACTTTGCCTTCCATCACAGTGAGGAGGAAATTCACTGTGATGGACATGTGTGTCAATTGTGTTGTGTCTTGGTTCTTTTCTTGTTTGTATGACTGCAGAAACTAAATTTTGTTTGAACCTCAATGAGGTTCAAATGACAATAAATGGTATTGTATTGTACATGCAACTGGTCTTTGTCTATCCCCATGCTTTTGCGTTAATACTGAAGTGGCACAATCGGATAGAATTGCACAATAAGTCCAATTGTTCACGCAGTCCCAAGCGCTCTCCCAGAAGATCGACGCTGGACCTAGTGGTAGCGGACTTTTATATGTCCCGGGACCTCGAGGGGCCGAGCCACATGGGGGTGGTCTCTTAATAACCCAATTACAGATATCGATTAACCCCAAACATAACACATTTCCCTAACCCAATAATACAGCAGCTCAATACATTGTATAAGAAAGAAAGCTCTCGAAGGAATTTAACAAGAACAAACATTGAAACATGTACCCTGAGATTCAAATAATTTCTCCAAGGCTCAACAGTTCGACCAAACATCAATTAACAGGATGACCATCTCGCAACATTATGTATACTGTTTTTACAATGCTGTTGCAGCGATCCAATAGAAATGATGCATTTAAGGTTAGTTTGCAAAACCGTTATACATGTTATCAATTTAAGAGAAACAGGGAGAACACCTGAACCCCTTACCATCCTGCATATGAGTCTGAGCCTAGACTGGCTGACGCCAATCAAAGCCTGTAAAGTTCAGCTGACAAGGGTTACGCAATTCTGACGTGCAGGGTACCTCCATTTTATGGTGTCTTTAATTTAGCCAATATTAACACCGCCATCCCAGGAATACATCCCATCCTCGTGAACCTGCGCTGTGCTCCCTCAATAGCAAGAAAGTCTTTCCTCAAGTTTGGAGACCAAAACTGCTCACAATACTTCAGGTGTGCTCTCACTAGGGCCCTCCTTGCTCCTATACTCAATTTCTCTTGTTATGAAGGCCAACATGCCATTCGCATGTTAGCCTTCATAACAACTGCCCAATCCCCTCCCCTCACGTCTTTCGACCGGCTATCTTCTCTCTACTCCAGTCGTGAAGAAGGCTCTTGCCCTTGTCCATTTCCCTCCACAGATGCTGCCTGACTTGCTAAGTTTGACTTTTACTCAAGATTCCAGCATCTGCAATCTCCAAATGGTAACATAGCTGTGAAGCCTATAATGGAGGTTACCTGTAGAAAAACTCAGAATGCATCAAGGTCTCACCAGGTAGATTGTGGATAAGATGGAGAATTAAAGGTGTTTAATCTCCGAATGAACATGGTCTTCCATCACCTTCAATAGTTGCCGTCTCTGTGCCAGCCTAATTAACTGAGATCACAACAAAAGAAGTGCCTGGATTTTGGTGTTATTTTAATGGGAAGATGGGGAATCTTCTCTGTCATTGTGCTGTGCAGTGAAGATCACCTTATAGAACATGCAGGTACAGTCCAAATTGGAAAACCAGAAGTAGATGTCATTAATTCCTGCAGTCCTTTCAGCGTAATCGGTGAATTTCGAGAACGTTAGGTATTACAAAGGAATATTACTGTAATATACCATACAAATATCGTGCATTGTTGCATGAGAGAGAACCGTTTTAATGCCATAGTAAGCAACTGGCCTGGATTTTGTGGTAAGCAACAGATCAACAAACACTGAACTCGGGTAATGAGGAAAGCTGCCCACAAGGGTCTAGAGATCTTAAGGGTCTACGTTTCCCAGTTTACAGATATCTGTTTCAGTCAAATGTCAAAACAAAGAGACTGGTGGCACTTAACAGCCCTGATGTCAGGTTTTTTTCTGATTCGAGACCTATGACAGGTAGTGTGCCACAGCAGTTGGTGTTGGGTCCACTTTTGTTTCTTCTTTAACAATTTACATGTGAGAAAAATGACAAATTACACCAACATTGATGGTATAGTAGACAGTGAGGAAGGATATCTAAGTTTATAGCAGAATCTAGATTAGTTGGGAATGTGGGGCAAGGAATGGAAAATAGAATTTAACTCTGACAAATGTGAGGTGTTGCACTTTGGTATGTCAAACTAGGGTAGGACTTGCAGAGTAGAGCTGGCAGAGCTCTGGAGAGTTATGCAGAACAAAGAGATCTAAAAGTACAGGTGCATGGTTCCCTAAAAGTGATGATTGTGCTAGACAGAGTGGTGAAGAAAGCATTTGGCATTCTTATCTTCACTGGAAAGGGCATTGAGTACAAAAGTTGGGACAACGTGTTAGTTGTACAAATTGTTGGCAAGACGACATTTGGAGTATTTGTACAGTTCTGGTCACCTAGCTACTGGAATGATACAATTAAGTTGGAGATGGTGCAGAAGAGTTTCCGCAGAATACCACCAGAACATGCAGGCTTGAGTTACAAGGAGAATCTGGATAGGCTCGGATTTTTATCTTTGGAGCATAGTAGGCTAAGGAGTGACCGTATTGAAGTATGCAAAAATGAGGTGCATGGATAAAATGAATGCTCACTATATTTTTCCTAGGGTAGAGGATTTAAAAACTGGAGGGCATAGCTTTAAGGTGAAAGGGGAGAGATATAAGAGGGACCTTAAGAGCATCTGATTCACACAGAGTATTTCTGGAACGAGTTACCAGAGGAAGCTATAGAAGCAGACACAACTATGAATTTCAAAAGACATTTGTCAGATATATGGATTAGAAATTACTGGAGTGATATGTGAGAAATGCAGGGAAACGGGACTAGCCCAGAATGTCATTTATTTTGGCATGGTCAAGGCGGGTCTGTTGCCATGATGTTTAGCTCTATGACTAACTAATCAAGCTAACACAGCAGCAAAATTATAACAGTTGGAATACTTTGCAAAAAAAAAAAAAATCACTGAATTCCCTTTCTCATGCTGGGGTAATCCGCCGAGTTGGGTCCTGTAGCATGGAGATGAGCCGGTGATAGCAACTTTGGGATTTCCACACTAAATTCCACAGGAGAGGACATCTCAAATTTGCTGTCAATTATAATGGCAGCATACTGTGGTAACTTCACCAGGATTGTGTGTGTTGTCATTTCTTCAGATAACTATTAAAAATTCCATTCTATTTTTAAACAAGTTTACTTCCACAGCCCGATATTTCCGCAGCGTCCTCATAATGTTTGAGACAAACACCCATCATTTATTTATTTACCTCTGTACTCCACAGTTTGAGATTTGTAACAGAAAAAAATCACATGGCTAAAGTGTACATTGTCAGATTTCATTAAAGGATATTTTTATACATTTTGGTTTCACCATGTAGAAATTACAGCTGTGTTTATACATAGTTCCCACCCCCCCCCCCATTTCAAGGCACCATAATGTTTGGGACACATGGCTTCACAGTGTTTGTAATTGCTCAGGTGTGCTTGAATGCCTCCTTAATGCAGGTATAAGACAGCTCTCAGCATATAGTCTTTCCTCCAGTCTTTCCGTCACTTTTGGAAACATTTTTTGCTGTTTATCAACATGAGGACCAAAGTTGTGCCAATGAAAGTCAAGGAAGCCATTTATGAGACTGAGAAACACGAATAAAACTGTTAGAGACATCAGCCAAACCTTAGGCTTACCAAAATCTACTTTTTGGAACATCATTAAGAAGAAAGAGAGCACTGGTGAGCAAAGCGATTGGCAGGCCAAGGAAGACCTCCACAGCTGATGACAGAAGAAATTTCTCTATAATAAAGAAAAATCCCCGAACATCTGTCCGACAGATCAGAAACACTCTTCAGGAGTCAAGTGTGGATTTGTTAATGACCACTGTCCGCAGAAGACATCATGAACGGAAATACAGAGGCTACACTGCAAGATGCAAACCACTGGTTAGCTGCAAAAATAGGATGGCCAGGTTACAGTTTGCCAAGATGTGCTTGAAAGAGCAACCAGTGTCCTGGAAAAAGGTATTGTGGACAGATGAGATGAAGATTAACTTATATAAGAGTGCTGGCAAGAGCAAAGTATGGAGGAGCGAAGAAACTGCCCAAAATCCAAAGCATACCACCTCATCTGTGAAACACGGTGGTGGTGGTGTTATGGCCTGGCATGTATGGAGGCAGAAGGTATTGGCTCACTTATCTTCATTGATGATACAACTGCTGATGGTAGCATAATGAATTCTGAAGTATACAGACACATCCTATCTGCTCAAGTTCAAACAAATGCCTCAAAACCCATTGGCTGGTGGTTCATTCTACAGCAAGACAATGATCCCAAACATACCGCTAAAGAAACAAAGGAGTTTTTCAAAGCTAAAAAATTGTCAATTCTTGAGTAACCAAGTCAATCACCCGATCTGAACCCAATTGAGCATGCCTTTTGTATGCTGACGAGAAAACTGAAGGGGACTAGCCCCCAAGACACGCATAAGCTAAAGATGGCTGCAATACAGGTCTGGCAGAGCATCACCAGACAAGACACCCAGCATCTGGTGAGGTCCATGAATTGCAGACTTCAAGCAGCCATGGCATGCAAAGGATATGCAACAAAATACTAAACATGACTACTTTCATTTACATGACATTGCTGTGTCCCAAACATTATGATGCCCTGAAATGGGGGGACTATGTATAAACACTGCTGTAATCTCTACATGGTGAAACCAAAATGTATAGAAATGACCTTTATTAAAATCTTTAAACATGCACTTCAACTGCATGTGATTTTTTTCTATAACAAATCTCAAATTGTGGTGCAGAGGCAAATAAACAAATGATGGGTATTTGTCCCAAACATTATGAAGGGCACTGTAGCTTCCTAATTCATTTTGCTTCTTAACAAGCAGGTTTACTTTTTTATAGCGATACTTCCTGATCTTTGCTAGCTTGGGAAGTACTTTAGGACTTTATTACTTGGACTAGGACTTTATTCCTCTGAGCACAGGAGGATGAGGGGTGATCTTATAGAGGTGCATAAGATCATAAGAAGAATAGATAGGGTAAATGCATAGTCTTTTACCCAGAGTAGGGGAATCTAGAACCAGAGGGCATTGGTTTATAACCATAGGTGGGGAGGGAGGAGGTGGATTCAATAGGAACATGAGGGGCAACTTTTTTACACAAAGGGTGTATGGGATGGGCTTCAGGAGGAGGTAGGTAATCCTATAATGTTTAAGAAACATTTAGACTGGCACATGGATAGGATAAGTTTATTGGGATATGGGACAAACGCAGGCTGGTGGGGTTGTTGTAGATGGGGCATGTTGGTCAGCGTGAGCAAGTTGAGTCGAAGGGCCTGTTTCCACGCTGTTTGACCAAATCTAAGCAACATACAAGAAAAGAGGAAAAGTGCTAGCTGGACCTTTGTGAGCAGCTTTCTCAAGATCAGTTGTGAACACTATTGTTTCATCACTGACTGCAAAATCATGACCTCTTTTTCTCTAGAGATTGTTTCAGAGAAATGATACAAAAACAATCTTGATTGTAAAAACCCTGAAAGGCAACTAAAAATGTGTTTTTTAACTTGTTTTAAACATTCATTCATTTTAAATGCTCCAAAGTAAATGACTGGACAAAGAAAGCATGAAACCCAAGATGTTTTGGTCTGGTACTATAACTGTCAGATGAAGCAAACAGCTCGATTTTAATTAACTGAAAAAAATAATGGCATCTGAAAAAGTTCAAAGCTCGCAAAGTTAAATCAAATCCTCTCACGCATATATATGTTGAAACCATGATTAAATTCATGGGTTATGGTTGTGTTGATCTATATTTAAGACTGGACATTTTACTTTCATCAGTGGAAAAGCCATTTGCAGAAAATAAAGTGTATGACTTTTATTGTTCATCCTTCCATTCATCCATTAATTCTAACTTGGTATTTGAATTAGTCCATGTGCATCTTTGTGTCAATGCATTAAACTAATAAATTAGTGATTAACAACTTGTGCTTGAAATGATCACATTGCCTGACTTTATTTAGTAGCAGAGATGTACAAACTAGAGATTAGTAAGGTTGGAGTTTGTCGAGATGTTTGTGTGGTTTGGCTGTTTCTGTTAATACAGTTCGCATAAGCAATAGTAGATCAAGCCAAGAATGTGTCTCCACATTTTAGCAAGTGTTTTAAGATTCTGTTTATGAAGTCACAATTGGGTCATTATTATAACCAATATGCTGTTACAAAATAAATTGGCTAATTGGCCTATGGGGCCTATGCTTATGTGTTTTTTACTTTAGTCATCAAATTTAATCCCTCTGTCCAGCTTGTTGTCAGTTCACCTGAATGTTCAAGGCACAATCTTAACTATATAATAATACAAGAGACAGAAGCTTTGCCTCTTGTGCCTGGTCTGCTGTTCATTAAGATCGCAGTGCAACTTTCACCTCCGCTCTACTTTTAATACCTACAAATCTGTGGCACTCTATTTTGAACATCCTGAGCAATGAGTTGCCATAGTCCAATTGGGTTGTGAAAATCATAGATTCACTATTACCTTCTCAGTGACAAAATTTCTACTTATTTTGAGACTGACGTTTGGTCCGAAATACTACTGCCAGCGGAAGCAACATTCCCGTGTCTATTCTGTAAAGGGCCTGTTCCACTTGCATGTCCTTGGCACACAAATTACGCGACCTCATGGCCGCGTTGAGCTGCGACGGTCCCGCGAAGGTCATGTGGGACTTCCTTTGACCGCACAGCTGTCTGGAGCGCGTGACGTCATTTGAAGATGGACACAAAGCTGGAGTAACTCAGCGGGACCGATAACATCTCTGGAGAGAAGGAATGGGTGATGTTTCGTGTCGCGACTCTTCTTCAGTCTGAAAAGAAGGGTCTTGACCCGAAACGTCATCCATTGCTTCTCTCCAGAGATGCTGCCGGTCCCGCTGAGTTACTCCTGCATTTTGTTTCTATCTTCAATTTTCTTGGCCCAGCTCTGGGAGTAGAAGTGCGGGCAGATCCGCAATGGCCGTGAGCCTCAGGCCGAATTCGGCAATCATTTGCCTGCTTCTGCTGCTGTTGGAGGTGAGATGTTACGTCGCGCCAGGACCTTGGGCCTGTCCCGCTTTGGCCTTTCTGATCCGCGACAGCCCATTGGCGCACAAATACTTTGTTCGCTACAAAAATTTCAGAGCCCCGCGCGATGTCGCGCATAACTACATACCCTTCCGCGTTTCTCAGTGGGACCAGCCCCGCGTGGCCATACGATGCCCGTGCGTCTCAACGTGACCACGAGGTCGCGTAATTTGCATGCCCAGGACACGTAAGTGGGACAGGCCCTTAAAGGAGTGTAAAGATTTTATACATTTCAATGAGATCACCTCTCATTTTTCTAAACTAAGGAGAATAAAACATTGCATGCACAATCTCTCCTCATACAACCAATCTACTACCTCAGGAATCAATTATTCGATTCACTAGGATGCTGGTCTCAGACTGATTAAAGTGTAGACTATTCTACATTACAGACACCAGTGGCACATGAATTCAAGCCCATTCAATTCATGACTTGCTCAGTTCCTCCAACATGTGTTTCTTAAGATTCCAGTTTCTGCTGTTTTGTTGTATCTCCATTAGCCGTAATCCCACATGTTTATTTTCTTAATCTTCATTTCATTTTTTTCCAAAATGTTTTAAGATATTAAATATAATTGTTGACTTTAATTTATAAGAATTCTTCAATCCTTTTGACAGCAACCTGCTGAATAACATTATTGTTGCTGGATACTACTGATACCCTACAAACTCGATTTTGTTCCAGTTTGATTTAGAATTGGGAATATTCACACCAAGATCCATCTAATCTTTGTGGGCAGGTTTTTGCAAGGTTCTGGGCTTCTGACCATTGAATAAAATATATGATCCAATTAATCTGTATTAGGTAAATGGTTAAACAAGTGCATTCACTCAAGATGGTTCTTTTAATGTCAGATGGCAGATTGTAAAATGACAGATTGTAAAATGACAGAAAAAAAAAGTATGTTTAGTGATTAACAAAATATTTATATTTAGCTTTTTCAATTTTGGTCTGTTATGTATTTTAACTATAATGCAAAGTCATATATTTAGTAAGTTCCAATATTTCTAACTTGTTTATGGTGTTAGTAAAATGTATTCAATAAACTTTTGAAGCTTAATGGGCAGAAATGATCTGCTACCATTTTTGAAATGGTCTGAACATCTTTTAAGTTTAAGAGCAAGTACCCTTTTAGTGAGCTACCCAAGGACAAATTGTTTGGAAAGCCTTAATCATATCCCTAAGATTGGTAAAAGTAGTCATTTTGCCATGGTTTCCGAATCAATGCTTAAAATGACCTGATGTGATTACAATTGCTAGCTCACTGCATCTTCTGGAGGTCTCGCATCTTGATTACAGTGAAAAGGGGAGTTTCACCGCTATCTTCTATTCTGTCAAGCTAAAGTGGTGTGAAAAGTTTATCTTCCAGCATGACTCCATTTAGAACTGTTCCCAGTCATACATCGGGTAATGGAAGATCATTGCTCAGCTGTATTTGAGTTAATGGACAGAAAATTATGTTAAATATATATCACCTAGATAGCAAGCCCGCTAATGCATTCTCAGTGGACAGTTTTGTAAGTAAATACTTTTGAAGAGCATTTCCTTCATAAGCTTTAAACAATCTATTCATGTAAATGGTGTGATAAGTTGAATCCACTTATTTTGTAGCAGTGAAGACATAATTTGAAGTAACTCCAGACACCTCACTCTATTTGGTATTCCACTTCAAAGCACAAACTGTAACCAGTTAATGAAAGAGACTGGAAAAGGATCGAGATGAGGAGATGCCAAGCCAATCATTTTGTTGGTAGCGACGATCAAGTGTGCCCTGCAGTCGGAAGGAGCACAAGTTCACCTCCACTCTCCACATGAAATTAAAAGAAAAACACTCACCTTTTCAGTAATGATCTCTGCACTTATGCCTGGAAAATCTTGAGATGCATGCTCAGAATCGGCCAGGTCCTTAAAATCAGCATTAAACCCCTCAGTGCCAAATACAAGAAGCCAAAGTTGATTTTAGACTGCTGCCTGAAAAATAGTTAACTTAAACTTGTAGGACATGTAAATCGGGTAGAACTAGATCCAATTTTTATCCTAAATATTATTTAAGCTAATTTCAATAAAGTAAATCACATTTTTGTTAATTTTCAGAATCTGTTTGCTTTTGGAGATCGTGATGGTATTGGTCTCAATGCAAAGTTGCAGCATCCTCTTGGTGTGGCTTGGAATGAAAAAACAAAGCTACTGTATGTTGCTGATTCCTACAATCACAAGGTAAGTTTTTATTGCCAAACAATTTAATTTGTTTTTAATTATTTTCTTTGGTTTCATTGGTATTTAAAAATCTGCATTTATTGCAGCCACTTCAGGTATAATTGCAACTAAGACTACCATCAACAGAAAGGAAATTAAAACAGCAAATTTACATGTCTCAATGATTATTAATCTTGACGTTTATGGTTTGAGACCCTGTAAACAAAATTATCAAGAAATATATTTTTGTGAATGTCAAAGGACACAGCAATTCACATACTTATTAAAGTATTTTTAAAATATCAAGTTGATTAAAAAAATGTTTTAAAACTCTAATATTGACTATCTAAATGTTTCCCTTTTATGGGACACTTATACATATTTACTACTTTTGTACAGATCAAAGTAATAAATCCAAAAACAAAACACTGTACTACACTGGCAGGAACTGGCAAAGCCAGTAATGTAATTGGTCCTAATTTCAAACAAGCCACATTTAATGAGCCTGGAGATGTCTGTGTTGGAGAAAATGGTAATGTCCTATATGTAGCCGATACCAACAACCATCAAATTAAAGTACTGGATTTGGAAAGGGAGACAGTGTCTGTGGTAAGTTACATTTCTCAGCCAAGGTAAGTTATATTTCTCCCCAAATTATTTCATATCTTGCATCAAATATGCCTAACATATAGGCAACATCCTTTAATTTTTTTGAGGATGTGCGTAAGTTTAAAGTATCATAAAGTTTAGTTGCAACAGGTGCAGAGGAAAGGATGATCACAAAATGACTTTTGAATGACCCAAAGAAAAAAGCTTTATACATTTTCATTGTGTGTAGTTGGTTAGTGGTAAATACTTCACCATTATCTCCAATGATGTAGCTGTCTCATTGTTAGAGAAGGAATTTGCCACCTAGCCTTGAAAATCATTGTTGCTTTACCTCCCCCCTCGACTCCATTCAAGGACCCAAGCAGTTGTTCCAGGTGTGACAGAGGTTCACCTGCACCTCCTCCAACCTCATCTATTGCATCCGCTGCTCTAGATGTCAGCTGATCTACATCGGTGAGACCAAGCGTAGGCTTGGCTATCGTTTCGCTGAACACCTCCACTAGGTCCGCATTAACCAACGTGATCTACCTGTGGCTCAGCACTTCAACTCCCCCTCCCATTCCAAATCCGACCTTTCTGTCCTGGGCCTCCTCCATGGCCAGAGTGAGCACCACCAGAAATTGGAGGAGCAGCAGCTCATATTGGGCAGTTTGCACCCTAGCGGCTTGAACATCGACTTCTCCGATTTCCAGTACCCCTTGCTGTCTCCTCCCCTTCTCAGCTCTCCCTCAGCCCACTGGCTCCTCCTCTTCCTTTCTCCTTTCTTCTTCACACCCCCCGCGCCCTACATCAGTCTGAAGAAGGGTTTCGACCCGAAACGTTGCCTATTTCCTTCACTCCATAGATGCTGTCGCACCCACTGAGTTTCTCCAGCACTTTTGTCTACCTTGAAAATCATTGTTTCCCTCTTCTAGTTTCAAGGAGGCAAAAAGTGGCCGGTTTCACCACAGCCATGCCTTCACTTCAGATCTTTTGTTGCCTCAACCATCAGACCAAGATATTTGCTCAGTAACATTTTTTTACCTCTGGAATTTGTGTATCATCATTCTTCGTGCACCAATAAATTTGTTCCAACACATCTCTCTCCTAACCCATTCTTGGTATAGTCCACTATTGTAAATCAGATTTATACTAATATTTGAAACTAGGTTTAGCATCCTTTGATTCCCTGTCTAGGGGATGCAATTTGCCAATTTCTAATCCAACATACAGTTATTTGTCCCCTTTAGCCATTTGTTTTATATTTAATTCACCAGCACATTTTTCTTTCCCCACCGTCCATACTCACTGAACTCTATTTGTTCCAGACTTTCACAATTCTGGGAATATCAAAACTTCTTTTGGCAAACCATAAATCAATTTTCTATACGAAGAACTAAATGTTGAATTTAAAGTTATATTATTCCTAAAAACAGTATTAAAAATTCCCAGACGATCTTAGCAATGGTTGTAATTTTCATTATCTTTCATTTTCTATAGCTACCAGTCACTTTCGCCGATGCTGTAGATTCTTCCCAATCTATTAAACCTAAGAAAGGTTCTAGGTTGCCAAAATCTGCAGTTTCAGTGCAACAGACACCATTAGTTGTAAGCCCTTGTCAGACACTGCAGTTCCGTTTGAAAATTGAACTTCCAGAAGGAGCAAAGCTCACTGAGGGGGCGCCAAGTTTCTGGGCTCTCTGGGCAGAAGGTAATGCTTTCATGTTATTATTATAGTACATCATAGTTATTTATGCCACACAATCAAACTAATTACAACAATAATTTTGCAAATAAACAATCTTCCGTGCACAAGATATAGTTGTTTAGTTACAATGTTAAATATTGTGTGTCTTAGTTTCCAGGTATAATAGATTGTAAGGGTGTAATTAGGTATATAATTTCTGTCCAAACTTTCAGGGGGGGTTGTAAACCCCTTAAGAGAATGAATTTATTATTCACTTTGATAAAAAAATAGTTAAACTCATTTATTTGTTTCTCCTTTCAAGTATTTTGCATATGTAAAACGTACATGTTTACTGGTCAACAGAGCAGACATAAATAGAAGATAAACACAAAATGCTGGAGTAACTCAGCAGGACATTAGACAATAAGTGCAGGAGTAGGCCATTCGACCCTTCGAGCCAGCACCACCGTTCAATGTGTTCATGGCTGATCATCCCCAATCAGTACCCCGCTCCTGCCTTCTCCCCATATCTCCTGACTCCGCTATCTTTAAAGCCCTATCTAGCACTCTCTTGCAAGTCTCCAGAGAACCAGCCTCAACCGCCCTCTGAGGCAGAGAATTCCACAGACTCACAACTCTGTGTGAAAAAGTGTTTCCTCGTCTCCGTTCTAAATGGCTTACTCATTTTCTTAAACTGTGGCCCCTGGTTCTGGACTCCCCCAACATCGGGAACATGTTTCCTGCCTTTAGTGTGTCCAAACCCTAAATATTTTTATGTTTCAATAAGATCCCCTCTCATCCTTCTAAACTCCAGAGTATACTAGCCCAGCCGCTCCATTCTCTCAGCATATGACAGTCCCGCCATCCTAGGAATTAACCTTGTAAACCTACACTGCATTCCCTCAATAGCAAGAATGTCCTTCCTCAAATTAGGGGACCAAAACTGCACACAATATTTCAGGTGTGTTCTCACTAGGGCCCTGTACAACTGCAGAAGGACCTCTTTGCTCCTGTACTCAACTTCTCTTGTTATTGACAGGCAGCATCTCTGAAGAGAAGGAATGGGTGACATTTCGCTGAGTTACTCCAGCATTTTGTGTCTACCTTCGATTTAAGACAGCATCTGCAGTTCTTTCCTAGACATAAATAGAAATCTTTTATCCCTCAGCGGAACAAGATTGTCTCCAGTATCGGAGGCATTCTATTTCAAGTGATCAAAGTAGGAGTTTAACACCTTTGAAAAGAAGGGATTGGGTTTATCACCACAGTGTTTATCCATATCAACATCAGCAGGTAAACAGGGCACAATATATTTAATGGTGGCAAAATATCTGCATCAATTATCAAGCAATCTCAAATGCCTAGACATATCTGCCGGATCCTACAGAGTACACAAATGGCAGTAAGGTTTTATCCATTCAAGGGAAACATTTTCTTCAAGTTTAATATCCTTTGGGGTTTAGAACAGAATAATAGACTAAGATTTTTTTAAAATAAAAATACTGCAGATGCTGGAACTTTGAAATAAAAATAGAACAATAAAACTCATCTGCTCAAACAGTGTCTGTGGAAAGAGAAATGGTTTACATTTCAAGTCAGGCTGTTCCTAAGAACTGGCAAAGTGAAAATAAGACCGGGGCGAGGGTAAATACTAGGAAATATTTCTGTCAGTGTAAGGACAGTGTTGCCCTAGTTACGGAGTCATCTTATTAACACATTAATGACGGCAGTGAGACAGAGAAAGAAAGAAAAGGAGAAAATAGACAATGTGACATGTGAAGGTGTGACGTGCAGTGGAGAGCACTTGCTGAAACAGAAACCAAAAAGCAAATACTGGAAATACCCCGAAGATAAGGCAGTGTTTGTAGAAAGGGAAAAGATGAGATGGTTGACCTAGCAACAGAACCGGCCACATCTGTTTGAATCATGTGTACTGCTTGTACATTTTCACCTGATGCTCGACTTATATTTTCTTTTTACAGTGCTGCACGTCACATTACAGCCTTGAACAAATGAAACTAATGTAAAAAAGGCAATGCATGTAGAAAAATAATGAATGAAGCAAAGGAATGAAAGGGATTGCAATATCCTAGAATTTGTTCCCTTGGGAGCTTCATGTACATTTTAGAGTTTGGTCTTAAGTGGTGATTAATTGAGGCAGAATTTTTTATTATGAATTTTATTATCTATCTTATAAGGTTAATTATATTGATATTAACTTCAAATACGGCATCTAATTTCTATTTTATGTATTTTTTATTTGCAGACCATGAGTGGCTCTTTGCGGGCCAGAAGATCGATGGAGAAATTGTTAATCTGGAGAATGAAATCGTATTTGTGGTTCCAGCACAAGTGCAGACAAATGAACTTGTGTTATCAATCGACGTGTGCCTCTATTTTTGTAATATCAATGACAAAAAATGTCAAATGAAAGGAATCTCATTTAAACAACCATTAGAATTTTCTAGCACATGTGAAGAAATAATTTCAACAGTGGACCTTCCCTTCAATTTTTAAATAAATGACTTAACAGCCAACTATTAAGGTATTAAAAACATAGCAACATTTAGTTGCGATCTTTCAGAATAGTGAGCTAAATTTTAACATGCTATAACGGGTTAATAAATAGATTATCTCCGATGAGTTCAAACTCATGGGAGAGCCTTACTACTGTAAAATGTACAACTTAGGATTGAAACTAACAGTGTAAATTCTGTCACGAGAAAAGCTCACCCAGAAATGGATAAGGTGATTAATCTTTTGCAGTTCCAATTGTGAGTCGTTTTGGTGGAAATGCAAGGAAGCTTTATTCTGCGCTTTGCTCTACTGTATCGGACGTGAGAGTGTTCTATTATCGAAACAACGCCTGAAATTTAAAAATGCTGTATTCCAAAACTTTGCTTACTTTGCTAAGCACAATATTCATTTAGAGAAAGTTCATTCTGTTATCAAAACTATTTTTGTTTTAATTTATCTGATTATTCTGCAAATTGTAACTGGAATTTTCTTGTTAAAGCACTTTCAATGGGAGAAGTGCTCAATAAAAATCACAAGGAAAATGCATGTAACCAGACTTTTATCAAATACCGAGCGTGAAAGAGCTTTGTGTAATTCCTGGCTCCACTTCAATATTTTGCTAATCATCAGTAAAAATTAGTTGCAGCAGTGAGATCCCTCCGTGGCATTTCAAGGTCGCAATCAGTGTAATTTTATTTTTGAAATACAAACAGATGTGACTTAGAACCAGAGTCCTAAATTGCCATACTAAATTATGAATGTGGTAAAGAGTTTGCAGTTGCAAAAATATGCATTTTTCGCAAATAACTATTTAAGGTTCAATCAAAGTACCAAATGAATTAGATGCAAAAGAAAATAATAAATATTATTTAAATAACATATATTAGTACATTAAGAGTTTCTAAATTTACACACAGATCTTGAGTGATAAGTAAAACCAAAACCATTTGGAGTTGTGATAAGGGTTTCATAATGATATTCATTAATGTCTGGGCTACAAAATAATTTGGTACCATTAAGCTGCAACTTAGCTTTTTTGACAGCATGGAATTAATCTTGCACCTTTTTCGGAATTGTTACAAACAAAACCAAAGAAAGATTTTTTGTTACTTTTGTTTTTTGTTACCTTGTGTTTTATGGATTTCTGAATATTTGTAAAATATTCCTGGAATACTTTATGGCTTGATGCTTTTAATTGACCTGCCCAAAAATAAATGTACAGATTATTTTTTTTGCGCTACCAGTTTTGCACCAGCAATAAAGCAATAATATTTTTGTGTAATTTGCAATTAATTTGTTACGCGTATGTAAAATTATTTGGAGTAAACTTATTTCTGGCCACAAGCTTCAATTTCATTTCTGTGGCTGTTCATAGTTTGCATTAAAAAGAAACACATAACAATATATTAAATGTGGTAAGTTCATTCCTTCAAGTTGCTGTTCCATTCTGCCCTCAACTCCACCCATAATCTCTTAATCACTTAAAATACATAACTTTATTAATCATTGCCTTGACTAGATTGGTTCCAGAGTCAGTTGATGCCTCATGACTCCAGGGACTTGGGTTCAATCTGACCTTCGATGCCGCTGTGTGCAATTATCACATTCTCCCCATAACCATGTAGATTTACCTCAGGTAATCCAATTTCCTTCCACATCCCAAAGACATGCTGTTAGTTTAATTGGCTTCTGTAAAGACCACCACAGAAGGGGTTTATGACAAAAAGAATCAAAGAGGAGATGGGCACAAGAGAGAAAGACTAAGGGTTACAAAAAATAGTGGGAAAGGGTCTAATGGGATTGTTCACTTGGAAGCAAAGTCCACTCAACCTCTGCTCATATGAATGTTCCATAATCCCCAAAATTAGTAAAATTAACCTTCATAGTAGACGCTCCAAATCAAGCCTAATGAAACTTCTATAATCCTGCATGCTCGATGGTTCAGTGGTTCTGGACTAACATCTTCCCTGGATCGTTGAATGTTATTTCTATAAATAACCCGGTACTCCTGGAATATAACCCGGTTATTCCTTTAATGTTACAGTATTACAATTAATTTTCCAGTGAGCCAGGTAAATTTAATGGGAATTTAATCTGAAGAAGCCCAAAACGTCATCTATGCACATTCTCCAGAGATGTAGCCAGACCTGCTGAGTTACTCCAGCATTTTGTGTTTTTTGAGTTTAAAGGGAGCATGGGATTTGGAGCTTGAGGAGTGGAAGCGATTGCCGGATCCAGATCCCAGTGAATGGAAACCAGGACCCCAGTGAGTGTAAAGGGAGCGTGAAAACATAGAAAGATTAAACGAGAACTTACCGTTTGAAGTTTGATCTTTATTTTATGAGAAGTTAAAGTGAGGGATTATGTGAAGAGCCCACCAGCCCGCATGTGCGTCAATCTTCAAAGCAACTGTATGAACCCACAGAATAGTTGCTGACCTAAGCTATAGGAAGATTAACGACCTTAGAACTATCGAATGATCTTTGTGAGAGTAGGGTTCGGAGTGGAGGGCACGTAATCCCTCACTTTAACGTCTCATAAAATAAAGATCAAACTTCAAACGGTAAGTTCTCGTTTAATCTTTCTATTTTATTTTGAAGTCATGTGAGTGACTACGTGAAGACTTCAAAGCTCTGTAGTTTCATGCAGTGACCCAATCTGTGTGTGAAACACTTAAACAGATAAACCATTAATGGTAGGAAAAAACATGAGTTATTAATATCATGATGCTAACTTGCATACATGGCCATTGTTCTTAACCGGATCGTAGTCCCAATAGACTGTTGAGTTAGACAATAACTCATGCAACACTGTGCAGAATTCTATCTGCAAATTTCCAGACATATTCAAGCAAATTTTATAATTTATTAACCTGCACTATGTAAACCTCATGCTGTATGATGAAAGGGAAAATCCATTCTATTGGCCGCTAATGAGCCATCAGCAATATATTGACACTATGGAATAACAAAAGAACTATCTTTCATTTCATAGGTACTAGCAAACTAAGTGCACTTGTATACCTAATGGCATCCCCGATCTCTGCTCTGGTGGGTATGCTGTCAACTTCAAATGTACGCAATCCTGCTCATTTGCTTATGAGATGGTTTCCATAACAAGCTACCCTAATGTCAGTTATGACGTAGAGACCAAGCCAGAGATTGAGTGAAGGCTGTGTTCTTTATGCCGAGATCAGTTGCTGAAAGCATAATCATCTTAAAATACTGGTCCCTTTAGGAAAAAATAGAAGAATAGTTGCATAATAATTTACTGATATACATCACACACTACAATGAGTGTAGGCTATTAGACTGGTCAAATAAAAGACATCCTGCATAACGATAGTGAATAGTGGGTGAATTACCAATCATTTATTGTCCCACTTCTGGTACTACAGAAAATGGCAAAGCAGCAAAAGCAATCTCAATTGTGCTATCACATAAACGCTTCTCTAGGCTCAAACGTGAAGCCACACAAACCTCTGTTACTTCTGGCTAAAATTAACTCACATATGTTGTTCACAAGCTTCTCATACAATCGTGCAGAGCTAGCTGCCCGAG
The DNA here is from genome assembly GCA_963514005.1 of Raja brachyura. The sequence goes on along the minus strand of OY740795.1, from coordinate 32,154,328 downwards.
AAGACAGGCTGCCCCAGCCGTCACTCGTGACTGAGTAAATAAGAGTTACTTCAGCCGCCTACCATGGCGTGATTGAATAGGCAAATAGGCACTGTTAAATTTCATGTTGCCTCATTTGTAATATCGCAAAAGGTATCTACCGATAACCCATAAGTTTTATCAGCTGCAATTTTTGCATATTACCTAAAACTCGATGACATAATGCCCTTTAATCTGAGTAGGGCAGCATAGGCTTTCACCACTAGCTTTGTTATCAAAACAGCAGAATCTGTGCCTTATGTGTATAGATATGGCAGGGTATGCAACTACAAGATCGATTCTCTGAATCAGTTAAAATTGCAGAAACCCAATCATCCATCTTAAACTGGGTAAGTAAACCCATAATCCGATTAGCCAAATGCTAACCCGATTCGGCGTGTACCATATTTCCGTAATCTTGAGAAGTATCAGAAATATATCCCTCTAGTCTAAGCCTAATCTGGATGCCTCAGCTATGAGTAGCTACAGGCCCATATCTAATTTAGCATTTCTGGCAAAGATCATTGAAAGGGTAGTTTATCAACAAATTTACAGCTTTATGATCCAAAACAATATTTTTAATGTTTTCCAGTCGGGATTTTGGCCACATCACAGCACTGAGACTGCACTTACTAAGGTCCTAAACGACATACACCTAAACAGTGATGCATCAAAAGCTTCAGTTTTGGTACTTCTAGATCTCAGTGCTGCTTTTCATACAGTGGACCATAACATAATGCTTGACAGACTGGAGAAGTGGGTAGGACTCTCTGGTTCTTTGCTGGACTGGTTCAAATCCTACTTGAAAGATCGGGATTATTTTGTTTCCCTTGGGAATTATGAATCAGAACATACAAAACTCACATGCGGGGTTCCCCAGGGCTCCATTCTTGGACCCATTTTGTTCAATATTTACATGCTCCCCCTAGCTCAGATTATAGAGTATTTTAACATATTCTACCATACTTATGCCGATGACACACAACTTTATATCGCAGTGTCACCACATGACCATAGTCCCCTACACTCACTGAGTCAGTGTGTCAAACAAATCAATGAGTGGATGAACCAGAACTTCCTCCAGCTCAATGCAAATAAGACAGAAATTATTGTCTTTGGTCCCAAAAGTACAAGGCTAGAGATAAGTGCTCAACTTGACTCAATCGCACTGAAAACCACAGACAAAGCCAGAAACCTTGGTGTAGTTATGGACTCGGATTTGAATTTTAACAGCCATATAAAGACCATTACCAAATCTGCCTACTACCATCTAAAAAACATTGCAAGAATCAAGGGATTTCTGTCCAAAGAAGACACTGAAAAACTTGTTCATGCATATATCTTCAGTAGGTTAGATTATTGTAATGGCATCTTTACAGGTCTCAGTAAAAAATCAATTAAACAATGCAGCTTATCCAGAATTCCGCTGCCAGAGTCTTGACCAATGCCAAGAAAATGGACCACATTACACCTGTCCTTAAATCTTTGCACTGGCTACCTGTGTGTAAAAGGATAGATTTTAAAATTCTGTTACTGGCCTACAAGGCACTGAATAGTCTGGGTCCAAAATACATCTCTGACCTTCTTGTTGTATATGAGGCACCTAGACTCATCAGGTCTTCAGGGACAGGTTTACTCTGTGTTCCCAGGGTCAGAACTAAAAAGGCTGAAGCAGCGTTCAGTTTTTATGCTCTACACCTGTGGAACAAGCTCCCTGAACACCTGAGATGTGCACAGACTGTAAGCTCATTTAAATCAGGCCTAAAAACACTGTTGTTTACTGTGGCCTTTCCATAACCCAACGTACAGGTAATCTTAACCTTCTAATCTTAACCCTTTTATGTGCTTTTAAAATCGTTTTATAGTTTTAGTGACTTTGTTTTACTATTCATGCATTTGTCTTATTGCTTGTTATGTAATTTTTGATTATTGACTATTTTGTTGTCCTGTGTTGTATCGTGGTTCTGCAATGTTTTTAAACTATGTTATTCTTTTGTTTCTTTTGTAAAGCACTATGAATTGCAGCTTCTACGAATGGTGCTATATAAATAAAGTTGCCTTGCCTTGCCTAGTCCTTGGCCAGACCACTCATCCTCGGATGAGCTGTTACTGATTGCACTCAGAACCCCTGTTTCTCTATTGATCCTACGGACGGAAATGTTTTGGCTTTTCTAAGATGCATTATCTAGTTATTCATACATTTCGCTGATAATATATAATCAGCTGAAACCACAGTCTCCCTTTGATGTGGGAATACGAGTTCCCTGTCAACTCTTGACTAAGAGTCACCACGAATACTCAGTGTTTTCCCTCAGTGTGGAAATTAGTATAATGCAAGGCTGAATCAGGAATTACCTCGCAGTCGTTTGACTGAAACCACATGTCTAAGTTGCCAAAGTGCACAACACAATCTCTTCGACCCGCCACTCAATCAGGAATACTGGTATTGAGAGCCTATGGATTATTATAAATACATTGTTGATTCACAACATGAACCTGCAGTTCAGATAAAAATATATATTATATACCAGACCAGCTTCCTACAGGTAACTACCTATCCCAGAAAGGATGGTAATGATGATTCCAATGAACCAGTAACTCTACTAACTGAGGAGAAATAAACCATATGTTGAGGAAGACTTCAACTACTTCATTCTACTGAGCATTCTGATAACCTCAATCACAGATAACGCAGTGCTTCCCTGGTCACTATAACCCCTAAGGCCAGCCAGGTCCATGATGGTCTACCCTGACCAGGATAACCAAATTGTTCCTACTTGGAACTTACAGAGGTTACAATGCAAGGCAACCTGCTAATGTCTCTACATCAACCAGATCTATCCCAGGGACATTGAAAAACCACTAGGCAGCCCATGCTACCAGTAAAACCAAACCGGGGCCGATAGACTGCTCCATTTCGGAGTTTATGGAGGTTAATAATGAGACATTACTTACCAGCGTCTCTAACCCCGGGTTGATTGGCTCGTTGGAGCTTCAGCGAGGTTCCATTTGCAGACCCTATCTGTCATGCTTCTCATATCTGTTAGATAACTGATGACGCTGGCCAACTCCTCATGTTGTGGCTTGTCCGTCCCCAAGGGAACAGCAAATTTAAAGGCAAGAGCAGCTCTTCCTTATGCGATTCTTGCACATCATGCATTAAAACATGGGATGAATAGAAACGCAGTCAAATAATTTAATATCATACTTGGACAATATCATTCTAAATATAGAAATTCCATCGTCAGATGTAATTAGAAGCGCGTGGGAACAGGGATTAAGCTTAAAAATTCCCAAAGACAAATGGGAAAATATATATTTTACATGTACATAATTGTTCAATTAACGTAAGACATATTCTAATCCAATTTAAAATACTACATAGACTATATTACTCAAAAACTAAACTGAACAAAATGTTCCCAAATGTATCTCCCATCTCCGACAAATGTTTATCTCAAGAAGCAACTATAACACACTCATTCGCCTCTTGCATAAAACTTCACACATTTTGGAAAGAAATCTTTGAAATCTTCTCAAAACTATTAAAAACAAAACCGGACCCCAATACAGAATTGATTATTTTTGGAACAACAGGTGCCTGCTCTGAACTATCAATATTTCAAAGACGTTTCCTTAATTATGGCCTGATAATGGCAAAAAAACGTATACTTAAATTTTGGAAAAATGCATCCACCCCAACGCTTAAAATGTAGATCACATGCATGTCTGAGATGCTACATCTTGAAGATATGAGACTCATCTTAACAGGAAAATCAGAGCAATTTTTAGAGATATGGTCTCCTTTCATTGATTCACTACAAGTATAGTATGGTGCAACACAACTTTGGAATTAAACCGACTCACAAACAGGGTGATGGGGGTGGTGAGAAATGCAGCAGGTATATCAACACGTAATGGTCCCTTTTTTATTTTTCTTCATTATTTTTGTTTTTTGTCTTCTTATTCTTCTATACGCTTTCACTCATTCACTCCTGGACTGCACTATCTGGTAGTCTAGGGATTTACACACCACTATCTCTTTCACTTTCTCTTTTTCTCGCTCTTTCTCTCTTGTTCTACTTCTTTCTTGTTAAATTTAAAATATAAGACGTACATTAAATGTATTTTGTCATATGCCGCGGTTTATACTACTGTACATTGCTTCAAATAAAAATACAAATTAAAAAAATCAAATTAAAAAAAAAAAAAAAATGGGATTCAGGCACACAGTCATGTTTGGGGTCATGTTCGGAGTCAGATCCATACTGATCTCTGACACTCTCTAGAGTGGGAGAAATATTGCACCCCGAACCAGACGTTGCCACATGCGTTTGCCTCGGACTGTCTGTGCATGCTTCCATAACCCAGAGCATATTTTGTAACACCATCTCCGCTAGTCTTTCGGGTGGGAGGAATATTCCAACCCTGAAACCAGGGTAGCTACAGACTTGACTTGAACTGCCTGTGCATGCTTTCGTAATACAGAGCATTTCATCCATCCATTATACTTTGGCACGATCTCCACCACTCCTTTCATCCGAGTGGGTGGAATATTGCAACCCTGAGCCAGGAGCTGCTGCCTGACATGCCTTTGTAACATGGAGCATTTCTTGTGCCACCATCTGATTAATCAGATGTTCTAATTGAGACAACGCCCAATCACATCTGCCATTGTGTCAAATCATCCAACAAGACTTGTCCCACAGACTTGGCTTTGACTTTGCCCCAACTCGAGGTTGTCAGGCTGCTCCCTTCAGCAGCCGAACCGGGACTAGTTGTGCAGATCGGTGCTCTATTGGTATCATCATTATACTTATCAGACAGGTTGCACCTGCTAGTGACTCCGAGTCCTTTCTCCCTTTGGAGTCCCAATGGAATATTACAGGGAAGGACTGGAGCGCCTCTGGCCCCCATATGACTCGGATGAGCCGGCGTTATAATCGGAGTCACCTCTTCCCGATAGTCCGCTAGACAGAGTGGGAGAAATACTGCAACCCTGCCAGCTGTTGTCATAGGCAGTTACATTCATATGATTAAAAGAAGCATATCCCCATTAAATCAGAGATTCGACTGCTTCATCGGTATGCACATAGTTGGAGTCTCTTATAAAAGAATCTCCAACAGTCCCCTCTAATGAGCGGAAATTACCATGACACCACCAGGTGTAGCTCCCACAGGTGTCTGATAGGCACAGCTCAAAAAAGGCTTCCTAAGCCAGCAATGGCAAGTCCAAATTCACTACACCATTGGTGTATGTGACAATAAATGTCCTTTGTAATTATCATTTTTAATATAAACTTTATTTGCATGATATGATATATCGTTATATTGCCAAAGAATTAAACATGACCTTTGAATGCTATCGACTACGATAGTCACAAACGTGACCGAGTGGCAACCGCTATTAATGGCAACTCTATTATAGCCGCCCAAAAATAAAGCATACACTATATGCTGCTGCAGCATAACTGAGCCCCTAGTTAGCAGCAATTATGTTTAAAATTGCTCGGTGCTACGACAGCTGAGCTTACCTGAGCGGCAATCCTAGCTCCTTACGGAGCCCCATGGCTGCCTGCAAATCTGGCAGTCTGCTCTCGTTCGGGGCTCTGATGCCGGCAGCCGTCATCCCAGCTCCTATGGTGCCCCACAGCGGTCTGCAATTTTGGCCGCCTGCTCCCGTGTGGAGCTCGAATGACGGCCGCCGCAATCCCAGCTCCTATGGAGCCCCACGGTGGTCTCCAATTTTGGCCGCCTGCTTGCATGCGTTAGACATATGGACATATGGCGGGCTCTTCACGTAGTCACTCACGTCACTTCGAAATAAAATCATCCAGTGAACCAAATGCTGAACCATTAGTATTCTGGAGTAGTCAACTAGCAGATTATCTGAATTTTACTGCAAGTACTTCCTTGCATAAATAGACCGAGATTGTTTAGAGTATTCCAACTTTTGCCTGTTTAATTTCCTACGAAATTAGAACGTTTCAGTGTGGCCGTCAGGTTTAGCATAAGTGCTATTTCATTCAATTCTAAGAATTTGATGTAAGAATCTTAAATGGATATAAATTATCAAATAAGGTAATACATTTTGTATACCTGTATACGAAAAATTATTAATTCTGAAAACCTAGATACATTACTTGAAGGGCCGAGATGGCCTGTTTCCGTGCTGTAATTGTTATATGGTTATATGGTTATATTAGATGTTATAAATAGCAAATTATAACTTTAATTGTTGAATATACTCAACAATTAGACACCTGTGGAGAAAGAAACAGCTTACTCTTTTAGACAATAGACAATAGGTGCAGGAGTAGGCCATTCGGCCCTTTGAGCCAGCACCGCCATTCAATGTGATCATGGCTGATCATCCCCAATCAGTACCCCATTCCTGCCTTCTCCCCATATCCCCTGACTCCGCTATTTTTAAGAGCCCTATCGAGCTCTCTCTTGAAAGCATCTAGAGAACCCGCCTCCACCGCCCTCTGAGGCAGAGAATTCCACAGACTCACCACTCTATGTGAGAAAAAGTGTTTCCTCGTCTCCGTTCTAAATGGCTTACTCCTTATTCTTAAACGGTGGCCCCTGGTTCTGGACTCCCCCAACACCGGGAACATGTTTCCTGCCTCTAGCATGTCCAAACCCTTAACAATCTTATATGTTTCAATGAGACCCCCTCTCATCCTTCTAAAGTCCAGAGTGTACAAGCCCAGCTGCTCCATTCTCTCAGCATATTACAGTCCCGCCATCCCGGGAATTAACCTTATAAACCTACACTGCACTCCCTCAATAGCAAGAATGTCCTTCCTCAAATTAGGGGACCAAAACTGCACACAATACTCCAGGTGTGGTCTCACTAGGGCTCTGTACAACTGCAGAAGGACCTCTTTGCTCCTATATTCGATTCCTCTTGTTATAAAGGCCAACATGCCATTCGCTTTCTTCACTGCCTGTTGTACCTGCATGCTTACTTTCATAGACTGATATACAAGGACCCCCAGATCCCGTTGTACTTCCCCTTTTCCCAACTTGACGGCATTTAGATAGTAATCTGCCTTCCTGTTTTTGCTACCAAAGTGGATAGCCTCACATTTATCCGCATTAAACTTCATCTGCCATGCATTTGCCAACTCCCCCAACCTGTCCAAGTCACCCTGCATCCTCACAGCATCCTCACAGTTCACACTGCCACCCAGCTTTGTGTCATCTGCAAATTTGCTAATGTTACTTTGAATCCCTTCATCCAAATCATTGATGTATATTTTACATAGCTGCAGTCACAGATTGTCCAATTGATCACTATTGGAAAAAGATTTAAGGTATAGCAGGTTTAAAATGAATACACAGCAACATGGGGAGGGAAGGCATGAACAAAGGGGTAAATAAAATTCAAAGCATGGAAAGTTAACAGGACAAAAGGAATGACAAAGCACAAGTGACAGTGTCAAATACAGAATCATTCCAGCACTTTGTGTGTTTTAAAGAAACAAAAATGTTCTAAAAGAGATGTAAACAGCAAACAAACAACCAATACTAATGTAGAGGATAGTGTATAGCAGTTAAACTGCTGAATTAGTGAAACAAGCTTGCACAGATGATTTGGAGATGAAAGGTGAAATTCTACAGCTGGTGCAGTAGGATTAAATTTCTGTTAGTGAAAGAAACAGTTCCCTTTGAAAAAAATGCCAACCTGCAATAATGCCCCCAACATAAACCACTCAGCTGTATCAAAAGTCTATGTCTGAACAAAATATGAACGAAAGGCACTCCCTGGTCTATTGACCTTGCAAAGTCCTCACAAGCATCTGGGAACTGGTGGCTAAATTGGGTGTCTCACAGGCTAGTCCAGCAAGTCAGATTCAAAGCCATTGTCTCAAATCACATTGATATAATGGTGTTGTCCCCTCCCATGCACAGGAAGGATCTACTAGAGGTACCATATAATCAGGATGTAGTGACTCTATGAACTCATGGCATAATCCAACATGGACATAGAAGCCACTTCTTGATTCAATGGTTCTTTATTATCATGTGTACCAAAGTACAGTCGCATTCCTTATTTGCATACAGAGCAGTAAGGTTATTGTCATGCATAAGTACAATCCCCAATTAAGTACAAAGTGCATAGAAACAACTCAGAAGGGTCTCGACACAAAACATCACCCATTCCTTCTCTCCAGAGATGCTGCCTGTCCCGCTGAGTTACTCCAGCTTTTTGTGGCTTTCCACTGAGTTCATATGCAAGTGGCCAGGTTTTGGCGGCATTTTCAGTCCCAGCCGTAGCCGGCCATAAAGGCCCATTGTAGCCGTCACCCCCATCCGGATCGCCAGCGAACTGTCGTTCCTTTCCCGGCCTCCTTCAGCCTTTGTGCACCAGAAGTGCTTCCCGCAGCCGGCCTTGAGGGCACAGAAGGTACGAGTCCCGGCTTTTCCTACCGGCCCTTTGTCCAGCGTCCCCTACTGTCACCGACTCCCTCCACTTCTCCAGTTCCCGGTCTTAGGGGGCGAGGAGGAGACGAGCTTCGGACTCCAAGCGTGTTGCGGTTCCACGGCAAAACCCCCGCTGCAAGGGCCAGACGTTTAGGGGTAACATGAGGGGAAACTTCGTTACTCAGAGAGTGGTGGCTCAATTTTAACATTTAAAAGTAAAGTGGATAGGTATATGGACGGGAAGGGGATGGAGGGGTATGGTCTGAGTGCAGGTAGATGGGACTAGGGGAAAATAAATGGTCGGCACGGACTGGAAGGGCCGAGAAGGCCTGTTTCCCTGCTGTAATTGTTATATGGTTATATGGTTATAGGGTATGGTCACGGCCCATTGCGAGTTCTTGTTATCCTTCAATTTATCCTTTACTTATCCTTCCACAGCTACTGTGTAATCACCAATCATCACTTCTTCATGGTGAGATGTACTTGCATTAAGTGAGTGATTTCAGTAACCTGCTGAAGATACATTTATCCATGACAGCAATGTTAAAAGCGACCAGACAATCCTACTAGAGAAAAAACAATGAGAGTGATTACAATCCTTAACATCTAGGACCACTGGTTAAAAGTAAAAGATGAATGGGCAGGTGTTGCTCTTGTACAAGATCAGCAATTGGGACGGGGAGGCCATGTCAGGATACAAGAGTCAAAGTAATGGATCATGTAGTGCGCTTAACATGGAGCATGCATATCCTGGATGATGATCTGTTAAGCATGGTTGATGAGAGTAAAGGTGTGGAATTACATTGCATCCTTGGAAGGTTTGGGAACAGAAACAGAAATGTGTGAAATTGAACCGACGTGATGTTGAAGTCATTGTTGAGGAAATAGAGACGGAAGAAAAACACATTCTTCTATACGTCCATACACATCGGGTAGCATGGTGGCACAGCGGTGGAGTTGTTGCCTTACAGCACCAGAGACCCGGGTTCGATCCTGAGGATGCTTCCTGTACGAAGTTAGCACGTTCCCTCTGTGATCGCTTGGGTTTTCTCTAGATGCTGGTCGGTGTGGAATGACGTGGGCTGACGGTCCTGTTTCCGTGTTATATCTCTAAACTAAAATAAGTAAATAAGTAAGTAAGTAAGTTTATTGGCCAAGTATTCACATACAAGGAATTTGCCTTGGTGCTCCGCCCACAAGTAACATGACATACAGTGACAGTTACGAATGACTCAGAAAACACTAAACATTAATAATAATAAAGCATTTATGATAAAACACCATTGATCAAGCATGTGAACCAACAAAATACTAGATCAAAGTGAGGCTACAGAATTTTGGCTGTTGAGTAGAGCAACTACTTGTGGATAAAAACTGTTTTTATGTCTGGCTGTGGCAGCTTTGAAAATCCGGAGTCGCCTTCCAGAGGGAAGTGATTCAAAGAGTTTGTGGCCCGGGTGAGAGGGATCAGAGATGATCTTGCCCGCTCGCTTCCTGGCCCTTGCAGTGTACAGTTCATCAATGGAGGGAAGGTTGCAGCCAATAACAGTTGGTAGTGAAATGGAACAGATTCTTTATTGAACGTGAACAATGAAATAAAATAAACAAAAATCAGTGGGATCATTTCTTGTGCAAAGGACACAAACAAGTTAGATGAATTTAATAATTATGACTCCAAAACGCAGATACAATGTGACAAATTGCGTACTCGAATTTAGTCTTCATAATAATATAGGAGTTATTGTTAAAACATGTTAATGTTGAATCCCTCATTAAGATTTAAATTGATCATGCATTTTTTTACAATATCCTGCTGAATATTGAATTATTTTTTCACTCAATTATATCCACAATGAATCACAGGTAATATATCAGTCGTGATAAACACAAAATGCTGGAGTAACTCAGCAGGGCAGGCAGCATCTCTAGAGAGAAGGAATGAGTGACGTTTCGGGTCGAGACCCTTCTTCAGACCTGAAACGTCACCCATTTCCTCTCCAGAGATGCTGCCTGAAATACCCCAGCATTTTGTGTCTTTCTTTGGTTTAAACCAGCATCTGCAGTTCCATCCTACACATATCAGGCATGATCACAGTTTCTAACTTTCCATCAAAAAAAGTTGATCTGTTCATGAAAAGATATTATTGAAGGTAGAAATCCGTTGTAAGACGTAAATACCTCCAAGATTAATGTTAAACTTTGATAGTGCAATTGGTACAGGGTATCATATTTTAAGGTAATTAATATGCAAGGGTTATTCAACAATGTGACGAATGGGCAGAGACAGCTTAACAATAATTTTCTTTCCACCCACGTAAGAAGGGGGAGTGAAAATACCAGTTCTGATTGATGGAATCACATTAATGATTGTGTTAGACAATAGCTTTGGAGGTAATATCAAACTATGTATAACTACTTCAAATTTCTATCAAGAGCTGTCTATCCCAAGTAAGTGCTCATATTGTACAACACAAAGATCCGTAACAATACATGATTTCCATTCTGATGGCCAGTTAACAATATCTCACAGGTAAAAACATGATTTCCACAACAGGTGTAACATACAAATTAAACTTCTTATAGCCGCAAATGGAGGACATTGATTTTATACAGGTAAACCAATATTCAGATTCAGATTAGTTTATTGTCATATGCATCAGGGTGCAATGAAATTCCTTGCGCACATGAATCTTATAGAGTTAACTGTGTACTTACAGAAATGAAAATACAACAATATAGACAATCTGTGCACGCCGACAATACGGCGTGCACAGTCTAAAGTTGTAGAACAACTTGTTCTATTTGATCTTATTTGTGCCCGTCGGGTTGACTGCATTCGTTGAAACAGGATGGACCACGTGAAGGTTGCAATCTTCCACCCCAATAAAGACAATGAATGCAAAACAGCAGAATGCAATGAGATTGTAGCGCAATCCAATGTAATGCAACAAAAAAAAGTACAATAACAAACAATCAAATAAGGTAGAGTTATGAATAAGAGCACATGAGAAGGGGTGTGAAAAGGGCGGTAGCTTCAGGATCTGATAGCAATGGATTATGCCTGGACCGCCCATCTTTGAAGCTTCTGTATCTTCTCCCAGAAGGTCCGAGAGAAGACGGAATGGTCAGGGCGGCAGGTATCCATGATGATACTTACAGCTTTCCTGATTCAATGCACTGTGAAGATGGACTGGATGGCAGGACATGATGTCCACTCTTTGCAGCTTCAGGCAGTCAAGAGCAGAGCAGTTGCCAACCCAGGCTGAGATGCATCCCATCAGAACACTTAATACAATGCATCTATAGAATTTCGAGAGAATCCTCTGGGACGTTCATCTGGTAGAGATGGATCATTTCCAAAGATGACCCCTCCCCCTGATTGTGGCTTGTAACCCACGATGGTATTCAAGCCCTGCCACTGGTGCTTGGCACCCGCTTCATAGATGTTGCCTCCAGCTTCTAGCTTTGCAAAGATCACGGGCTTTCTTGTACAGTGCGTGATCATCCTTCTTGAATGCCTTGGATCTGGACATCAGCAGAGAGTGAATCTCCCTGTTCATCCAAGGTTTCCGGTTAGGATAAATCCTAATTGACTTTGTCAGAACGCAGTCGTCAACACATTTCTTGCTGCAACTGGTGATGTTCGAGGTATTAGTGTTGAACGTGTTCTAGTCCACCAACTGCAGTCCTGAAGTACAGCCCCAGTCTCCTCATACCACTGCTGCATTACTTTTTTCATTGGTGCATCACGAACAATCTCTGTCTGTAAGCACCGACAAATACTCAGACTGACCGAAGTGAGGGCTAGAAATGGAGATGTATGCATACTTGATGGTGCTAGAGCAGTGGTCAAGACTGTTGACACTACACATGGGGCAGGAGACATGTTGATGGCATTTGGGGAGTACATTCCTTAACTTGGCTTGACTCAAGTCAGTGGCGATGATGAAAAGAGCATCAGAGAGTTAATGACTGAGTATAATTGGTCCAACATCAGCTTGGTTTTGACTCAGGGCGATTCTCCAGAGGATTCTGCATGGATTCTGTCACACAATAAATGGAAGTATTCTCAGGTTGTGTTGTAGTGTGAAGTGAGTCAGGGTGAACCATGTTTCAGTGGAACAAAGAACACAGCTCCCTTTAAAACAGCAGCCAGGCTCTAGTCTGAAGAAGGGTCTCGACCCGAAACGTTGCCTATCTCCTTTGCTCCTTAGATGCTGCTGCACCCGCTGAGTTTCTCCAGCTTTTTGTGTAACCCACTAATCTCTTCAAGCTTGTTCTCGGGTCATAGAGTCATGGAGTCATCGTCATACAGCGTGAAACAGGCCCTTCGGCCCAATATGTCCCATCTACACAACCTGCCTGCATTTGGCCCAAATCCCTCTTAACCAATCCTATCCACGTACCTGAATAAATGTTTCTTGAATGTTGAGATAGTAAAATTGCAATAGGTGACTTAATGTTAGCTAGAGGAATGCTGGGGAGCGAAGGCAGGGCCAGAATCCACAATGTTGCAGCCACATCTGAAACACCCCCCCCAAACTCCCCCACCCTCCCCCCCAAAACCCCACCACTAACCCCCCCACCACCTACCTCTCCCCCCCCCACCCACCGCACACTTCCCTCCCCCCCACCGCACGCTTCCCTCACCCCACCCTTCCCTCCCCCCCACCCCACCCCCTCTTCTCCCCCGTATACTGACTGTCACATTTCCAGTCCTTATTTGGGCAAAATCCTCTGTGCCACAGCTGCACCCTTCTGCCACTAGATGGAGCATTTTTAGCTCCAGAATCAAGATTCGCCACTTGTGGCATCTCCAGGAGATTCTGAGGGAGGTTTTGAGTCTAACCCCTGTGGTACAACAAAGGGTGATCTGGGTAGAAATAAGCCATTCAGCTCGGGTCAATATACACCAAATGAAAGAGAGTTGAAAGTTTAATTCAAAGTGAATGTTTGTACAAGAAGAATAACTGCTTCATAACTGTGGGTAAATAAGAGTCTTGGAACCTTGAATGATAACACAGCAATAAATAGGCTTCAGACACAAGAGTTGCTATCTATTGTAATACATGGCATATGCTATTTCACTAAATCCTTTCGCTATCTATCATTCGTATAAATGTCCATTTTATTTTCATGTGTATCACGTATTAACATATGTTGCAGTGTTATTCATAAAAAAAACATTCTGCAACTTTTCTGCCAAACTTTTTCTTTAATCACATGTCATTTCTTGGCCATCAAACGAAGCTGTCTAGCATTCTAGTCTCCCTGGCTCTTCTCTTGGCATCCTGATTGTTTTGCATTTCCTTATCTGTCGTATTAATTTTAATGGATCAACCAATCCTTTAGTCTAATATAATGAAACTGCACTATTCAATGATTTCAATTTGTTTCCTTTACCAAAGTGAAACAAGGATTGATGTTGGGTATGATAAAAAATACTTTAATGGTAGGTGTGCATCTAAGAACATTTTACAAAACATATTTTTCCCCAGTATTATTTTTTTGTTTGGTTATCAAGAGAACAAACGCAGATATTTATTTTTTTTGACCGTTGTATTTTAAAATTAATCATTCAATCACATTGTATTTGAGGGTCTGAGCTGTAAACAGAGGTTCGACAGACTGGGACTTTATTCCTTGGGGCACAGGAGGCCAAGGAGTGGTCTTAAAATCATGAAGGGAGTAGATAGGGTTAATGCACAGTCTTTTAACTATATTAGTGGAATCAAGAGCCAGAGAACATGGGATTAAGTTATATTTTAACTTAATCCTATTTAGAAGGATTTAGTAAGAATCTGACGGGCAACTTTTTCACTGAGGGTGGTGGGTATATGGAACGAGGTGACAGAGGAGGTAGTTGAGGCAGGTATATATAACAGCATTTAAAACACCTTTGGACAGGTACATGGATAGGAGAGGTTTAGAGGGATATGGGTCAGACACAAGTGGGTATGACAAGCATAGATGGGGCATATTGGTCAGCAAGGGCAATTTGGGCCGAAGGGGCTGTTTCCATGATATGGTTTTATGATATTGTATTTTCGTTTGGCAGGATTGAACAAGTCCCTCTAATATAGCAGAGAATGAGCTTTCAATGGAAAAGTCAATTAAAATCAGCCTTGTGAAGACCATCATTTTGGACAATTAGTACTTGGTTAACAAACAATTCAGACATAATGTGAACATGTACATGTTTGGACAAACCCAATGAATCTGAATGCAGGAGATTTGAGATTGTGTTTTATAGCAGATTTTTTTTTTAAACAATGTTCATTTAACTGAATAAAATCTATCCACATATACAATGAGTTAAGTATGGAAGATGGCAAAAATGGTAGAAGGTTCCAAGCAAATAGTTGGAACAGAACTGCAAGATCTCATAATTTTGGTAACCGCAGTGGCATCCAAACAAATCCTGATATCATTTCTAGTTTTATTTTGATGACTTAGGCCTAGAACTTTATAATTGGAACAAAACGTGACAAAAGAAAACCAAATCAGATCATTGATTTTCTGTTCTGTCTTGTGAATAAAACCCCCGTCTGAAGAATGGCTGCGATATGAAACATCACCTAGTTTTCTTCTCCAGAGATGCTGACTGACCCATTGAGTTACTCCAGCATTGTATGTCTATCTTCAGTATAAACCAGCATCTGCAGATCCTTCCTACACTTAGGTTAGCTCAATTGGATTTAAAGCACAGAAAAACTGGGGAGTGATCAGGTGTGGGATTTATTGGGTGTGGGATTATAGACATGGATCTTGAATATTTAACAATGGATTCCTAAATATACTTGGAGAAACCAGGTTGATGTCTTACATGGAGTAAAGGGCAACAAGATGCCTAACTATCAACCTGTCAATTCAACACCAAGGAACACACATTTATTTAATTACAAACATGTGGTGGTGTCAGGATGAGATTTTGAGAGATAATTTGACGCATCTATTTTGTCCGTTTGATCTCCAGGAAGAAATTATTTATTAAATTAAAAATGACTTTTGTCCTCAAAGGGGGAATAAGTAATTCTACTGCCACGAATAGTTAGTAACATTTGGTAATGATTAAATACTCAAACCAAGAAGATAACCTGTTTTGTAAATGCTGTGCAGAAAAAATGTACAGCCCTTCTCAATTTAATTTGGCAGATTAGCCTTTAATTCGCAGGTTCTCTAGCTATTCAAGGAGATGGTGGAAATTGATCACCACTGGCGTACATGTGGGTGCAAACAGTCGTGATCAAAACACAACACTGCCGAGGCCAAACTTTGTTTCCATGCAGACAAAAACTGATCGACGGTCAGTAATTTCCAACTGCTAACGATTTAAAACATGCAACATTCAATGTTGTTATTATTTGCTCAGCGATTTAAACAGGGACTTAAGTTGCCCTGAAGTATAATGAGATGTTGATACAAGGGCTGATCTGTTAGCTATTAATGGCCTGTGAAGGGAACCTGAGCCAAACTTGCTGATGATATATCTCAAGTTATTTTGGATAAATGACCAGTTTAAGACTGATACGGGAGAATTCAAAAACTGGAGAAATTGTGTCCACCATGAAGCATTAAACCATTGGACTCACACAGATGACACGTAATATGGAATCCCATAAATTATCCAGGAAATGGTTTGAAATCCCATTTGAAGCCCCACAACATTGCTGCATCAGTATGACATTGCAACTTTCCATTTTGCACCAGATAGCTCAGCTGGTAGAGTTGCTGCCTCACAGTGCCAGAGACACAGGTTCGAGACTTTGTGTGGAGTTTGCATATTCTCCCTGTGACCACATGGGTTTCTTCTGGGTGCTCCGGTTTCTTCCCACATTCCAAAGATGTGTGTGTTTGTAGGTTGATTGGCCTCTGTAAATTGCCTCTAGTTTGTAAGGGAGTGGATGCAAAAGTGGGATACCATGGAACTAATGGGAACTGGTCCTCTATGCTCGGTCGAAAGCCATACCTTCTTAGTTGGGAAAATGAATACCACTGAAGTTAAATGTGAGAATAATTTCATGCACATCCACCAGAACCCGAGTTGAACTTCCAAAAGTCTTTTGGACCATTTTCTCAAATGAGACCTTGACAAAAGCATTGCACTTGCCTCACCAATACGTTACCTTTTCAGAAAATTCAAAGAAAATTATCATTCCATATCTCCCCTAACAAAGTCTTGTTGATCAACTTTGATTATTCACTGCACTCCAAGTGTGGATTAACCCTGTCCCTCAGAGATGTTGAAATAACTTCCCCTCCACTGGCATTTGACCCAGTTCTTTTATAATAGCTCAATTATCAGAAAATTATTATTTTTTGCCAAAATAGCCTGTTTGAAATGGTTGCCTGAAACACCTGAGATTCAGCAAAAGCTAACATTATCGAAGCAGAAAATGCAAAATCACACTGATCTTATAATTGTCACAAGTTGCCCTCCATTTAATGCATTTGTGAAGCTGTTTGTCTGTTTCCGATGGGAGCCTCCATCATCCCTGCCTCAAGGCCTGGGGGAAGATTGAACAAGAAAATTGAGGGAGTTCAATTATGTCCATGTTGCACCTGTTTTCAGAGCACAACAAACAGAAACAATTATTTTAACTCATGCCCCTCAGGTACTTATTAAAATAATGCTAATTAACGTTGACATAAACTCAGGGAAGAATCCTGTGCATTTCTGTGCATTGTTTAGTTTAGTTTAGAGATACAGCGCGGACACAGGCCCTTTGGCCCGCCAAGTCCGCACCGACCAGTCATCCCCGCACATTAACACCATCCTACACACACTAAGGACAATTTACATTTATACCAAGCCAATTAACCTACAAACCTGTATGTCTTTGGAATGGGGGAGGAAACCGAAGATCTCGGAGAAAACCCACACAGGTGATGGGGAAAACGTACAAATTCCGTACAGACAGCACCTGTAGTCGGGATCGAACCCGTGACGTGGGGTTCTAGCGCAGTAAGGCCGCAACTCTACCGCTGCCCTTAATTGATCTACTACACTTGCAGGAAACTGTAAAAAGATTTACTAAGAGTTTGTGAAAGGATTACAATGCTCAACAACGTGCTTCACCCATAACCCAATTGGAAATGGTTAACCATTCCAAAAGCAGAAAGGTCTTTATTATTCAGTATCTGATGCAGCCACAAACTTTTACCATTAACAACATTTAGATACCGATTTTTGTCTACTAATGCTTCATTCTGTCTCTATTTTGTGAAATGCAGCCAGTACCTCCATTAAAAAATCTCCCTTAATGCACCAATATATCTTAACATATACTTCTTCTTTAGTAACAGACCACCAGTGTAAATATACTTTGTTATATAGAATACCAAAATCAGGTAACAAATGAATATTTATTCTCTATCAAATTTCATCATCATAGAATCGTTAACATTTTTAAATTGTGGGTTATTCAAAAGTAATGTGGTGGGTTCATTAATTTAATTTTCAGGCCTTTAATAAACTTGACTATAGGTTTCTACACAAGGTGACGAAAGAGAAAATCTTTAAATATATTTTGGATTCCAACAGTGACAGTAAAAATATCATTTTCACAGAGAAACATCAACTGGGATAAAATCAGCAAAATCTGAACACCAAATCATGTAAAAATGCAAATACTTTTAGAAATATTTTAACATCAATGATTGTTACCAGTAACTTCTAAATTCCTGCAAACTAAAAAAATACATAAGTATGCCTGTTACTTCCTCAAAGAACCACGGATTCGAGAACAGGGCACAAAGATCAGCATGTTCCAGTTTTTGTGCTTCTGATTTTTTAGCCATTTGTTATAATGGTGAGCAAATTAGAAACCGCATGGATCAGACACTTTGACTTTGCTGTTTGATTCTCCTGTCTGCACCTCTCAGTCTGGGAATTTCATGGCTTTATCTCTAAAGAATTAAAAATGAATACCTACTCTATGGATTTTTTTCAATCGGTTATCAAAGCATTAATAAAATTGTGCAGTTTTTAAATGTAAAATGTACTTATTCAGTAATTGGTTGAGATTCAAGTTGCTTTAATCACTCCGTACGGGCGTAGAACCAAGGTATCCATATAATAATGTTACTTTTGGCAGAAAGTGTGTTGGTTTGCTCAAGTCCAGCGGGCATCACCCATAAGATTGTTCATGTTGTACAAAGGTCTTCACAAGGAAATCAGTAATCATACAAAATGGACCATTCCAGGGTGTACCAGGAATCTAACATGCCTGAAAACTTCTGCTCCCCTACTTTTTACTTTGCAAAATTGGCCATTGCATGCGTTTGGATATAAAGAAAGGCTTGAGACACGGTACGCTGCTTTGCGCATTTCCAGATGAATTTTAAATATTTCTACTGCAACCAAGTGAGACTATTAATCAAGTGTTCCAGATTCCACTTTGTGAAAAGTATAATACAGAAGCAACAAATGTATAGTACAAGAGGCTGACTATCATGGTGTTGCTAACATTTCAACATGAGCTAGAAACGCAAATTAAAGGTTCTCTCTATTTACAGCCTTTCTTTAATCAACAACTCATTGAATTCTTATATTTTTAAACGATGTTGCAATTTCCTTTCAAATCCGTTAAAGGATATTACCTAGACTAATAAATGCATTTCAAAATGTCCTTGTAATAATTGTACGTCAATGTCTGTATAGTACGAATATGTCAACAATTTATTTTTTGGCCTCTCTCTGATTCTTGGCAATGGTAAAGTGAATCCTTAGTATATCTTTTCCATTCTCCTATTGTTGTCTTTGACTTTAGGCTCAAAATTGCAGGGAATAGTCCAACTCTGTCCTAAACACATTGTTGCACACATTTCACCGTCATAATTAAATGATCACAAAAGAAAACTTACATTTTACACGGATTTTACATCTATTTCATCTATTTCACCCATCATTGAGAATCTTATCATTTACTTTTAACAACCATTTTTCTCAATGTTCTATCTTATATTCTCCTGTAACAATTATCAGATTACTTCACTAACCTACAATCTTATTGATTTTGCAGTTTGTAGCAAGCCTCTTACCAAATGCTTTCTGAAAATCTGTACTGCCAACTAGTCTCAAAAGGACACTGTGCTTAAGCGACTCAACAGGTCAGGCAGCATCTCTGGAGAACAAGGATAGGTGACATTTCAGGACAGGACCCTTCTTCAGCAGATCATGCAGCAGTTCTGGTGAACATGGATAGGTATCATTCCCTACCCTAAACATCACCTATCAATGCTCTCCAGAGATACTGCCTGACTTGCCAAGTTACTCCACAACTTTGTGTCCTATTGTTTAAACCAGTATATATATGCAATTCCGTCTTTCTACTTTCTATAGCCTCAACATGCATTGAAAAATGTTTAGGAAGGAACTACAGATGCTAGTTTACACCAAAGATAGATACAAAAGGCTGGAGAAACTCAGCAGGTCAGGCAGCAGCATCTCTGGAGAAAAGGAATAGGTGACGTTTTGGGTCAAGACCTTTCTTCGGACTGAGTCTGAGACTGAGTCTGAAGAAGGGTCTTGCCCTGAAACATCACCTATTTCTTTTCTCCAGAAATGCTGCCTGACCCGCTGACTTAATCCAGCATTTTGTGTCCATCTGCACTGAAAAATACCAGATAATCTAAGAAACTGTTTTTAATTTGAAGTAGTGTTTAAGATGATTAAGATAAGCTACTAATTCAATTCAATTCAATTCAATTCAAGTTTAATGTCATTGCACAAATACAAGTATAGGTACAACGAAATGCAGTTTAGCGTCGTTCTTAGTGATAGCGATATAGAAAAATAAATACAGAGTGCAGTGGTAGCAGTATGGAAAATAAATAAATACAGGGTACAGACAAATCTATCAGCTGGGCTCCGAGTTCAGCAGTCGGATGGTGTAGTTGAAGAAGCTGTTCTTCATCCTACTGGTGCGGGACTTGAGGCTCCTGTACCGCCTCCCTGATGGGAGGAGGGCAAACAGTCCATGATTAGGGTGTGAGGGGTCCTTGATGATCTTCCCGGCCCGCTTCAGGCACCGTTTTCGGTGGAGGGCATCCAAGGCAGGGAGCGGGGCACCGATGATGTACTGGGCGGTTTTCACCACCCGTTGTAGTGCCTTCCTGTCTGCCACGGTGCAACTGCTGTACCATACCGTAAAGCAGGTGGTCAGGATGCTTTCGATGGTGCAGCGGTAGAAGTTCGTCAGGATCTGGGGGGACAGGTGGGCTTTTTTGAGCCTCCTCAGAAAGTAAAGGCGCTGCTGTGCCTTTTTGATTAGCTTTGAGATGTTGAGGGACCAGGACAGATCCTCCGAGATGTGTACCCCAAGGAATTTGTAGTTGGAGACCCGCTCCACCTCAGTCCCGTTTATATGGATGGGGGTGTGTCTGCCACCTCTGTTCTTCCGAAAGTCAACAATTATTTCCTTCGTCTTCTGGGAGTTGAGGACGAGGTTATTGTTGGCACACCAGGTAGTCAGGTGCTGGACCTCCTCCCTGTAGGCTGATTCATCATTATCACTGATCAGTCCTACCACCGTGGTGTCATCGGCAAATTTTATGATGGCGTTGGAGCCATACTTGGGGATGCAGTCATGCATGAAGAGGGAGTAGAGGAGAGGGCTGAGCACACAGCCCTGTGGCACGCCGGTGTTCAGTGTTATAGTGGAGGAGGTGAGGTTGTTGACCCTAACAGACTGTGGTCTGTTAGTGAGGAAATCCAGTGTCCAATTGCAGAGGGAGGTGGAGATGCCAAGACCGCTGAGTTTGGTGATCAAGCTAGCGGGGATGACAGTGTTAAAGGCAGAGCTGAAGTCAATAAACAGCAGCCTGACGTAGGTGTTGTTGCTGTCCAGGTGGGTCAGGGCAGAGTGTAGTAATTACACTCTACACAAGAAATTGTAGTTAAAATTGTAGTTGCAGCCAAATCACAGTAACAGTGAATGATTGCTGCAGAAAATGTTCATTGCAAATGGATTTGTGCTGTTGTTAGAAGAGTAAGGATCTTGATACAGGCATATTAAATGTTTGTGTGATAATACGGTGAACATTGTTCCTGCTTATATACTATCTCTTTCTTCGGCCAGGTTGAGAAGCAAATCATGAATTTCTGCAAATCTGAGAGTCATAAACACAGCTACTTCTGTACAGTAATGCCTTTTTATAAACTTAATTAGTGACCAAAGTCATCAATCTTTTTATAAAAAGACTGCCATTTGTGTGAAATTCAAGTTGGAACTCATTTCCTGATAAAAATGTGCCAAAAATGCCTCAGCATACCAAGTTATAGAGAACTGTTGTAAATGGGATAGTCAACAAGTTCTGAAGTATTAAATGTGTTTTAATTCACATTACTTAAGAATGCACTACTTGGTCTGTTTCTTTCATATATTTTTTAATTCTGCGACTTGTATAACGCGTTAATTAATGAAAAGTCCTGAACGTTACAAACTTCAATAGCGATCTTCACAAACAAATACTTAAACATCTATGATATTATTGCCTTTAGCATAACTATGAATACTCTCTCTTGGTTCCCCTTAAACAAAAGTACTCTTATAAAGCACCAACTGCCAACTCACCACAGCAATCGAAATCACTACAAAGTTACACATCAAATAATGTGAAAATGGTAGTAACTATATTATAGTGCGTACTGAATCACAACATCTTGCTAGCTTCACAATTTATTGTTAAAGTATCTCTACTTTAAAATCCAGAGATAAGACAGAACAACTTCATAATGTCACTTTCTAATACATAGATATTTACTGAAATTTCATCCAATTTTTAAATAAAGTAATAGGACAGCATAATGGCGCTGTGATAGAATTGTTGCCTTATAGTACCAAAGACCTGATTTCAATCCTAACTACAGGTGCTGACTGTACAGAATGTGTATGTTCTCCCTGTGACCAATTAGGTTTTCTCCAGGTGCTCTGGTTTCCGCCCACGTCCAAAAGATATGCGGGTTTGTAGGTTAATTGGCTTCTGTAAATTACCCCTAGTGTGTAGGATGTGAAACAGTGATAACTTAGAACATGTGTACAGGTGATTGTTGGTCAGCACGGACTCGGTGGACCAATAGGCCTGTTTTCACGATATGTCTCCAAACTAATCTAAAGTAAACTAAACTAAATGAAGCAAAGCGAAACTAACCTAAACTAAACTAATATTAAAAAAATACCGATACCTGGTCAAATATAAATAGAACTGGGCCAGGTTTAACCATGGCAAGATAGATAATGATATTTGCCCTTTTTGGTCTTGCCATTAAATGATTAAGTTATTCCACACTTTGCTCGCCGTAGAGAGTTGGAGCCGATAATGGCACTGCAAGGAAAATGACATCTGGCACTGAGTGAATTAGCCAAGCAACAGTAAAGCTCACCAACCGAATCGACGGAAGGATCATGAAAGAAACAGAAAACATGTCAAAAATGGTACACGTAGGGCTGTACGGCCATTCCTCCTCTCCCAAGAGATGCTGCCTGATCCACTGAGTTACCCCAGCATTTTGTGTCTATCTTTGGGCTGTGCAGCATTCACTGGATGCTAAAACTCAGTCAGCAAGAGTTGCTCAACTTTCACTGCTTCCAACCAATGATTTGATAGAAATCTGTTTTGGTGATGCAATTTCTAAACTAAATAACAGTCAATGCTCGCAAATTAATAACTGTAAAGCAAAAATCAGCATTTTGCTGGTATATAATTACTGGGCCCAATCCAGATAGACCAGCTGGCAGCTTACTAATTATAATCTATTTTTTGGTCCTTATTTCTTTTCCTTCCTGGTCCTAATCAGAGTATTTTTCACATAGATCCACTGGATGTGTCAGTACTGCTTCAAGCCTGATATTTATGTTTGGTTTTTGATCAAAGGTTTGCTTACCTGATGCACATTTATTTTCTTATTACCAATTTCCTGCTTGTCTTTTTCTCCCCCCTCTCATGGTTCAGGGCTTGAAATTCCACTGTAGTTTACAGGATGCTGGGAAAATATGTATGTGTCCTTGATAAATTAAATACGTCACAATTCAAATGACAACGACAAGACTGATGCAGCTTCAGCTTCTTGACCCTGCTAAACAATTATCTCAAGTTCTTGGTACGGGTTATGCTTAGTTTAATATTTATGGGCAATGTGCAGCCGAAAGACTTTGTTGTATGATGCAATAGAACAAAGAAAAAGAGAAAACTAGCAGAAATAGGACATCTGTCCCTTTCACCCCATTCTCCCATTCATTATACTCATAGCTGATCATCTCTCTCCATATAATATTCCCACTCTCACTGCGTTCCACTTGATGTCTGCAAATGTATCTATCTTGTTCTTAAATCTGTTCAATCACTGGGCCTCTGCAGCCCTCTGTGGCAACAAATATCACAGGTTCACCTACACTGTGGGAAATGTCCACTCAGTGCACTCCTACAGTTCTTACTCTGTATCTTTGAGAGTGTGATGTTTCATCCTAGACCCACAGCTCCACCCCCTCCCTCCCAGCTGGGGCAGGCATATCTTTGCACAACACCTAGCTCACATTTAATGTTACATTTCATTTTAGTTTAGTTTAGAGATACAGCACGGTAACAGGTCCTTCGGTCTTTGCCGACTAACCATCCCCGTACACTAGCACGATCGTACACATTAGGGACAATTTACAATCTTTATCGAAACCAATAAACCTACAAACCTGTACATCTTTGTAGTGTGGGAAACTGAAGCACCCAGAGAAAACCCACACGGTCATGGGGAGAACGTACAAACTCCGTTTAGACAGTACCCATAGTCAGGATCGAACCCGGATCTCTCGCACTGTAACGCAGCAAATCCACTGTGCTGCCCCTAATGAATAAGTTGATTCATAACAGTGAGCACAGAAATAAAAGTGCAAATTATGTAACTGAAAACGATGACAATTCAAGCAGAGAAAGAAAGATAAAGAGTGGGAAATAAAGTCTGCATTAAAGGGATGATAAAGTCAAAGGAGTAGTAAAAAATACTTACATTTAATTAATTTTTAATTTGTTTAGATTATTATTGTCACATGTACCAAGGTACAGCGAAAAGCATTTTTTTGCATGCTACCCAGTCAGCGAAAAAACTCATCCAATCTCTTGCAAACAGTTAACATCTTTAGGCACGAGGCACAATGAATGTAATAGTGCATTGCTGTGGAAGCCAATTGAGAGTAATTAATTTTATTACGCAATTACAGGATTACTTCAAGTTGAAAGGACACGTCCTATCTTTCCCTGGATAATTTAGTTTGTGTCTCCTGCATAGATACAGCAACTTCACATCAATCCATGGCCCTGGTGTGGAAGTCTGAAAGTACCTCTTGTGGCACATCAGCAGTAAATCGGGTAGCTGTGTCGAACTGTAAAACTGTCCTTTGCCTGCAGTTATTTAGCAATTTATCGCCTGCACATAAATAAACGTGACCTCTATTATTCTGATGGTAATTCTAGTCCAATATGGCTTAAATTATATTTGGCATTAATAGATAGTTAATACAAGATCATAAATAATTAATTCTCACGTCTCTTTATCCATTGATCCAGATGGAGAACTTCTTTACAGTACAGTTTACCAAAAATGTACAGTTCTGTTTTTATTCCTTAGGAGATTTACATTAGTTTAGTTTAGTTCCGAGAAAACAGCGACCAGTAATCACCGCACACTATTCTATGTGATGACATGGAACAAGTATATGGGTGATTGTTGGTTGGCATGGACACGGTTAACAAATAGGCCTGTTTCCACACTGTGTCTCTAAACTAATCTAAACTAAACTAAACTAAAGTAAACTTGTGTTTTCTACACAATTAAACTAGAATGAACCCACTAACCTGCATATCTTCAGAGTGTGGAAGGAAACCAGAGCACCCAGAGAAAGCCCACATGGTCACAGGGAGAACGTAAAGCTCTGTACAGACAGCACCCGTAGTCCGGATCGAACCCGGGTCTGTGGAGCTGTAAGGCGCCAGGTCTGGCCTCAGTGATTCAGGACATGGCCACATGATTAACAATTCATACTGCCCCTAAAATGGTCAATATACCCAGCTCCTGGACCATCTGACATGGCCGATAAATGCTAGTGATGCTCATATATAATGTTCAAATTAAATTTATGTGAAAAATTATTTATTAATGAATAAATACTTCTTAATTAATGTTTTGTTTCAAAAACTATTATTTCCTGAAATCTTTTATGTTCTGTTTGCTTTGTGAACCTGTAGGGAATCCAAGGGTTATTTTAACTACAGCCCTAGCAAGGCTTTACATTCACATGTGCTAAATTGTGACCATAACTTGGGGTGCAAGGCTGCCCCATCCCCCTCCACTCAGGATGGGAAGCAGTTGCCAAAAATACAGGAGAAGGGTCCATGACGTTTTAATGGTACCGGGGTACCTTATATTGGGAAGGTCAAAGGGCAGAAGGTTCCGGGAGAAGGCAGAAGAATGGGGTTGGGAGGAAAAAGTAGATCAGCCATGATTCAATGAAGGACTAGGTTTGATGGGCTGAATGGCCAAACTCTGCTCCTGTATCTTATGGTCTTATGGAGATTTTGCAAATAAATACAAAAATGTGCCAGGTGACCTTGCTGCCAGAGACCCGGGTTTGATCCTGACTATGGGTGCTGTACGTACAGAGTTTGTGTGTTCTCCCCATGACCAGGTGGATTTTCTCCCGCTGTTCCGCTTTCCTCCCACATTCCAAAGACATGCAGGTTTGTAGGTTAATTGGCTTCTCTACAATTGTCCTCATTGTGTAGGATAGAACTAGTGCATGGGTAATCGCTGGTCAATGCAGACTCAGTGACCCGAAGGGCCTGTGTCCATACTGTATGTCTACTAAACTACACTACACAATATCACAATAAAATTAAACAAAACTAAACTAAACTGAACTGACTGAACTAAACTAAGCTAAATATACTCAGCACAAGAGCTATGCCAGTTACTGGGTTGATAGCAGCCCCATGGAAGACCTGGGGCAGGTTCCCTAGGTCCTTTAGCCGGTAATATCATTAGACCCTAAAGAGGGAGCTTATTTCTGACCAAATGTGAGCAGATTGCCACAGGGTGCGACGTTCTGGTCTACACCATAATCACTAGGCAGTGAACACCAAAAAGTTCCTTTCAGCTGTCGTGTTTTGTCTCCGCAGTAACTTTGCAGCTATCAAAGCATCAACAAAGATTGGCTCAATGTAGCGGCAGAAACATTTGTTGCAGACACTTGTGGGACTATTAAGAGAATCAAAATACCCCCAGTTACTAAACCTAAACAAGAATTAACTTCTCACTCAATTTTAATAACGTTAGCCAAGAATTCCTAGAAAATGGTTTTGAACTTCCATTGAAATTTAACTTGTTTGTGTAATATCAGAGCTTGTTTGGGAGAGAAAGAGGTGAATTGTTTTATTAAATCAACATTTGGTGATTTTCTGGTCTACTGCATAAGTTATTTAATGTAAAGTGCAAGACAAAGCAGCATCCAATCCTACACAGGCACCAAGCAAAGTCAAATCCTGCTGTTCATCAATCATCTGTCTGGCTGCAAAATGGTTTAAATATTTGGTTCAACTCATTAAGACTGCAAACTAGTGGCACAGATGATCAAACTATCCTGGGCAAATCATGCAATCCACCGCAATGCTGCCATGTTTGTGTGGTAGAAACCTTCAGTTTCACCTCAATCCAATATATAAACCATTTTTAGAATCACATTCTTAATATTTTCAATCACCATGCAATAGTTTTGAAAGGTGTGGTGTTTTTCAAAAATTAGAAAGAGATATTAGATCACGTTTTAAAACTTCTGCAGGATTCACACACGGAGGGCAGTGGATGTGTTGAACGAGCTGCCAGAGGAGGTAGTTGTGGCAGGTACCAAAACACCATTTTACAGACATTTGGACAGGTACATGAATTGGAAAGATTTAGAGAGATATGGGCCAATTGAGGGCAGGTGGGACTAGTGTAAATGGGCAATGGTTGACAGCAGCATAGACTTCAAAAAGCCTAAACATCAATCCCAATCCACACCATCCATCCCCGTCGTTCATCTAACAATCCGAATAGTGAAAGGCCTGGATAGAGTGAATGTGGGGAGAATGGTTCCACTAGTAGACTCTATGGACCAGAGTCCATAGCCTCAGAATAAGAGGACGTGCCTTTAGAAGGGAGATAATGAGGAATTTCTTTAGTCAGAGGGTGGTGAATCTGTGTCATTTATTGCTACAGACAGTTTTGGAGGGCAAATCAATGGGTATTTTTAGGGCGGAGATTGACATTCTTGATTAGTGTCAAGGCTTATGGGCATTATGGAAGGGAATGGGATTGAGAGGAAAAGATAGATCAGCCATGATTGCATGGCAGAGTAGTCTTGATGGCCTGAAAGGCCTAATTCTGTTCCTGGAACTTATGAACATGATCAACAATTTCAGCTCAGTTACAGGCTCTATCTAACATTCACCTGCCTCACTTGTAAGGAGATTGTATGTTCTCCTTTGTGACTGCGTGGGTTTCCCCCAGGTGCTCCTCTTTCCTTCCATATCCCAAAGACGTGCATGTTGGTAGATGAGCTCCCGCTGGAGTGTAAGTGGGTGGTAGAATCTGGTGAGGGTTGGGGAGGTGGGGTGGAGATGATGCAATGTGAATTAATAACAAAATGATTGATATTAGTTTGGTGTGGATGGGTGGTTAATATCATTGTTCTTTTCTCTATTCAGATAGCCAGGAACTCCCATCTTTGCAAACTTGGTAGCTTTATCTTTTTAGGATTTGTTAGATCTCATTTGCAGAGTTAATACAGGTTACCTTATAACACACTTTAAGACTTTCCCAATTGAAGTTTTACCAAATATGTATTCTAACCAAACATATCTGTGGAAGGATAGGTGATGTTTTGGGTTGGAACCTTTCTCCAGACCCAAAACATCACCTCTCCATGTTCACCAGAGATGCTGTCTGACCCGCTGAGTTACTCCAGCTATTTTATGAAAACCAGCATCTGCAATTCCTTATTTCTACTGATTATTAAGATATTTTGTTTCATAGAATAATATGCTCAAAGATATCTCTTGCCAAAACCTCCATAACCTGTTGCCTTGTGGGGGGTGTGTGTCGGAGAGAGGGGGTGTTGGTGTGGAGGGGACCCAATGTGAATGTTACCACTATAGGATGGCGAGGTTGGGCTCTGAGCTGCAGTGAGAGAGAGCAGAGAGAGAGAGAGCGAGAGAGAGAGGGAGAGCGAGTGCGTGTGCGCGTCAGCAGCAAAGTTATATACAACGGGCTTGTACGTGGTGGCAAAAGAGGTTTCCGTCCAGGGCTTCAGAGAGATCGGAGAGAATTAAGCCTCTCTCGCACACCACTCGTAACCCAAGAGCCTTGTCACCCCAGACAGATTAATGACACCCCACCCCCTCTCCCCAACCTCCCTCCACCTCAACTCACGCCTGGGCACCAAAGCAGCTCAGGAGGCGAACCCTGAGCTCCGTCTCCCAACAATCTGATGTGAAAGAACAGTTATTAAAACATACCTTCATTCACGGTTGGCTCAAGAGTAACGAGAGAGGAACTTACTAACTCGGGAGAGGAACTTGGAACATCGCATAAATGACATACCCGTGGGAACTCGGTTAAACACTTGATCATAAACTTGAAATCTCGTACACAACCACGAGTCTGTTTTTTTTCTTTCACTTGGGGTCACTCGTGGGTGGACTCGCACCGTGAGACAGGCCCTTAAGTACATTTAAGACTGAATATCTGTTTTAAAATATGGTTACAATGACGCACAGACTTGAAAGCAAACATGACAAGATGCATCTGGGGGATTTTACGTGCAAATTTACATGGCAAGCTTGTCTCCTTGCTGTCATTTGATCTGAAGGTTATCATTATCCAGGCAGACCTTTATGTAGCTTCTCCCTTCATTTGTCACTTTACCATCATTGTTGTTGCCCAGGAATGCTCACACAAAGAGACACAGTATGTCAATGACACCTCTTTGGTAAAATACAATACCTTAAATTGGAGGATTATAACTTATACGTTCCAAAATGAAAGCTTAAGAAGTGGAAATAGTCGATTACTGTGACAGCAGCTAATTATTCTTCAGTCAAAAATGTACCCTGAATATACCAGAGTCTGTTTCATAATTCAATCCAACCTTTCTTAAATTGAAACAAATCAATGTATGCGTGATGCTAACTTAAGAACTGTTATGTTGTAACCTTAATTTTCATTCATTTTGAAAAACATGTATATTCATCAATGCCATTTATGTCAAGGTGAATTCCTTGATTAAGATCACAGTTGTACATAGTTTAGCATAAGAATCTGATAGATAGCTTGTCATTTGAATTGGTGAAATTGTGAGACTATGCAAATTGGCGAATATTCCCCATCAGAATTGTTAAGAGATGCTTATTCAACACATGAGAAAACTAACTACTTTTACTTCCTACAAATCAGTGGGAATCAATTTGCACAGATTTGCATAAAATAATAAGCCTTTTGAAAACAACATCTAATTCACTGTAAGTAGATTGTTGATGTTAGTTCAACCATGAATCATCTAATGTTCCCAACATTTATTTTTCCCCCAAGTGAAGCAAGGAAGTAAATACCACTCCTTCATAGAAAAGTAGCAGAATTGTTCATTGAAGTTCACATGGTTAAGAATTACATCAGTTGACCCATTAATATTTTCATGTGGACATGAATCATGTCATACTCTCCATCTTTCAACACCCACATTATTATGATATAGCTTAGAAAGGTTGCTGAGGAATAGGAGAAATACTGATACGTTTTACATGTATATAGCTTAGCATGCAAACAGATTCTCAGACGATGGTCTGGTACTGACCTTTGACAATCCTTCATAAGACATCAGAGCAGAATTAGGCCATTCAGCCCGTCGAGTCGCCATTTTGATCATGGCTGATCTACAGTATTTTTCCCTCTCAACCCAATCCTCCTGCTTCCTCCCCATAACTTTTCGTGTCCTTACTAATCAAGAACTTATCAATCTCCACTTTAAAGATACCCTGTGCCTTGGGCTCTACATCTGTCTGAATTCCACAGATTTATCACCCTTTGGTGAAATAAATTCCTCCATATCATCATTCTAAAGAAACATCCTTTTATTCTGAGGCTGTGCCCTTTGGTCTTGGACTCCCCCACTGCGCTCCAAGGAATAAAGTCCTAGCATGCCCTACCTCTCCTTGTAGCTCAGGTACTCATGTCCTGGTAACTCATGTCCTCATTAATCTTTTGTGCACTCTTTCCAGCTTAACAATATCCTTCCCATAGCAGGATGACCAAAACTGAACACAATACTCCGAATGTGAGTATTTTGAAATCAGTTTTCCTGCCGTGAATGATTCCTCAGTTCTAGATGGCTCCCTGGATTAGAAATGGTTCTGACTTTATTTGAATTCAGATGTAATTGAAATGGAAACCGCCTATCCCAAACAGTCAACTCACAGTGTCTGAATGTGAATGAATGCTAATTTAATTTCACTTGTTTATCAAATGATTGGATATATAAAGCAGTACTTGCATGCGGCCACAGTATCTAAGTGCGCTGATGCTCTTTCCCCTTCTACATTGCACAGTCCTAGATTATTTCGTTAAGTACATCTGTCACTAATGAACTTTAATTGGCCCAGCTGGAAGGTCATGCTGAGATTTTGACTGCCCCCTCTATGTTCTCTGTCCCATAATCTGGTGTCAGCCATGCATTTAACTACTTTGTGTTGTGACCATGACTTAAATAATTAACAAAGAGGTCAAGTAAAGACCCAACTCTGCAACCTCTCAATCCCTCCCTCTCCGCACAATCCTCGTATATCCGCTGTCTTCCCTCTGGGTAGTTATTGATGTTCTGACAAATGTAAACATTATCAAAGGCATAATGCTATATCAGCTGCAATTTAGCATGTTGGAAGTTGGAAATACTACACTGCAAACCAGGAGAAATGGCAATAAAGGACATTCAGCTCAGCGCACTACTGCACATATAGATCTGCAAATGTAAATCTATATAAATCACCTTTGCATAAACATTACAAGTTTATACTATTATTTTATTCTAGAAATAGGTAGATAGGATGGTTAACACGCCTTTCAACACGTTGGCTTTGATCAGCCAGAGTATTGAGTATAGAAGCTGGGAGGTCATGTTGCTGTAACCATAAGACATTGGTTAGGCTACATTTAGAGTATTGTGGTTTTGGTCACCGTGTCACAGGAGAGATGTTGTCAATCTGGAAAGGGTGCAGAGAAGATTTACGAGGATGTTGCCAGGACGCGAGGGCCTGATCTATAGAGAGCGATTGAGCAGGCTAGGATGTTATTGCTTGGAGCACTTGGAAGATGAGGGGTGATCTTACAGAGTTGTATACAATCATGAGAGGAATAGATTGGGTAAACGCACAGTTGTTTGTCCAGAGTAGGGGAATCAAGAATCAGAGGTCATAGGTTTAAGTTGAAATGGGAAAGATTTAATAGGAACCTGAGAGGTAATTTTTCATACAAAGGGTGGTGGGTGTAAGTAACATGCTGCCAGAAGAGGCAGTTGAGGCAGGTACTATTGCAATGTTGGTAGGACTTGTATACACCCTCAACACAAAAGGTTATTGTCGGGGTATAGAGCAAGGTGCAGGGGAGAGAGGAATTGGGGTGGGTGCAGTTTCCCTGCCTCATCCTTATCTTTGGCCAAGACAACTTTAATGGAGATGCTAAAGATATGAGGGACTATCTATCTATCTATCTATCTATCTATCTATCTATCTATCTATCTATCTATCTATCTATCTATCTATCTATCTATCTATCTATCTATCTATCTATCTGTCTATCTCTATCTGTCTATCTCTATCTGTCTATCTCTATCTCTATCCATCTCCATCTATCTATCTATCTATCTATCTATCTATCTATCTATCTATCTATCTATCTATCTATCTATCTATCTATCTATCTATCTATCTATCTATCTATCTATCTATCTATCTATCTATCTATCTATCTATCTCTATTTATCTATCGCTATCTATCTATCTCTATCTAAAGTAAAGTAAAGTATCCTTTATTGTCATTCAGACCTTTCGGTCTGAACAAAATTATGTTGCCTTGCAGCCATAACATATAAATAAAAAACAAAACCCACAATAAACACATATTACCAGGCACCTCCTCACTGTGGTGGAAGGCAAAAGTCTTAAAGTCTTTGTCTTCTTCCCTCCTTGTTCTCCCTCAGCGCTGAGGCGATCCAGGCCTCTGATGTTGTCATCCACTAGGCCCGCAGCCGAGCCTCCGAAGCCGGGCTGCCGCCACCACCGTCGCCGGAATGCTGGAACACCGCCACAGCTCTAAAGCAGGGTCCGCCACTGGAACGCTGGAGCACTGCAGCTCTGAAGCCGGGCCGCCGCCGCCGCTGGAATGCTGGACCACCGCAGCTCTGAAGCCGGGTCGCCGCTGGAATGCTGGACATCCATCTATCTATCTATCTATCTATCTATCTATCTATCTATCTATCTATCTATCTATCTATCTATCTATCTATCTATCTATCTATCTATCTATCTATCTATCTATAACTAAAACTCTGATCTTGTGCTCTTCCGTTTTGAGCAGTTTTTCTATTTGTCCAAGAACGTGATAGCACTACAATGTTTCGACAGCTCACTCACTGTTTTCCTGTGCTGCGAATGCAACAAGTTTTGTTCCGATCGGTAGTAAATTGTAAAAGTTAGCGAGGTTTAAAAATCGTAAAAACCGCACGTGCACAGATCGATCTCCTCTCCTGCAAATCGGCACCGTGCAGATTGGTCTCTTCTCCTGTCACTCCTAGGGACGGTCCGCCCCTTCCTGCACCATTGCGTCTTTACTGGAGCTGAGGGACGCTGCAGATGGCCGGCGGAGGTCTCCAACCGGACACAATTTTTGGAGGGACTGGAAGAGGCCCGACCTGGCGCGGAGTCGGAGATGTAGCCAAACGGAAAGCGGAGAGTCTGATCCCAGTGGAGGAGAACATCCAGCGCCCATTGTAAATCCCAAACGCACGACCATTGCCACGCCCCGCAGCTCCAGCCCCTTCCCCTCTGGCCCCCCTCACTGGCTCCTGCTCCCCTCCCCGTGATACCTCCCACTTCCCCATGGCTCTTCCCCCTGCATTTTCTCCGAGCTCTCCCCCCCCACACCCACACACTGGCGCGGCCATATCTGCTGATGATTCTGGGCAGAGCCGAGGATTCGAGGCCTGGCTGTAAGGGCGCCGATGGCTAATGCTCCTCCGGGGCACGCAAGAAGGGAGAGGAGCGGCAACCTCGAAGATCCTGGGGAGGTGAAGAGGGAGTGTAGGGGGAGGAGAGGGGATAGATGGAGAGGAGAGTTAGGGAAAGGAGTTATGGATGGAGGGAGGGAGTGACTGAGGGTAGGGAAAAGGGGAGGTGAGGGAGGGATTGGGGGAGGGTAAGAATAGAGGGAAAAGAAGAGGGAGGTGAGGAGGGTGAGTGGGGGAGGAAGGGGAATAGAGGGAGAGGAGAGGGATAGGGCGGGGAGAGGAGTTAGGGAGGGAGGGAGGGAGGGAAGGAGGAAGTGACTGAGGGTAGGGGAAAGGAGATGGAGAGAGAGGTGAGGGAGGAATTGGGGAGGGAGGAGGAGAGGGGAAAGAAGAGGGAGGGTGAAGAGGAGGGGGAGAGAGTGCTAGGGATGAGGGGAAATGAGCTGCGCCTGTGCAGTTATGGGCTATGGGTGAGTGGTTGCATTGGGCGACCAAGCTTCCTGTGTGACAGGGACCCAATGGGTCCCACTTAGTCTTGTGAACAAACAAACACATTGCCATAGCTGTGAAGCCCAAGAATGAACAGATACATATGTAAGATAATTAACACAAGAAAATGTCTGCAAATGCTGTTTTTTTTATTTCAGTTAACTATTATGATCCATCAAGCACTGCTTGGAAAAGTGGTAACGTCAATTTAATAAATAATTTACAAAGGGGCATTGCATGTAAAATTACAAGCCGTGCATTCCAAATCATAACAACCTCATGATTATAGGGAGAGAGTGAGATTAATTGTTATCCCTTTCAAAGAGCTGGCACAGGTATGATGTCCCAAATAGGCCTCTGTTCAGTGAAGTTCTATAATTTTAATTGCATACTCCATGAAAAGTAATTAACATATGTGATCAAAATTATTCTGCAAGAAATTTGAAGAGTAGAGTTGGAGTGCACGACCTCTTGCTCGATAAAAGGTCCATGTTTAGTGTGCTGGTGTTTGAGATAATAATGTTGACTCATTCCAATCACTGTCTTTAGAACTTTCCTGATTTAGTTCTATTCATTGCCAAATTGCAAGGGTGCTTGGAAAATATGAGGTTTGATATTGAAATTACCAAATCTGGCATGGAAAACAATTACATGCAAAAACCATGTTCCTCAAATACAAGACCATGTTGTTGCAATGTTTTTTGCCCTGTTTTCCCAAACATAACGTTTATGGTATCCATGTTTGCTGTAACGAGTTTTGAGCATTTAATTACCATGGTATCTGATTATTTATGAAATACACTAATAAACCTGTGATCTGGAAAATTACTTTGAAAGAATAAAGTGGATCAGTTGCACTGAGCAGTGTCATAGAGTCATACAGCACAGAACAGGCTCTTCAGTCTAGTTTGTCCATGCCACCAAGAATTAGTCCCATCTACCCAATTAGTCCATATCTATCCATATCCCTCTAAACCATTCATATTGATGTACCTATCCAAATATCATTTAAATGTTGTTATGTACCTGCCTTAACTACTTCCTGTGGCATATACTTACCACACTCTGCATGGAAAAAATTGCCTCTCAAGTCTCTATTGAATCTTTCCCCTCTCACTTGAACGTATGCCCTCTAGTTCTTGATTCCCTTTCTCTGGGCAAAACGACCTGCTTTGGGCAAATTCCACCAATGTATTTCCCTCTGGATTTTATGCTGCTCTATAAGATCACGCCTTAACCTCCTGCATTCAAGTCCTAGCAATAGCCGCATAGATCTTCTCAGCACTCTTTCCATCTTAATGGCATCTTTCCGATAGTAGGGTGACCAAAATGGAACGTAGTACTCCAATTGCAATCTCACCTACATCTCGTACAACAGTAATAACATAAATTCTCTGACTGATAAAGGCCAATGTGCCAAAAGTCTTCTTCATCATCGTATCTACCTGTGACACCACTTTCCGGTAATTATGTACTCAAACTCTTAGATCCCTTTGCTCTGAAACACTCCTCAGGAAATTCAATGTGAAGGTCTTGCCCTAGTTTGACTTCCTAAAATGCACCATTTATCTAAATCAAACTCCATTTGCCATTACTCATCTTGAGAGGCTCATTGGCCTTTGGGGACACATGATAATAAACTCTTTTGACTTTGACTTTTTCAGCCCACTTGCCCAAATGATCCCACAGATCCCATAATAATTATTGATAACCATCTTAACTGTCTACAATACCACTTGTTTTTAATGTGATCTACAAAATTATAAATCATGCCTCGCACACTCTCATTCAAGTCGCTGATAGAGGACAAACAGCAATAAGCCCAGCACCGATCCATTAGGCACACCATTTGTCATGAAAAACAGCCTTCCACTACCACCCTCTGCTCCCCGCCATGAAGCCAATTCTATATCCAGATAGCTTGTTCTCCCTGGATCACAAAACAGCCCAATTAAATAACACAGGAATAATGAGAACAATTAGAAAATGTCAAATTATTGCAACAGGAAGTGTTTATTAAGAAGTATAATATAATCAACTGTTAATATATTATGCAAAGATCTAAGGCACCAGAATTTGTGGCTGAAAGAAAAACATTTGAAGGAGAAATTATTTTACATTTCTGCAATTATAATTATACGTTCAAATTTCAGACTAATAACAGCCCACATTCTGTGGTGAAGTGAAAGCACTAAATGCTAAGCTTGAAGGCGTGAAAGCTTAAATAAAATCTCCACAAAAATGAAGCAATCTGTGTGAAATGTATTTTGTCTTCTCTTACATTAATGGTAAATCATCTTTAAGCTAAAGGGTTCTCTGATGTCCAGGAAGATTGATGTCTCCCACACCAGTCAAATTGGAGGATTCTCATAGAGAGCAAACCAAAGAGGATTCTCTAACTTCAAGTAACCCTTGCATCCCATCTCTCTCCGTCTATAGTTGGACAATAGTTTCACTGTTGTCCTGTTGAGTTTCACTGTCCGTATGACTCGTTATCACCTACCCCACAGCCAACAATGGACTATTGTGGGTTCCACCTTTCCTTGATCATTGTTCCTTTTTGCATATCTTTCATTCATTTGTGCTATGTATTGTCTATATCTGTTGTTTTTCCTTTCCCCTGACCCTCAGTCTGAAGAAGGGTCTTGACCTGATTTCTTTTCTCCAGAGAGTGTAGGAAGGAACTGCAGATGCTGGTTTAAACCAAAGATAGACACAAAAAGCTGGAGTAACTCAGTGGGACAGGCAACATCTCTGGAGAGACTGAAGGGTCTCGACTCACAACATCACCCATTCCTTCTCTCCACAGACGTTGTCTATCCCGCTGAATTACTCCAGCGTTTTGTGTATCTTTGAGGAAAAGCTCAGATGTTTTCAACATTCTGCATAGAATGGAACTGAGGCACATTGGTCGAGGTGAGCAAGTTTCCACACTGTAAGAATCAATGATTCTATGTACCTTGGAAAGCATCTTATCCATATTCTTTGTAGCTTGCTGGATCAACTGCTCCATGCGAAACTGCAAGACATTGCAGAGAGTTGTGAATGCAGCCCAGTCCATCGCATAGACCACCCCCAGCCCATTGGCTACATCTATATTTCTTCATGCTTCAGGAAAGCAGCCAATGTAACCAAGGACCACTCACACACCTGTCATTCTTTCTTCTCCCCTCTCCCATCACAGTTAGTAAAATAGTTTGAAAGCACATACCACCAGATTCAAGAACAATTTCATCCCCACTGTTATCAGTTTAAGGTTAAGGGGGAAGTTTTTTAGGACCCAGATGAGAAGATCTTTTTTCACACAGAGAGTGGTGAGTCTGTGGAATTCTCTGCCACAGAAGGTAGTTGAGGCCAGTTCATTGGCTATATTTAAGAGGGAGCTAGATGTGGCCCTTGTGCCTAAAGGGATCAGGGGGTATGGAGAGAAGGCAGGTACAGGATACTGAGTTGGATGATTAGCCATGATCATATTGAATGGCGGTGCAGGCTCGAAGGGCCGAATGGCCTACTCCTGCACCTACTTTCTATGATTCTATGATTCTATGATCAGATTCTTGAATGAACCTCTCATTTGCTAGGAATGGTCCTGATCTTCCAATCTACCTTGTGCGAACCTGCACTTTCTAAAAATCTGCATTTTCTCCATAGCTTTAACACTATATTCTACACTCTGTTTATTTTCTATTTTGCACCACCTGATGTACTCATGAATGGTAAGATTTGCATGCTACCCAGGAATAGCTTCTTACCGTATCTTGCTACAGGTGACAAGAAACCAATACCAATACTAAACGTGTAGGCCTGAAACATGACATTAAGGTAAAGACTGAAAAATTCAAAACTTTAAAAAATAATGTTTTAGTTTTAGTCTAAGTCACAGTATTGTGAATTAATTCCAAAGTGGGGATTAAACTCTATAGTAAAGTAGATCTTCAGGATGAGGGAGATGATGAAAAGTAAATGTGATTGAGTATGCCATAAATAATCCAATAATACTACATTCAACTTGCGAGAATGCGAGAAAGCAATTTTGTTAACAATTCAATTTTTCCATTGCTGAGGCTGCAATAGTACAACTTGCTGAAGAAGAGAATTTAACGTATGTAGACTGTGCATTAAACTATGTACTTTGATGGTTTTGTAGGGTAATAACAGTGCACACTGATGATTTCAACATCATTGCAGAAAACCCAGCTCTCAAAGTTTCCCTTCATCAAACAGGTTCAATTTCATACTGTGCAATAGATTTTTTTTTTGTAGTTATAATGCATGAATAAATTAATAAATGAAGTACAAATAATTAACTGCAGTCAAAATCGAAACTATTAACTCAACAGATGTACTTATGGCCAAATGAGTGCATCTCTATTATTTCTATTGAGCACAATTTGCAACCATATAATTAAAATAATTAAAGGCAGGTTAATGTGAATGATATTACACTTGCGTGACGGCTTATTATTTATATTTACAAATATTTTAAATTTTATAGTCAAACACAATACAAAATAAAGTTTGATTATAGCCTGCAGAATTGAAGGATAGAATTCCAAAAGCAAGATATGAAAGGTTATCATAATAATTACACTGTTCATTTATGTCAGACAGCAATGAATAAAGCATTCACATGATTTCTTCAAGCAGAGACATTATATCTTTATAAAAAAAACTAAAAAATATAAACCAGAACCTGCTCAGGGAATAATATCATAACATAGATGTGTACAACCACCTTGCAATACATACACTGAGTCATGGACATCCCTGTGGTGCAGCCAGAACAGACACTGCCTAACAGTACCAGCAATCCAGGTTCATTTCTGACCTCCGGTGGCATGAATGAATGGCTTTTCTCTAGGTGTGCTAGTTTCCTCCCATAGGAATGTGGATAGGTAGGTTAATTGTATACTCTAAATTATGCTTAGAGAATGGATATGTTGTAGAATCTGGCATAGGTTTGTGGGAATAAAAGGAGAATAGGTTACAGGGAAAATTAGTGGGGCGGGGGGAGGTGGAATTGTGCCATGAGGTGGCATAGACCCTTGCGCCTAATGGCCCCCTTCCGTGTCAGAAGGAAATATGCAATCACATAGGAATTATAACTTTGCATTTTTGACCAGAAATTCTGTTGATCTGCTGCCAAATGTCATGATGACAGAAAGGAAAAGATGAGTAAGTATTGAAAGAGAGTCCAGGTTATTCATAAACAAAGCACCATTTCAAAAACTAAGAGGGGAAAAGAATAGTCTGCATGATTTCAGGCCACATTTCATAAATGTTTTGAAACACTTGTCGGGAATAATATTAGTAACAAAATATTTTCAAACCAAAATAATATGTATTGTCATTGTCCATTTGACAAAATGTTATTTCACAAGCTCTTCGTTAAGATAAATGGACAATGAATTAATGTCAAGCCAACTCTCTGAAGATTGGCTAGCCATTAAAAGCATGAAGATAATAAAAGATGGACAAAGCTTGATTAACATACAATAACTACATCACTCACAGTGCCGTCCTGGCCTCTCTCCTGTTTATATTATTTAGCTCGGGTATTTATGCAATATTGTACAATTTACTGGCAGTACAAACCAGGGAGTTGAGGAGCTCAATTTTAAGGAAAATGGTAAACGGCAAATTATAACTGGTCAAGGGCTTTAACTTCAAAAGTTAAGAAGTGAAGTCTAACCTGTCTGTTCAACAATTAGAGTACCACTGGCCTCTGAGGAAGCTAATGTCTCACAAAGAAAGGGTATTTTTCATCTTCTGAATATTATCATTTATTTCAGATTTGCTTATCGTTTTATCATTACTTTCAAAGCAGTGTTTGGATATAAAGGTCTCTACATAAATGCTAAATCATTAACAGCATTCCTAAAAGATCATTGTAATTCCAGTATAGGTTTGTTTGGAAGCTGTCACAACAAGTCAACAAAAAATTGATGACCAGTTTCATTCAAATATTGCTCTGTAAAAGCAGGCCATTCAGACTATTGAGCCCATGTTTGTATTTTGTTCCATAGAACACATTTAAATCAATCCCACTTTAGTTTGTTCCTAATACCACTAATATTATTTTTTCAAGCCACAATTCCCATTCTAAATATATTTAAAATCACCACAAGAATTACCTGTGCAAAGAATTTAACATTTTGACTGCTTTCCAGTCTAACTTTTATTTTTTTGTGTTCTGCCTTAAACCTGATACCTAGAAACCATCCAGTGAAATTATTGGATTTACATACAGGTAAACTTTATTGAAAAAAACCCAACATAGATCTGATAATTACCCATTTAACAAGATTCAAACCAAAATGCATCCCATCAATATTTGGTTAACAATTAAAATGATTGTATTTGTTATTTTATTTGCTGGTAATGCTATATATGCACATAGCTTGTTAGCTTTTGTGTTTGTTAACATGTAGATAGCTTATTACTAAATATGAAGTTAGTTATTGTCATATAGCATAAGTATGGAAAGGTAGTTTAGATACTACTTCGGCATGGGCTTGGTTTTCTTAGGTGAGCACTTATCCTGGGGTTATAGCACGAATACTTTGTGTTTGAACCGTAATTGTGGCATCTCTAAGAGAGTTGGAATGAATTGAAGATGGTCGGCCATACAAGGACAATAAGGATATTTCTTGGAATTAAAATATTTACCGCGGGAAAAGGATTACACAATTAAAGTTCCCTTTCAAAACATGCATTTTCACAGAATTGAAAAAGTTGACTTAATTAGGTAACCGTAAGCATAAAATCGTCATGTTGTGAAATGGCAAAGCTCAGAGAAAAATAGGGGAACAGTAGAGGTATGTAAATCAGCTGTCAAATATATTCAATCCAATGCCAAATAATCGCTTAAAAATAGACATGTGTTTTATTAAAGATTCGAGTAAAACTTATCAAGTGAAATGATTAATTGGCTCGATCATTAAAATATCTTTCTTCCGTGTGGTAAGATTCAATGATATACCTGAACAGTAAGAAGTGCGACTGAAATGTGTGTTTTTTAATTGATTAGGGCTGATCAGTAGAGATGGTATTTAATATTCTTTTTTTCACTTGATTACCTTTAGGTGTTGAGAACAAACTTTACAAGTATGTCATATATGTGACATGTTCTCTTTAGCATGTTGGAGGGGGGGATAAACGAAATCTGCACTGTACAAAAGACTACTGCACATGGAGTTAAAGATGGTTAACGGACCGGCTGCTGCTATATCATTTCTTTATCATTTCCGCTGTTAAGATCTTCGATTTAAGTGAAGATCTGAAAAGCAGTCTGTAGCTCGCATGCAGACGCGCGGCGAGGGAACGCCGCTGACGACGATCGGCTTGCTGCAAAGAGTTGCGTGCTTTTATCAGAGGCGGACACTTTAATTGCATTACGAGTCGCAGGCGAACAACACGGTGTACAATCGCCGAACGGCAAATAATCTTTTCAAACAGTGCTGGTGAGGAAAAGGGTGGGACCTATTCCACGGCCTCTGAAATTAGAACTAGTTATGCATGCAGTCTGTTGCTGCCCAACGAAATATAAAATGATCAAAGACTTACCATAACTCTCTGAGTAGTTCTATCAGCTTAATTCCATTGCACTGCTATTTGAGAATTTCTAAAATGGAACTGAAGAGCAGGTGTAATTTGCTAACTGCTACGACGCTCCTTGGTAAACTTTTGACCATTTATGTTGACCTTGTAGGGAGATTTTGTTAGTTTTTTAAACCTTTGATTTTTCTGCAAAATCCGAGGATTTTTGTTTTACCTCGTTGGCAATTTAGAAACATCCTTCGGAAGAAAACTGATAAAGCACACCGAGGCAATTGTTTGAAAAGTTTGCTCAGTGTTAGGGCTGTGAGCTCTGCACAGGGTCGTTGAACAAAGAGAGGTGGTGTCGGAGAGAGCGCAGGGTGGCAGCTTATTGGATTAAGCGGCCGGCAACGTAAGAGGGGCGGGCGGGCCGCTTATCTGAAGCAAGCCGCCTGTTGCTGGTGGCAAAGCACTAGGATGAGAAGAAAGCAACATCGGCGGGGAGACGTGTGGATGAGACTCCTTGCCTGCCCCCACCTTCACTAGCAGCGGCACCTACAATGGGAGACGGACATTCCTCTCTGGGTTGCCACAATAATAAATCAACCGCAATAATATTTGGCAATCCTGCGAACGGGGTAAGTCCAAGCCTGCCTCATCAGCAAGACTTTTCTGAGCAGTGGGTGATAGGCATGGGCACAGTCATGGCAGTCATCGTCCTGATCATCGTACTGGGCAACCTGCTAGTGGTTTATGCCATCGCAAAGAACCAGCGGCTCCAGACCCTAACCAATGTTTTCATTGTGTCTCTGGCCTGTGCAGATCTGATTATGGGACTGTTGGTGGTCCCGCTCGGCGCGACCTTGGTGGTGCGAGGCAACTGGCTGTACGGCTCGGTTTTCTGCGAAATGTGGACTTCTGTTGACGTGCTTTGTGT
Organism: Raja brachyura; assembly: GCA_963514005.1. Next base: position 32,111,611 of record OY740795.1, on the reverse strand, counting down.
GACAGCCAGCATCGAGACCCTGTGCGTGATCGCCATAGACCGTTACATCGCCATAACCTCTCCCTTCCGTTACCAGAATTTGCTCACCAAGACCAGGGCGCGGGTGATCGTGTGTGTGGTCTGGGCGATCTCGGCGCTCATCTCCTTGCTCCCCATCATGATGCATTGGTGGAGAGACGACGGGCCAGACGCCATCCGCTGTTACAACGACCCATGCTGCTGCGACTTCGTGACCAACAAAGCCTACGCCGTTGCCTCGTCCATCATCTCCTTCTACTTGCCCCTGCTCATCATGATCTTCGTCTACGCCCGTGTCTTTCAAGAAGCCAAGAAGCAGATGAAGAAGATCGACAAGTGCGAGGGAAGGTTTTACACCAGTCACTTCATTCCAAACGGCAGGGCAAACCGCAGGAGACCATCCAGGATTATAGCCATCAGGGACCACAAGGCACTGAAGACTCTGGGAATTATTATGGGGACGTTCACGCTTTGCTGGCTGCCTTTCTTTCTGGCAAACGTGGTGAAGGCGTTCCGTCCCGACATAGTGCCTGATAAGCTATTTCTGTTTCTCAACTGGCTGGGCTATGTCAACTCCGGGTTCAACCCGATCATTTACTGCAAGAGTCCCGACTTCAGGGCGGCCTTTAAGAAGTTGCTCTTCTGCCCCAGTGCCGCCGACAGCAGACTCTACGCGGGCTCTGGGGAATTGTCCCGCTGCTCAGGAATGTTCGGCAGTACTCTGGACCCCAGTAACCTGGAGACTTGGTCAGAGTGGAGCAGGGCGCGGGAGAGCAACGGGGGCGACGTGGACTCGCGGGACAACCTCCGCCAGGAAGACGAGGAGTCGCAGTTCTAGGACGCACCCGACCGACCGACCGACCGACCGACCCACAGATTCGCACCGAGCGCAGTCTGCGAACACAAACCAGGTCCGAAACCCGGGAAGCCTTTATGGTTGGAGAGGCGTCACCGCTCAGTCCATCTGTACGCGACACATCAATGTAAAACTACCGCAGAATCTTCACCACAGATCTCCTCTTCAGCGTTCTCCCTCGGCAATATTAGAGAAGACATTCAAACGCACTTCATGTCAACACTAAGATTTGGACCTGGGTAAAGAATCCAACATTCTCAGCGGAGCAGGCATTGGTGATGGACGGGATCGTTTGGACGATGAAGGAAGAGACTGGGCCAGTTTTGTTGTGAAAATGGATTTCCTTGGTTCAATTACATTCCACAGCGAAGGGACATTTCCGATAAAGTCGACCCCCCCCCCACCACCCCTGCCTTCCAAGTCGATTGCCTTAACACAGATGGCCATTGGACAGCAAAACGCTGTACTCCTGTTGTGATGTGGTCACTTTAAACATTATAGAATATGTGTAACAGAGCAACCATAATCTTTAGTTTAAAAAACTACTTGACCACACTGGCCGGACTTTCTAAGGAGATTTGAGAGAACTGCTCAGTATATCACATTATTCTCTGAACCCCTCTCCCTCCCCTCCTCGCCTTTATATCGTGCTGTACGTGAGCTTTGGAAGTATCGTTGTTCAAGAATGGATGCTGCCAAATTCATGGTAAGACTGTGTGCTAAATGACACTACCTCCGGCTGTACAGCTTATGTACAGGTATATTTATGTTACGTATTGTTTATATTAAACAAGACGCATTTTATATATTTAAAAATAGGTGAACCAACCTGCAACCTCAGTTGACAGTGCTCAAGATGGATGAAGATGAGACTATTACTTACAGTACCCTCCATAATGTTTGGGACTGTGCCTCTATTTGCCTCTGTGCTCCACAATTTGAGATTAAAGTGCGCATTGTCAGATTTTATTAAAGGGTATTTTTTATACATTTTGGTTTCACCATGTAGAAATTACAACTGTGTTTATACATAGCCCAGCCCCGCCCTCCCCCCATTTCAGGGCACCATAATGTCACAGGCGTTTGTAATTGCTCAGGTGTGTTTAAATCCCACCTTAATGCAGGTATAAGAGAGCTGTTAGCACCTAGTCTTTCCTCCGGTCTTTCCATCAGCTTTGGAAACTTGTATTGCAAAGTTGTGCCAGGGAATCTCAAAGAAGCCATTATGAGACTGAGAAACAAGAATACAACTGTTAGAGGCATCAGCCAAACCTTAGGCTTACCAAAACCAACTGTTTGGAACATCATTCAGAAGAAAGAGAGCACTGGTGAGCTTACTAATCGCAAAGGGACTGGCAGGCCAAGGACGATCTCCACAGCTGATGACAGAAGAATTCTCTCGATAATAAAGAAAATATCCTAAATACCTGTCTGTCAGACTGATCAGAAACACTCTTCAGGAGTCAGGTGTAGATTTCTCAATGACCACTGTTCGCAGAACATTTCATGAATGGAAATGCGGAGGCTACACTTCAAGATGCAAACCACTGGTTAGCTGCAAAGATAGGATAGCCGAGTTACAGTTTGCCTAGAAGTACTTAAAAGAGCAACGACAGTTCTGGAAAAAGGTTTTGTGAACAGATGAGACGAAGATTAACGTATATCAGTGTGATGGCAAGAGCAAAGTATGGAGGAGAAAAGGAACTGCCCAAGATCCAAAGCATACCACCTCTTCTGTGAAACACGGTTATGGCCTGGGCATGTATGGCTGCAAAAGGTACTGGCTCACTTATCTTCATTGATGACACAACTGCTGATGGTGGTAGCATAATGAATTCTGAAGTGTATAGACACATCTTAACTGCTCAAGTTCAAACAAATGCCTCAATACTCATTGGCCTGCAATTCATTCGACAGCAAGACAAAGATCCCAAACATACTGCTAAAGCAACAAAGGAGTTTTTCAAAGCTAAAAAATGGTCAATTCTTTTGTGACCAAGTCAATCACCCAATCTGAACCCAATTGAGCATGCGATTTATATGAAGCGAAAAACTGAAGGGGACTATCTCCCAAAACAAGCATAAGCTAAAGATGGTTGCAATACAGGCCTGGCAGAGCATCACCAGAGAAGACACCCAGCCACTGGTGATGTCCAGGAAATGCAGACTTCAAACAGTCATTGCATGCAAAGGATATGCAACAAAATGATAAACATGACTACTTTTATTTACATGACATTGCTGTGTCCTAAACATTATGGAGGGACTATGTATAAACACTGCTGTAATTTCTACATGGTGAAACCAAAATGTATAAAAATGGCCTTTATTAAAATCTGACAAATATGCACTTTAACCACATGTGATTTTTTTCTATCAAATCTCAAATTGTGGCGTACAGATGCAAATAAATCAATGATGGGTCTTTGTCCCAAACATTATGGAGGGCACTGTATTTAATATAAATTATTACCGAGTCCACCGAGGACCAACCCAATCTACATGCAGTCCTTGAAAATGTTTAAAGTTGGTCATTCTTGAACATGGACGTTATCTCTCTGTAAGTTATTGCTACCTTGGTAAAAGTATCGCTAAAATATCCCGCTGGACTTTCGGAAGCAAAGTATTGGTTTCGGTGAGGAAACCGGAGAAAAGCGGTCTGGTGTTTCATTTTGTACTGTAACATTTCCCGAGTAAAAAATAACTTTATCCTACTCCATGAAGTTCACGTGTTGTCGTGTAAATATATACTTGTCACAACGTCTGCTTTCTCGCAAATATTTATATGTAGTTACCTTTGACCGTGTGGCTATTTGGTATATGTGCAATAAACGTAATGAAACATTTCACGTGGATGTTTATATTTTTAAATAAGTTGAGCTCCGAGCTCGCCGTGTTTCCATTATCATCCAACAGTCAGTGCTTGATTCTCTGTTAAGGCCTGTGATGAAACGTGATTGTAAAAAGGATGTCATATGTAGTTTCCATGTGTGAGTAGATTTCAATTGCAAGACATATCCTGTTTGGTTAAATGGCAATGCTACCGTGCACCATTTAAGGATAAAAATGCGTACAGCTACTCGTACAACACGCAGGCGAAATTTAGGTAATTTTAACTCGCTGGAAGTTTAAAATCAATTATTCTTACCGTTTTCACTTAAAACATTTTGATGCTAAGATGACATTGTTAAAATGTATTCAGTTTATGGACCATGAGTTGCAACGGAGTTTGAAAAAAATGAAACGTATTTCCGTCGCACAAACTTAATCTGAGGCTCCCAGAACGTGTAATTGATTGGTATATAAATCACGGGCTCGGGTCGTCAGGATGTGTGACTCAGGGCCGGTGCGGTGATGTTTACCAATACTCCTTACCGCGATAGCTAAATTTATTGTTTGTTTGGCAGCCTTAACATTCTTCGCTGATTTATGACAGTGGCGGTAAAACAAACAGGGAAAGATTAAATTCACAACCGTTATTAAACGTCCCGCCATCCCCAAGTCAATCCCGGCAAAGAAAAAACAAGCAGAAAACGTGCCGCATTTCTCGATAGCTCATTTCAAATAAAATATTCAAAGTCGGCTCGGTCATACACGAGTTGATCATACATCTGCCATTCAAGAGTTGGTAGTTTTTTACATGACGGGTCAGTAGTAAAAATGCAGTGCTTACTTAGACACTACACTATTGTAAATTGGGTGCAAAGTAATATGTACAATAAGGTGCGTAAATTTTAGTGCAGAATTACCTTTAAATAATTCAGAATATTACAGAACGTCGGAAATCGGGACGCGTTGAGACGACAAAGAAGTTGACTTGGGTGGAATTACACTCCTTCAGTCGTGAATTCCGCTGCTGGAGCATCTACTGGAATGGGGTTACCGCTGCCTCACACACCGTCAGCTTGTGTTTCCTATTGTAAACTCTTTTCACAACTATTCAATGCGGGAAGGCTACTGGCTCCGATCGCCGGTAGCTACCATTGGCATGGCCTCTTGCAAGGCTGCTGAAGCCCTTTCTAATGGTACCTGGTGCTTAGCATCTCCGGTCTGGTGCAGACATGCTGGTTCCTGCTACTGCCTCACCGCCCTCACCCCCCTCAAACAACCAGAGGCACACAGAGCCCCGTAAATCCTGCTGCGCATGAGTTGTTTCCTTCATTGGACACCAGCACCCAGAGTTGACTCTTGTTGGAAGAATGGCTTCTCAATCGTCAGGTCGAAGCTCAGCATTGCCAAGCCCAGGGGCCACAGTCGTTGCTGCAAAGTCACATGCCACTTAACCTTTCAAAACCCGGCAGAGCAAACACGGTCCCAAGTATTTCTTTAAAACTCGTTCAATTACTTTATGGAGGCGACAGTCGATGTTCAATTGCTTGTTAGCAAGCTCTCATGTACAAAGGTCAGTGAACCTGGACTGTGGTCTGGTAAATAACCATACCCATTTTACCTTTACAGCTCGTTTCCCAGCCTTGGTTCATGGTAATCACCTCATCTTTACGCAGTGAAAAAGAACATAATTGAGAGCTCTGATAATGTTACATTTTGGCAACTGCTGGTAGAAGTTAAGGAGCAGTGTGGGACAAAAATTACATAATAATAAAACAAATTCATGGCTTTAACAAATCTGTGAACAAAACTTCAGCTTTTCCACATTAGACAAAAAAACAATTAATCTGAAGTCCAGGTTTCTACAGGGAAAGGCTGTCATTTCAAACTAAAGAAAACCAGACCCATGTAACTAAACTGTTCATTGTAGTTTGTCCATGTTTAGAATTGGAGAATTCATCTGCAATGTGTTGGAGTGGTGACTTGTTGCAAGGTCACCAGTAGAAATGAGATCTCCAAGCATATTCTACTTCATAATGAAATACCCTGACTACTAATAGATGGCTTGCAAAACCACCTCAGAAGTTACACACCGCATATTGTCCCATTAATCCTACCATCATATTAAATCAGAAAGCGAGTATGCAACTGCACAATAGTTTCGAACACAACTTTGGTGGATACATCAGTGCAGTGCTGAAGGTGTTGTCAGATTGCCATCTTCCATCTCTGCAAGATATGGCCTCTTCTATGCACATGTGAATGTAATGCAATTTCTGATGTTGGAAAGGTGCCAATCTCTGTCAGTGTATTTTAACTATCAAGTGTGTAACTCAAAAGTAAGAGAAATTCCTTATGCAATGTCATCTCATTACAGTATTGGGAATGCAAGAGGGTACACAGGGACTTAAGGAATGGAATCGTTCATATGGCCTGTTGAGCCTGCTCTGCCATACAATGTTTGATCCGATCTTGGCCACCACTTTACCCACAAATCCTTGGCTCCTCTGTAAACAAAAAAGTTCAACCTGGAGTATATTAAATAATGTAGCTTCCAAAGTGCTTGGATACAGAATTCCAAATGGCCACGATCTCCTGATAAAACAAATTCCTTCTCATCTATCCTAAGTGAGTGATCTCTTATTTTAATACTATTTAAAGACCCCCCACAAGAAGAAACATCCTCTCAGCATTGAAATCTTTTTTTCAGGTTAGACCATCTCTCATTCTTCTAAACTCCAATGAGTGAAGGCTCAAGCTCTTCAACTCTTCCTCATAAGACAACATCTCTATTACAGGAAACAACCAACTGGTCAATCTACTTTGAATTGTCCCCAATCTACATCCCTCCTTAAATAAGATAAAAACATGGCACTCCACATGTGTGATCTCTCCAACACGCTGCATAGTTGCAAAAACAGTTCCTTAGTTTCCGTATCTATTTCTTTCGCAATCAAGGCCATTATTCTATTTCCCTTCCTCTGTGTACCTGCATGCTCACTTTCTGAGATTGCTCAGCACTTGAGCATTCTCTCTCCAAATATGCAATAGTTTATTTCTCCATTCTTTGAGCCAAATTGGATAGCCCCACCTCTCCCCTCATCCAACTCCATCTACCAAAATTTTGACTACTTGTTTAAATTAGCTATTTTGTTATGCAGATTCTTAGTGTGAGTATCACAAATTATTTTTCCACCCACCTTTGCACAAATGAATCTTCAGCCTTTGACTTGTCTTTCTAAAAATGACCTATTTATCCTAAAGGGCCCGTCCCACTGTACGAGGTAATTCAAGAGCTCTCCCGAGTTTTAAAAAATCAAACTCGTGTTAAATACGTAGAATGTACATAGCGGCTATATTGGAGCTTGTGGATGTCTCATAGCGGCTCGTAATGCTAACGGCAGGTACTTGGGAAACATGGTAACTCGTGAAGCTTTTTCAGCTCCACGAGAGCCCCGACTACCTCCGAATGGCTATTACCGTAATTCTCCGAGTTCAAATCAGGGGAAACTCGGGAGAACTCTTGAATTACCTCGTACAGTAGGACATGCCCTTAACTCTCTTTTTCTCTAATTAGACAATTTTCTATCCCTGTTAATATATAACCAACCGTCAGTGCCATGGACTCATACCATGTGTATTTGACCATTACATCTTATTGAATGGAAATCTAAGTTTCTTACTCACACACTGAATTTGAAAATTTACCATGTTATGACCACTCTTAGTGAGATTAATTAATTATCACATGAGCACATCTAAAAGAGTTTGTTCCCTTGTTTTCTAGTGATATTTAGGAAGTGAAATTGCTAAATATGTGTGTTAATTAGTTCCATGCTGCATCATTCTAAGGTGCCATATCAAACATATTCTCTGAACGTATTCTCGACTACTTTGGTTGATACGATTTGTCCAACTTAAATAAAGTTTAAAGTTGCTCATAATGATTGCACTATTTTTTTTCCAACCCCAATATTTCTTGGAGTTATAACAGTATAACTACTGTTAGGGTGTTCGTAGACAATTCACGCCAGTAATTTTACCCTTTTCTTTAAATTTCCAATCAAACTGATTCCAGATCTTGATCTTCTAAGCTACCGTACTGATTTCTTCCTTTGCTAGAGAGACAGTTAACCTAATTTTCCTTTGATCACCCATCCATAGAATATCCTGGCAAAGCTAAAAATTAAATGTTTTGGAAGCAATTAGCAGAATAAAGAACTATATTTGACACAATACAAATATTGTGTTTAGTAAAAGAAATGTACCCATTGCTGGATGAATAGAAACACATTGTTCCCAATCCTTCTCAGATTTAAATGAAAGTTTTTCTCCCCTCACTCTTACCATAATAAGGTATCAAAGTACCCTCTTTTCTCAAAATATAATGATTGTAATGTAGAATGGGGACCATCAGCAGGTACAACCAAGCCCTCAACATACTATCACATCCAAATTTAAGATTAAGTAATGTGCATGGATATCAAGGAAGGAATGCGAGACTCATAGCTGCCTTTCGATTACGCAAGGAACATACCTTCTTAAATCATATCAAAACATTTCCCTCTTTTTCCTGCTAATTTTCAGCCATAGTTAGAGAAGGCCTGAAGAGGTGAATGGGAGTTAAAATAGCTTTTTACCAATGGAAGATAAATTAGGTTTTAACAAATTAACCTCTCGGGGACTCCCCCTCACATGATTACATCACCAGGGTAATAGAAGCTGAAAGGCAGAGTACGAGGAAAGTCAAATTACACTTTAATAATCAGAAAATCTGAAGTTTAAGCAAATGTTTATAACATGAAGTTCCTGCTGACTTTAGATGTTATATGTAATAAATTTGGTCATTAATCTACATCTTACATTTTCTGTACAGGAAACCAAAATAATTTTTCGAAGACAATGATGTAATAAATTCTGAAATCAATATATGCATGAGATACTCAATTGCTTGCACAATTTATTTTGTAAAATTAATAATTAAGTTGATGTGATTCATTCTTAATAGGAGTTTGTAAAGGAAATTTACATCAGACATACTCCTCTTACCTTTTCTGACTGCCTTCTTAAAGAACTGCCCCAATGCCTTTTATTCCCTTACCTTGGTCCAGCCTAATATCCACTTTGTTCACTCATGAACTGATGCTAACAGTGACTCATTGTCTCAAACCTGAGCACCCAGCTATGCCAGATAACCCTAAGGTTTCTTTTCTGCAACAGATGCAAACAGAACTGGAGGTTTGTGTTGGTTACAGTTGAATGCATAGAAAATTGGCTTCATGGAAGGAAGCAGGGGGTAACGGTGGAAGATTGCTTCTCAGACTAGAGGCCTGTGACTAGTGGTGTGCCTCAGGGCTCGGTGCTGGGCACGTTACTGTTTGTCATCTACATCAACGATATGGATGAGACCATACATGGCAAGATCAGCAAGTTTGCTGAAAATACATAAGTGGGTGGTTTTGCAGATAGAGAAGATGGGTGTGAAAAATTGTAGCAGGATCTTGATCGACTGGCCAGGTGGGCTGAGGAATGGTTGATGGAACAAAAACAGAGAAATGAGGGGTTGCAATTTGGGAAGTCTAACATGGGCAGGACCTACACAGTGAATGATAGGGCTCTGGGAAGTGTTGTAGAGCAGAGGGATCTAGGAGAGCAGATGCATAGTTCCTTGAAGGTCGAGTCACAGGTGGTTAAAAAGGCTTTTTGGTACATTGGCCTTCATCAGTCAGCGTATTGAGTATAGAACTGGGAGGTCATGTTGCAGTTGTATAAGACGTTGATGAGACCGTATTTAGAGTATTGTGTTCAATTCTGAGCACCATGCTGAAAGACGTTGTCATGCTGGAAAGGGGACAGAGAATATTTACGAGGATGTTGCCAGGACTAAAGGGTCTGAGCAATAAGGAGAGGTTGAGTAAGGGACAATAGGGAAAAATAGGAATCTGAGGGGTGGTTTGGAGGGATTCTGGACCAAACGCAGGCAAGCGGGACTAGTGCAGTTGGGACATGTTGGCTGGTGTGGGCAAGTTGGGCCGAAGGGCCAGTTTCCACACTATCACTCCATGACATTGGCAGCAGTTTCACTTCCTAAATATCGCAGAAGACATTGCCTTAGACTTTGGATGAAACACTGAACTGCTCTCTCAAGCACAGGTAAAATCACTCCCAGCACTATTCAAAGGAAAAGAGGGCAAGTTCCATGGTTTATATTCTGCAAACAATATCACTGAAAGTCACAATCTATATGTGATCGTGCTGAGTTTGGATTAATAACAGCATTTTTTCCATTAAATTAGAGATCAGACTTCTAAATTCCTCGAAGATAGACACAAAAAGCTGAAGTAACTCAGCGGAACAGGCAGAATCTCTGAGGAGAAGGAATTGGTGACATTTCGGGTCGAGAATCTTCGGGTCGAGAATCTTCCTCGCTGGCTTCATGGCATAATAGGACTTTGAGGCTTGGAAAATAGAACTTTTTTTTTGCTCCTTCTCTTGGAAGAAATGCTGCTTATTGTACAGTGCATTCTTTGTTACTACATAATTAAAACATGGGATATATATCAATAGACAATAGACAATAGGTGCAGGAGTAGGCCATTTGGCCTTTCGAGCCAGCACCGCCATTCAATGTGATCATGGCTGATCATCCCCAATCAGTACCCCGTTCCTGCCTTCTCCCCACATCCCTTGACTCTGCTATTTTTAAGAGCCCTATCTAGCTCTCTCTTGAAAGCATCCAGAGAACCTGCCTCCACCGCCCTCTGAGGCAGAGAATTCCACTGACCCACCACACTATGTGAGAAAAAGTGTTTCCTCGTCTCCGTTCTAAATGGCTTACTTCTTATTCTTAAACTGTGGCCCCTGGTTCTGGACTCCCCCAACATCGGGAACATGTTTCCTGCCTCTGGTGTATCCAAACCGTTAACAATCTTATATGTTTCAATGAGATCCCATCACATCTTTCTAAACTCCAGAGTGCAAGCCCAGCTTCTCCATTCTTTCAGCATATGACAGTTATCAAACTAAAAAAAATTGAGGAGGCACGTTTCACAAATTGAAGAACCTGGTGATGCTTCCAAAGCACCTATAAGAGGCAACCATACTTTGCAGGATTCACTTCCCTTTGAAATTGAGATTTAAAGAAACAAATGGATTATCTAAGATAGCAGCAAAATAAGACACAAAATGTAATTTTATTCATCCAATATGCCATATATACATATAATAGATTAAAACTTTAAAAACTGTTCTCTTTATACAGAAATGTATCTACAACTTAATTTTACAAATTAATTTCCAAAGTAAACTACAGCACTTTTGCAACAGAAAGTAAATGAAGTGAAATAAAAATTAATGTTGAAACAGGTTTGTGCTAAAATAACAGACGTACTGTGTAATTTGGAAGGCAATAATTTGAGTTTAAAGTGCATTTCCATTATTTTTCTGGAGAAAAAAAAAATGTTCTTAAAAATAATCAGATCTCATTCAACAGCAGTGCCAGGATCTAGCCTCCAATTGAGGAATTTCAAGTAGACACATTGATGAATGTACATTATTTGTAGGTAATCTGAGAAACTAGTTATTAATCACAGAATTCAGTCTGATTACCATCTTTAGTTCTTTTCCAACAAACTGTAATTACTTAGCTTACAACTCATCAAAAATCTAAATTATTTTTCATAATCAGCATTGATAATATTCCATTACAATAAACGGATCATCCACTTACATGAAAAATAATTTAATCACGAGCCAAAATACCATGACCTGCATAGCAGATTTGGTTTACATGTCAGTTAATTGGACTGGAAATCCATTCATTTGGTTTATCAGACATAATGTAAAAATCAGAGAAACGAACTTATTCAATTTCTAAAAAGTTTTTCCTAAAGTACCGTCAGTGTCAAAGCAAGAAGAGAAAATTGTCAAGACACTGGATGGATATGCACTTTATTTGCCTCAGCCCTATTTGAATTTAGAAATGTTAGAAATGAAAAGAACACTAAAATGAAAACTTAGGTTGTCAGCTAAAAATTGCCCGAGTTGCATTGTGTAATTGCACTATAGTCCCAAAACCTTCATGATAGACCATTCTTATCTAGGTATACAAGGTATTCATTGTTTTTTTTTAAAGAACAACAAAGAAGAATGATCAACATCCATTAGTCGCTATTCTGAGCTGATTGCAGCAGTATTCATTCATTATTTTAAGGAGCAGATTTATAGTTATATGTTCGATAACTTGGAGTGTGAACATAAAATTTGCTTCAGAAAGTTATGTTTCTCAAAAGTCAATTCAGCATAATGAGCATTCCAAACCTGCGTCTCGGTAGAAGCAACATTATCTCTTGTGAAGGCAGATAAGATATCTTTGTCTGAGTCACGAGTGATGTACGATCCCTGCCTGACTGGCACCTGTTCTCTTGAATTCACCATGGAGTTGCTTAAACTGAGAACAGTGCCAATTCAGTGCTTTAGTTGTTGCTCTAATTCATGCTGGCACTTGATCAGACGTTCTATTTCTGCACCCAGCGTCTGCAAGTTTTCCTGTAATTAAAAATCACATTGAAAAATTAGTGCTTTGCTTTCTGGTGGTTGTATTATTGGCTAGAAACAATGAAAAACAGACATTGTAGCCTATATATTGGATGACCAAATCAAAATATTGTTGAATAATCATGTACCCACCACTGATTTTCCAGCAACTAATGACCAGCACCTCATTTCATCTCAACAAGATTATGAGAATGCACTGAAAATTCCGGAAGTCCCCCACAAAATTGTGGTGCCTAGGCTGGGTAAGGCAGCCAATCCCGTCCTCATCGGGACTTCCGATTGGCAGGACAAATTTGTCCCCCGCACGTGGGGTTCTTGGACTCCGGCCTGACAGAAGCCGGCAGATTTGTTCCCGTAGCTGACCTCCAATACCCACTTTGTAGGCTAGTACCTCAGCCCCCGGCGGCTTAGGCTGACCGTTCGACTCCTCTCGGAGGCACGACCTTCATTGGTCTGACAAAAAGGATAATCCGGCAAGGTTCTGGAACCAAGGGCGCCGGAAAATCGGTAGTGGTCCTGTACATGGTTATTTTACAGTATTTTGAGTAAGTTCAGCAGACTTGCTCAATATATTGTATTACTGTAGCACCACCTTGTGCCGAATGTGCAAAGTCCACTTCTAAAGTTAGTGAGCTCTATTCAAATCTTCCCCTGCCTCCACTTTCCAATTGACCTCTGACAAATACAAATTTCTCCAAAATTATTGAGATATCTAAATAAAAATTGAATTTGTTGTATGGATAACATGGACGAAACCACAGGGTAAAAAAAATATTCTTGTTGCTTTAGTTTCAAAGTAATTTGCTGGAAATTTGCAATTAATTGCAACAGCATTTTTACGTTATCAATACTGAAACTGCCAACTTTCATAGATTTAGTGGAATGTTATGAATTAATTGAATGCTGCAACTTATTTTGTGTATGAACCAGAATGCATACATAAATTTCCAAGAGCATTTAATGGGTGAATAATTATTTGCAATCTTTTTATTCTATAATATCATAGTAGTATGACAAAACATAGTAGAAAGCATTAATGCCACTTGGTAACATTGATAACGTTACTTACAGTGCCCTCCATAATGTTTGGGACAAAGACCCATCATTTATTTATTTGCCTCTGTACTCCACAATTTCACAGAGTTTCCAGCCTTCTCACAGCGATGATGTCACAATGCCTCTCAGTGCACCAATCACAATGGGCTCTCAAGTTGGCTGCCGACTGCCACAATGACATCATCATGGGACTTCGCCAATGGTAACAATGGGCTCTCAAACTGGCTGCCAACTGCCACAATGACATCACAATGGGACGTTGCCAACAGTAACAATGGGCTCTCAAGCTGGATGCCAACTGCCACAATTACATCACAATGGGACGTTTCCAATGGTAATTAGGTTGCTGCCCCTCTACCAATATCTGAAGGGGCTGATCATCAAGTTCTGGTTGCATTTTGGTCCCACAATCCTGGTGTTTGGGCACAAGGCAGGGAGTGGGGAGGGCAGGGGTGGGGGGGGAGAACTCTCATCCGCCCCCCCAGCCACCCCACCTGACCCACTCCGGGGGAACGCTGATGCTGCATCCGCCCCCGGCGTGCGTTGGGGGACAGGTCCCATTTGGTCTAGTATTCATTAAACCTTTAAAAAAAACACAAATACTGAGATTTGGGGAATATATTGCTCAGAACAAAGGGAATCACACATTTGTTCTTTGTCATAATAATACCATGCGATTCTCTTATATACAGCTGAGAGATCTGGAAGTATTTAGTTTAACAAATCATCCAAAAAATGCACTTCCGTCAGTGCAGTATGCCTTCAGTGTTACATGAGAGGGTCAGCCAAGATTCTGTTGCTCAAACATCTAGAGTGGGACTTGAATTTGGTACCATAGATTTTAAAGTGTGAATGCTCCTAAGAAAGCAGTGTCTGAGAAAATTATTGGACTGAAACAGAATACAGGAATGTAAAGGCCAGGGATGAATTTAAGGATAAGTTGAAAGGGTCTAAAATTTATTGCACTGAAGAATGAAAACGCAAGGCAGGTTAACATGAGTAGATTTAAGTGAGTGGATAGTAGATAACAAAAGATTTTGGAATAGTACACGATGAAAATAATTGGTACCCAATTGGCACAAACCTTAATTCAAAGAAGAACCACAATTTAAAGACATGTGCCAATGATACATACGAGCGTCATAATAGCTAATACTACAGTGCAAAAATATGACATTGCCTCACTATACAAAAAATGAAAACAATATTCTTTTAAAAGAAACGGAATCTAAAAAAACAATTAAAAATCAAACTTTTGTTTTTAACTTTACATTAATTCTCAGCATTTGTTACTAGGTGTTTGGCCATAGACAAACATTTCCATATTATTTCTGCATGGAAATAATATTGTCATATGGTATAAAGAAAAGTTTACAGGAGAAAAATTTAAAAAGTATTTTATTTTATGATAAAATCTGAAGAAGGGTCGCGACCCGAAACATCACCCATTCCTTTTCTCTAGTGATGCTGCCTGTCCCGCTGAGCTATTCCAGCATTTTGTGTCTACCCTAGCGATGAATGCAGACTGGGTGGAGAGAGGATTACTGGGAAAAAGGCCCAATTTCTAAGATTCACATTTCAATAGTCATACGAGTAACAAAATTAGACGAAACCTACATATCAGTCCAGACAGAACCACATTTTGAAGTATGATAACCACGTTTCACTGTTATCAGTAAGTAATGGAGTACAGATTGTGCTTTTCCTACCGCTCTGGTCCAGGTTTTAGTTTAATGCTTGAGAATAAGTCACAAGTTTCATTGTAAAAGAATTAAAAACAATTTACTGTAAAAGAATCAGAACTACAAAGCAAAGGCTTCTGAATGTCTGGTTTTTCGATGACAAAACTAAAACAAATATCCTGAATATAGAACACTGATAACAACTTTAATTCACATCTGAATTAAAAAAACAAATAATGGCCCGAAAAACAGCAGTCTCCTGTTTAAAGAAAGATCCTTGTGGGCCTATCCCACAGGCGATTTATCAGGCTAAAAACCGACAACTGGCACGGCGACTGTCAGAGTGGAACACACACACCAACACATGGCAGGCGGGGGACAGGGCAAGCGGGGGGAGCACTGTCTGAAATTCACACGGTGCAAAGCCAAGGTGATACAGACACACACTGCGATAAACAGGGAGGTTGGCGCTGTAATTAAGACGGCTAAGCACAGTATACAGTATGTCCTTTAAAAGAGGGAGAGGGGGAAAGAGGGGGGAGAAGGAGGGAAAAGGAACGGAAACAACTTTTAAGAAGCCAGACAACTTTTAAGAATCCAGAGATACTCGGCTGTGAAGTTCGGCGGACATTTAACATTACCGGTCGGTTATCCTTGGTTCTGAAAACTACTGCTTTTGGTTTTTTCCGCCAATGAAATTCACCGGTCAGCACCGGCTACAACCTACAAGAACCTATGAGAACCTTCGACCTCCTGGCAACCCACTAGGACCCCCTGGCGACCCACTGACGGCACGGGAATTCTCGCTGCTCTCCATGGCGGCTTCATTCTAGTCACCGCTAATTTTTCAACATGTTGAAAAATTTGCGTAAACCGTAATGAGGCCGCGACTAGTTCCCAGAATGCGGGAACTCCTCACGACCATGAAGGCGACTCCCCGACAACCACCCGCGAACATGTGGCAACCATATGGCGACTGCATAGTCTCCTGCAGTCGCCTAAAAAGTCGCTGAAGTGGGACAGACCCATTACAATGCTCTAGCAATCTCTGTAGTATGATTTTTCTTTCCCAACCGATCACATAAATTCTCACAAATCAGGAAGTCAGTTTTAAGTAGGATTTTAAACTCGAGTCAAGTGCCAAGAGTGTTGAGAATGGAACAATTAAATTCTTCCCCACTGCAATTTTACAAGCACATTAACTCACAACACAATAAATAAAAATGTAATAAACAATAATGCAATAAATTATCAGGTGCCATGATACAGAATAACGAGTGAAACATACATAACTTAATAAATCAAATGTTCAATAATTTTTAATATTTTATTTATTTTTATTCTGAAATAATAACTTTAGGAAATTTCACTAAATATGAGGAAAGGGCCACAAAGATGTTTGTGCTGTAAATATGGGTGAGTCCATTATTAAAAAGCTGCATGAGATGTAACTACGCATGTAATTTACAACTTATTTAATAGTGGAACTAACATCACATCAGCTCAAGTGACCTCAAATTGTCTTGTGGCAATGCCCACAGATAGTTGAGCCTGTGCTGAACACTGGTTTGCTGAAAGCAACTTCAGGAATTCTGCATGCTGGGAAAAAATAAAATTTGCTGTCAGGTTCTCAGATTAATTACAGCAAATATCAGTAAATATGATGTGATGACGACTGCAAAATCCGAGCTAAAATTGTGTAATAGTTATTTCACCTAGTATTCAATTGGTTCAGAATCACGGCTCATGTGCCAAGCACAATGGTAATTTAGAAATAATGTTCTTCACAGACATGATGAATAGA
This sequence comes from Raja brachyura, assembly GCA_963514005.1. The sequence goes on along the minus strand of OY740795.1, from coordinate 32,094,810 downwards.
ATAGCACAAATTAAAATTAAATTCACATTATTGAGGGCAAAATAATCTTATTTAATAAGAATTAAAGTGATACATATGAGGGTCAGGAAGGAAATAAAAATTAAAACGTCCCAAAGTGACAAAGGCAAGGAAGTTAAAAAGACAATGTGAAAAACTACTGGAAGCTACGGGGTGCTTGAGGAAGGACAGAGGGTCCAATTGTGGACTGTAATGGAAGGATAAAAAGTTGTGGGTTGGTGTCGGGGTAGTACATTTGTACGGACAAGGCTATTAGGAGAGTGATACAAGAAAAAGAGTGTTTTATAATCAAGGATTAGGTTAACTGGTGCCAAAATACCTCGGGAAAAATAAGGGGATGCTGGGATAGCTTGGTTTCAGCAACACATGGAAATTAGTTAGGATCTTATAAGGTACAATATATCTGAGGAAATCTTTCTGATGGACAGGGAATAGAATCAGTAGCTCAACTCACTAGTGACATTTTGTACACTGTGATACACCTTGGAACTGTGGCTGTGGAGGAATTACTGCAAGGCTCCAGTGTGTTGCAGGATTGGGGGATGCATGACTGGGGAAATCCAGAAATCAGCAGAAAAAATAGACTTGGATTTGACAGATAATAAATCCATTTGCGAGAATTGAAGGTATTGGACAGCATGCAGAACAAAATTACAGGAATAGATCCATGTATGAGGTTTTTATGTCGTGGGAAAAGAATGGAGAAACTGGAACTAATCCCACAGGAGAGAAAGTTCAAAGGAGATGTGAACAAGCTATTTTAAATAATAATGGGTCCAGGAAGGATTGATAGAGATTATTTCGATTGGTGGAAGGTCAAGAACCAAAGGACAATATTTATGGCGATTGGATGAAGTTTGTATTTTAAGGTAACAAAGTTTTGGCATCTGGAATGCATTGCCTGATGGAGACAAAATTCAATGATGGTTTTCAAACAGAATCGGAACAGTGCTTGGACAAAAATATGGCAGGCATATAGGGAGGGCCAAATGGGCTCCTTTTGTGTTATTGCCATTCTAAATTGAGAAAAGTCCATGCATGGAGAAAATTCAGGATAATCGGCGCAGTTATTGAAAAAAAGAACAGCTCAAATAATACTGAAATAAATCTAAAAATAGTACTTCCTCAAAAGTTAAGGAAAGATTATTGTAATATTCATCTAATGCAAATGACTTAAAATTATATTGCAATTTGAAAGAGCGTTTAATTCAATGCCTTCATCTTGCATGCCTTCTTTTCTTTCCCATTTCTCTATTTTATTTTTATTGCTGTCCTGATTTATTATTTTTTAAAATGACCCTGTAGTTCACCTTCTATAGGTGGGATCCACTTCAAAAAGGTTGGCTTTATGATTGCTGGGGTGTGTTTCGGCCAATTAGTATCTGCCACATCTTCGCCTCAGATGTGGAATAATAATGATACTGACACAATATTTACAGGTTACATTCCTTGGTCTCCGTGTTTATTATCTCCCCCGGCCATGGCCTCCTGCCATGGTTTACACAGGGCACACCCGATTTGACTTTCAAGTCAGCTGATACCAAGGTCAAGATATTAGCATATCATATTATATCATGACTCATCATCATGACATCCCTCCTTCACCAGAATTAAACTTTAAATTAATACGTATTCTTTCTAATATACTTTTCAATTAAATTCTTACAAAGCATATTTGTGTTTTAACTTGTGTTCCAATAACTCACAAAACAGATGCATTACAACTACAAAACAAATGCAACTTTTTACACTCTTGTAACCTTAATAAACATGATCATAATACACAGTATCATAATAAAATGTGTTATTGACACAAATGCACAATCAAACAATTATTTACCCTTAAGAATTATTTTGGCTTATTAGCCAAATACAGCATAGCCTATGAAATACTAACTAAATACTTGCACAAATATAAAAACATTATTTTTTCCCCTTAATACAAATAATAACCTGTAGGCTGCCTTTGCCTCTAAACAAATATCATATTCATCTGTATAAATACTAAGCAAAACTATAACCTATATCACAAAATTGTCGTATCGCTTGGGGACTCTCCTTTCACGTCTTGGTCTACCAGCTGGCACAGAAGCATCAGAGCCTATTGAATCAGTCAAGGTGTTGTCACTATTATCACCCAGACACCTTCTCTGCTCATCACCTGCGTTGCAGCATGCTGCCTCTGGAACTCTGGTCACCACCTCGGAAATGTTTGCTGGCCCCTCTGAATCAGTAGCTCCTGGTGGATTTTGGGGTACCTCGTTTTGAATGTCTCTGGACATGTACTTTTTGATGCTCGGTACATTTCTCTTGTAGCTAACACCTTCTGGAGACTTGACTATCACCATGCTGCCACTCCTCGATACAACATTGTATGGCTGGCAATGGTTAGGAGTGCTTACCGCTATCTTACTGCCATCCTCTTGCCTCACAAGCATATCATCCCCAGGCATTATTTCAGAGTGCCTGGCTCCTCATTTCAAGTCGGCATATTATTTTGCCGCACCTTTCTTTTCGGCATCACAGTCTCTCATCTCCTGGTGTTCTGTGATCTCTCGCACTTCTGGTATTTTAGTGCAATTTTCCTTCCAAACAAGGCTTCTGCTGGGATATTCCCTGTCATTGAGTGAGTGATCGCCCGATATACAGCTAGGTATGCTAGCAGTGCCTCCTTCCAGTTGTTCTCTTTGGCATGGACGATTCGTATCCTCTTCTCTATGGACTGGTTTTGTCTCTCTACTTCTCCGTTAGCTTGTGGCCATTTACGAGTCACCTTGTGATGATGGATACCGGTGATTCTCATGTATTCAGCAAATGTCTTGGAAACAAACTGTGGTCCATTGTCGGAATACAATGTCACAAGCAACCCGTGTCTGGCGAAGATCTCTGCTAATGCCTGTAGTCTTTACTGCTGTAGTTGACTTCATCACTGCATACTCATAGTACCTACTATAGTAGTCTACCACTACCATAATTGATTCACCTGTTGGAAGTGGTCCAAGAAAGTCAACAGCTATATCAACCCATGGTCCTGATGGCAACTTTGTACTTCTAATTGGTTCTGGTGGGTTGCTCTTGATTGTGATTTGACATCCGTGACATGTCTTGACAAATCTTTCGGCATCTTTCTCACAACCTGGCTACCACACTTTGCTCCGCGAATTCTGTGCGGTACTGATGATGCCTAAATATCCTTCATGAGCCAATGACACGATCCTTGGTCGTAGTGCCTGCAGGATCACCAATCTGCAACCTTTCAGCACACACTGACCAATTACAAAAGATTCATCTTTTATGGGAACATATGCTTTGTAAGGGCATTGATCCCATTGCCCACTGTGAATATGCTCGCTGATATCTTTGAGTTCAGGATCATGTTCTGATTCCCTTTTAATTTCCTTCGTTGTCACGGCTCCTGGCGTTGACTAAATTGTGATGAAGCGCACAAAGTTCTCTGCTTCCATCTCTAGCGTGGATGTTGCTCCCAGCTGTTCATCCTTCAACAGTCTCGACAGCGGGTCCGCGATGTTTGCTTTCCCAGCAATGTGGACTACTTTGTACTTGTACTGTTGGAGTCTCAGCACCCAACGTTCTATTCCGGCTTAGACTTTGTTGAATAGATCATTTCCAGTGGCTTGTGATCGAATTAAATGCCGTACAAGTATGCATGGAACCTTTCACAGGCCCAGCCTAGTCCCAGTGCTTCTTTCTCTGTTTCAGAATACCTTCTCTCCACCCTGGTTAAAGATCGAATGGCATATGCTTTGATTCTGGGTTCATCTGCATGTGTCTGTACCAACACTGCTCCTAACCCGATCGGACTAGCATCTGCTATGACATTTGACGGATCATAATATCCAAGGGTTTCTGCACTCATTAGACTCTGTTTCAGTACTTTGAATGCCTGTCACTGTTCACTACCAAACTGGAACGGTATGTCTTTCCTGGTCAACTTTCTCAGCGGATCTGCCAGTGGAATAAATTTGGAATAAATTTTGCACAGTAATTGACCAGTCCTAGAAAGCTCCTCATCTCGGTTGCATTCTGAGGTTCACATGCATCTGCAACCGCTTTCACTTTAGCTTTGGCTAGGTTCAGCCTTCACTTGTGAGTCTGTGCCCCATGAAATCCATCTCAGAGATGCCAAACTTGCACTGTCTTCATTCACGGTGAGACCTGCTTCTTGAAGTTTAGTCAACACTAGCTTCAACCTCCTGTCATGCTCTTCGCGAATTGATGCGTGGACGATGATGTCATCTGATATGTTTGCTGATCCTGGTACACCTTGAATCACTCTGTGGATTTCGTACTGATAGAATCAATGCTGCTGGGAACAGGGAGTGTTTGAAACATTTCTCGAACTGCTGGCCCTGCGGTGAAAAGAAGCAACGCTCTCCTCAAGAAAGAGCCTGCGACTGTCGGCGTAGGCCTCGACTTCCTCCAGCCAAGCATTCCACTTCACGCTGACAGTACTCGCATCACCTGTCAGATCGAAGTGTGGAACACGAAGTGCTAAGAAATCAGCTCCAGCGACTGCCATTTTTCCCTTTTAAATCTTTTTCCAGTTCGTGGCCACGGATTCAGAATCCAAAATATCCTCATCGCCAATGGCACATCTTCGCCTCAGATGTGGAATAATAGATACTGACACAATATTTACAGGTTACATTCCTTGGTCACAATATTTACAGGTTACATCCCACGGCCATGCCCTCCTGCCATGGCTTACACAGCGCACACCGATCTGACCTTCATGTCAGCTGATTCCAAGGTCAAGGCATTATCATATCATGATCATGGCTCATCATCATGATAGTATCTAACGCAGCAGTTTCTACCATTCATTTTTGCACAAGTACTATTACTGGAAGAGTTATTTTAAGCACAGTTGTTATTCAGCTGGTCCTATGAAAGTTTAGTTAAAATAATCTTAGGTCACAAAATTGAAATTAATGCATGGAGAGAAACAGTATTTTATAAAGGTTCAGTCCATTTCCCTTGCTTAAGTATTCTGAATCCATTAAGCTAAGAATTTACTCACTTGTTAGCAGCCTTTTCATCTTGTCATGTCACCTTCAAAGCATCTGTATGATTACAAACACAGCTCTCCACCCCATAACATTTGTATTATTTAGTTTTATTGTCTCTCCTCACTCTTATAATCAATATGTATCCCTTCTCAGCAAATTTATTCTGCCATGTACTGGTTTGATACACCGATCTGTCATTTAGTTCCTCATTATTTATCCCGCTTCTATGCTTTACATCATCTGCAAACTTTGAAATTATGCTCCGCACACTTGAGTTCAACACATCAATAAACATTGAGAAGAACAATGATCCTAATACCAATATCTGGTGGATAACACTTCATACTTCCTCTCCCCCCCCCCCTCCTCCGCAACTCCTAGTCTGAAAAATAATGGTTCACACAACTGTTTTCTCTCCCTTGGTCATTTTTTCCTTCAAGCTGTCAGTCTGTCTAATACCCATGTTTTCATTTTGCGTATACGTTTATTTTTATGTTCTGTCAAATGCCTGTTGAAAGTCATGAAGTACATCTAGCACAGAACCTTCATCTCTAATCATTGTTACATCATCAGAAAATTCAAATTTAATTAAGAAACACAACTAAACATATCCATACTTCATTTCATTTATTAGATCATTTAATAGGCAGCAATTAATATTTTTCTTAATTTGTTATCCTGAGGGTATTTATCATTATGATGTTAGGCTGACAACTACCTAGCTCCTCAGATTATCCTTCTTCCCCGATTTTGAAGTATAATCTAACATGTGCATTCCTCCATTTCACTGGTATGACCTTAAAATCGAGGAAGTACCGGCAATTTGCAGAAATGTATAAAACTAAAAGTCTCATCTTGACCACTTCCTGTCTGTGCTGTATGTTGATTTTAGAAAAACGCTACCATATATCGCTATGATTTTTGGCCATCTTGTAAGATGGCCAAAAATCATAGCGATATATGGTAGCGTTTTTCCTCCTCCGCTGAGGCAGCCCCAAGGATTTTTGCGATCGATGAAAAATAAAAACGTTATGAATGTTTTAAAAATCTTGAGATCAGGAACATAAAGCCCAAATGGTATGAAATTGCATTTGAATTTGGTGGCCAGTACTCTACTTGAAATGGTGTGAAATTGCATTTGGATTTGGTGGCCTGCACTCTGCTTGCAATGGTAAGAAATTGCATTTGGATTTGGTGGCCTGCACTCTGCATGAAATGGTATGATATTGCATTTGGACTTGGTGGCCTGCACTCTGCTTGAAATGGTATGAAATCGAAAGATTAAGACTTGTCCTCTCGGACAGGCTAGACCAGTTTAGAGGAACATGGTCTCCATTTATTGATTATCTAAAGGGACAAATTGGCTCAGTTCGAGGGCCTGACTGAAACCTGAACGAGGAATGGATGAAGAATCATATATAATAGATCACTGATATATCTCCAATGAAGTATAGAATGTTTAAAACTCCACTCACATTATTGATTTTCTATTTTTACTCTTATTTTAATTTTCTTTATTATTTCTTTCTATTAATTTCTTTCTATATTAAAAATAATAAAAAAATATAAAAGTACAAACAAGAATGACTGTAAATTTTAAAAATATTAAGAATGTATGTGATGAATAGTATATTCTTTTGTTTTTTTTTCTCACATTTTAAATTGTCTTAATATGTATTTACTTCTAATAAAAAATATTAACATAAAAAGAAATGGTATGAAATCGCATTTGGATTTGGTGAACTGCCAGCCCACCAGGCCTGAGTGACTGAGCTGCCAGCCCACCAGGCCTGAGCGACTGAGCTGCCTGGTCAATAATCCATTCGGCCCACGATGTCCACACTAGCCCTCTGGTAACCAGTCCCTTTGGCCCACAACACACATACTAGCACTCCAGAAAGCCCCCCCCCCCCAACCCCACTGGCCACCAATAATGGAATTGGTGGAGAGGTGGAATATTGCATTGGGGGAAGTATTAGAAGTTATTCAGACAGAGCTGAACACACTTCTCGGCATCTGTATACAATGGGGTCTGTCTTGTCGCTTCTTGTGCGTGGTGGTGGAAAGATTGGTGGAAACAGGGCTGCGACGTGAACGCTCTTTCCTTGACCCCATCCATCTCAGCTGAGTGACTTTTAAAAAATAACGATAATGCCAAACTTTCAATTACCTCCATTTCATTTTATCAAATCTAATATCAGTACCACTTCCTCCTTTCCTGATACAATGTAAAAGAATTCTCTACAACAGCAAATAAATATTGTACTGATTCAGATCCATGGCATCCCTTCTGCCTTAGCAAGTCCTTAAGCAGAACCTATTTTTGTCTCCCCTTTTACAATTCAAATACATATGCAACCTATTCCCATTTGTTTTTCTTAATATTCACACTTAAAGCGAATAAACAAATCACTCCACGATTCATGCGCAGATGACGCTATTGTATAACAGAATATGATGGTACAGAAAATCATGGTTTCCGGGAACATAATGCCACCCCTACATCATAATCGTCGTCATTGTATCTATTCCTCGAGGTGGAGGATGATTGTCTACGTTCTGTTGTTTTTGTTCTGTTCAGGTGGCATGAGTCCAATCCTGGCTTTGAAAGTTCTTCGACATTCAGGACGGGTAATTCCAGATGGCAGATGAGGCTTTGGTTGTTGCTGCCTCTTTCAGTTTTCTTCTCTTTTCTTCTAATTCTGCACATCTCTTGGCTTCGAAGGATGCTGTTCCTTCTTGGATGATGGTTTACCAGAGTTTCCTGTTCTTGGCATTGGTTTCCCAATTGTCGATATCGATTGCACATTTCTTCATGCTGGCTTTCTCTTTTTTTGCCCGCCTCTTTTCCATTTGCCTTCTTTAAGCTGGGAGTAGGTTTGCTTTGTTAGACGCTCGTCTTCAATCCGAACAACATGACCGGCCCATCTTAGTTGGTTCTTGATGACGAAGGCTTAGATGCTAGATGTTTTCGCTTCATTCAGCACGCTGACGTTGGTTCTTCTGTCATCCCAATTGATATTTTAGCTGCTTCGTTGATGGAATTTTTCAAGTGTTTTCAGATGGCGTCGGCATCATAATAAGGTGGCGGTGTCACCTATACATCGTAGAAATGAATGCTAGATTCCAAATCTTCTCCTTTTTTAAGCCACATCTCTGTTATGGCCACTGTATAGTAGTTTGATATGGAAATGTGTCTACAGCTTCCCAATCTCATTTTAACAGATCAATATATTTTTTGTCAATCAAGGTGTCAATGAATATGGAATTAAAATAAGTGGATGGAAGAGCAGGCTATTCCGTAGGAAATCATTTTAGCATTGCACCCTCAACATCTTGGTCCTGGAGAACTAGACAAACAACTCCCTCTCCTTAAATAAGAGAAGGAATGAAAGAGGAGATCCTGAGAGCGCAGGCAAGAGTGGGTGAATGAAAATGAGATAAAACATCAAAAAGTTAGAACAAATTCAATTTACTTTTTAAAATGGCCAACAAGAATGAAAACTTAAGGAATGAGACGCCATAAAAGTCAATTTTCAATTATAGAATTTGCAGTAACCAAGAATGAACAATAGCATGCAAATGCAAGAAATTCAAACTATTTATTCCAAAACTGAGGTAGAGCTCTGCTTAATTGAGCACATCCAATTTAAACTTTCTGATAAAATGCTTTTATTCTCCCTGTTACTAGAAAATCCTGTGCTGAACTTCTTGATGAAACTTTTGTCATTTTTTTTACTTCCCTCTCGACTCAATTCTCAAAATATATCTTTCCCAACTCTTGATGCTTTCAACTTGTCTACAGCTGCCTTCAACATCCTATTCTGCAGTAAACCTCACTCCCCCTTGATTTATCTCATCAATTTCCAATGATTCCCTAAAGCATTGGAGTCAGTTTTTTTTTAAAACAAATACTATATTCTGGTTTCTTCCATCCACAGTCAACTTTTCCTCTCATCAATCCTAAATATTTTATCTATTGGGGCCTAAAACTGAAGCCTCTCAGTAACAACATTATGTTCACAGAAATCATGATTTTCTATAGCATGATCTTCTACCCAACCACCTCATTTCATATTTTACCCCAAAAAATGCTTGGCCCACTTTTTTTTAATAATACAATTCTTTGGATATTCATACAACAGCATATACTTATTTGGAATATTCATTACATTGCTTTTCAAATGTATATTATAGTCATAGAGTCACAGAATAATCCAACACAGAATCTGGTCTTTGGGCCATCATGACAGCTGCATGCTTGGTTGCATCAAGCACCCATTATTACACTAATACTACTCGTATCATTTTATTCTACACACGAGCAGCATTTTATAAACCTGCACATTTTAGGATGCAAGAAGAAATCCGAGTGCCTGCAGGAAGCCCTTGAAGTTACATGGAGAAAATGCAATCTCCAGATGGATAGCACTGGAGGTCAGGATTGAATCCGTCACTGAGTTGTAGGCAGCAGCTCTACCAGCTGCACCACTCGTCAACATCTAGTTTTCTGTATTAATCAAATTTGATGCCAATATTTTCAATTCATTTCCTGGTTCTCAGCTATTTATTGTATATAATTCCAGAAATGACAGCCTCACAAATGAACAAAATGACAATTCTGCATAATACATCATGGAATGCTATGCAGTTAAACCCTGTTGTGTCTTTGTAGTTCACTTCCCATGTGAATAGAATAATTGCTTGCCATTTTTGCCACAAGACCTCCACATGTAACAAATAATCCATGACATACCTTAAGTGTTATATTCTTCAACAAAGTGTCTTCCAGTACAGCTTGCAGCTTCCTGTTTATTTCCAATAAGAGCTCCAACGTTAGACCACTGTCCGCTGGATGTGACGTGTAAAGTGAAGCCATGATTCCTCCACGTCTGCTCAACTGGGCTTTATTGAAATCAGATGCTTCTGAGGACAAGGCACCAGATTCTTCTCTCAGAACATAAGTCTGAATGATTCTGCATCAGAGAAAATATTTCTGTAACATTTGCAGAAGTGATAACAAATGTTTTGTTTATTGTCGGTTTTGTAAAATTGGTTTAACAAACCCCACAAAAATCTGTGTTCCAGAAAGCTTATTCCACGGTCGACAAATGGTTCTTTAGGTGAGAGCGTCCACTCACCTCCAGTTGCCAATTCTAATTTTTATGGAAATTATGATCCGTTCCTAATTTCTCCGAACAAGGCTACAAATACAATCATCTTGACAACGCTGAAACCGATTTCAACAGATAACTATCAAAATTATTTAAAGTATCTATGATAACCTCAAATAAAATATTTCTGTTGGGTGTCTAAACCACATAGCTACAATCCTATGAGATTAAAATTGCTTCGACTCTAATTTGCTTTAGGTATGCAAATCTCATACTATTTAAGCCCCAACCACTTTTAAAATAAAATATTTCAAGACCAATCTACCCGTACATAACATTCCTCAATGCTGCAAAAATTGTTTAACCTCATAACCTTATAATGTTCATTAAAATAAGGTCAATTTTTGGTTTATTTATTTTAAGATTAGTTTTAATGAGTCAATCCTCGCTCGGTATTAGATTGATATTCATAACCATGTCACATTTAGCCATTTTCCACTGAAACTGGCAAAATCTTGATTCTATTTTGGTACTTTTTCTGAGAGCTTTGACCCATCATACAGAAATATGGATACCATATTCAACATAATCCATGAATCCTCTATATGTCACTGGTCTTGAATGGACATCCACTGACTTTCCTATAATTGTTTCTTCTGGCAGAACATTTTTAATTTATTACAATTGCTGTCAATTACAATTACAATTACTAAGCCATCCCTCAGCCTTCAGAGCAAATATTAAATATTCAGTAAGAGAATAATCACAAATGTCTTCTGAAAATCATCAATGACCTGTTCTAGACAGTCCTTGTCCACTTCCTTGTCTACTTCTCAAAGTACCTTAGGATATTTTACAGCTTGATGGTTATTTCAAATATCATATTCCCTTTGATAGCTATATTTTTTAAAAGTTTGGTTACTTCTGCAGAATCTTTGAAATAAACATTTTAAATGTAATAACATGTTTAATTTAACTATATATAGAAGGGGAAAAGGCTCTCAGTTAAACACCATAGCCAGTTCTGTTCCAGGTGTGGACTCCTGTATATCAGTGAGAACAAATGCAGGCTCGGTGATCCTTCACTGAATGCCTCCGCTCAGTCCGTCTAAAGTTACTGGATCTCCTGGTTGCAAAACACTTTAGCTCCCCATCTCATTCCCACATTGGCCTTTCTGTCCTGGGCCTCCTCCATTGTCAGAGTGAGGCCCAGCACAAATTGGAGGAACAACACCTCATATTTCATTTGGGCAGCTTACTCCCAAGCGGTATATTGACTTCTCTAACTAAGTTACCCTTGCTTTCCCTCACTCTCCTTCCCTCCCCTTTCCCAGTTCTCCAACCAGTCTGACTGTCCCTAATTACATGTTATCTATGTTTGCTTTGTGGTTACCTTCTCCTAGCTAACAACATTTTACATTTATTCTACATTTTACTTGTTCACCACCTCGTTTGATGTCTCGTTTTCACACCTTACACTTCCTTATCTCTGTATCTCCCCCTCCCCTTCCACTGACTCTCAGTCTGAAGGGTCTCGACCCGAAAAGTCACCCATTCCTTCTCTCCAGAGATGCTGCCAGTCCCGCTGAGTTACTCCTGCATTTCGTGTCTATCTTCGGATAAAACAAGGATCTGCAGTACCTTCCTACACACTGCCTATTATATAATTGACGGCTAGTTCAAATTCATCATGTCAGTAAAATCTATTGGAATATTGTTTGATCTGCTTCTTTATGTGTAATGAGCTCTAATTGCTCTTCGACATGAGCTTTCCATCTGATCATGCATCAATATTACGGTCAACATTAGACGAGAAAGCAAAACAATGTAACAGAGAATAGAAAATACCACACAAGATGAACACAACAGATTTCGAAGCCGTCAAATAAATAGCTCTTTGTTGGATTGTAGCATTCATGCTACAAAAGGACTAATGTCAGACAGAGGGGACTCAAGGGCACCTAGCACACTTTGGCAATTACATGGACACTAAACTGAACATGTTAAAAGCCTTTGTAAGATCTATAATCACTTCATCTAGACATTTGCCCTGCGCTTGGCATTTGCAGGTCCTCGGTATTATACCACGTCACAAGCTAATTTATGGAAGCTGCAGTGACTTTGACAAACACATCTAACAACTGCTTGCAATCTTAAAACAATGACCCATGCCAATGTATTGCCAGCCAAACAAGGCGACAGGTTCTCTTATCTAGTATTTATTAATCCTATCTAGTATAATGGTTAGCATCTACCATGTCTTGTGTTTCCCTTTCCTATTCAATCATGGCAATTCACCCCGAGCCAATCACCTGATTTCTGTAGAGGTAACGTCTATTCAACTTATTACTTAATAGCTACATATTAGCATTCTCAATGATCATAATGTATTACTAAATAGCTTCATATTAGGTTTCTCATGGTCAGAATTCCACTGATGGATTCAAGTGGCACAATCTTTTTTGTCAGAATTTCTTCGTTATATAATACATACATCTTGATGTGCATTTTCAATAGAAGCTTGCGTGTTCTCGTACTGATCAAATCAAAATGATTGAACATATTTCTTTAACGTTCACTGCAATTTATTTAAATCGTGGTTAACACTGTCGTACATCATTCATTCTGTGGTCAGGCTGATCTGTATTGATTCAGTGACAAGCCATTTCCTCAGTGTACATAGAAAATAGGTGCAGGAGTAGGCCATTCGGCCCTTCGAGCCTGCACCCCCATTCAATATGATCATGGCTGATCATCCAACTCAGTATCCCGTACCTGCCTTCTCTCCATACCCCCTGATCCCTTTAGCCACAAGGGCCACATCTAACTCCCTCTTAAATATAGCCAATGAACTGGCCTCAACTACCTTCTGTGGCAGAGAATTCCACAGATTCACCACTCTCTGTGTGAAAAATGATTTTCTCATCTCGGTCCTAAAAGACTTCCCCCTTATCCTTAAACTGTGACCCCTTGTTCTGGAGTTCCCCAACATCGGGAGCAATCTTCCTGCATCTAGCCTGTCCAACCCCTTAAGAATTTTGTAAGTCTCTATAAGATCACCCTTCAATCTTCTAAATTCCAGCGAGTACAAGCCGAGTCTATCCAGTCTTTCTTCATATGAAAGTCCTGCCATCCCAGGAATCAGTATGGTGAACCCTTTCTGTACTCCCTCTATGGCAAGAATGTCCTTCCTCAGATTAGGAGACCAAAACTGTACGCAATACTCCAGGTGTGGCCTCATCAAAACCCTGTACAACTGCAGGAGAACCTCCCTGCTCTTGTACTCAAATCATTTTGCTATGAATGCCAACATACCATTCGCTTACTTGACATGCCTACTTTCAATGACTGGTGTACCATGACACCCAGGTCTCGTTGCATCTCCCCTTTTCCTAATCGGCCACCATTCAGATAATAGTCTACCCTCCTGTTTTTGCCACCAAAGTGGATAACCTCACATTTATCCACATTATACTGCATCTGCCATGCATTTGCCCACTCACCCAACCTATCCAAGTCACCTTGCAGCCTCCTAACATCCTCCTCACAGCTAACACTGCCCCCCAGCTTCGTGTCATCCGCAAACTTGGAGATGTTGCATTCAATTCCCTCATCCAGATCATTAATATATATTGTAAATAGCTGGGGTCCCAGCACTGAGCCTTGCGGTACCCCACTAGTCACAGCCTGCCTTTCTGAAAATGACTCATTTACTCCTACTCTTTGCTTCCTGCTGCCAGCCAGTTCTTTATCCACATCAACACTGAACCCACAATACCATGTGCTTTAGGTATGTATACTAATCTCTTATGTGGGACCTTGTCGAAAGCCTTCTGAAAGTCCAGATATAACACATCCACAGGTTCTCCCTTATCCACTCTACTACTTACTTTTCAAAAAATTCTATAAGATTCGTCAGACATGATTTACCCTTCATAAATCCATGCTGACTTTGTCCAATGATTTCACCACTTTCCAAATGTGCTGCTATCCCATCTTTAATAACTGAGTCTAGCATTTTACCCACTACCGATGTTGGACTAACTGGTCTGTAATTCCCCGTTTTCTCTCTCCCCTCCCTTTTTAAAAAGTGGGATTACATTAGCTACCCTCCAATCCTCAGGAACTACTCCAGAATCTAAAGAGTTTTGAAAAATTATCACTAATGCATCCACTATTTCAGGGGCTACTTCCTTAAGTACTCTGGGATGCAGCCTATCTGGCCCTGGGGATTTATCGGCCTTTAATTCATTCAAATTACCTAACATCTCTTCCCGGCTAACCTGGATTTCACTCAGTTCCTCCATATCATTTGATCCCCTGTCCCCTGCTATTTCCGGCAAATTATTTATGTCTTCCTTAGTGAAGACAGAACCAAAGTAGTTATTCAATTGGTCTGCCATGTCCTTGTTCCCCATGATCAATTCATCAGTTTCTGACTGCAAGGGACCTACATTTGTTTTAACTAATCTTTCTCTCTTCACATATCTATAAAAACTTTTGCAGTCAGTTTTTATGTTCCCTGCCAATTTCCTTTCATAATCTATTTTCCCTTTCCTAATTAAGCCCCTTTGTCCTCCTCTGCTGGACTCTGAATTTCTCCCAGTCCTCTGGCAGGCTGCTTTTTCTGGTTAGTTTGTATGCTTCATCTTTAGTTTTGATACTATCCCTGATTTCCCTTGTTATCCACGGATGCACTACCTTCCCTGATTTATTATTTTGCCAAACTGGGATAAACAATTGTTGTAGTTCATCCATGCAGTCTTTAAATGCCTTCCATTGCATATCCACCGTCAACCCTTTAAGAATCACTTGCCAGTCTATCTTGGCCAATTCACGTCTCATACCCTTAAAGTAGTCCGAAAGTCTGTCTTTATCTTGTTTTTCCACTAGCTAAACTCACAACTGGTTTCTGAGTAGTTGTATATTTGTATCAGTGTTCATGGGATAAGAACTCACAGTACATCTTTGTCAAGATTCACTGCAAACAGAACACAACATTCCCAGCCTTTTCAAAGGGTTAAATTATGATTATGGTTCAGGAAATCTGGTTTAACATATCTACAAGGTGAGAGGGTTGAGAGGTTATCAAAATGGCGTCTACAAAATGATAAACAGACTAAATAGGCGAGTCAGATGGAAACAATTCCTTCTGAAGAGGGAATTAAAAAAAAGGATGAATCATTTAAAATTAAAGATTTCCAGGTGGGAATGAAGTTCGGATGCATTGTGTTACACCAAAGGCAATGGACAGCTGAATCTCTCCTCTCAGCAAGCGTTGGATTATAAGATGTTTAAAATTTTCAAGATCCTGGATTTATTAGATAAGAGTATCCTGGAAAATAGAAAAGACAGGCAGATAGGTCAAGTGCGACTTGATGCAAGACAGAACATGTCCTGGGGACTGAATGGTTTACTGTTGTTTGCATGTACGTTTACTTAAAATACATGTTGGTCATTAAACATTAAAGACGATAATAATTCTTTGATGATTCAAACTGCTGGCAATGTATTGCACCGAAAAGCACCCTGTATAGCATGCTAGTTTGGAATCTTTGGATAATCTATTGAAACATGAAAGCAGCCGCAAGCTTCAAATTATCTTTTTGTTTCAGATGTGTCATTTATGATGCAGAACAGCAAAACGCTCCATTAGAGGAGTGACTTAATGCCTTTAATTAGAATTTTAATGGTGTTCTGAACAAATTTATTTCTATCTGTCATCTACGAAACTCCATTTATCTTTGAAATTAACCAGAGCAATCATTTTTTTTTAGTGAGTCTATTACACATACTAAAGTTGTAAATTTTTAAGGAGTGCCCCCTTTGTCACTCTTATTTCAACCTTCAGGAATTTAAAGTTAAAACTGAATAAAAAATGAAACAAAACTGAACAAATCTTAGCTGCCTGGGGAGGTAGTTGAGACAGGTGCTATAACAACATATTAAGACATTTGGTCAGATACATGGATTTAGAGGGATATGGGCCTAATGCAGACAGGTAGGACTAGTGTAGAAGTGCCATCTTGACCAGCATACCCATATTGGGCCAAATGGCCTGTTTCCGTATTGTATGACTATTACTCTAAATGCTAATTTATGTCTGACATATATGAAGAAAATGCTATGGGTTCTGCATAACATTCCATTTCTATTTCATAACAGCCCTGCCATTAAAAAATGTTGACAGGAAACCAAAGCATTTGTCGTCTGAAAACACTGATGTTCATCACACACAGCCTCATACAAATGTATTAATTTTTAAATGAAAACAAAATGTTGGTCAGGATGTATGATGATCATGTTATGACATAGCAACTTTTTATCCACTTTGTATCAAATTGTGGATTACAACAGAGAGTGACGTTAACTTTATTTGCAAATATGTACCATAAAAACATAGAAAATAGGTGCAGGAGTAGGTCATTCGGCCCTTCGAGCCTGCTCCGCCATTCAATATGATCATGGCTGATCATTCAACTCAGTATCCCTTACCTGCCTTCTCTCCATACCCCCTGATCCCTTTAGCCACAAGGGCCACATCTAACTCCCTCTTAAATATAGCCAATGAACTGGCCTCAGCTACCTTCTGTGGCAGAGAATTCCACAGATTCACCACTCTCTGTGTGAAAAATGTTTTTCTCATCTTGTCTAAAGGATTTCCCCCTTATCCTTAAACTGTGACCCCTTGTCCTGGACTTCCCCAACATCGGGAACAATCTTCCTGCATCTTGCCTGTCCAACCCCTTAAGAATGTTGTACGTTTCTATAAGATCCCCCCTCAATCTTCCAAATTCTCGCGAGTACAAGCCGAGTCTATCCAGTCTTTCTTCATATGAAAGTCCTGACATCCCAGGAATCAGTCTGGTGAGTCTTCTCTGTACTCCCTCTATGGCAAGAATGTCTTTCCTCAGACTTGGACACTAAAACTGTACACAATACTCCAGGTTTGGTCTCACCAAGACCCTGTACAACTGCAGTAGAACCTCCCTGCTCCTATACGCCAATCCTTTTGCTATGAATGCTAACATACCATTCACTTTCTTCACTTGCTGCACCTGCATGCCTACTTTCAATGACTGGTGCACCATGACACCCAGGCCTCGTTGCATCTCCCCTTTTCCTAATCGGCCACCATTCAAATAACCATATAACCATATAACAATTACAACACGGAAACAGGCCATCTCGGCCCTTCAAGTCCGTGCCGAACAACTTTTTTTCCCTTAGTCCCACCTGCCTGCACTCATACCATAACCCTCCATACCCTTCTCATCCATATGCCTATCCAATTTATTTTTAAATGATACCAACGAACCTGCCGCCACCACTTCCACTGGAAGCTCAATCCACACCGCTACCACTCTCTGAGTAAAGAAGTTCCCCCTCATGTTACCCCTAAACTTCTGTCCCTTAATTCTAAAGTCATGTCCTCTTGTTTGAATCTTCCCTATTCTCAAAGGGAAAAGCTAGTCCACATCAACTCTGTCTATCCCTCTCATCATTTTAAAGACCTCTATCAAGTCCCCCCTTAACCTTCTGCGCTCCAGAGAATAAAGACCTAACTTATTCAACCTATCTCTGTAACTTAGCTGTTGAAGGCAACATTCTAGTAAATCTCCTCTGTACCCTCTCTATTTTGTTGACATCCTTCCTATAATTGGGCGACCAAAATTGTACACCATACTCCGGATTTGGTCTCACCAATGCCTTGTACAATTTTATCATTACATCCCAGCTTCTATACTCAATGCTCTGATTTATAAAGGCTAGCATACCAAAAGCTTTCTTTACCACCCTATCTATATGAGATTCCACCTTCAAGGAACCATGCACGGTTATTCCCAGATCCCTCTGTTCAACTGTATTCTTCAATTGCCTACCTTTTACCATGTATGTCCTATTTTGATTTGTCCTGCCAAGGTGTAGCACTTCACATTTATCAGCATTAAACTCCATCTGCCATCTTTCAGCCCATTTTTCCAACTGGCCTAAATCACTCTGTAGACTTTGGAAATCCTCTTCATTATCCACAACACCCCCTATCTTGGTATCATTTGCATACTTACTAATCCAATTTACCACCCTTTCATCCAGATCATTGATGTACATGACAAACAACAAAGGACCCAACACAGATCCCTGAGGCACCCCACTAGTCACCTGCCTCCAACCCGACAAACAGCATTCACCATTACCCTCTGGCTTCTCCCATTCAGCCACTGTTGAATCCATCTTGCTATTCCTTAATTTATACCCAACAGTTGAAACTTCTTAACCAACCTTCCATGAGGAACCTTGTCAAAGGCCTTACTAAAGTTCATATTGACAACATCCACTGCTTTACCCTCGTTAATTTCCCTAGTAACCTCTTCAAAAAATTCAAGAAGATTAGTCAAACATGACCTTCCAGGCATAAATCCATGTTGGCTGTTCCTAATTAGACCCTGCTTATCCAGATGCTTATATATATTATCTCTAAGTATCTTTTCCATTAATTTGCCCACCACTGAAGTCAAACTAACAGTCAAACTAACGGTCTAGGTTTACTCTTAGAACCCTTTTTAAACAATGGAACAACATGCGCAGTACGCCAATCCTCCGGCACTATTCCTGTTTCTAATGACATTTGAAATATTTCTGTCATAGCCCCTGCTATTTCTACACTAACTTCCCTCAATGTCCTAGGGAATATCTTGTCAGGACCTGGAGACTTATCCACTTTTATATTTTTCAAGTGTCAGTACTTCTTTTACTTTGAAACACATAGTATCCATAGCTACTCTACTAGTTTCCCTTACCTCACATAATTCAATATCCTTCTCCTTGGTGAATACCGAAGAAAAGAAATTGTTCAATATCTCCCCCATCTCTTTTGGCTCTGCAGATAGCTGTCCACTCGGTCTCTCCAATGGACCAATTTTATCCCTTGTTATCCTTTTGCTTTTAATATAGCTGTAGAAACCCTTTGGATTTACTTTCACCTTATTTGCCAAAGCAACCTCATATCTTATTTTAGCTTTTCTAATTTCTTTCTTAAGATTCTTTTTACATTCCTTATACTCATCAAGCACCTCATTTACTTCATGCTGCCTATAATTATTACAGATCTCCCTATTTTTCCGAACAAGATGTCCAATTTCCCTTGAAAACCAGGGCTCTTTCCAATTTTTACTGGTTCCTTTCAACCGAACAGGAACATAAAGATTCTGTACTCTTAACATTTCCCCTTTAAATGTCCTCCATTTCTCTTCTACATCTTTCCCATAAAACAAAATGTCCCAGTTCACTCCTTTTAAATCATCTCGCATCTCGTTAAAGTTAGCCTTTCACCAATCAAAAATCTCAACCCTAGGCCCAGTTCTGTCCTTCTCCATAATTATATTGAAACTAATGGTATTGTGATCACTGGACCCGAAGTGCTCCCCAACACATACCTCCGCCACCCGTCCTGTCTCATTTCCTAACAGGAGGTCCAGCACTGCCCCTCCTCTAGTAGGCACCTCTATGTATTGCTGCAAAAAACCATCCTGCACACATTTAACAAACTCCAAACCATCCAGCCCAAATAATAGTCTACTTCCCTGTTTTTGCCACCAAAGTGGAGAACCTCACATTTATCCACATTATACTGCATCTGCCATGCATTTGCCCACTCAACCAGCCTATCCAAGTCATCTTGCAGCCTCCTAGCATCCTCCTCACAGCTTACACTGCCCCACAGCTTTGTGTCATCCGCAAACTTGGTGATGTTGCATTCAATTCCCTCGTCCAAATCATTAATATATATTGTAAATAGCTGGGGTCCCAGCACTGACCCTTGCGGCACCCCACTAGTCACTGCCTGCCATCCTGAAAAGGACCCGTTCACTCCTACTCTTTGGTTCCTGTCTGCCAGCCAGTTTTCTATCCACATCAATACTGAACTGCGAATACCGTGTGCTTTAAGTTTGTATGCTAATCTCTTGTGTGGGACCTTGTCGAAAGCCTTCTGAAAATCCAGATATAACACATCCATTGGTTCTCCCTTATCCACTCTATTAGTTACATCCTCAAAAAATTAAATAAGATTCGTCAGACATGATTTACCTTTCGTAAATCTATGCTGACTTTGTCCAATGATTTCACCACTTTCCAAATGTGCTGCTATCCCATCTTTAATAACTGACTCTAGCAGTTTCCCCACTACCGATGTTAGACTAACTGGTCTGTAATTCCCCATTTTCTCTCTCCCTCCCTTTTTAAAAAGTGGGGTTACCAAAAAGCACGAACATTTCATCGTGAAAGTAGACACTTTCGTCCAACCCATCCTTGGTAATGCACTCAGTCCATCCTAAAAATGTAATTCTCACACCGTTCTAAGCCATGTATCATTTTATTCTCTCATCTTTAGAGTATTTCTTAAATGAAGTTATGAAAAAGTTGTTCGTTAACTGTAATTAATAAATACAGCATCTGTTAGAAATCTGAATTTTAAAAGGCTGTAAATACTAAGCGCGCCGAACAGCGTGAATGTTGAGAGGTCCAGAGGTTATTAGCCTGAAACATTAACCTTCTGTGATTGTAACCCTGATGCAAATTAGCTCATGGATGTTTCCTCAGCATTTAATACGTCAAGAGTGTTTTATTGTGATATGTCCAAGATAGGACAATGAAATTCTTCAATCAGTATCCGCATCTCTGATTCATCATTTGGTTGATTGAGATCTGAAAATTCCCAAATATGGAGTACTTATGGTTAAATTATTTTGTCTGAAGGGTCACAACACCAAATGGCACTTGACAAAGTTCACCAGAGAACTGCCTGACCCACTGCAGCAATTTATGCCTTTTTTGTAAATTATTTGAAGTCAATTTGACGAAACAGAAAACGACAATATTTCAAAACAAAAGAAATTGAAAAAGGAAAGCAGTAGACGAGACAAATCATAATAAAAGGAAAACTAACATTAAAGAATCCGACGATTTCCACAGCAGTCAAAAAAATGGAAACCTGTCAAGATTAAACTACTTTTCATAGACCCTTATTAGCCATCTGGGATAATTTCCAAAGTGAAAATATTAATTTGACCTCGTATTTTAAGTAAAATAGATGAAAAAACAAAGGCTTCAATGATTCTATCATGAACTCACCGAGTTTTCTTTCGTATTTCTTCCACTAACTGTTTGATATGATCCTCCATGAATTCAATTTTTTCATTCTTACGTGCATGAGCTTTCTGCAGGCGAACAATACGTTCTATTAATATGGTCTTGTCCACTTCTGGAAAATTGTCTGCCTGCACGGAACGGCCAGTATTCTCTGGAGACCTCTCCTCTTTATTGCATCGAGCATCTAGAGAACCTAGAATGGAATACGGAGAGGTTTTTGGAGTTTAAGAAGAAAGCAATTCACATGGACACATTTAAACAGAATGATAATATCTATCAGAGCTAATTTCACCTAATCCTAACCCCATCTACTGCAAAATCTTCTCCTAATCAGGTATCTTTATCATCACTGAGTCGACATCTTCAAGCTCCATTTCCAAATGCACTATTGGTGTACCTTTACTGGAAGGACTGCAGTAGTTCAGGGCAATGGCTCACCATCATCTTATAAAGGACAATTCAAAATTCAAGATCCCCATAGCTGGGATTGGGGGAAACTTGGCATGTAGAGGATAATAGTAGGATTAAACGAGAACTTATCTGTTCGAAGTTTGATCTTTATTTTATGAGTTACGATGAGGGATTACGTGAAGAAGCCCCGCCAGGCGCATGCTCGGCATACTTCAAAGCAGCGGCGTGAAAAACACAGAACCAATAGCCGGAGTAAGATAGTAAGGCTCACAAAGACTAGAACTACCAGATGATCATTTAGATCATGAGGGTCGGGAGCGAAGAGCACGTAATCCCTCATCGCAACTCCTCATAAAATAAAAATCAACTTTCAAACAGGTAAGTTCTCGTTTAATCTTACTATTTTACTTCGGAGTCACGTGAGTGACTACGTGAAGATTTCAAAGCTCTGTGATTTTCATGCCGTAGATCATTCCATACGACACACTGCTTCAGTTTACACAGTAGTGAGTAAATAATATATACTGCTTAAAATTATGCAATAAATATTTTAATATTTTAATAATAATAATAAAAAGAAAAGTAATAACCCCTCTATCCCAGGGGAAATAACAACAAATGATATGCAACAAAGCAAACAATTTGAACAGAACCCAACACAGCATGTGCAACCCTGGCACTGTATCAACAGGTTTATCATAAAATCTAGAAAAGTTTATTCTTTAGACCATTGATACCGCCCTTGTGGAGTGAGATTTAAACACATCAGTGTCTACTCCAGTTAATCCAGAACCTGTTTATCCATCTAGAAATAGTTTGTACTGTCACTTTTTTATATGTTTCTTGTAGGTAATGAACATTGGTGTCTCACAATCTCGGAGACTCTTAATTCAATATATATTAAGTCAGGTGTTTAACCACACACAGTGCTTAGTTGACAGAGTATGTCTTAAAGATTACATTGGTTCCAGCCTTTCTTGGCTTGTTTGATTGCTTAGATCATTGACATAAAACGTTATTTTATCTACAGACAACTGCATACAATCTAACCGCAACATTTGTAATGTTTGTACTCATTGTGCTGATATTAATGGCATGAGCATAACCACTTTAAATATTAACTTCTGAAAAGACAGTGATGTAATTGGACTCCATTGTCGAAGCAATGTGAGAAGTATACTGACATCCCAGATTTCTGTATATCTGGGTTTGGTAGGATTTTATTAAAATTACTCTCCTAAATCGGGATATTAACGGATGAGACCCGATAAATTGTCGTTCTGAAAATTGTCCTAAATAAGAGGACAAAGCACTCCAAGCTACGTTAATGGTACTATATGCAACAGTACATGGTACTGCAACAGCAATGGTACAGGTGCAACATAGCAAGGAACTCCAATACATCCGATATGTTTGCAGTATGATAAAATATATCTGACTGTATACAAAAGATTTCCCATTTCTTATATGAAACATATATTGTTTCTTAGTGCTATCTCTCCAAGCTGCAGTTATGACATCCATGGTCCTATCCGACATTCCATCAGAACCTGCAGATTAACAATTAATACGGTCATGTAATGGACGACTTCTGCTGTGACTGGATGTACCAACAATTACTGCACCTGGGATTTGTCATGAATGTCTGAATCATCATTCTGAGCACCAATGGGAACAATGGCTGTGTAGTAATGGTCACCAGATAAAGGACGTATCAGATATTAACTGATAAGAACAAATACTACACTTGATCTTAGCCAAAA
The DNA here is from genome assembly GCA_963514005.1 of Raja brachyura. Next base: position 32,071,323 of record OY740795.1, on the reverse strand, counting down.
GGCTGAGAAGCAATACCAGTTTGGAACCAAATACATCCGATATGTTTGCAGTATGATAAAATATATCTGACTGTATATATCTTCGGCGGAGATTTGCTCTATTTTGGTGACACATTGCCTAATCAGGCAAAATGGGGAAAACATAAAAGACTATACTTCCCCAATGTAGCGAAAATGCATCCACCACTAATGCTCCTGGGTCTGGCTCCCATGAGACACATTTAGACCACTGGAGATTTAATCCAGACACAACAGATCAACATTTGGTACTCATAATGTCTAACAATCTTTTTGAATTTTAACATTCATTCTGTATTGTCATTGAACATTTGTGATCTGTTATCTTACCAAAATATTGTCTTCTCCCACAGCTGTGGTATTGTCTACTCATAATTGAACATGTAAGTTCTTTATTGTAGAACAAACAGCTATCAATGCATAAAACGCCCCCAATAACTCCAAATAATTCATACCATGTGTTTGGAGAATTAAATCGTCTTGGACAGGTTCATCCATAGCCTCACCAGTCCATACCGATATAGCAAAACTTGGTGCTACATCGGGAACACCCGGAGCATTTCTATTGTGCTCTGGTGTATACACAAAAGTAGGGACACCAGCTTCAGGGTTAGTTTCATCCTGCCCTGGTACTCCCGAGTCTTGCTCTAGGGAGACTTCATCCAGACCTATGCAAGGCACTGGTGAATGAGATTCTCATTCTTCATAGGCACCATACTCAGTGTATGGAAACTCCTTCGGAGCCTGCCTTAGAATCTCATGGGTCTTTAGAACCCTTGACTGATTAGAGTTTGGAGCATTTTATCTTGCTCTAGGGACCTCATCCAGACCTAACCAAGGTACTGGAGAATCAGAATCCCATTTTCATTGGCACCATACTCAGCGTATGGAAATTCCTTCGAAGCTTGCCTTACAGGAAGACATACATGGGTCTTAGAACCCTTGACTAAGTCAAGTGTGGAGCATTTTCTCCATTTCCAGCCTCCCCCACATTCTTGTCCTCCCTTGGAGGAGAGTCACTTCTTTACTGTTTTGTATTTGTGCATAAACCATATATGTTTAAAATTGTCATTCTGACAGGCACATTCTGCTTGCAGAATATTTGTATTAACCTCAGTATCACACAGGGTTATATACATTTCCATTAAAAAACCTGCATCTGATAACACATACTCAGAGCAGACTTTATTTTACAATTAGTGGGTATTTGGAGCCGGCATTTAGCGCAGCCGTTATCTCCGAACCCGATCTAAATAGCGGTAAATAGCGGGAGACAGCGTTTAAAGCAGCCCTTATCTCCCGATCCGATCTAAATCGGAAACTGCGGTTCCAGCGCGTTCAATTCAATTACCGCAGTTTAAAATACTTTCACTCTAGCTGGCTCCGTATTTCGAGCCAGAGTTACAGAGTTTTTTAATTTTTTCAAAATACTTCAGCACTCCAGCTGGCTCTGCAGACTTACAGAGTTTAAAAACACTAGCAAGAAAGTTCAACAGTGACTTACCTGTGGGTTAAACTTACCGCTGGTGGGAGCTGCGTCTCCACCCTGTCGGTGCCACATGCGTCGACGTAATGCCGAGCATGCGCCTGGCGGGGCTTCTTCACGTAGTCACTCACGTGACTCCGAAGTAAAATTGTCATTATAAACATTCATAAACAGATTCTTTGGAACAATTGACAGTGGAGATGAATTTTTTAAAAAATGCTGGAAACATTACACGGGTCAGGTAACTGTGGAAAGAAATATAGTAAATATTTTCAGATCAAAAACCCTTAATCAGAAAGAGAAAACAAGTTAAAGTTACAGAGAAGTTGGTAGGAGGGGTGTATAGGACAACTGTAATATCTCTGATAATGCGAGGCCTAAGTTGTCATGTGAATAAGTTGCCAGGCTCGGCAGTGACCAGACCGACACTCGTCATAGGGTGAACTCAAGATATATTTTATTTATAGTGGTAAAAAAGTCCAGGACAAGACTGTGACGCTGTCCCTCGCCATCAGGGCGCATGTGCAGTAATGCTAGTGATCTCAGGCTTGCCCGGCAACACAGTCCTGGCCTTCGAAGAAGGAGGAGTGGCGATGTCAGGCTTCTCCCTACAGTTTACCCTTGAATGGAGGCACTGGCGGTCTCAGGTTTATCCTGGCCGCTCAGCTTTGGGCTTGAAAAGGCAGCGTTGGCAGTTTTAGGATTATCCTGGCGGGTCAGTCTTTGCCTCTGTGTGTGTGTAAGAGAGAGAGAAAGTGTGAGTGAGTGTGTGTGGGCACAGTCCCTCATTGTTTGTGGGCAACAAGAGTCGCTGGCGTCTCCAGCTTGCCCAGCCACTAAGTCTTAGCCTCAGTAGTGGTGCTGGCTGTCTAGGGCATCTTCTCAGCAGCCCAGTCTTGACCACACAGTAGCACTGGTGATCACAGGTTTATCCCAGATGCTCAGTCTTCCTCGAACCTATGACAGGGGCACACAGCTAGCAAGGAGACGCTAGCTAATTGGACCCATCTGTTACTAATGATGCTGCGGATTGGCCTCTCCTGGCGACAGCCAGTGATTGGGATCAGAGCGGTATCCAAGGGTGTAGATGCTGCCACAATGTAATTTATGGAACGCAAATCAAAGATTAGAAATACAGACGAGGTTAAGGAAGTATGAGTATATTGCCAGAAAACCCCAATTCTATGACTGAACCTTAATATAAATGACTATTCTGAAATAGGATGTTCTTGCTGCTCATATGAAAACCATCTCAAAATTGACCCCAGTATTCTGTTTATTTAGGATCTTTTCGGTGTCAGGTTTATACGCCTATCTGTACCACACTTCCACAGTTATCAAATGTGTTATCATTCCCTCAATATGCTACATCTGCTCATGCTGATTACCTTAACTTGATTATTTTTATTTATGGTGCATGTGTATTTCTGGAAGGGCTGATTTTTTTAAATTGCTTTTCTCCGATTAACAAGAAGTTGGTGAGTCATCATGAATTCCTATAAATATATAATGAGGTGACTCCCAAATTGCTGTTACGTAAGTAGAGTACAGTAAAACTCCAATATTCCGGTATCCAACTGTTCTGATGTCCCAATCGATCAGCATACTTTTTCTCGCGTTCCCTTTGAACTCACCGGACTCTGCATCCTATGTTCTTTTTAAACTCACCAGGTTCACTGGGCAATTTATTATACTTCTGTGTAACATCTAAAAAAAATGAATTCAAAGTGGGGTATTAATAGGAGTAATATCTAATAGTTTGGAAAATGTGCTAGTCCAGCACTACCAGATTGTTGGAGTTTTACTGTAATCTGAATTATTTAAAGGTAAGGCAAGGTACATCTAAGTCAGAGTGATGTGAATTTAAAAGAGTAGTTAGATAAAAGATGCACATTCCTTTCAGATGTCATATTTTGAGGAATTGCTAGTGGATATGGTATGGATAGCTGTCATAATTAATTACAGTAGTGGGTGGGGATGCTTTAAGTGCTTCCTGGAGTTGCTATTTGGCAATCAAAAAATATTGCATCATAGTCACAATTTATTGATGGCAAAAAGGCTTTGAGGAAATCAGCAGATATACCCTCTTGGAATACCAAGTGACGAAGAGTTTGAAACCTGAAATGTTGACTCAGTTTGTCTTTTGACAATTGCAGCTTGACTTGCTGAGTGTTTTCAGCATTTTTGCTTTTATTACAAAATAGCATGTTTCTGATTGTCCTGTGACTACAATATTCATTTGGCAGACTTTCTGGACACTTTCTTCCTTTCAAGAAACCATACTAAATCTGCTTAGCTTGAGATGCAACTAGTCTTGATTCATAAATCGCCAGTCTATGGATGTTGCTATGGCCCAATTTAGACGGCATTTGGAGCCTCACACTGACATCTCACCCACTACTGACCAAAAAACAGAATTACATTTCTTAAAGATTAGAAAAAAACTGGAAAGAAAGAGCCTAGGCTAAATATTTCACAGGAAGATTCTATGAAACACACATGTGCAAGAATAATTGTTAAAGAAGCTAAAACTAAAGGAAGCCAGAACAGAAAGCAGTTTTGTAAATATCATATAAACAACATAATGGAGGAAGGAGAGCAGCATAAGAACAATCGAAGCAGTTGAAAAAAACATCAAAATATTATTAATAACTAATTATTATTTTTTTCTCGTAAACCTAAAGAAACGATTATGCATTGCAAATTATATTAAATGGTCATTCCTACTCTGCTATTTTTGTGACTCAGGCATTTAAACCTTGCATCCAAACAGTTCTTCAGTGTGGTGAATTATAAATGGTGCTCTTCAACTATTTCATCTTTATTTATCATCTTATTTCAATTGAAGTGTTTCAAATGATATGTCTTCAAATGAAGGCAGTCACTTGCAATTCTGATGTCAATTATTTTCAGAACCCAATTGTACAATAGTCAGACTACAGCTCTGCATTCAATACCATTATCCCATCCAAGCTCATATGGGTGTTTCCGTACATAGTGAAACTGAAGGCCTCCAAACTTCTAGGTTATTTTCCTGTTTTTTAATGTAATATTTCCATTGTTTCATATCCTGTATTTTAAATAGTATAGATCAATGGTGTATAGCCAAAATAATGAGATGAAGCAAAAATACATAAATCTCATTTTACAAAGAATAATATCAGATATGTCCCTATGTTTTCTTGGCTATTTTGTGACATTTTTCAAGCAGGATTTCATCAAATCCTTAGGCTAATTTATACCAGAAAGATTACATTAATTTTGCAATGTAATAACTATACAAGCCAAATTCTGATTATGCTTATGATTATTATCATTTATCACCCGATAAGATGATTTTCTGATGCCCCAAGTTTTTGCAGTAGAACGCAAGTAACAGTGTCCATTTGGTCACATGTGAAATGTGTGAATTAAAAGCAGAGTAACTGTTTTTATATTTATTGTTTCTCTTTTTATTGTATATATTTTGTGCTTAAACGTTCCATTGAAATACTTAATAATGAATAGAACTTAAAATCATGAAATAAAAATCTAGTATGCTCACCTATTTTAGCAATGTCTCATTCTGTTGTTCCTCCTGTTGTCTAACATTGTCAACGCTATAATGTTTTTTTTTTGCATTCGTCGTGCTTATTTTTAATATTCAAACAACTCTATTATAATGACCCTGGCGTGAACTACAGACCTTGTGGTGGGTTAGTTGCTGACATTTTGTCAGGGAGCTTAGAAATCAATAAGTGTCTCATATGTCTTATAAATAACTTTTTCACGTCAAATTTTGAAAATATTATATTTTGATCAATTTTGATCACAAATTAGCTCAAAGGATCATAGCTAGGTCCATTTTTAATGCCGTGGTATATCATTATGATTTAATAACTTTCATAACTGGCCACCCATGTCACAGGTTGGTACCTTTATTTACGGAAACACCCACATCCAAATTCAGGGAACTTGAAGTCAGCACTCACCTCTGCAACTGGATCCTCAGCCTGACCAACAGACCACAATCAGTGAGGATAGGTGACAAATCATCCTCCATAAAAATCCTCAACACTGGTGCCCTGCAGGGATGCGTTCCCAGCCCTCTTCTTTACTCCTTGTACACTCATGACTGTGCAGTCAAATACCAAACAAACTCAATTTACGAATTCTCAGAGGACACCACAATTGTGGGCCATGTATCAAATAATGGCGAGACAGAGTAGAGGAAGGAGTTTGAGAACCTTGTAACCGGTGCCAGACAACAATCTTTCCCTCAATGTCAGCAAGACAAAGGAGTTTGTGATCGACTTCAGGAAGCGAGACAGTACAGATACACTGGTATACATTAGACAATAGACGCAGGAGTAAGCCATTCGGCCCTTCGAGCCAGCATCGCCATTTAATGTGATCATGGCTGATCACCCCCAATCAGTACCCCGTTCCTGCCTTCTCCCCATATCCCCCGACTCCACTATCTTTAAGAGCTCTCTCTTGAAAGTATCCAGAGAACAGAAAATTCCACAGACTCACAACTCTCTGTGAGAAAAAGTGTTTCCTCGTCTCCGTTCTAAATGGCTTACCCCTTATTCTTAAACTGTGGCCCCTGGTTCTGGACTCCACCAACATCGGGAACATGTTTCTAGCCTCTAGCGTGTCAAAACCCTTAACAATCTTATGTTTGAATAAGATCCCCTCTCATCCTTCTAAACTCCAGAGTGTACAAGCCCAGCCGCTCCATTCTCACAGCATTGACAGCGATGAAGGCGAATTGGTTGAAAGCTTCAATTTTTTTAAAGAGTAAATATCACCAGCAACTTATCCTGGACCAGCCAAATCTAAGTAATGGCCAAGGAAGCACATCAATGCCACTATTTCCTAAGAAGGCTTAAGAAGTTTGGCACGTTCCCAACATCTTTCACCAACTTCTACAGATGCGCTGCAGAAAGCAATTTATCAGAATGCATCACAGCATGATTTGGGAACAGCTTCATCCAAGACCGTAAGAAATTGCAGAGAGTTGTGGACGTAGCCCAGACCATCACATAAACCAACCTCCCTCCCATTAACTACACTTTACGCATCTACACTTCACGCTGCCTCGGCAAGGCCCCTACCATAATCAATGACGTGTCTCAACTCGGAGTACAAAAGTGTGAAAACACATATCTCCAGATTCAGAGACAGTTACTTCCCAGTTGTTACCAAGCAACTAAACCATCCTATCACCAACTAGAGAGCGGTCCTGACCTACCATCTACCTCATTGTAGACCCTCACGCTATCATTAATTGGACTTTACTGGACTTTATCTTGCACAAAACGTTATTCCCTTTATCCTGTGTCTGTACACTGGACAGCTTGATTGTAATTATGTTGTCTTTCTGCTCACTGGAGAGCATGCAATAAAATAGCTTTTCATTGTACCTTGGAATGCATGACAATAATAATAAACTAAACTGGCACAGGTAGGTGTAGAAATATTGCATTTCTATAATTTATTTCTATAAGTAACTATTTTGTCATTTAAATTGAGGTAAATGGAGATAATGAGGTATTTACTTTTTTGTTTACCTGATGAACTTGAACGACTTCCCATGCTGCTCGCCTCTTTGCTATCACAATTTCCATTTTCCATTTGTTCCAATCGTCGGCGTACTGGAAAAAATCCACACAAGGTGTCAATATTACGGTTATTGTCTTGATCTCAAATTACATTAAGTGTGACAAATCTGTTTGCTTCCTAAATTATTATTTTTTAAACAGTTAAAACATGCACTTTTTACCTTTGGTGCAGTCAAAAATAATTGTGATAAATCTATCTCTAAAAAATTCAATGCTTGGTGAAGGTCATAGTAATTATACAAAATCAACACGTTTTACAATCACTAATATTTGTAACCAGATATTGTATTGTCAGAATAGTTCCCACGCACCTTGTTGAAGCTGTTTTGTGAGGTCCTTAATGTTAGTTGCTTTTTTTCGTTTCTGTGTGGCGAGCTCATCTTTAAGCTCCTCCACTTGTAAAGTCAGCCTACTCACGTCCTTTTGTTCAGTGATCACTTCATTCTGCAAAGTTTTCATATCCTCTTGTCGTAGTTGTTGTTCTTTCTGCAATCTGTTCACCTGTGCACAAAACAAAGCAGAGATAAGTGATGCTGAGCTGCTAGTGGTTGAACCATACAATTTCTGCCATTAATACTAAAGTGAATAAGGTCAGCTTATCAGCTTTTCTTTTCAAAAGTTGCTAATCAAAATTATCTTTTTTTTAAAGCACCAATAGAAGTCATGTGCTAATGGACAAGCAGTAACATACTTCTTTTTGTGCCAATTTCATTGTATTAATCAGAGTAATGTTAATCTTATCCTCGCTTCAGTAATAACAAACAACCAGTTTGGATATTAAGGTAGTAGAGCTTTAAATAAATTAAATTACAAGTAGACTCCACAACCAATGGATTGAGGGAAAATTTATATTCAAAGCTACAAAACATGAGGCCATTTGGCCCATGTCAAGTCTTTGTAGGAGGTATCCAATTAGAATTAATCACCTGCTCTCTCCACAAACGCCCCCACCGCCCACAAATTTGAAAGTCACCCATGACCTGTTTCCATTGTCATATCAGGCAGGACATTTGTACTTTTTTTTACCTTAATGCTGCCTCTGGTTCTAATTGCCTTGTGGTGCCTGCTAGTTACTGACCCCTTTGCCAATGGAAAGGGGGTCCCCTTATTTACTTCATAAAATCCTTTGTAACGATGGACGTCTTTTACAAATTCTAATTTCATGACAGCAATTTTATCTTCAAATCAATGTAATCCTTGCTGACCTTTGGTGCAAAAAAAGGGAATAGCGAGTCACTTTCTTAACCTACTACAGTCTTTGTGATGATGATATTTTCGCAGTGCTGCTGAGGGGAAGTGTCAACCACAATGAAAGATGATGAATATCAGGGTTGTGGAGAAGAATCTGGAGGCGACATTCCCATGCACAGATACCCTTGGCCTTCTTGGTGGTAACAATGCCAAGTTTGGGAATTGCCGTTGTGGGTAGGCAAGTAGTTGCAGCCCTTTTTATATTAGTCACATAGCTTTAGTCAAACACTGCTGGCATACAACATTGAACACCAACCCTGGGAAAAGACAATATCTAGAAAATGCAGGAACATAATACCTGAGACAATGCAGTGTCTTTCTTATTTGTTTATTTTCTATCAGCAGATCTGCAACCTCATATTTGTTTATTTTCTATCTGGACCCTTGTATGGTCAGCCCCAGATCCTACATGTTGAATCAATGTCTGTATACATTTTGCTTAAAGTTACTCCGTGCCATGCTGTGTTCTGGTAGAGAGCAAGTTTAGATAATTGCACCTTGTGATTTCAAACCCCACCAATACATTCGATGGAAGTTTTACTTTCCTTTACCTATTTAAATGTCTTAATGTGTTAATTAACATGTGGAACTGCTTTCAGAACATCACAGGACTTATTTATGTTTACTTGGAAGATGTGTGGCTCGAAGGGCCAAACAGCCTACTCCTGCACCTATTGTCTATGTACAGTGGCTTGCAAAAGTTTTGCAAGCCGCTGTATGCATCTATGTACATACAGAGAGGCCCACAGGAGCCTTTGGAAGAGGAGGAGGGGGAGGAGCAACACCCGACCGGTAAGCTTAAACATCCAACGCGGAGCTTGCTTTTTCAGAGGCCCACAGGAGCCATTGGAAGAGGAGGAGGGGGAGGAGCAACACCTGACCGGTAAGCTTAAAAATCCAGCGCGGGGCTTACCAAAATCCATAACATTCCATTCGGGGAAGTGTTTTTTTTTAGGAAACCGCTGATTGGTGGGAAGTGGACTAGGGTAAGCAGCTGATTGGCAATCAGATTCCAGCAGTTTGTTGTGTACTTTGTATTGTGTTGAGATTGTATTCTGTGTAAGGGGGGGCAGTATGAAGGCCAAGGCAGTGTACTGTTGTGAATGTCAGATGTGGGAGGTCAGGGAAGCTGATAGCCCTCCAGACGTCCACATCTGCGCCAGGTGTGTCGAGATAGGGCTCCTAAAGGACTGTGTTAGGAACCTGGAGCAACAGCTCGAGGACCTCCGTCTGGTCAGGGAGAAGGAGGAGGTCATAGACAGGAGTTACAGGGAGGTGGTCACTCCCAGACCACGGGAGGCAGACAAGTGGGTCACTGTTAGGAAGGGCAAGGGCCAGAGGCAGGGACTAGAGAGTACCCCGGTGGCTGTACACCTGGAAAATAGGTACTTATGTTCGAGTTCAATTGGAGCGGACAGCCTACCTGGGGGCGGAAACAGCAGCCGGGCCTCCGGCACAGAGAACGGCCCTGATGCTCAGAAGGGTAGCAAAAAGGAGGGCAATTGTAATAGGGGACTCCATAGTTAGGGGGTCAGATTGGCGATTCTGTGGACGCAGTCGGGAGACCCGGATGGTAGTTTGCCTCCCTGGTGCCAGGGTCTCGGATGTGTCAGAACGTGTTGAAAAGATTCTGAAAAGGGAGGGAGAGGAGCCTGATGTTGTGGTACACATTGGTACCAATGACATAGGCAGAAAAAGAGAGAATTTAGGGAGAATTCTGAAAGGAGAATTTAGGGAGTTGGGGGGGAAAGTTAAGAAGGACCAAAAGACTAACAATTTCAGGATTACTGCCTGTGCCCCGTGACAGTGAGAGTAGAAATGGAATGAGGTGGAGGATAAATGTGTGGTTGATGGACTGGTGCAGTGGGCAGGGATTCAAGTTTCTTGATCACTGGGACGTCTTTTGGGGAAGGCATGATCTGTATAAAAAAGACGGGTTGCTCTTGAACCCGAGGGGAACCAATATCCTGGCGGGGAGATTTGCAAAGGAGACTTTAAACTAGAAAGGCTGGGGGGAGGGACTTGGGGGCTAGGGGACAGGGTGAGGGGCAAGAGGCAGAGAAGGTAAGCACTCGGACCCAAAATGTAGGCGAGAAAGAGGAAAAAGATAATAAACAGAGAATAAGGGATGGTGGGTTTCTAAAATGTGTATATTTTAATGCTAGGAGAATTGTAAGAAAGGTGGATGAACTTAGAGCCTGGATTGACACCTGGAAATATGATGTTGTGGCAATCAGTGAAATATGGTTGCGGGAAGGTTGTGATTGGAAACTAAATATTCCAGGATTTCGTTGCTTCAGGTGTGATAGAATTGGAGGGACCAAAGGTGGAGGGGTTGCATTGCTTGTCAGAGAAGATATTACAGCAGTGCTTTGGCAAGATAGATTAGAGGGCTCATCTAGGGAGGCTATTTGGGTGGAACTGAGAAGTGGGAACGGTGTGGCAACACTTTTAGGGGTATATTATAGACCGCCAAATGGGGAGCGAGAATTGGAAGAGCTAATTTGTAAGGAGATAGCAGATATTAGTAGTAAGCACAAGGTAGTGATTGTGGGAGATTTCAATTTTCCAAAAATAGACTGGGAAACACATTCTGTAAGTGGCCTGGACGGTTTGGAGTTTGTTAAATGTGTGCAGGGTAGTTTTTTGCAGCAATACATAGAGGTATCGACCTGAGAAGGGGCAGTGCTGGACCTCCTGTTAGGAAATGAGGCAGGTCAGGTGACGGAGGTATGCGTTGGTGAGCACTTCGGGACGAGTGATCACAATACCATTAGTTTCAATATAATTCTGGAGAGAGTCAGAACTGGACCTAGGGTTCAGATTTTTGATTGGAGAAAGGCCAACTTTGTGGGAATGCGTAATGATTTAAAAGGAGTGAATTGGGACATTTTGTTTTATGGGAAGGATGTAGAAGAGAAATGGAGGACATTTAATGGGGAAATTGTAAGAGTACAGAATCTTTATGTCCCTGTTCGGTTGAAAGGAAATGATAAAAATCGGAAAGAGCCATGGTTTTCAAGGGAAATTGGACATTTGGTTCAAAAATAGAGAGATATCTACAATAATTATAGGAGGCATGGAGTAAATGAGGTGCTAGATGAGTATAAAGAATGTAAAAAAAATCTTAAGAAAGAAATAAGAAAAGCTAAAAGAAGATATGAGATTGCTTTGGCAAGAAAGGTGAAAGTAAATCCAAAGGGTTTCTACAGCTATATTAATAGCAAAAGGATAACGAGGGATAAAATTGGACCATTAGAGAGCCAGAATGGACAGCTATCTGCAGAGCCAAAAGAGATGGGGGAGATATTGAACAATTTATTTTCTTCGGTATTCACCAAGGAGAAGGATATTGAACTCTGTGAGGTAAGGGAAAAAAGTAGAGTAGCTATGGAAACTATGAGATTCAAAGAGGAGGAAGTACTGACACTTTTGAAAAATATAAAAGTGGATAAGTCTACAGGTCCTGACAGGATATTCCCTAGGACATTGAGGGAAGTTAGTGTAGAAATAGCAGGGGCTATGACAGAAATATTTCAAATGTCATTAGAAACAGGAATAGTGCCGGAGGATTGGCGTACTGCGCATGTTGTTCCATTGTTTAAAAAGGGTTCAAAGAATAAACCTAGCAATTATAGACCTGTTAGTTTGATGTCAGTGGTGGGCAAATTAATGAAAAGGATACTTAGAGATAATATATATAAGCATCTGGATAAACAGGGTCTGATCAAGAACAGTCAACTTGGATTTGTGCCTGGAAGGTCATGTTTGACAAACCTTCTTGAATTTCTTGAAGAGATTACTAGGGAAATTGATGAGGGTAAAGCAGTGGATGTTGTCTATATGGATTTCAGTAAGGCCTTTGACAAGGTTCCCCATGGAAGGTTGGTTAAGAAGGTTCATTCTTTGGGTGTTAAAGGCGGAGTAGCAAGATGGATTCAACAGTGGCTGAATGGGAGATGCCAGAGAGTAATGGTGGATGGCTGTTTGTCAGGGTGGAAGCCAGTGACCAGTGGGGTGCCTCAGGGATCTGTGTTGGGTCCACTGTTGTTTGTCATGTACATCAATGATCTAGATGATGTGGTGGAAAATTGGATAAGTAAATATGCAGATGATACTAAGATAGGTGATGCTGTGGATAATGAAGTAGATTTTCAAAGTCTATAGAGAGATTTGGGACATTTGGAAGAGTGGGCTGAAAGATGGCAGATGGAGTTTAATGCTGATAAGTGTGAGGTGCTACATCTTGGCAGGACAAATCAAAATAGGACGTACATGGTAAATTGAGGAATGCTGTGGAACAGAGGGATCTAGGAATAACTGTGCATAGTTCCCTGAAGGTGGAATCGCATGTAGATAGGGTGGTAAAGAAACCTTTTGGTGTGCTGGTCTTTATAAATCCGAGCATTGAATATAGGACTAGGGAAGTAATGTTAAAATTGTACAAGGCATTGGTGAGACCAATTCTGGAGTATGGTGTACAATTTTGGTCGCCTAATTATAGGAAGGATGTCAACAAAATAGAGAGAGTATAGAGGAGATTTACTAGAATGTTGTCTGGGTTCCAGCAGCTAAGGTTACAAAGAAAGGTTGAACAAGTTAGGTCTTTATTCTTCGGAGCGCAGAAGGCTAAGGGGGGCTTGATTGAGGTCTTTAAAATGATGAAAGGGATAGACAGAGTTGACGTGGATAAGCTTTTCCCATTGAGGGTAGGAAAGATTCAAACAAGAGGGCATGACATGAGAATTAAGGGACAGAAGTTTAGGGGTAACATGAGGGGGAACTTCTTTACTCAGAGAGTGGTGGCTGTGTGGAATGATCTTCCAGCAGAAGTGGTGGAGGCAGGATCGATTTTAACATTTAAAAGTAAAGTGGATAGGTATATGGACGGGAAGAGAATGGAGGGGTATGGTCTGAGTGCAGGTAGATGGAACATGGGGAAAATAAATGGTCAGCATGGACTGGAAGGGCCGAGAAGGCCTGTTTCCGTGCTGTAATTGTTATATGGTTATATGGTTACAAAGGAGAAGGTCTTAGTGATATCTGGGAAGTTCATGCCCCCTTGCAGAAGGCAATGAATTAATGTAAAAGGTCAAAGAACACATTGTATAAAGTGACCTTGTGTTCCCTAAAGTTTGGATTGATGGCTCATAATAATAATTAGTGGCTTAACATGTATAATTACATCAGCGAAGTAATCCAGAGCAAGAGTTCACAAATCTTAAGATCAGAGCATGTCACTGATTGGAAAGAAATGGGGAATCATCTTACGTCATTGTTCAAAGAAAATCAGGAACGCCTGATTTTAGAAGATTATGAATACTGATCAAAATGAAATTTGAAGTCTCTTAACTGATAGATATAATTAAGGAAATACATCAAAGGATGCAGATAATTGGATGATCTAACTTACTGGCAAGCGCAGGCTCCAGAGGATGAACAGCCTATCCTTGTGGAATGATATTAACTTTTAAATCCAGTACCAGAATGGAAAAAATGGCTCAAATTATCCATTTCCAGACACTTCCCCAGCAGCATATATTAATCTCAATTGTACATCAGATCAACATGCTTCTATATCAATCATCTTTTGTTATCATATATAAGAACTTCCTGCTGATTGGCCAAGTTATCTTTTTTTTTAAGTATTTATGTTTGCTACATTTGTAGATGCTGAAAATTACATTTGCCATATAGTTGACAAGCAGCTGCAGGCAACATTTCTTACCAAACATCTTTTCAAAAATAGCAAGAGGATTTGTGCAAAACAGTTTGTGATCCACTATTAGCTATATCTATATCATCATCATATACTTATTAAAAGTCTGATCTTATACGTATGTATATATGAGTGTATGTGTGTGTGTATATGTGGTTGTCTTTACATCTTCGCAAAAACACTACGCAGTAATGATTACATTTTTACATATTCTGATCGACATTTATCACCTCTACGGAGAGACCACCTTCAGTGAATATTTAATGCATTATTTCTCGACTTATTCTCGACTCATTACTGCTTAAAAGTTTTTTTTTTAAATCAAAAGACTTTGAATTTAAAAAGACCAGCTTCAACTGATGACGTCACAATGGCTCGGCTAGCAGTGATCAGCCTCACTGAAGATTTCATCCTCTATTTCACATAAATCGCGATTAAAGTTTTAAAAATGCCAACTTTCACAAGATTTTTACTGTTAAGATCATTCCTGCCAGCTTCCAACACACTTCGATACAATGTTGTGACACAGGAATACTCTGAACTTTTCACCTCAATGGGATTTTTCAACAGGAGGGGAAGGGCCAATTGGTATTCCAGTTGGAACTGATGAGGTAGGCAGGGGAAGTGCAATTGGAATTTTATTTAAAGTCCACTGCTGAGGTGGGCAGGGGAGAGCTGGAATCTTACGCTCCGGAATGGGTTGAGTTGCATGGGGGAACGGCTGAGTGGTGGAATATTGCGTTGGGAGAGCACACCGTTGGGGGAGCACATATTCTGATTCACATTTTTCATTAAAATCATTCTTGCCAGCTTCCAACACACCGATAAAATGTTGCGACTCAGGAACACTCTGAACTTTTCACCTCACAGGATGGGGAGGGCGAATTGCTATTGCAACACGCAGGGGAAGTGCAATTGGAATATTTTTTTAAGCCCACAGCTGAGGGAGGCAGGGGAGTGCCGGAATCTTACATTCGGGAACGGGTCCTGTGGGGGCTAGGTGTAGGGAATGGCTGCGTTGGGGGACTTCGTCTCATATATACCTATATTAATCTCATCTTTTGTGTGTGTGTGTGTGTGTGTGTGTGTGTGTGTGTGTGTGTGTGTGTGTGTGTGTGTGTGTGTGTGTGTGTGTGTACCTTTGTCAAACACTACATGCTAGCGCTCAAATTTTCAGATTATGAATTACATTTTTCCGCTCGACAAAATAAACTGCTTCCCGCCACCTTACTTATCATTCTCCTCTGCTACAAGTGCAACAAGTTTTGTTCAGATCGATGGTATATTTTAAGGTTTAAAAATATTAAAAACCGCGCATGCGCAGATTGGTCTCTTCTCCTGTCAGTCAGCGCCACACAGATTAGTCACCTCTCCTGTCAGTCAAAGGGAGGGCAACGCCCCATCCTGCACCGCGGTCTCTCCCGCCTCACTCAAACTCCTCTCTCCCCTCCTCACAGTAACTCAACTACCACCTGCCCCACCACCGTCTTCTCTCCCTCACTCACCTGTCTCCCACGCCCGCTGTGGCAATGGCGGTCCCGTCTACCCGTCTCCCTGGGTGAATGACGGCGACCATCCGTTTTCTCCGCCGCGGTAACTCACCCTCACGGCCCTCTCGGAGATCTTCTCTCCCAGCTCATCGAAACTCGTGGTGCCCACCGACTCCATCCCCCCTGCGGCCTGGCGGAGGCAGTGAGCAGGCAGGCAGGTAGGTGGGTGGGTGGGCAGGAACAGGTCGAGTGGCAGCAGCGAACGGGCGTGGGGGAACAGGCCGAGCCGGTGGTTGGCAGGATGGGGCGAGCAGCGGCTGAGCCGAAGTGGGCAGAGGGAGGGAAGGAGAGTTGGGTTGCAGGGTGGCCGAGGAGTTTGAGTAACTCTCGCACACACACACACGATGCAAACTGGTCCAATCGTCAAGTTAACGGGATCTAAACCACAACTAACAATGAATGACCTGTGGAGGAAGGAGGGCGAGGATGCAAGGCTTAGGAGCTCAGGCTGACTCTGAGACAGATGGCTGCTGCTCTGGACCCGCGTGGCGGGCTCCCGGGGGGAAGGGAGATCATTGGGAGGTGAAGAGGGAAATTGGTGGGATTGAGAGAGAGGAGGGGGTAGGGAGAGAGACGGGGGAGTGGGGGAATGGGGGAGGTGAGGAGGGAGAGCGGGTGAAGGTGGGAATAGAGGGAGAGGAGTGGGCGAGATAGGGAGTGGGGAATAGAGGGAGCAGTTAGCGTGTGTGCTGGGGGTTAGTTAATGTGTGTGGAGGTGGTTAGTGTGTGTGATGCCGCATGCCGCCCCCCCCTCCCCCCCACCCCCCCCCGCAACCACATGTTCCGGGTGGGTGGGGGGGGGGGGGACAGACCCAATGGGTCTGCACTCTGTCTAGTATATATTAAAACTGTGAGTGTGTGTGTGTGTGTGTGTGTGTGTGTAATTTTGCCTGTGAAAAGCATCGCCTCGAAAACCAGATGCCAAATTGTTTACATATTTCAGTAGAGATTTTCCTTGTGATTTTAGAAATCCACTCCTCTGTACATTTGGTGCATTATTTACCCGACTTTTTAAATTAAAATTGTTGACTAACCTGACCTTAAAAAAAAAAAATCTGACTGCTGCACAGCTGCTGATGTTACAATAACGGTCAAATTTTTACATCTTCTGGTAGAGATTTTGCTTATGATTTCAAAAATCCACTTCCCTGTAAATTTTGTGAATTATTTCCTGAGATATTTGCTAAAATGTATCACCAAACTGACAATTAAAAAAATATATAACGGTTGGCCAGCTGCTGACCTCACAATGCCTTTGCTCGTCGCCGTCGCCCCCCCGCAACCGCGCGTCGGGGGAACAGCCCCAATGGGTCTGCACTTGGTCTAGTATTATATTATTATAAAACACTGATCTTGGATGTGGATGTATTTGTGTATTTACTTGTGTGTTTTTATGTTAATCACATCTCCTCGAAAACCCGACGTGCTAACGGTGAAATTTTTACATATTCCAGTAGAGATTTACCTCATGATCTCAAATATCACCTCATCCGAAAATTTTATTTCTTCAAATTGTTCACAAATCTGAGATCTTTTTTAAATCTAACGAGCTGATGACATCACAATGGCTCTGCCCCTCGCGGCCAGTTGTACACCGTTTTCAAAGCACAGCCTGATGGGCACTGTTTTTGCACGCGCTGAGAGTTACGTTAACCATCCCCCCCCGGTTCTTCAAAAGGCGCACAAAGAATGAGCAAGTGGGCTCTGTTCTGCAGATCCCGAGGGCTTCCGAATGCGCTTCCAAGGTCGACACACTCTAGCGTCTCGGCTGTCCCGAGAGCTTTGGTCGGCGCACGACACACGCTAGCGCCTCGGCTTTCCCGAGGGCTTTATACTAGAGTCGGGATCTGTAAGAGAGCTCTCTCTCCCTCGGCTCTATCCGCTGTTCGCAGCAAACTCGCTCGCCTGGCTCCCCATCTCCTCTCCTCCCTCCTCTCCTCCCCACCTCTCTACCCCATTCTCTCTCTCTCTCCCCCCCTCCCCACCACTGCCCCCCCTCCCCACTAACCCCCTCCACCCTCCTCTCTCCCTCTTCTCTCTCTCACCCTCTGTCCCCCTCCCCTTAGTGTGTGTCTGACGCCGCACCCCCCCCCCCCCCCCCCCAGAACTGCTCATTGAGGGGACGGGACAGGACGGGGCCCAACGGGTCCCCCTTGGTCTAGTAACAAAGAAAGACCTAAGGATACATGAGGGCCCAGGACCAAATATATACATTGAAAGGTAATGCCTGATTCTTTCAATCAGGACAACCATAAACTCTGGGAGGACGAAGCAAGCACCCCATTCTCTGTTAAGAATTCAGTAGGAAGCCAAATTCATGGTTAAGTTTCTCCTGCAGGATAAGAAATCAATGACATATAACACATCTAAGCTACATTGTATATGAAGTAGATAATGACGTTTGCAAAGATTAACATCTTGTATTAGATTCATTGACAATTTACTGTGATAGGTAGAACCAAAACTGTGACTTGCTTTCAACTTTCAAGTGCAAAACAATGAAGTTCATAGTTTGTGACTTTTTAGAGGTATATACAATCACGATGGACATAGATAAGATGAATAGCCACAGTCTTCCCCAGGGTAGGGGAGTCTAAAACTGGAGGGCATAGATTTAAGATGAGTGGGGAAAAACCTAAAAGGAGGCTGAGGGGAAACCTGTATATATGAAATGAGCTGTCAGACGAAGTGGTAGAGGCGGATACAATTCTGACATTGATAACACAGGTAGGTACATGGATAAGAATTATTTGGAGGGATATGGGCCAGGCATAGGCATAGGATTATCTCTATTCGGCAACTTGGTTGACATGGACAAATTTAGCTGAAGAACACGTTTCCGTGCCCTAGTGCTACATGACTCCAAATTAAAAATGACACTACAGATCAATGCTCCTATCTTGTCAAATGTAGAGAACAATTAAGGGCGTAGGAAAAATCTCCAGAAGCTTCTGTCTGAAAGCATAAGTTTTTAGTGTGTCTTACCAGATCAGTACTGGTCTGTCCCAACTCTTCAAGCTGCCCACTCAGATGCCGCTCACGAATACTCAATTTGTCAAGTTGCGCCTGTAATGTATTGTTCTCAGATTGAAGTTGTGCATTTTTGCTTGTCAATTTCTCTGTGAATACAAGCAACTCTGATTCTTTTTTACGACTCCCTTCAATATCTTCTTGCAAATCTGTAATCAGCGCATTCAGGTTGTCAACCTCTTCCTTCAGTGATTGAATCTCTTGTTCATTTCTATGATATAACAATATGAGATTATTCTTCTGCCCTCGTAAAAGTAACTTTTTCTTTAAATTGTGAAAAATCTTCCCTAATGTAATTTAGAATGCACCCATGCATTTACAAGTAAAAGATAAACTGCTGGAAGAACTCAGCAGGTCCAACAACATCTACAGAGGCAAAGGATGACCAATGTTTTGGGTGGGTTGAGATCCTGCATCAGGACTGAAAGTGCAGAAGATGCAGATGGAGCTAAACAGGGGAGGTGTTGGGAGGGGGCAGGAAAGTGGAGATAAAGGAGATGAACCTCAGGTAGATTGATATGTGGTTGATGGGCAGGTGACACCGGGTAGGCGATGACGGGGTGGGGAGTGGGGGGGATTAGAATGGATAAGGTGAAAAATGGGACACAGACCCTGGATGGACTGGTAGAAGTGAGCAAGGAATGCAGGGGGAGAATGGGTTACCTGAAACTGGGCTACCTACCGTATGAGGAAGAAAGAAAGAAATGCAGTTACTGGTTAACCCACAAAAGGGCACAAGGTACAGGAGCACCTCACCAGATCAGAGAGCATCTCTAGAGAACTTGAAATAATGATGTTTTGGGAAGAGACTGAAGGAACCTGAAGAAGGGTCTTGACCCAAAACCTCACCTAAGATTAAACGAGAACTTACCAGTTTGAAGTTTGATCTTGATTTTATGAGGAGTTACGTTGGTGATTACATGAAGAAGGCTCGCCAGGCCGCATGCGCAGCAAACTTCAAAGCAGCGGTATGAAATCACAAATAAACAACACCGAAGTAAACAGTAAGACCAGTGACTCGAGAAATACCAGATGATCTTTCATGAGAGAGGGTTGGGCGTGGTGGATATGTAATCACCAACGTAACTCCTCATAAAATCAAGATCAAACTTCAAACTGGTAAGTTCTCGTTTAATCTTACTATTTTACTTCGGAGTCACGTGAGTGATTCCGTGAAGAGTTCAAAGCTTGGCATCCCACTGCATTTGATTGACTCAAAAGAGAAATAAATGCATTAGTAATAACATTGTATTCAATGTAATGATAGGGTTTATTTATCAATGTAAACAAACAGTACCCCTAAAATTTAGGTACTTAAAATGTTATTGGCAAACAGCCCTGGATTCACAATTGGTCAATGATAAAATTCTGAAACACCAGCTTATTTGCCCATCCAACGGCCGCTAAAATTTGGTCGAAGGACACATCCCTCCCTTTGGCCGCCAACATAGCTGCTTCCCTAGTATAATAAGATGTAAACACACTATCTAAATGATAAACTGACGTTGATGCTGACCTGGTGAAATGACATAGAATCGTCAATGTTAATACTTGTTGCAGCCACCTTGAAATAGTCTGAACCGACCTTCTCTTGTGTAATTGTTTATTAACTAATACACAGTGCTGAATCCATACTTCTAAGGATTCTGGTGGACGATAACATGAAATGAGACCGTGGGGTATTCGAAATGATCTTAAAAATCATGCCAGCCCTGGTCTGCACTGTAGACCAGAATCTAAAATGTAATGGCATGAACAGCCAATTCTATCCTGTCCAGCCACAGCGTTTGCAATGTTTTGCCGTCGTTGTGCTGATATTAGAGTCATGACTAAGGATGTAGCTGGAACCCCTTGGTGAAGTAATGTTTACACATTTACAATAACCAACTGCATAATCTTGTGATGCGAGTACTTGTATCAAGATCTTTTTAACAACTTGATATCCGGGTTGGAACCGACAATGTAGTTCCCTTGTGTTACAGCTGTAATTTCTCTATAACTGAACTATTGTCAATATCATTTAAAACGAACTGGAAATGTCAGTAATTTGTATTGTATCAAATGTATCATTAATATTTAACAAACAGTTCTGATCCCCTCAATAGAGATGTACTGTTTTTTTGGATGCTATCCATGCATACTGCAGTGAACACCCTCATGGCTAAATGTGACAACCTGAGGCATAAGTCAATCCATTGAAATATGTAAGTCAATAATTGTTTACTGTGCAAAGACCAGTCTCCTGAACCACAGTTTAAAAGAGCAAATTCTTGTTTTTTGGCATAACTGTACCGTTGTGCCATAATGCCTGATGAAGCAGGCAACACGGACGCTTGGCCAGTCCGATAGTACGAATCCAAACGAGGTCTTGCTGACTGTTTTAAGACCCAGCTAATGAGGAAGACATAAAGTCCATTCCTCCTATTGAAGCGAGAATGTATTTCTCCACACTGTTGTCACATATTTTTGCAAACAGTGAAACATGCATAAACATGACAAACATTTGATGAAGTATTGAATCATGCTTTCATCATACTTTGAGATCCAATACTTATTCTGTGTTATCATCAATCTAAACTGGACGATATACCAGTGGCAAGGAGACTAATTACAGGATATTCTTCCTAATTACAATGAGACTAACATATGTCACCACTGTAGAGTAGCAACTTAAATTTGTGCATGAAGAATATGTATATTCACTCAAAACCTTACTCAACGGTGCATTTAGTGTATATATTTAGTTGATACTAACAACTGAAGAATTGGTAACTCATGCAATCTCCACTACCTTTGATCAGTTCATAATAACTGAATTCAACCGACCACACTACTGTGGTGAGTTTCAAGTTCAAGGTCAATGAGTTATTGTCATGTTCAGCAATGCTGAATACTGTTACTTCATCATTGTGGCTGAAGTAGCCTCAGCTGACAATAGCACAAGGTTGTTGGCAACGATCTAATTGCTACTTACACAATATCAGTCCCTTGATTTGCTCAGCTGCAACACAGCTGCTATATTGCCAATTACTCTTAATGAAAATAACTCAGTTTTGTAACAGATTGCTATAACCCCAATCTCTTGCCACAAGGCGGAGACAAGGCTAATAATAATTAACGGTAAATCCCAATGACCAACAATCAGTTTATCCCATACTGCAAAGCTTTACTGTTATAGTACAGTTATACTGTCTTTGATAACCTTTGTAATGGGATTTGTATAACATGTATCTCTTACCTTATGAATCTGTTGAAGTCAGGAATACGTTTTTACATTCGGAAAGTTCATATGCCCGATACTCTCCATTCTTCATAATAACATGCCAATCCTGCCTTATTGCATGGGTGGTTTGCATGAGAACTTCTGCCCAATTTCCAAACCCTGGCCATAATCCAACTTACTTGGAATGCTCCGGCTGTGCCTCCATGCTTTTTATTATAAGGAGTGTGGACTTTCTTGACTGTGGACCAACATCTGTGAGCCACTGACCCCACTGTCAGTGACTCCAGCGTTGCTTCCTTGCCGTTCCAACAGCATCCCACAGGCTGGGAGCTGCTGACCCCCCGTCAGTGACTCTGCTTGAATTTCTTGTCGTTCCCACGGCATCCCCGCAGGCTGCGGAGCCGCTGACCCCCCTGTCAACGACTCTGCTTAAATTCCTTGCCGTTTTTACGGCATCCCTGCAGGCTGGGGAGCCGCTGACCCCCCTGTCAGCGACTCTGCTTAAATTTCATGCCGTTTTTACGGCATCCCTGCAGGCTGGGGAGTCGCTAACTGCACTGTTAGCGGCTCCTTATCTTCCAACCCTATCAATTTTGCCGGTTTATCCGCATTTGCAGTCGGACTGGAATTTCCGCATAGTCCATAACCGGCGACTTGTCGGGCTGCGAAACTGGCAGGAAAAACCTCTGTAAAAAGAGGCTCCTGCCTAAAAACCCCATGTAGGTAAAAAACCAAACTTAATTTTAAGTTTAACTTACCACGGCAGGAGCTCTGTCCTGCCAGACTGGTGCTCGCGCCAATGCGGCTGATGTAATGCTGCGCATGCGGCCTGGCGGGCCTTCTTCACGGAATCACTCACGTGACGCCGAAGTAAATCCATGTTCTCTAGAGATGCTATCTGACCTGTTGAGTTACTCCAGCACTTTGTGTCTTTTTGTCGACCGCATAAGATATTATTCTTCTTGTTTGCATTAGGTTTTGCTGTGGCAATGGAGAAGGCCAAGGGCAAACAAGATCTGTGCTGGAATGTGGAAGGGGAGCTCAAATGATATGCAATCAGAAGCTCAAGATGGATGTTGCAGACAGAGTGCCGATCGACCTGAAACGTCGACCATCCCTTTGCCTCCACACATGCTGCTTGATCCAGCAGTTTTTCTTTTGTTCCTTTTTCTAGCACATGTAATATTTTTCATCTCTACGATACAAGTAAAACTGTTTTTTCTCCTAGTATTTGCAACAAAATATTACCTTGGACAAATAAACAAAAGTTAAGAAAGATTTAAAAAAGGCTAATTTATCTACATTTTAAGTCACCTTCCAATAAGCAGCATCTTAATGACAGCAATGCAGTCTCATGCAAGTAATATCTGTAAAATAAAGCTACTCCATTAATTCTCCCCCCACATTTATGACAAGATGCTTCTTAGCTCCTATAAACCCCACCGCCAGCAGACATATTATCTCCAAGAAGAAGAAAAGGAATGCAGGACAAAATTAGGTGAGCTGGGAGAAAATGTACTATATAAAACCATATTATATCTATTCAATTACAAACAAAAGTAGTTTGTCCTTACCCTTCAAGCTGATCTTGCAAATGATTTATTAATTTCACCCGTTCATGCAAAGATTGGCATTCTGCTTTTTGGCGGTTTATTATTTCTTTATACTTTGATAGTTCATCTTCAGTTCTTAGTCGCTCATCTTCGAGACATCGTACCTAAAAGAGGATGGGGTGAGATAGAATTACAAATGCAGAATGAAGAATCACTAATCAGAGCATATGCACAAAAGCACACTATTGTCGTTGAATGCTAAAATCGGAGAGAAAATTTGAATCTTATCAAAGAGAACAATATGCTTTTAGAAAGATTCCCTATGGCTGCCACAATTAACCCAGCAAATATATATTTACAAATAGTTATTTCTTGATTTCCTCTTTCTAAACTCAATAATTACAATTTATAATTACAAATGACCCTGACAGAACAGGCAGAAAATACGAGGATAGGTATTGTCAGAAAAGATGTATATAATTTATTTAAATAAAAATATTAACTAATTAAATAGGCAATTACATTTTAGAAGTTATTTTAGAATTTAACAAATGGCAGTTGCACATTACAAACACCTAAATGAAAGTAGTCACCTTTGTTCTCAAAGTGTGCAACTCATCCATTCCTTCCTTGTATGTTTTCTTCAGGTCATCAAGTTCTTTTATTTTAGCAAGGCGAATCTGAATTTTTTTTGTTGAAGGAATACATAATTTTTAGTTCAAAACCAAGTAAAAATCTCAGTTGATCAAGATTTCAAGGTCAGTTTATTGTCACAAGTACCAATTAAGGTACAGTGAAATTCAAATTACCATACAGCCATACTATAAAAAAAGCAACAAGGTACACAACTACATAAAAGTTAACATAAACATCTACCACAGCAGATTCCCCACGTTCCTCACTGTGATGGAAGGCAATAACGTCCAATCTACTTCCGCTTTTATTTCAGTAACCACACTTTCTCCTCATTCAGGAAAGAACATAAGAAAATAGGCTTGCACCACCATTCATTATGATCATGGGTGATCTGCCCCAGACATTTTCTGCATCAATTTCCCATTGGAATCAATTCGCTGGCCTTTCAAAAATGCGTCCGTTTACTCCTTAACTCCCTCCAATGACTTGCCTCTACAACCCTCTTCAAAATGTTCCTACGCATCTTAGTTTTAAATTATCTCTCTCTAATCTTGGAACTATGCCTCGTTTGGGATTCCCCCCATGAATGAACACATTTCAACATCTACCCTATTATGCCCCAAGGATCTTACTTATTTCAAACTTACTAGGTTCAATGGAAAATGTACCAGTTTAATGGATAAAATTAGTGAAATAGAGTGTCTTTGGGATCATTGGTATTTTGCTGTTGAACCTTCTGCATTAATCATTGATTTCTTGTAATCAGCCATCCCAACTTTCCAGAATTCTGTTTTATTTTCTTGCCTTGTTGGTATTTTCAGAATTCATAGATTCATAGCTCACCTCCATTTCATCAGATTTTTCTTGCAAACGTTTTTCTAGTTCTCCTTTAGTCTCACGCAGTTTGGCATCCAACTCATTGGATCTGATTTCTTCAGATTCCTGTTAAGATATGCAAGATTTATAAATTATGAGAAAAGACAATGATGTGTTGAGGCCACCTGCAACAGTGTTTATATGGTCAGAGTCCGTCTGAAGAAGAGACTCGACTAGAAGCATAACCCATCCATGTTCTCCACAGATGCTGCCTGACTCGCCGAGTTATTCCAGCACTTTGTCTTTCTTTTAGTGACAGAGTTTATATGGGCAAAGTAGCTCAATTAAGTTTTAATTGTTTCAAAATATGTAGTAGCAGATATATCAATATTATTTGTCTAACTTATGGTCCGGTTTAGGTCAATCATTATATTTTGAATCTAGATCATCCTTCACATTAATACTGCCAATCATTCAGTTGTAGGGCTGTTACCAAATTTTAGGCAGTAAGTGTATCATAATTAGGAAGAAGTGTACTTATTCAATACCCTGTCACATTTATCTTTTAAAATCATGCTTTTCTATTTTACAATGCGATGGCCCTATAATAATTTCAATTGCAATGAAAATACAGACGTGATTTTGTTTAGCTATTTAATTCATAAAATGATATAAAAGGATGCTTATAAGAGTCACTGAGTACTTCAATACCCCCACACGATCCTGGACCCTACTGCAACCTGAAGCACTGTTCAAAGTCTCCACCCTGGTACCTGGCTCTGTCCCTCTGATTTCAACCCAAACTCTGCCACAGCATCACAATATATTCTGCACCACAACCATCAAATCAGCTCACGAGCAAGCTTCTGAAACTAGAATTTGTAACAGTTGACTCAGAAATAGTAGCGTGCAAGAAGGAACTGCAGATGCTGGTTTAAACCGAAGATAGACACAAAAAGCTGGAGTAACTCACCGGGACAGACAGCATCTCTGGACAGCAGGAATTGGTGACATCACCCATTCCTTCTCTCCACAGTTGCCACCTGTCCCGCTGAGTTACTCCAGCTTTTTGTGTCTATCTTCAGAAATAATAGTCACTGGCGCACCAATGTATTTCTTACCAAGTACATCCATTTGTGAGCACTAGAATTTCTAGTCCTTATTTACATAGTTTATTTAGCTCATAACAAAAATGAGTTTATACAAAATGTTTTGGGAAAATATAGAGATTAGTTTAATGGAGGGAAGAGATGACATCAAACTGAAACAGTAAAAAATAGGATCATGTAACCAGCAAATTCAAACAAACCTGATAGGTTTTAATCATGTCTTGGCAGTTTTTCCGGATTTGTTCTGTCTCTTCTTTGGCCTGAGTTAGTTTGACTGTTGTTTCCTTCAATTTTTCTCTTGTTTCCTATTAGATTGTGAAACATACGACTGAATGTTAAAACAATCTTAAAAGTTATGAACGTGACTCAGATTTTCCTTAAAATTTCTCTCCTGTCACCTTAAACCTGTGCCCTCAAGTTCTAAATTCCCCTACCATTGGCAAACGATTATCCATCCACTCCTATGGATTTTATAATCTCATCAATGTCACCCTTCAGCCTCCAATATTCCAGCGAGAATAAACACAACCTCTCCAATCTCTTCTTGTAATTAAAGCCCTCCATTCCAGGCAACATCCTGGCAAATATCTTCTGCATTCCTTCTTTTGATATTAACCATAAAACAATCACAGCACGGAAACAGGCCTTCTCGGCCCTTCCAGTCCGTGCTGACCATTCATTTTCCCCTAGTCCCATCTACCTGCACTCAGACCATACCCCTCCATTCCCTTCCGGTCTATATACCTATCCACTTTACTTTTAAATGTTAAAATCGATCCTGCCTCCACCACTTCTGCAGGAAGATCATTCCACACAGCCACCACTCTCCGAGTAAAGAAGTTCCCCCTCATGTTACCCCTAAACTTCTGTCCCTTCCTGTTGCATCCTTATATTGCATCCTTCCTGTAGTGAAGTCACCAGAATTGTCACCAATAATTCAAAGGCAGTTCAACTACATTCTGAACAACTGCAGCACAACACCCCTACTCTTATACAATGCCCCGGCCTATAAAGGCAAGCATAACAAATGCTTCTTAACTAGCCTATTCACAAATGTCGCCATTTTCAGTGAGCTATACACTGCACCCCAATGTCCTTCTGCACATCAACACTCCTAATATCCCTGCTATTTATTCAACGTCCTGCCAATATTTGATTTCCTAAAGTGCATTACCTCACACTTGTTTAAATTCTACTAGAGTAAATGGGCTGGTGCTCATTCCAACTTTCCCTTTGATTTGTGTCCCGCTGCATTCTTGGAGAACTTTTTTTAGTATTACCATCTCATCCAATTTTTGTGTTTGTAAACTTACTCATTTCCGGAGTCGTGTATTCGGTTCTGGACAGAGTCCTTTCCATTAATGAAGCATCTACATGAGCCACTGCCTCAAGAAGGCAACATCTATCATCAAGAATTCCATCACCCGGGCCATGCCATCTTCTTGATGGTACCATCGGGCAGGATATAGAGAAGCCTGAAGCTGTATAACAGCAAGTTCAGGAGCAGCTAGATTCCTACAATTATCTGGTTCTGGTTCTAAACCAACCAAACCTACCTTGACAATGGCACGTTGCGGACCACCTGATGCACTTCAGTTTTTGCACTATTGTCTTTTTTGCACAGTCTTTTTCTTTTTACTGTCTTTCAGAATTTTATGGATAATTTTATGCTTTTATGTCTTTGGTATTTGTGGTATTGAAGCAAGCAATTTTTTTCATAATATTCTATACCTCTCCATACTTGTACATATGATAATAAAACATTTAAAGTAAGTTAAAGGTAAAGTGTGATATCAAGAAATGTTGCCCCCTTTTAGGTTAACACATGGTATTGACCCTGATGTCATTTGCTAACCATCTCAACATATTTATAAATATTTTGATTTTGAAAAGATCAGAGCATAAGATCTTGTAGTGCCATCTGGTGGTAGTGCAAACATTTTCAGGATGGAAATGTTTTCAAATACAAAACTCAATGATAGAACAGAAGCTTTTTGCAACAGAAGTGGAAATTATTCAGACAGAATTGTCAATAAAACAAAGTTCCAGTATATTCTAGAAGTGGGTGATGTTTTCTTTTAAAGCCTAGCTTCCCGTTCTCATAAATTTTATTTTGTACTTGAGCAAAGACATGTTTTGGTATAAATTCAACATGTTGTACATTTTTATAGACAGAATTAAATCCTGTTGCTTTGTTTGTACTTTCCCCACTTCAGTTTCTATATCTTAGTTTGGAAAAGCAGCTTGTTGGAAAGTGGGGAAAGGGAGAACACACAAAAAAATATACAAACAGAAAAGAGAGAGTGAATCAATAGTGACAGTGTTGAACTAATTTTCCGACTCATGATTGAAGACCTAGAATCTGGCTGAATTTGAAAATGTAACTATCTTTAAATAGGATTTTTAAAATATCTATGCAGACTTATTTTTCAAGATAAACATCAAAAGACTACTTTTTCGAGCTTGCACAAAACCTGTTCAAAATAATGTATTTCCCTTATGTGCACTACAGAAAGAATGATCAGAAATTGATTTGTCCTGCATCCCATCACTTCCTGTCTACAGGATTAACACCAGGAGGGGCAATTACACTTTGTCAGAAAGAAAAGTTCTGCAAATAACTATAAGTGTAATAACTATAATAGCAAAACATTATAAGAAACATGCAAATTGTTCAATGTTGGTATTGATATTAGCTTATTATTGTCACGTGCACCAAGATACAAAAACATTTGTTCTGCATGTCATCCACTCAAATCATAGCAATCATCATCCTGGATGGGAAAGTCAATAATTGAGTAGAATAAGACAATTTGAAAACCATGTATCATTTTCCTTCCACTTCACAATTATGTGTCACTTTGTGTTGGTCCATCACATAAAATCCCAATAAAATACATTTACGTTTGTGGTTGTAACGTGACAAAATGTGGAAATGTTCAAGGAGTATGAAAACTTTTGCAAGCCACTGTAGATATGGTATATAAAACCTACAAAAAATTGACCAACCTTGTGTGTTTCCATTTCACTTTTTAACTTATTTTGAGCCCATTTCACTTTGATGATGTTGGAATTGATGTCTTCCTTCAATTTTTCAACATCTCTGCTGAGCCTTGTGGCTTCTCCTTCCTGCAATCAGGGCATAAATATTTAATGCATGTATTGCAAAAGCACTGTAACGGATGTTAGAAATCTAAAATAAATAAATAAAATCGTAAAACTGCTCAGGTGGTCAGATAACATCACTCCCCATAGGTATTACCCAATCCAGTTCCAGCATTTTCCGTGCATATTTAAAACATATGTTTGTTATCAGATTTGCATATTCTGGTTTTGCATACATTCAAAACAAATGTTTCCTTCTTCTCACATTAGCAGATAATTGCCAATTTGATTTATTTATCCTTTTTTTAAATTAACTGCATGTTCATTAATTAGACTAGATAATTTTCATAAGAGTTAAATTGCATTATTGCTTGGTCTGTGTCTTTGTTCTCTTTCTCTATTTGACCAGCTGAAACAGCAGTTTGGAAATATATAACTGTCAAGAATAAAACTTGACATAAAATCTCCCTATTTTTTTTTTGTAAAGGATCTGTCCTGCACAAAAAAGTTGACCATATAATAAACAGCGACTTGCAAAATTTCACCTCACCAGTATCTTTCTTGACACCTTCATTTTCAGACTAGTTATCAGACTATTCATATGACATCTCGTATTGCCACTAATTTTCCAACTAATTATTAGGAAGATCAATGCTACTATCTTTAATCCCTGCCACAAATTTTGTTCAATTATCACCAATAATTCCTCAACAAATGTCTTCAACCGTGCCACATTATTTACAAACTGGCATTATATATAATATGACTTTTGAACGGCAAAGCCTCTCCCTCACCACAGGTTTCCATCACTGTAATATCGTCCAATAATTTAATGATTTTAAATTCCTTGGCCATACCTTTGTTGCCTTCAGATTTTAATATTCCAATACATTAAAATTTGCCAATTTGATGATACATTTATATGAACCTTAAGCATTCCACTATTCAAAAATTTGAGCTAACCCAAGATATCGATGCCCAATTTCTGAATCAGACCGTCCATTTCATGCGTCTCCACTACTTATTTATCCACATGCTATTGTTGAACGATAGCAACAATTTAAAAAAATATATATTCTAGCTTAGTTCACATAGCACAACATTCTTAGTGAAACTCTTACCACTTATGTTACCCTCACAACTGGTACACTGGGTCAACAATACAATGTAGCTATCATGTAAACAATTAAATAACAACCATGAAGGACAATGAAGAAAATATATCCCATTATACAACTGCCATATACACCAATGAATCGCACAGGTGAACGTTTATTGGCATTATTCAAATCGGCACCTCCTCGACTTCAAGTCAAGTCAAGAGTGGGTAATTATCATATATACTGACAATAATCAATACTCCAAAAATGTGTCATATCCTGAAGAAAAAAAATTTCTCCACCTGGGTCATGTTAGGAAACTAAAGACATAAATAAGCTCCTACTTGTAAAATTCCATCTCACCTCACCAATATCACTTGTTTCCTTAATGTTCTCCAAGTTATCAGACTGTTTATATGACATCTAATATTGGACCACGTTTATGTCTTTCAGCTCTCATTTTCTGACATGATCTAGAAGGAGTCGTGTTTCCTGTGGGAGAGATTTTTCTCTTCAGGATATGACAAATGCTTCAGCATTTCTATGGATGGATTACCACAACTCCATATAAGATCAAGGTAATTCTTGCACAAGTTACCTTTGCCTCATAAAGCTGTTGCAATCTTGTCTTCTCTTGCGTGAGCTGTTTGGCCTTCACTGTCAGTTTCTCCAGTTCTCGGTTTGCATCACGCAATCTTTTTTCAATTCCTTCCTTGTCCTTTCGGAGATCAAGGGCTTCTTTTTCTCCTCGTACGTATTTCATTACCATAGCTTCTTTTTCCTGTCGAGCCTCTTCACATTTTTTGTTCGTCTATAAAAAAATAACAAAACCATTGACCGTTCTCTTTTTCAAAGAGAAACTGAAACAGACCATCAGAAAATAATTAATGTACAGAGGACAAAGTGATATGAATTAAGTGCAAATGCAGACAAAATTTGAACAACATTACTTTAATCTTTGGTGAAATGACCATGATGTACATTCACAAAACCCATTTAAAAATAAATAGTAGATTACTTTATAATCTTAGCTTTTCTCCTTCTGTATCCTTATTTTAAGCAGCTAAAGAATATCATGGTCAAGGGAGCATGGGAGACATGCAGAAAATATACCAAAACACAAAGTTAAAATCAGAAATTTTACTTTCCCTAATGCACTCTCCAGAAACACTTGCTCAGCAAATCATAGTTAATGATTTCTCAGTTCAAAGCCTTGTTGTGAACAGCTCAATGACACAGAGCGTGTATTAATAACACACTGAAGCATATCATCTTGACCTTTGACATGATCTTCAAGCCAATCAAGATAACAAATACCCGCAATCAGCAGTAAAACACATTTTTCTTTCCATATGAAATTTCACCAGAATATTGGGTTGAAAGTGCCACAGCATTTATCAACGTCTTGGGGCTGTACAGTGGCACAGCGGGTGGTGCTGCTACCTCACCGCTCCCTAGAGTAGTTGGCTGATAGGAGAATCAGGCTGAAATTGATTGACATGTGAAAGAGAATAGGTTGTAGAAAATAAGTTGGATTGTTCTAAAAGATGGCATCGACTCAATGGGTCAAATTGCTTCCTTGTATGTCATACAGCAATCTGAAATAGTCATCCGTTTTGCTGATTGATCACTGGTTCAAAGTCTCAAAATACATTTTCACGCTAATATATATTTTTTCAGGTTTCGGAGATGGTACTGGTGTAGCCCAAGCTGATAACTGCAGTGCATTTTGTAGATGGTACACGGAGCCAATGTGGGTAACTATTAGCAGAGGAAAAGAAAATAATGGTGCATGGGTGCCAATCAAGAAGGTTGCTTTGTTCTGGACATATCAAACTCTGCTCATCCAGACAAATGAAAAGCAAACCATCACATATCTGACTTGCATCCTGATTAAGTTTCTGGTAAATGGTAACTCCCCAGGATGGTGGAGAGTGAACTTGACAATGATCATCCCACGAAGCATCAAGGGCAGGTGAACAGATTTATTTTGCTGTGATAGCCATTTTCTGTGTAACCATCAGCAAACATCCACATTTCTGACTTTATAATGGAATTCTGATAGAAAGAAGGATTTGGATTAAGCAGCTGAAGATTGTCAGTCTTATGGTACTGAGCTGAGGAATTTATATCAAGGAGCTGGCATAATTGACCTCCAAATGTCACAGCCATCTATCCTTGTACAGGTTTTTAGCTCTAATCAATAAAAGGGATTTCCCTCCCAGGTCCATCAAGTCCAGTTTTACCAAAGGTTCTTACTTACACAATCAAACATGGCCTTGATATCACTCTGACCATACCTCTGTAATTCAACTCTTTGGTCCATGTCTACGCCAATACATAATTTGCTTTTAATATTTTCCATACTGCAATCAAAACAAACTCAGCCTTGTTCATTTAAATACATCATTTGCACAAAGGAAGATGATTGAGTGATGATTTAAAAATAAAACACCTCAATAAAGTGTGCTATTTGCATTAATATTCAATTCATAATCCACAAACCAAAATAACTGTGCCAAGGGAAGGTGAACCAGTAAACGTATTGTGCATTCTGTTAACTGAAAGTTTACTTACTTTCAAACTTATTACTGAAGCGTCTCATTAAGCAAAGGGATTACATATCTCCTAAAGGATGCTTCACCATTGATACATTTAAAATATTTAATCATTTTGGCAACATAGAACATTGAACAATGCAGTACAGGAAGAGGCCATTCGGCTCATAATGTTTGCCCTGAGCATGATTCCAAGTTAAACTAATCTTCTCTGTCTGCATGTGATCCGGATCCCTCCATATCCATGTGCCGATTCTAAAGCCTCTTACAAAACCACTATTGCACCTACCTCCAGTTTGGTAACAGCTTGGTTTGTCAACAGTCTGCCAAAGACAGCAAAAAAACTGCAAATTATGGATATAGCCCAGTTCATCACACAAGCCAGCCTCCCAGTGACTCCATCTATACCATGCTGCTTCAGGAAAGTTGCTAACAAAACAAGGACCATTTGTACCACATTCCTTCTTCTAACCTCCCACCTCGAGCAGAAGATATAAAAGTTTGAAAGCATGTGCCACCAGATTCAGAAACACTTTCGCCCCACTGTCAGATTACTAAATGGAACCCCTCAAGCTAAAGATGTAGTGCCCATTTCCCAAGCTATGTCAATGAGGCCCTTGCATTTATTTTTATCTGAAATTTGTAATTTAAGGCTATATAATGCTTTAACGTTATAATGCTGTACTCTGCACTCTGGTATTTTTCTCTTTGAACTACTTGTTTTACTTCTGCATGGCATGATTGCATCATATAATAGCACAATTAGACTGGATAGTATGCAAACAAAGTTTTTCTCTGTATTTTGGTCCATGTGACAAAGATAAACCAATAGCAATGCACTTATCAAATGTGATTTGCAATAAAGCACATTTTTCTTTGGGATTCAAATCACATCCATATTTAAAATAACCATTAAAACTGGACTCTGGAGATGCAGATTCCATGGATAACATGAACATCAAACCAAGAAGCTCAAGTACAGTCAAATTAAAATTATTCAACATTTTGGAAATATTTTCTCTTCCAAACATAATAGAGAAAAAAGAAACCACAAAGCAGTTCATTTCACTAAATGCTATTTGCCCAACTGAGCCAATCTGCAGCAGGAAAAAAATCAGAAAGAAGAGAAAAGGTGGAGGAGAGCTGGGTGGAATGAAGGGTGTGGCGAAAGGCAGATAAATTTCATACGAGGACAAATAAAACAAAATAATTATTTCTGAACTTACAGTTTAAAAAATACAGACTATCAACAGGTTCCATTCCTAAGAATTGTCCATCAGATTTATTTTCTTTACATTGAATAATCACTGTAACACGAGCCATATAGTGCCCTCCATAACGTTTGGGACAAAAACCCGTCATTTATCTATTTGCCTCTGTACTCCACAATTTGAAATTTGTAATAGAGAAAAAAAAAATCACATATGGTTAAAATGCACATGGTCAGATTTTAATTTAGGCTATGTTTATACATTTTGGTTTCACTATGTCGAAATTACAGCGCATAGCCCCCCAATTTCAGGGCACCATAATGTTTGGGACCCATGGCTTCACATGTGTTTGTAATTGTTCAGGTATGCTTACATGCCTCCTTAATGCAGGTGTAAGAGAGCTCTCAGCACCTGGTCTTTCCTCCAGTCTTTCCACCACCTTTGGAAACTTTTATCGTTGTTTATCAACATGAGGACCAAAGTTGTGCCAATGAAAGTCAAAGAAGCCATTATGAGACTGAGACAGAAGAATAAAACTGTTAGAGACATCAGCCGAAACCTTAAGCTAACCAAAATTAACTGTTTGGAACATGATTAAGAAGAAAGAGAGCACTTGTGAGCTTACTAATCGCAAAGGGACTGGCAGGCCAAGGAAGACCTCCACAGCTGATGACAGAAGAATTCTCTCTAAGATAAGGAAACATCCCCAAACTCCTGTCCGACAGATCAGAAACACTCTTCAGGAGTCCGGTGTGGATCTGTGAATGACCACTGTCCGCAGAAGACTTCATGAACAGAAATACAGAGGCTACACAGCAAGATGCAAACCACTGGTTAGCCGCAAAAATTAGATGGCCAGGTTACAGTTTGCCAATAAGTACTTAAAATAGCAACCACAGTTCTGGAAAAAAGGTCTTGTGGACAGATGAGATGAGGATTAACTTATATCAGAGTGATGGCAAGAGCAAAGTATGGAGGAGAAAAGGAACTGCCCAAGATCCAAAGCATACCACCTCATCTGTGAAACACGGTGGTGGGGGTGTTATGGTCTGGGCATGTATGGCTGCTGAAGGTACTGACTCACTTATCATCATTGATGATATATAGAAACATAGGCCATTCGGCCCTTCGAGCGCGCACCACCATTCAATATGATCATGGCTGATCATCCAACTCAGTATCCTGTAACTGCCTTCTCTCCATACCTCCTGATCCCCTTAGCCACAAGGGCCACATCTAACTCCCTCTTAAATATAGCCAATGAACTGGTCTCAACTACCTTCTGTGGCAGAGAATTCCATGATTCACCATTCTCTGTGTGAAAAATGTTTTCCTCATTTCGGTCCTAAAGGAATTCTCCCTTATCCTTAGACTGTGACCCCTTGTTCTGGACCTCCGTAACAATGGAAACAATCATCCTGCACCTAACCTGTCCAACCCCTTAAGAATTTTGTAAGTTTCTATAAGATCCCCCCTCAGTCTTCTAAATTCTAGCGAGTAAAAGCCGAGTCTATCCAGTCTTTCCTCATATGAAAGTCCTGACATCCCAGGAAACATTCTGGTGAACCTTCTGTGTACCCCTTCTATGGCAAGAATGTCTTTCCTAAGATTTGGAGACTCAATACTCCAGGTGTGGTCTCACCAAAACCCTGTACAACTGCAGTAGAACCTCCCTGCTCCTCTACTCAAATCCTTTCGCTATGAATGCTAACATTTGCTTTCTTCATTGCCTGCTGCACCTGCATGTCTACTTTCAATGATTGGTGTACCATGACACCCAGGTCTCGTTGCATCTCCCCATTTCCTAATCTGCCACCATTCAGATAATAGTCTACCCTCTTGTTTTTGCCACCAAAGTGGATAACCTCACATTTATCCACATTATACAGCATCTGCCATGCATTTGCCCACTCACCCAGCCTATCCAAGTCACCTTGCAGCCTCCTAGCATCCTCCTCACAGCCAATACTACTCCGCAGCATAGTGTCATCTGCAAACGTGGAGATGCTGCATTCAATTCCCTCGTCCAGATCATTAATATATATTGTAAATAGCTGGGGTCCCAGCACTGAGCCTTGCGGTACCCCACTAGTCACTGCCTGCCATTCTGAAAAAGACCCATTTACCCCTACCTTTTGCTTCCTGTCTGCCAGCCAGTTCTCTATCCACATCAATAATGAACCCCCAATACGGTGTGCTTTAAGTTTGTATACTAATCTCCTATGTGGGACCTTGTTGAAAGCCTTCTGAAAGACTAGATATAACACATCCACTGGTTCTCCCTTATCCACTCTACTAGTTACATCCTCGAAAAATTCTATCAGATTCGTCAGACATGATTTACCTTTCGTAAATCCATGCTGACGTTGTCCAATGATTTCACCACTTTCCAAATGTGCTGCTATCCCATCTTTAATAACTGACTCTAGCAGTTTCCCCACTACCGATGTTTGACTAACTGGTCTGTAATTCCCCATTTTCTCTCTCCCTCCTTTTTTAAAAAGTGGGGTTACATTAGCTACCCTCCAATACTCAGGAACTACTCCAGAATCTAAGGAGTTTTGAAAAATTATCACTAATGCATCCACTATTTCTGTTGCTACTTCCTTGAGTACTCTGGGATGCAGACTATCTGGCCTTGGGGATTTATCGGCCTTTAATCCGTTCAATTTACCCAATACCACTTCCAAGCTAACCTGGATTTCATTCAGTTCCTCCATCTTATTTGACCCCCAGTCCCCTGCTATTTCCGGCAGATTAGTTATGTCTTCCTTAGTGAAGACAGAACCAAAGTAGTTATTCAATTGGTCTGCCATGTCCTTGTTCCCCGTGATCAATTCACCTGTTTCTGACTGCAAGGGACCTACATTTGTTTTAACTAATCTCTTTCTATTCATATATTTCAATATATACAACTGCTGATGGTGGTAGCATAATGAATTCTGAAGTGTATTGAACAATCTGCTCAAGTTCAAACAAATACCTCAAGACTCATTGGCCAGTGGTTCATTCAATGACAATGATACCACACATACTGCTAAAGCAACAAAGGAGTTTTTCAAAGCTAAAAAATGGTCAATACTTGGGTGGCCATCAATCACCCGATCTGAACCCAATTGAGCGTGCCTTTTATATGCTGAAGAGAAAACTGAAGGAGATTAACCCCCAAAACAAGCACAAACTAAAGATGGCTGTAATACAGGCCTGGTAGAGCATCACCAATGAAGACACCCAGCAACTGGTGGTGTCCATGAATTGCAGACTTCAAGCAGTCATTGCATGCAAAGGATATGCAACAATATATAGCACTGTTACAACATTTTGAGATTTTAAAAACCAAGTCTGCAATTTATCCCATCAGATAAAGCATACAAAGAAGTTTAATTTGACACCTAATTCACTTTCATATCTTCAGTATTAAAAAAGTTATGGCCATTTTCATACTCGGAAATTAGCATCTTGTTCCCCATTGCCTTTCCATTGACTTAACACAAAAGTTGTGATCGAGGACAATCAAAAGCCCGTAACTTTCTTAAAAATTAAGAGAACTGAAAGAAATTTTCAGTTATTATAGATTGAAGCATTCTGAAACTAATATGAAACAATCTTACTTTGATGACCTGAAATTAAAGCATATAATTAGTTAGTTACCCAATTGTAGCTAATTACAAAATTCAATTACTAGATTTAAACATCTATCCATTTCTTAAGAAAATATTAACTTTTTTTTTAAAGCCTAAGTGTCCAAATAACATTCACACAAGAATTCACAATATAACATGATTTTTAAATCTCATTGTTATGCATTTATAGGCCAAATTGAAGGAATTTTGTGTTTAATGCCTAGAAATGAATGGGCATTTTAAGCAGTTTGCGAGTGGGATTTTCTGGAACTCGATGTATTAGAACGTTGCGGTTGCGGTGAATTTAAACCCAATATCGTCAGGAAAAATTCTGTCGGTTTGTATGGGGACTAAATCACCGTTTCGCAACATTAAATATTGATTAAAGTCACCTAAACAAGCAGGTTTATATGAAAAAATAAACAGCTTTCACTTACCTGTTCCCTACGTAAAAAGCGGTCCCCGTTGTCGCCATTCACAGCATTAGGAGCTATTTTTAATTTTACTGCAGAGTTGAAATAGTCGGGCGATTAAAAAAAATTAATTAACTTACCGGCAGTCGGTACGAATCTCCAGAAATAGCTCGCACTCCGACAAAATATAATTGCGGATGGCAAGGGGAAAACCGCATTTTAACCCCTCCCCCCCCCCCTTAAAGGCGCCAAAGTCGCGCTCACGGCCAGTGGCAAAGGTGCAGCACCGCTAAAAGTAAGTTTTGTAACATACCTACAATATACTAAACATTACTACTTTCATTTACATGACATTGCTGCTTCCCAAACATTATGGTGCCCTGAAATGGGTGGACTATGAATAAACACTGCTGTAATTTCTACATGGTGAAACTAAAATGTATAAAAATTGCCTTTATTAATATCTGATAATGTGCACTTTAACCACATGTGATTTTTTTCTATTACAAATCTCAAATTGTGGAATAGAGGGGCAGATAAATAAATGATGGCTCTTTGTCCCAAACATTATGGAGGGCATTGTAAATAACTAATGGAATATTCACCGCATCTGAACATTAATGAATACCACAGACCATTACAGGTCCACCACCGATTTTCTGGCATCCTTGGTTCCAGAGCCTTTCAAGTCACAGAGGGCAAATACGACCCACCGATAAACGCGGAAGTCCCGACAAAGTCGATTTCGCCACCTCTTCCAGCCTTAGCGCCACATTTTCTGGGGGACATCCGGGGAGTGATTTCATGTGCATTCTCATAATTTTGTCTGGATTAAAGGAAATGCCAGACAAACAGTTGCTGGAAAATCTGTGGTGGACCTGTATTATTATTAATTTGAATAATTCTTCAAAAGAGCATGGGAGGATTTGTGTAAAGTCTGATTTTCATGTTAGGTCATTTATAACCCAGGCTGTCCCTGTACGTATTAAAAATATTCTTACTTGTTCTATCCGAGAAGTTAGATTTCTTTGCAATTGCTGAACAGCATTTTTGGCAGCAGCATCCTGTGAGATCAATCTTTCCTTCACCATTTTTATTTCCTCCATTAGGTTTTCAACTTTGACTCCCATCTGCAAGAAATAAGTGAATCCCTATTGAATAGACAGATCTATGGACTATAGATCACGACTATAAATTTTCCACAAAACATCCATTAAGTTTAAAAATGGAACAAGTTCTAAAAGAATGAACACTCATTAATATTTTGTTGTTTACATCCTTACACTCTGTGCATCCTTACTCATGTAAAGAACAAGAACTGCCTAATAACATCTCAAGAGAAATGGAAAGGTCACACTCTTTATTAGGACAGGGAAAAGTAAATAGATAAAGGGAAAAAAGCAACCCAGGTTATTTTTTAATTCTTCCATATTATTTGCAAAAATCCAACTCATTAGCCCAGATTCTGAGGGCTGAGCAAAGGGAAAATGCATTCGGATAATTTTAAAAAAAATTGAGGTTAATTCCTAGGATGGCGGGACTGACATATGATGAAAGAATTGGTCGATTGGGCTTGTAATCACTGGAATTTAGAAGGAAGATAGGGGATCTTATACAAACAGAAACATTCTTCAAGGATTGGACAGGCTTGATGCAGGAAAAATGTTCCCGATGTTGGGGTCGTCCAGAACCAGGGATCACAGTTTAAGAAGAAGGGATAGGCCATTTAGGACTGAGATGATGAAAAACTTCTGCACCCAGAGAGTTGTGAATCTGTGGAATTTTCTGCCACAGAAGGCAGTGAAGGCCAATTGACAGGATGTTTTCAAGAGAGAGTTAGATTTAGCTCTTAGGGCTAAAGGAATCAAGGGATATGGGGAAAAAGCAGGAACAGGGTACTGATTTTAGATGATCAGCTCTGATCATATTGAATGGCGGTGCTGGCTTGAAGACACCTATTTTTCTGTTTCTATTTATATCTGATGTCTTCGCATCCAGAAACTGTGAAATCATCAAGCACTCTCAAACAGAAAAGAATGAAAAATCCGTACAGTGAAGGATCAAGAAAGTAAAAAGTGCACAATGTTAATAATGTATAAATAATTTTACTGAAAGCACACTTTAAATTATGTTCATACAAATGAATTAATAATTCAAAATTCAAATATCATAAATTTAAAACATAATTGCATCATTAAATGCAAAGAATATTTGAATTATCCATTAGCTTTTCAAAGCAATTCAGGTTATTTAGCAGCAATAATGAGTCGGTATGTTGTTAAAGCTTATTGGCAAAATTTAACATTAAATCGTTGATTCGGTGTTCATCGCACTGCAAAGGTGTGACATCCTGTGGAGATGGAGGGTTAACTGGAAATTATGTTTCAATTTCATTGTTTAACTTTGCATATGCTGGTGGCAGACATTTTATACAGCATCCACCAAATACTGGCAGTTTCATCAGCATTACAAACACAAAAGCCCCATCATTACATTTTGCACTTTAATAGACAGAACTACAAAATCCTGGTGATTTGTCATCTGGTTCACTCATTACTCCAGAAAGAGGGATAGGGTTCCAAAGAACAAACAAGATCTGTGGCCAGGGCCAAGGGCGTAGAAGGGTTGTGTATTTGGCGCTGTGATCTCTAGAGTATGCAGCACACGGCAGGAATACCAAGAATCATGAATATGGACGAGTTTGTGGTGGGACCATGGGTCTGCAGTGTGGGCTGGTTGTGCAGATGGAAAAGGGTCCAAAGGGGTTGTGCGATTCAGATTGTTTTGGCAAGCAGAAATATGCAAGCTCAAACTCACTGGGTTCTATTTCCCACTTCCTTTAATCTCAGCTCAATTCCCACTCCAATTAAACTAACTGTGTTCACTAAAAAGGGTATTATACCTTAGATAAGATGAAAACAAAGTGAAATAAAAGTGTGTTCAGGCAGTATATGAGTAACATCCAATCATTCAGCAATTCTGCTGGCCTGGCATTATTAAGGTCCAATTTATATGTAAGTGTATCAGAATTTTGAAAATTGATTTTAAAATGCATCCAAATTTACAGTGATATGCACCATACCTTACCATATGTACCATTAAAAATCAGTTCTGTTTTACTATGTTTGCATTTAGTTTTCATAAGTGACGTACTAGTTTTATGGTGTTGATATGTTGCTTTTCCGTTTCAGAACGTGTCTTCAATTCATCTTTCAAGTTGTTTTTTTCTGCACAAATCTCCACAATCATTTCTTGATGCTTTCTGTTTTCTTCCATCAGTCTACGTAATAAACATAAAGAACAATAATAATAAAATGTATTTTTCAATGTAATAGCATTTTCATTTTCAATTAGTAACATTTTGGCTGGCGAGAACATGTTAGCTTGTATTTGTATTTTTACACTGGAGCACTTGTGGCACTGGCTAAAATTATAATCTTTTGATAAAGAAGCTTGCAACACAACGTTAAAATAAATTGTTTTGCACTTTCACTGGACTGAACTAATCATCTGCCTTAACCATTAACAGAACTAGTTACATTTAAAATAAAAACCTGTTCATCACCAGTCTAACCTAGAGCTGATTGGTAGAAGCAAATATTACCCAAAACAGAAGTATGAGTTTTTTAAATCCAAACAAGCCTTTACAATGTTGACCCATTTTTCTATGCAATGAGTACACAGCTCGTCATATTTTAACTTAGTTGGCAATCTGACACGCCTTTACAAAAAGTTTCATGGAACGTTTGTTGTGACGGGAAGCGGCAGAGAATGGAAGTCCAAAGTCAAAAGTAAATCATGGGTTCTATTCCTCGTGCACTAGTTTAACAGGCGGAAATGTCATGTGATGGGGAGCATAGAACCAAGAAACCGCAGCATCGTTATGACAGTTTATTGCCTACATTTGGGACATACTGTCAAGGCACTCATACATACTCGGAAAACAAATAATACAAATTTTATGAACTAGAAGGGGTTGGAGTGGTCAAGAAAAAGAAAACAAAAATCACATTTTTGGCAGAATAAGTGAAAATGGATGCCCCAGACATTGTGTGCAAGATTTGCAAATTACTAGTTTTGCGCGCCCAGGCAACTTTATCCCTTTGCCCATGTTTCAACTTAAAACCCTTGACTATGTTTAGCAATGA
The DNA here is from genome assembly GCA_963514005.1 of Raja brachyura. Next base: position 32,029,168 of record OY740795.1, on the reverse strand, counting down.
AGGAACTGATAATAACTTATAGAGAAGTTCGTGCAAGATAAAATCCAGTTTCTGACGAAATCCAGGTTCATGATTACAAATATAGTTTCTCATTACACACGGTGTTGTTATGTTGAGTTAATGAAGATTCTGCTTAGCTTCATTTTACTGTGATCGTGAACAGGATTAACATTTACTTTTTCTCGTTATTTTTTTTTGTTTTAGCATACATATCAAAGCCACTCAGTTTTTTTAGACAGACAGCATCACTGAATAGAAGGAATGGGTGACATTTCAGGTTGAAGAGAGACTGAATTTTGTGTCTAGCATTTTGTATCTATCTTTGGTGTAAACCAGCATCTGCAGTTCCTTCCTACACACTACTGATAGAGGTCTTTAAAATGATGAGGGGGATAGACAGAGTTGATGTGGACAAGCTTTTCCCTTTGAGAATAGGGAAGATTCAAACAAGACGACATGACTTTAGAATTAAGGGACAGAAGTTTAGGGGTAACATGAGGGGGAATTTCTTTACTCAGAGAGTGGTAGCGGTGTGGAATGAGCTTCCAGTGGAAGTGGTGGCGGCAGGTTCGTTGGTATCATTTAAAAATAAATTGGATAGGCATATGGATGAGAAGGGTATGGAGGGTTATGGTATGAGTGCAGGCAGGTGTGACTAAGGGAAAAAAGTTGTTCGGCACGGACTTGAAGGGCCGAGATGGCCTGTTTCCGTGCTGTAATTGTTATATGGTTTATATGGTTACTCGTTTTCTTTATGTTAAATTTGAGCCATATATGTCTAAGGAAACTCCAAATTATTAATCTACTTCTACAGCAAAAATATCAGGGTAGTCCCCAATAAATGAGGCTAAAACATGATGAAATTCAACAGATGCTGCAAGTAGTGAATTAATTAAGTAGCTGCTACTGGCAAGCATGCATCTAACAAAATTATTTTTAATATATCATTGCTTTCAGATTTAGAATTGAAATTTGCCAATAAGACTCAAACTCCCACTAGGTTGAGTTCTTCCAATAAAAAAGTTACAGTATCAACCATCAACTAGAGAACATACATTTTAGTGCAGCACTTTATTTGAGAAATAAAACTCATATTTCTTGAGATGCCATGGTGCAATAGCACCATATGTGCAATATGTGCTTCACTTGGTCCAAAACACTGGTTTACTAACCCATTAACATGACCACACTTGGAGACACAAGAGACGGAAGATAATGGAATATTGACCAAAAAAAAAGAAACTGCTTGCGGAACTCAGTGGGCCAGGATGCATATGTGGAGGGAAATGAACAAATGAGATTTTGGGTCAGTACCCCTTTTCAGTCTGTACATTTCCCTTCACAGATGCTGCCTAGTCTGCCGAGTTTTTTTTAACATGACCGCCCCTCTAATATACATGGTTTACCTATCAATATTTGTTTAATTATTTGCATCCATTCCCTCAGTTTGAAAATATTTGTGTTCTACCACACAATAAGTGTTAAATGTAACTGCTTTCCGAAATAATGTAGATCAGTCTGTGATCTAGGGTATGTCATTTGTCGATTTATCTGAATTGGTTTAATAATGGTTTTGGTTTGGCTTTTGGACAGTACATTTGCCTAGATATCTAGTAGGCAAAGGCATGTTATGCCTCACAGAAAGTGATAGTATAAGCCCAAGTGTAGTATTTAGCACCAAGTTGCTGAAATATATCTGCTCCATAAATGTTCCAATATATCCATCGTCCACTTTTACATATGCTACTGTGACATAATTGTTTATCGGTTTTATCTATTATTCCATATATTTATGTAGACCAAACCATCAATTAAAAAAAATAAATCTTGTTATTGACACTCACTTTTTTATCTTATTTTCTTGCTGAAGACATTTGTTTTGTAATGAGTCATTAAATATGACTGCAGCGCTACTTTCTTTTGTAATTCCATTAGGTAAACTGGGAGTCACCGAGGATTCTGTTGAAAAATAATTATATTCTGATTCTAGCTCATCCAACAAAGCATCTTGAGAAGATTCAAGCTCCATCCTGGACATTAGATCCTTGGTTATCTTTGTATCAAAAGGACTTTCTGAATCAATCTTGCGAGCAGAATGAGGTGTACATTTGTTCCAATCAATAGTATCTGCCTCTGATGATTTCTCTGATATAGGATGAAGTGTTTGATTATTAAGTTCTCCAGAGTCACTCACTTCTTCCTTATTGTCCGATGCAATTTCCGTATCACTGTTCAAAGAGATTAGAGCACATGGTTCTCCACTTCCACCATGATCTGTCAAGTTATTCATACATTGTTCAACCTTTGCATTCAGTTGCACCTCAGCAAATCTATCTTCATGTTCGCCATTTATATCTTCTTTTAATTTTAGTGTTTTGGTTGCTGAATAAGTCTCTGACTTAAGGCATGTGCCATTTAGTGCACCAGTATCCCCACCAGTGACATCATTAATAACCTCATCACTTTTGACAGCATCAATTATTGACGGATTTACTTTGTCATGTTCACAGCTCGCCATTTGTTCATTAGTTTCTGGAGCAATCTGCTCGCCAGCTTGATGTTCCATTCTCTGTCATACAAATATTTATCCTACAACAATAAAAACAAAGTAAGGATATTGAAAAGACAAGATCAGGCATGTATATGATCAGAATGTATTGAAAATGAAAGGCATTTGCTCATGTGACTTCCTTCTATACAATGGAAACAGTTACCGCAGCACAAACAAATTTCATAATAAAAGCTCCATATGGTGACTTCAATCAATCACAATAATTGTGATATCTGTAATTTAAATGATTCATTAGTCAGATTTATATCATTTAAAAAGGGAAGATTAGGTTATTACAATGCTGTAATGTTCAGTCCAGATTCTAAGTAAGACCTATTACATCTCTAATGATGAGTTTACTCAGTTGATTTACAAGGATTTCAATCAAGCAGGGGGCTTCCTGTGTTCACAGGGAGACATGCAAATGCCACCCAGCGGATGCAATAGATGAGTATGGAGGAGGTGCAGGTGAACCTCTGCCACACCTGGAAAGACTGCTTAGGGTACACAAAAGGCTGGAGAAACTTAGCCGGTGCAGCAGCATCTAAGGAGCGAAGGAGATAGGCGACGTTTCGGGTCGAGACCCTTCTTCAGACTAGTTAGGGATCAGGGAAACGAGAGATATAGACGGTGATGTGGAGAGATAAAGAACAATGAATGAAAGGTATGCAAAAAAAGTATCGATGATAAAGGAAACGGGCCATTGTAAGCTGTTTGTAGTGTGAAAATGAGAAGCTAGTGCGACTTGGGTGGGGGAGAGATAGAGAGAGAGGGAATGCCAGGGCCAGAGGGCTGAGGGAGAGGTGGGAAGGGGAGGAGACAGCAAGGGTTAACAGAATTGAGAAAATTCAATGTTTAAGCCCAGAGGATACAGACTCCCCAAGCGGAATATGAGGTGCTGTTCCTCCAACTTGCGATGTTGCTCATTCTGGCCATGGAGGAGGACCAGGACCGAGAGGTCGGATACTGAATGGGAGGGGGAGTTGAAGTACTGAGCCACCGGGAGGTCGGGTTGGTTATTGCGGACCGAGCGGAGGTGTTCGGCAAAACGATCGCCAAGCCTCCGCTTGGTCTCACCAATATAGATCAGCTGGCATCTGGAGCAACGGATGCAATAGATGAGGTTGGAGGAGGTGCAGGTGAACCTCTGTCGAACCTGGAAGGACTGCTTGGGTCCCTGAAAGGAGTGGAGGGGGGAGGTGAAGGGACAAGTGTAGCATCTCTTGCGGTTGCAAGGGAAAGTGCCCGGGGAAGGGGTGGAGCAGGAGGGAAGGAAAGAATTGACAAGGGAAGACTGCTTAGGTCCTTGGAAGGAGTCAAGGGGTAAAGCGACAAGTGTTACACCTGCACCGATTCCAACCTCATCTATTGCACTCGCTGCTCTAGGTGTCAGCTGCTCTACATCGGTGAGACCAAGCGTAGGCTTGGTGATCACTTCACCCAACACCTTCACTCAGTTTGCAATAACCAACCAGACCCCCTCCCATTCCCAATCCGACCTTTCTGTCCTGGGCCTCCTCCAGAGTAAGTCCTACCTTAAATTGGCGGAGCAGCACCTCATATTTTGCTTGGGTAGTTTACACCCCAGCGGTATGAACATTGACTTCTCTAATTTCAGGTAGTCCTTGCTATCTCCCTCTTTCCCAGCTCTCCACAGCCCACTGTCTCCGCCTCTTCCTTTCTTCTTCCCGCCCCCACCACCCCCACATCAGTCTGAAGAAGGGTCTCGACCTGAAACGTCACCTATTCCGTCGCTCCATAGATGCTGCCTCACCCGCTGAGTTTCTCCAGCATTTTTATCTACCTTCGATTTTTCCGGCATATGCAGTTCCTTCTTAAATATACCAAATTCTATAATCTGAGTCTGAATTTTAAAAATATATATACAAATTTTATTTTGAGTGTTAAATGCTTTATTGCTTTCCAGTTGTTAGGATTCACACTGCAGTAAATACAAGTTCTGGAATGGGACTGTTTGCCGCATAACACTAAACGTTGAAATGCAAGCTTTTTTAGAAAACTAGCCCTAAATGTTTGACCTTAAAAAATTAACCACAAAGTGTAGCTTAACATTTCATACTGCAATTCTAAAAAGATCTTGAAGTAGACAAAATCACTAACGGAGGTGTGAAACAAGACAGGAAATGATTGAGAAATAATTTCAATAATAATTCTTTGTCTGAAGAAGGGTTTCGGCCCGAGACGTTGCCTATTTCCTTTGCTTCATAGATGCTGCTGCACCCGCTGAGCTTCTCCAGCTTTTTTGTGTACCTTCAATAATAACATTCTCTGCTACACAATGGCAAAGATGCTTAAAACTCAATAAAACATATAATATTTAGAATTGATTTATTTTATTTGGTTTTTAAAATAGCTAGTCAAATATTTTGTTGAAAGCTCGGTGAAAAATACAATCTGTTATACGATGTAAATAAAAAATTTCCTAAACCACTGAGAACCACACCTGTTACTTAACAAGAGCCGTTTGTGTGCCACAGTACACATGCATAAAAGGCGCTTGCAAAAAGCTTACATAGAACGCTTTGTTTACAGGTGTCAGGGCACAGTGAACGCACAAAGTATTGACTGGTAACTTTACTCTTCTTTCAAAGCTATTGTTACCCAATATTCCTTCATTTAATTTTTTTCAAGAAACCAATTGCCATGTTAGCTGTTCTATCTATTCAGCTATTAAGAACAAGAAGGAATTCAAAAGACCTACAGAAATTATGTATAAACAAATTTGAGTAAGGGACAACAGAGATGTAAGGCAATCAAATCTATTCACAAATACCAATGTGCAATGCATGTAATTATCCTCTACAGCAGCTGAAATCATAGTACAAACTAACAATTTTTACAGGTGATATTATTATATTGTTAGCTAACAGTTTCTTTGTAAGGTACAAAACAGTTATACAATTTGGAAGCATCAATTCCTTGCAACCAAGTTATAAGAAAATCACAATAGCATTGGTGGGTTCTCGATGGTTGGCATTGACATGATGGGCCGAAATATCCGTTTTTGTGCTGTGTTACTCAATTGAGCACATCAGCCACATTCCTTCACTAGTGTACAAAGTCCTTTCCAGGAATTTGGTAGCACAATAAATTTAAAAATAGATATTTTGAGATACCTGTTCTACATCATGAATCCTTTATTATATGTGGATATCGCTGGAATGACTGGTGACAGATGTTAGCAATATCAGTCTCAGGTTTAAACAAAAAACACTATAAAAGTCAATAAAGCAATCTTTAAATAGGAAAAAAAAAATCAAATAAAGAGATGTTAATGTTTTCTGCTCCACTTTGACCAATTCACAAATCTCAACAACGAAATGGCTGGAAATCAATTTGGTGAAACCGTTGACAAATAATATCGACAGCTATGCTAATTATCTGAATAGTGAATTCAAAATCTTGATCACCTTGGTGGAATTTATACTTCAGCAATATAAAGCGAACTGTAATTAAGAAATAAGTTAGTTCAGTAATGATGACTATAAAACTACTAGATCTGGTTCACTCATATCATTTTAGGGATGTCTGCTATTCTTATTCAACCTGGATTAACTAAAACCCAAGATCTATCACGATGTGGTTGAATCTTAGCTGACCTACACATTTTTTGTTTTCTGTCAACATTCCTAGTTTAAGCATAGCAAAGACAAGTCTTACTAAAGACGCCCACATTCTGTACAAGAACATCAAAAAAACGGACTCATTCTGCACCCAGACTCAATCACTGTCAATTCTTATCATAAACAAATCACCCAGCATCATCCTGGCAATCTGTAAACTCCCCCAAAATGTAATTTATTCCTTCAAAAATCTCGATAGCCACTTTACATTATAGTCAATGTCATGGGCATCTTTTCTACCGCATGATATTCACCAGTTATACCCCATCCCTCTACTTCTACAACAGCATAATGCCAAAACTTATCCATAAAGAATAAAATAGTTGAGAAAAATATAATATTGACTAATAAACACGTATTTTCTGTTTTGCCAAATCTATTTGTTGCCAGCCTACCAGATGCAATGAAGCACGATTCTCAAGATTATGAAATAGCTCAAAATAATCTCTTAATTTAATATTAACAATAATTTAATGAATGAAAACTGCAGATGCAGGAAATCGGAAATAAAAATCAAAAATGGCATAATCAGATTACTGCCTGACCTGCCAAGTATTTTTCTAGCATTTTCTATTTTTATAGTAAGATGTATGGAAGTATCGGAGCATCTTGGACAACACACCCCCACCATGACACACTGGTCAACCCGAGGAACACCTTCAGCAAGAGACTGGTTCCACCAAGATGTAGCACAGAACTCCACAGGAGATCCTTTTTCCCTGTGGATATCAAACTGTACAACTCCCTTGTTGTGGGGTAGACCGATTCCCCTTCCCCAGCCCTTTTCCTCCACAATCTTTGCACGTCCCCAATCCTGGACTTTCCACTCGTCACTTTAAATTAATGTTTCATGTATCTTGTGTTTTATGACTATTGGCAGACCAATTTCCCTCCCGGGATAAATAAAGTTCTATCGTGTTGTATGGTGTTGAATATGAAAAGTAATTAAATACTCTCTGTAAATGATGTCTTATCGTGTTTATCAATAAATAAATCTTCCTACATCTAAAATATAGGTTTGAAATTAGAAATATTTTAAGTGTATTTATAGATCAGAAATGGTTGAGCATTTTATTTCTGAAACCTAGTTTTAAAAAAAGTGAATGGATAAATAGGGAAATTCTTGATTCCCCTTTCATTTGTCTTTTTACTCCCAAGCATTTGACTGTGCCTTGATGTCTTTTTACTCCCAAGCATTTGACTGTGCCTTGGGGTTAATATTTGCCTATCTTCCGAGTGAATATTTTGTGAGGATTGAAAACTCTATAAATTAGAAACAATAGGTGTGATTTGTTACCTTGAAATTATACTTAAAATCATTGTTTCTTCCCTTCTGATGTTAACTTTGTTCATTTTTTAGTTTCTACTGCAGATGACTTTCCCAGTCAGCTCCATATAGGTCTAAATAGCAAATTTGTTTTGCTCTTGCAGCAGCACAAACCTACTTTTTTGACATTATGCCATGGGATTCACTGGCTATTTCACTGTAAAATGGGATCATGCGAAAGAAAATATAAATTGGGAAGAGTGCTGATTTACCCCACAAATCTTAACTGAAGCAAAAGCTTTTTATCCATCCATTTTCCCAAGAGGATTATACTGTGTACAAAATAACTCTTGGTGACTTTTAAGGATGATTTTCTATACTTATTTTGAATAGCCAGTATAATTTAAAAAGTAAACAGAATATATTTACTCAGTGGTATCATTCATTTCCAATGATGATTCAAACCAAACTTCAGAAATTAAACAAATGCTCAACGTTCCAGACATACTAATAGCAAAACTGTTAGAAAAAAAAGGCAATTGATGCAAGAACTAAATCATTTTCAAAATCATCTGATTTATGTTTTAAAATTAGAGCCTGGGAATAAATTGGCTGCTTCTGATCCATAAATACATTCACAAATTAATACAAACAAAATTAAATTTACATTTGAGTCAGTAAAATAAATCATGGGTTGCAAATCATTGCAATTGTTACAATTAAGAATTGGCTGGAAACCATGGGACCCAGAAAGCTTTTACAGTTCATCAGCCCCATTTCTTGACTACAATTGTTGCTTGAACTGTGGGCTTCAGAAACTTTAAGGATCATGGATCATTTCATACTTTGCAAACAGTATCACAAATTAATTATGAAGCAAAATGTTATGTTGAAAACAAAAAAACAGATCAGACTGGCGGAGTAGAATACAAAATAGAATATTATGTTTACAGCAGTGCTAAACCAATATTGATTGATTGCAAATCCATCAGAGCATTGGCAATTATTACTTACTGTTACGTTCTGCCAGTAATTGCATGTGAAAGGGAAATGTTTCCACACACTTATTATTTGAAAATAAAACACGTCCTTTTTTTAATTAAACTGCATCATAATACTGCTGCAATATTGAATTTTCAGTCATGAGAAAGGGCAAATGTTCCTGTTAGTAAAACTATAATGATTGAGTAAATAAAGTAACAGACACACACTTCATGTGTATACTTGAATAAGTATAGACAAAGCTTTAATAACCCTCACTACACAATACAAACAAAATGCAATACTTAATCAACATATGCAACTTGTGGCAAAGTAGTGAAAGCAATTGAATATTCAACGTCACAACAATAGTTGCCCAAAGCCAGGCAGATTTAATGGCTTCTAATTTTGACAACTTTAAAATGTGTAAGTCAAATGTGGGTGTGGCGGCACCTAACGGCAGCGGCTCGACTACAGTCGTCTGTCTTTTTTTCATTTTTGTCTTGTTAAATGGATGTCTTGAGCCTAGTTTTTATTATTTTTTTAGCTGTGTATATGTGGGGGATGGAGAGGGGGGTGTGGAGGAAACCGTTAATCTCTTACCTGAACGGGGACACGACCTTTTCCCTGTCGGGTCTCCGGAGTCGTTGGGCCTAACATCATGGAGCCGGCAGCGGCCTCTGGCCAGGAACAACCTAAAGGCACCAGTCCCGGAGCCTGCAGACCTGACATCGCGGAGCTGGCCGTTTTCGGAACGGAAACAGCTGTGGTGGCGCGCGACTGCGACCCGACTTCGGAGGCCCAGGCCGCAGACCCGGTGGACAGGAACATCGGGAGTTCCAGGTCCCTGATGGGGGACAGCTTTTCGGTGCTCCCGCAACGGCAATTTCTCCCGTTGGAATCACGGGGTTTAAAGGACACGGAGCCAGGGCCTAACATCGCCCCGCGTGGCTAATTGGCCACAGGATTTGCCATCGTCTGCCGGGGGCTTTAACATCGGGGGCGCCAGTTCACCTAGATGCTGCACTTGGACTGCTGGACCGCGGGTGAAGAACAAAGGGAAGAGATAAAACTTTGCCTTCCATCACAGTGAGGAGGTGTTGGAGACTCACTGTGATGGATGTTTATGTAAACTGTGTTAAGTGTGGGTCTTGGGTTTTTTTGTAATGTAAAAATTGTAGAAAATGCAATTTTGTTCAAACCAAGTTGTTTGAATGACAATAAAAGGCATTCTATTCTATAATCTATCTGCGTCTATCCAATTTTATTAAAATTAAATTTATCCTAATTTCTTAAGTCAGATTTTTTATCACTGTGAAATGGTGATGAAGCAAAATGACGTAATTTAAAGACTACCAGGCTCTTTCAGTTGAATCACATGACCACCACATAATAAATTTAGTATTTTAAAAAACACTTGTTCTTGGATTATCTCAAGCACATTCTGTGCACAACACTAAGCCTTGATGGAGGTATTGTCATACAATACTGTTTACTTTTATAATTCATCGAACAAATACATTGTGGCTAACTTCATGACTAAAATTAACCGATTCAGTGTTTCCAAGACTCAAAGTTAAGGTTTTTAAGAGTGGGAAGCTCAGCAAGACCGTTCTAAGCTCACGCCCCTGAAGCCAGGTATAATGGATTATCTAATGACAGAACAGCAACCTTATGCAAAGTTTCAAAAATCCCCAGACTTTGTTTCAAATTCAACACACTTATTATTTGAAAACAAACTAGCCTTATTAAAAAAAATGCATCATGGGAGGAGGGAAAGAGGAATTGCTGACATTTTAGGTTAACACCCTTATTATCAGGATTATCAGGATTGAGAGGTAAAATAGCCAGTACAAAGAGGTGGGAACCATTAAGGGAGAGTTGATGGGCAGAAGGAACCAGATTGGGGAAGAGATCCGATGGCTGAAACATGTGGGTAGCAGGTGAATGGAACCGGGAAGGGGAAGTGGGATGAAAATGGATGATGGGCAAGGGAATATAATTGGAGGATCAGAGGTGAACCGGTTGAAGAGAGAGATAAAGAGAGAGAGATGGAGGATCACAGGAGGGGTGCGGATAACCCAAAATTAGAAATTCAATGTTCATGCCACTGGAGTGTAGACTTGGGCGTTACCCTGGCAGTGGAGAAGGATGGAAATGACATGCAACCAGGAGCTCGGGATGGCCAATGAAGACAGAGTGTAGGTGCTCTGTCAACCAGTTGCTTAGTCTGCACTTGGACTCACCACACCCAACCCTCCGTGACCTCTGGCACTTTCACCCGGCCCCATCAACTGATCCCTGCCCTCACCCTTTCCACTTTCCACTATATCTTCTCTCTCCACTCTCAGTCCTGATATTGGGTCTCAACACCAAATGTCAACAATTACTCCCCTCTCACAGATGTTCCTCCAACCGCTAAGTTCCTCCAGCAGTTAGTGTTTTGCTCCAGATTCCAGCAGCTACAATGCCCTGAACGATATTTATTGTTCATTTAAAAAACATTTTAAAGAACATTTAGCCACTGTTTTTGTTACATATTTTTCTGTTGGTTAACATGTTATTTCATTAGTTAACAATAGCACATCATAGGCTATCATTGATTTACAAACATAAAATAAATATCCCTTAATCAACATGACCAAAACAGGTCAAATGGTTATTTCTTTTTAATTCCGCTTTGGGAACATGTTGTTTTATCAAATGGTTTACTATAGTGGCTGCAAAATGCTTAGGACATCCTGATCTCATGTTCTTTTGCCTTACCTTCAACCTTAACAAACACATTAAAATAAGGTTTAAATAGGCACAGACATAAACAAAAATTGCTCGTCTATTTCAACAAAAATTATTGACAGTGTAGCCAGTGCATCCAGCACTTTGCACTGTGTTCTCCGGAGATACCCTTAACCACCATGTTTTGATCAGTTTGGCAAGACATCCAGCAGCCTGGTGCTAGTTTTTTTCCACTGTTTATAGTACTATCATGAAAATGTGTTACAATTAGCAATGCGATTGTAATGTACAGACTTATTGGGGAATGTGGACAGTGGAAAGTAGGAAAACATATTGTAGTAATCCAAACACTTTGCGGTCAAAGAAAATATTGTGTGAAAAAGTTTCAAATCTTCAGTGCCAGATCACTTCAACAATTTGTATCATCAGGGAAATTATCCATTTGGTCTTGAACAGCGGCTTTCAAACTTCTACCAGATTTCCCTGCAAGTAGTGGATAACTGATGAAACAAATGAGAATTTATCCTCACATTTTCCAAGTGTACTAATATCATAGATTTTTTTGTGCTACTCGTAATACAAAAGCAAGCATCATTAATGAACGAAAGACACCAGAGCATTATTAATGTGTTGAAATACAAGATCATAGAAGAAGGTACATATAGTTTATCTTATGCTGTTCTATTAGACAAAGATACGATCGAGAATCAAGTTATTGGCTAATTATGTCAAACCTAAAGGCAACGAAGCATCTATTGCCAAAAAGCTTTGGAATTCATATATCAAAAATGTCACCTACTTCACAAGATGCTGCATTTGTCATATACGTCTTAAGCTCCATACCAGGCACGTGCCGTCAGGGTAGGCAAGGTAGGCACTGCCTACCCTGACTAAAATTATAATATAGTCATTACTAAATATAAATAGTAAAGGCATGGGAGAATTATGCCTATAATCTCTTAGGTAGGCATAATTCTCCGTGCCTTTCATCCGCATCGCTTGTAACACGGGAAGGTCTGTGCAGCCCACGTGCCGTCAGCGCTGCCTGAAGCCGTCACTTTCAAGCGGGGCTGAAGGCAGCAGAAATTCTGCCTTTGCAGCACTGCGCATGCGCATCAGTCTACTGTGCATGCGCAGCGCTAGTTTCTTGGCGGGGTTTTCAAATATGGTTTGTCAATATTTTAAGTGTATGTTCAGAAACAGCGAGAGAAGAATGGAGCTCGTGTACCATTGATGTGTTAAGTACATTTATTGGTTATGTTTTTAAATATTGTATTTCCCGGGGTGTGGGGGTGGGGGGAGAGCTCCTTACCAAGCGTTTGGGGAGTCTGGCCGGGGTAAAGTTGCGGGGAGGGCATGAATGTATTGGAGGAGGGGATCGGCATACTGCCACTTGCACACTCCTTGCATGGAGGCATGGAATGCCACCGCATTGAGGCCGGGGGGAGAGAAGTAGCTCAGGTGGCTGAGCGGCCGCCGTGCCGGACAGTGGAACCAGCCGCCACCTTAGCTCCTTCTGCCGGTCCCCGCTCACCTCTGGCAGCTCTCCGTCTAAAAACCTCTCTCCTGCCGCTCGCTGGCCTCACTCATGTCCTTAAATTCCGACAGCGCGATTGAGGTTACTGTGGGACTTTAAAGGATTTGCAGGAAGCCGCTGTCATGAGCGAAGTCGGCGAACGGCAGGCGACAGGTGTTCCGACGGAGAGCACTGCCAAAGGTGAGCGGGCCAGCAGAAGGCGCTGAAGTGGCGGCCAGTTCTGCTGTCGGTCCCGGTGGCCGCTCGTAGCTACCCGAGCTGCTTCTATCCCCAGCTACAGTGCGTGGCTTCGCGCCCGGAGAGCTGCGGTAGTTGTGAGTGAGTTACTGGCAGTATCCCCGACACCTCTTTCTCAACACTCGTGCCCTCCCCACAACTTTACCCCTGGCACAGACTCTCCACACGCTGTGAAAGGAACTGTTCCCCCACTTGGTCCCTTGAACGAGTGTTGTTATTCAATAAGATGACAACTGATTTGACTATTCCCTGTACTCCCGTTTCTCCCACCATCTCTCCATCTTTCCATCTGCCATCACCCTTCACCACCCCCTCCCCCCCCCCCATTCAGTAATTCAGAATAAAGGAGACTAGGAAGCCTTGGGCAAATTGAATTGCCACTGTTTTTATTTATTTATTTATTTAACGGGGCTGACAATCTGCGCATGCGCGGTTCAATTTTTTTAAGTACTGAGTGCCTACCCTGACTAATTACTCACGGCACGTGCCTGCTCCATACATACAGTGTCTCAAATAAATAATTCTGAATAAAATCAAGAAATAATTGCAATCAACTTTTAATTAATTTATCTATCAAACACACAAACCTACGTCATATGCAAAGCCAAGATATATTATTCGAATACAACCCTGAAAGTAGCAGGGCATTGAGAAAATAATTACAAGTCAACTACATTGCTACAAGAGACTGCAGATACTGGAATCTCCAGTGCTGGAGAAACTCAGTGGGTCAGGCAGCATTTGCAGAGCAAAATGAGCAGAAGACATTTCAGGTTGGGACCCTTCTTCAGACTGAAGAATAGGGCTTTCTCAGAGAAGGTGGACTGTATCATACTTTACAGTAATTCAACCTCAGGTCATCTGCACATGAAGAAATGCCAGTTGCAAAAGAATAAATGTTGTGTTCATTTCTTTCTTTTTTCACTTAAATTGCTAAATTTCATACCTCACATTTTTAGGCAGTGATTTGTGAATTCTGTAAGGGCAAATTTCCAGGATCCAAATGGACATAACACAGGGGTCACCTGTATTCCAAACACAAGTATCTCAACAATTCATAAAGCAGCAGTAAAATCATACTATTTGAACTCCATACCATTCCAACATTTGATTTCCTCAGTTCATTTTCATTGGAGCAATTCATAACTTAGTGACATATTTACCATCCACACTGTTCTACTTTTATTCAAGCAACACCACTGTTCCCTAGATGTTATTAGAATTTCCAATTTTAAGCTCTATTCCTAACTACATTCATTTTCTGTATTTTATCAGTCTGTGGGATCAACTAAATTATCGCACTCTTCCATGGTAAAGGCTGGTGTATTTAGCCTTTCCATTGAAAATAGAAACGCTTAGAAGATGATATAAAAACTGAAAATTATGATAAAAGGCCAGGTAGCAGCTGCAGGAGAAACAGGGTTAACATTCCAACTCTTTTGTATGTCGTTGTACCTGTCCTCATTTAAATTTCAAGTTCCATTCCACCACGTTATCTAATAGCGAAAAAATACATCTCTAGTTTCTCAGTCACTGATGCTCCGTTAAAACAAAGAGACAAATCTTTTTGAATATGGTTAGATATATTACATTTAAATAAAAAATCTAGGTTTGCTGAACTTTGAAATATTGCGATGGGAAAACTGAATATTAATAAGATTTATGTCGTTATAATCAAACACTGTTTATTGCAGTTAAAACGCTTTGTAGCTTGACGCGAAACCACCATTACCGGTGGATTCGATTAGAACATCGAACACAGTATGTCGTTTATGTTTTTTTGCCACTCAGAACTGTACTTCTTATTCAATATCACACATGGTGCCTAACTCTTTCTCTAAAGATGACCCTAATTTGATTGGTATCTACGATGCACCATCATGTGTAAATTATTTTTGTTATAAAGTCTACTGTAGCTTTCTGCCCGATTAACATAATGTGAAACGAGATTGGAATAACAATAGGTTTTGATGTGATGAAATTAATGTTGTCAATGATCACATTCATAACATCTGCATAATGCATAGTTGGAATTCCAATAGATCATGTCATTAAAAAAAAAGGACGGCGCGTAAATAAATATTAAAATCACATATAGTATACACAAGTGGAGCGATCAACTGGTCAATGATGAAGCCGGGAGAGTAGTAAAAACGGGGTGCAATCCATGGCCTGCATCCTGTTCAGTTGGGAGAGGAAAGTGGGTTGGGTAGAGACGGGGTGGTGCAGGGGTGGGGATTGGAAGATGATCAGAGGAAAGGAAATACCGACAAACACTCAACCAGACTCACCTCATCCAGCTCGGCCCCGACCCCAGTCCCCAGTTCCCAGTTCCCAGTCCTCCTCAGGGTTGCACCATCTCCCAGTCCTGGATAAGATCGCCGCAACTTCTGTTTAAATATCAGCGGTGCTAGCGCCTAATCGCGCCCGAAATCGCTCGTTATGCTGACAAAATCAAAAAGCTGTAGTTTCAACCTGAAGCCCCTGTGCCAATCAATGCGGCAACCCCGGCCCTCCAGACTGTCGCTCCGTCACTTGCCGCAGCTCCAGACTCTGACACGACAACAAATATGGCGTTTGCGCCGTCCCTGACAGCCTCCTCCCTGGCCGCCCCACCAATCACATCGTCATCCGCCCTGCCAACATGACAAGCAATGGCAACCCACCTTCCCAATGACGTCACGACACCCCCGCCGCAAACCAATCAGCTGCCCGGCAAATTCACTGTAATAGTAACAACTTTTTTCTCACATTCACAGTGGGGCGAGTCTGTGCCAATGATTTGATTGAACGTAGACACAAAATGCTGGGGTAGTCATTCTTACTAGATTTGTGAATAATCTCACCAAGTGCCGTGTATTAACGCCAATGATTAAATTGAGTTGTCCTTTTTTACGAGATTTGTGAATAATTTTAGCAAATACCATGTATTAACGCCAATGATTGGCGTAACATTTGCATTATCAGCGGTGCTGGTTGCATTACTAGTGATTTGCGTGACATTTGCAATACGTCATGTAGTATACATTTGTACACAGTACAAAAACAATTTTAAAAGCAGTATATTGTGTTACAGCTGCAGAGAAAATACAGACAAAAAAGTGCAAGAGCTGCAATGAGATAGATTACAAATTATCAATTGCGACTGAAAGTGCCAGTTTTTGAAACAAAATCAACAAAGGTCACTCATTGGATAGTGATCAGCTTTGCTGATATTAATCGGTAAGATAAGTGTAAACAGGCTCCTACAATGCCACAAGCATATTGTGTTCAGATGTATATAATCTTTAACTGTTTATACATGAAAACTTGACATTGTGAAATATATTGATGTCAGACAGCATTAGAATGACATGGAACTGAGGGATCACCACAATTATATTTTTGGACACGGAGTGCATTCTCTATAAACAGGAATACAATACAGAGATCTTCAATACAATCACAATAATACTTTATTAGCCAAGTATGTTTTGCATACATACGAGCAATTTAATTTGCCAAGTCAGTCACACAAATAAAAAGCAACGCAACACACAAAATACATTTTAACATAAACATCCACCACTGTGGCACCTCCACATTCCTCACTGAGATGGAAGGTGAAAAAAGAGTTCAGGTCTCTTCCCTTCTTTGCTCTCCCGTGGTCAAGGGCTTTGAGCCCTCTGTTGATGGGACGATTATGACTCCCGCAGCCGGTGACGTTTGGGCCCTCTGCATCGGGGGGGATCAGCTCCTGTGTCGGGGCCGATGTCAGCTCCCCCGCGCCGGCGATCGAACCCCACGTCTAGACTGGTCGAGCCTCTGCGTCGTTGGAGCTCCCGTCTAGCCTATCCCGAGACTGCAGGCTCTCGATGTAAAAGCTGCAGGCTGCGGTTGGTGCAATCCCAGGCAAGGGATCGACTCCGATGTTAAGTCCCCGCCCTGCGGTGGGGCTCAAAGTCAGTCCGATGAGGCCTCCAGCTCCACGACTGCATCTCCGGCAAAGTAAGTGTAGATTGGTTACTTCACTTATTAACCAATGTAGTGCTTTATTATTAGAAGCTCCACCTACTACACTGTTCATATTATCGTAACCCAACTAATGCTGGCAGTGTGCGCTGCTACACAGCTGAAGCAATATGCTGTAGTGCATTATAAGTGCCTTTCAATAAATACTGTTGGACCATGTTCGTGAGCATGATAGGATCATTTGACATGGTGTCAGAAGTGGGATTCGAACCGACGCCTCCAATTGGAGACCAGCGGATGGTGTCCCTAGGTGTCATTGCTACGGTCACCGACCCGTCCAACTTGGTTTCCACCATGGTGGTGGCAACAAAGAAGAACAAGGAAGAAATCAGAATCTGCATCAACAGGGCTCGAAATTAGAGGTTGCCCGGGTGCCAATGACCACTCAAAAGCGCCGCCGGGCAACCTAAACACTGAGTCATTTTGCCCGGCTTGGCAATCAGATACTGGTTTGTACCGAAGATAGACACAAAAAACTGGAGTAACTCCGCGGGTCTGGCAGCATCGCTGGAGCAAAGGAACGCGACGTTTTGTGTCGCTGTGCGGGGCAAAGATACTAGATGCGGGGTGAGGAGTCGTCGCAGCGAATGACGGGCCCTGCACAGTGGCAGCAGCGGCCGCGATAGTGGCTCCATCCCCACCCGCACCCCACCCGGCCTGATAACGGCCTCTGCTTGTAAACCCGCTAACGGCGCTTTCAAAACAAACCCTCCCGCACGTCGAGGCCTCCCCCTCCCTCCCTCCTCCCGGCCTCGGCGTGCGGGAGGGTTTGTTTTGAAAGCGCCGTTAGCGGGTTTACAAGCAGAGACCGTTATCAGGCCAGGCGCAGTGCGGGAGGAGGAGAACATGGAGCCACTGTCGCGGCCACTGCTGCTGCTGTGCGAAGACCATAATTCACTCGGACTCATCTGAAGCAGCTGCACCAAAGATCGTATAGCTATAGGATCTCTGAGCTGCACCGCTCGGCCCCGCTGTTGGCTGGCGGCGGAGGGAGGCGGTAGCGAGGATTTCCCAACGGCCAAGGCGGCGGGGCGATGTTGTCCGAGGAGCGCTGACCTTCCTTCCTCCCCACCTCCCCCCCCCCCTCTCTCCCTCTCTCTCTCTCTTGTACGCCCCTCCACCCCCTTATCCTGGGACCCCTCCTCTCCATCTCGCACTGATCCCCATTCCCCTCTATTCAGTCCTCACTGACATCCCCTGTGCTTCCCTCCCCATCTACGCCCCCCCCCCCATCTATTCATCCTGTGCTGATCACCCTATCCACCTCACTTCTCCTCCATCCATCCTGTACTGATCCCCCATCCATCCTGTACTGATCCCCCATCCATCCTGTACTAAACCACGCATTCATCCCGTACTGACCCACCCTCCATTTACCCTGCACCTTCCCCCCTTCCCCTTTGTCTGTTAGCTAATTCTACACAGCCTACTAACAGTGTGCACTATTATTGTTCGACCAAATGTTTTTCTTGAACTTGTTGGACTGATTATCCTCTGCCGTTGCCCTTGTGGCATTTGTTGATTCTTTTCGGCATCATGTTTGGCTTACCCTGCTGCTGCTGATAGCACCCGTGTCAGATTCAGATTCAGTTTCAGATTCAGATTCAATTTTAATTGTCATTGTCAGTGTACAGTACAGAGACAACGAAATGCATTTAGCATCTCCCTGGAAGAGCGACACAGCAAATGATTTGAATAAATAACAATAAGTGTCCGGGGGGGGGGGGTGATTGGCAGTCACCGAGGTACGTTGTTGAGTAGTGTGACAGCCGCCGGAAAGAAGCTGTTCCTGGACCTGCTGGTTCGGCAACGGAGAGACCTGTAGCGCCCTCCGCAGACAACGCTTGCTTTGGACAGACTCAATGGAGGGGAGCGAGGAACCGGTGATGCGTTGGGCAATTTTCACCACCCTCTGCAATGCTTTCCGGTCGGAGACAGAGCAGTTGCCATACCAAACTGTGATGCAGTTGGTAAGGATGCTCTCGATGGTGCAGCGGTAGAAGTTCACCAGGATCTGAGGAGACAGATGGACCTTCTTCAGTCTCCTCAGGAAGAAGAGACGCTGGTGAGCCTTCTTGATCAGAGTTGAGGTATTGTGGGTCCAAGAGAGGTCGTCGGAGAGGTTGACTCCCAGGAACCTGAAGCTAGAAACACGTTCCACCTCCGTACCGTTAATGTGGATGGGGGTGTGCGTGCCGCCCCTGGACTTCCTGAAGTCTACAATGAGCTCCTTGGTCTTCTTGGAGTTAAGGGCCAGGTTGTTGTCAGCGCATCATGCTACTAAGTGCTGGACCTCCTCCCTGTAGGCCGACTCATCGTTGTTGCTGATGAGGCCAATCACCGTTGTATCATCTGCATACTTGATGATGGTGTTAGTACCATGTACAGGTGTGCAGTCATAGGTCAAGAGGGAGTAGAGGAGGGGGCTCAGCACACAGCCCTGTGGAACGCCGGTGTTCAGGGTGAGGGTTGAAGAGGTGTGCTTGTCTAACCTAACAGACTGGGGTCTGTTGGTTAGAAAGTCCAGTATCCAGTTGCAGAGGGAAGGAGCGATGCACAGATTACCGAGTTTGGCGATCAATTTTGATGGTATAATGGTGTTGAATGCTGAGCTGTAATCGATGAACAGCATTCTTACGTAAGTGTCTCTGTTGTCGAGGTGGGAGAGGCCAGAGTGAAGTGCCGTTGAGATGGCATCCTCCGTACTCCTGTTCTTGCGGTAGGCAAACTGATAGGGATCCAGTGTGGGGGGTAGGCAGCTTTTGAGGTGTGCCAGGACCAGCCTCTCGAAGCACTTGGTGATGATGGGGGTAAGTGCAACTGGGCGGAAGTCGTTGAGGCTTGCCGCAGTGGAGTGTTTTGGCACTGGCACGATGGAGGTAGTTTTAAGGCACGTGGGGACAACTGCCTGGGCAAGTGACAGGTTGAAGATATCAGTCCAGACGTCTGCCAGCTGCGCCGCACAGACCCTGAGCACGCACCCGGGGATGCCGTCAGGGCCAGCAGCTTTACGTGCATTAGTCCTACTCAGTGCCACGTATACGTCGTAGGGGGTGAGTGTGAGGGGTTGGTGATCTGCAGGTAGCACAGCCTTGATGGCTGTCTCTAGATTGTCCCTGTCGAAGCGGCCATAGAAGTGATTGAGCTCCTCAAGGAAGGAGGCGTCGCTGGATGTGGGGGTGGTGTTGGCGGGTCTGGAGTCCGTGATGGCCTGGATGCCTTGCCACATGCGTCGGGGGTCGGAGTTGTTGTTGAAGTGCTCCTCAATCCTGAGCTTATGGCAGTGCTTGACCTTCTTGATGCCCCTCTTCAGGTTAGCCCTGGCTGAACTGTAGGCTCGAGCATCACCTGACCTGAAAGCGGTGTCCCGTGCTTTCAGCAGTAGCCTGACCTCGCTGTTCATCCATGGCTTCTGATTCGGGAATATGGTCACCTGTTTGAGGGAGGTGACACTATTGATGGTGGAGTTTATAAAGTCCAGAACAGAGGATGTGTAGGAGTCAATGTCCGTGTGGAAGTCAAGGATGGCCTGGGCTGCAAACGCCTTCCAGTCAGTGTTTCCAAAACACTGCTGAAGTGTGAAGTCCGCTTCCTCTGACTACCTGACTTCCTCTGACTTTAACTGTCCTCACAGTTGGTTTAACCCGTCTGATGAGTGGGGAGTACTTAGGGAGCAGGAACAATGAGATGTGATCAGACTGACCAAGGTGGGGGAGGGGGATGGCTTTGTAAGCTTCAGCCACGTTGGTGTAGACTTTGTCCAGTGTCTTGTCTACTCTAGTGGGGAAGGTGACATGCTGGTGGAATTTGGGGAGTACAGTCTTCAGGTTAGAGTGATTGAAGTCACCCGCAACAATGAAGGCTGCCTCGGGGTTGTGTGTCTGTTGATTGCTAATGGCAGTATGCAGCTCTTTCATTGCAAGCTTGGCATTAGCATCAGGAGGGATATAGGCTGCAGTCACAACAGTGGAGGTGAACTCTCTGGGCAGATAGAACGGTCTGCATCTAACCAAGAGGAACTCAAGGTTAGCTGAGCAGTGACTCTCGATGATGGTGGAGTCCGTGCACCATGCTTTATTTACATAAATGCACAGACCCCCACCTCTGGTCTTGCCGGAGTCCGATGTCCTGTCCGCTCGGAGTAAGTGACGCCCCGATAGCTGGATGGCGCTGTCAGGAACGTCAGTGTTCAGCCAAGTTTCCGTGAGGATCAGGATGTTGCAGTCCTTGATCCGGTTGTGGGAGGTGATCCTTAGCCGGAGTTCGTCCATTTTGTTTGCCAGTGAGCGCACGTTGGCGAGGAAAAGGCTAGGAATCGCTACCCTGTGCGGGGCTAGCTCTAACCTGGCCTTTAACCCCCCTCTGCGTCCCCGGTGGTGTTTACGTCCGTGTCGCCGTCTGTTGGTGCTTCTGGTCGGCCGAGCTGGCTTGGTGCGCGCTGGTGTTCTACCGCTCCGTTGCACCGCGTCTACGTCTCCGTGGCTCCGCAGGCGGTCTTCAGCCCCACGGCTCTGCTGATGGTCTCCAGCCCCGGGGCTTACCTGGCGTTCTCCAGCTCCCCGGGTCAGCTGTGGTAGCGTGCATCTCACAGCCTGCTGTCGGATTTAGACGAGGCCACAGCACCACCAGAGCTGCAAGATGTGGATGTGCAAAATGCTGCTTTGGATTGTCCTGCTTTTCACCGCAGTGACAGCCACCCCACGGCTACCCTATTGGACAGCAGAGCTCCACCAGCGTCGATTCCGCTTCGGGCTTCCTTCCTGCCTCCTCAGCCATCGAGACATTCTCCGTCGACCAAGGTACATCCACCATGGATCTCGCAGGAACTTCTCCAACAATAACTCCAACTCCATCAGCTCCTTTTGGTCCACAGGTCCTCGGAAACCACACAACACGGGTCGAGCTGCTGACCACAGTGTGTTAGCTCCTCTGCTAGCTGACCCCGCCGTTACCTCAAATGGATCCAAATTTGCACTCTTCAACGCCAGATCTCTCTCCAACAAAGCCCCTCTCATCTTGGACTTCATTTTGGATTCAAAACTTGATTTTCTGTGTCTTACTGAAACTTGGCAACAGCCTGAAGAAGGGTCTTGACCCGAAACGTCGCCTATCTCCTTCGCTCCTAGATGCTGCTGCACCCGCTGAGTTTCTCCAGCTTTTTGTGTAGCCTGATGATTACCTCCACCTCAACCAAGCCATACCTCCTGAGTTTGTTTACATCTGCAAACCCCGCGCTTCCGGGAGAGGAGGGGGTCTTGCACTGCTCTATCGCGAGAATCTCAAGATCTCGTCAGTCTCAGTCACAGAGCCATCCTCGTTCGAAATCCTGACTGCTCAACTACATGGGTAGACCCTCAAAGTGTCTATCTATTGTCCTCCAAAGCCTTCTACAGTTTGTATTAGCGAACTCACTGCTATTTTATCTGACCTATGTTCCATGTCCCCCAATGTCATTTTAATGGGTGATTTCAATATTCATTTAGATAAACATACTGACACCTTTACTAAAGATTTTATTTCTGTTCTGGATAGTTTTGGCCTCACTCAGTACATCGATTTCCCAACCCATAATAAAGGCCATATTTTAGATTTAGTCTGTTGCTCTGGAGTGACACCATACAATCTTAAATCTACTGAGCTTCCCATTTCAGACCATAAAACTGTCCTTTTTGATATTAATCTGCCACTCCCTAAACGCAATCTGAAGCACACCATATCCTTCCTTCCGTAATCTGAAAAACATTAATCAAGTGGAACTCAACAGACTAATCAGTAACTCTCTTCATCCTACTTCCCCCCCGAGACTGCATTGCTAACCTGGTTAATCACTACAATGACTGTTTATCCCACTCATTAAACTCCTTGGCTCCTCTGAAAACCCGTACAGTCTCTTTTAGCAGGTCATCTCCGTGGTACACTCCTGAACTCTGCCATATGAAAATGGTGGGCCGGCGTCTGGAGAGATTTACAAAGAAAACTGGACTAACTATTCACCACCAAATGCATACAATCATCTTCTCTCATCTAAAAATGCCCTGACTGCTGCTAAATCCTCCTACTACTCCAACATCATCAACAACAGTGAAAATAACACTAGGACTTTATTCTCCACTGTCAACAAACTACTTAAGCCTCCTGAAACCTCGAATCACCTCACCTCCACTGCTCAGTGTAATACGTTTTTGGACTTCTTCACTACCAAAATCACCAGCATTCATCACCGATTGAACTCTTTCTCAGCTTCTGCTCACAACAGCCCACCCTGGACTTCCACACTGGACTCCCCACTCTCCATCCTATCTACTTTCCAGCTTCCAACAGTCGAAGAAATAACTAAACTCATCACCAAGTCCAAGAACTCCTCCTGCTTGCTTGATCCCATCCCTACCGTCCTGGTTAAATCCTGTCTGCCCTCTACCTCACCCATCATAACGTCCATAATTAACTCCTCCCTATTAACTGCTACTGTCCCTACATCTCTCAAAACAGCTTCTGTCACCCCGATTCTAAAAAAAGCAGGTTCTGATCCAAACAATCCAAATAACTACCGCCCCATCTCCAACCTCCCATTCATCACTAAACTTCTGGAAAGGACAGTAGCAATTCAAGTCCACCTTCAAAACAATAACCTCTATGAACCATTTCAGTCCGGTTTTCGCCACAATCACAGCACTGAAACAGCCTTGGTAAAAATTACAAATGATCTCCTTCTCACAGCTGACACCGGGAACTTATCCATCCTGATCCTCCTCAACCTCACAGCAGCCTTTGACACCATCTCCCACCCAATTCCTCTGGAACGTTTATCTGCCACCGGCATCAACAACAATGCACTACTTTGGTTCCGGTCCTATCTACAGAAAACAGTTCATCCAGGGAAATAAAGTCACATCCACAACTGCCACAGTCACCCATGGTGTTCCTCAGGGATTGGTGCCGGGGCCACTGCTTTTTATCATCTATATTCAACCTCTTGGCAATATTCTCTGTCATTTTGGAATCAATTTTCACTGCTATGCCGATGATACACAACTTTACCTCTCCACATAACCAAACACCTCCCTTCCCTCGACTGCCCTCACCACCTGTCTTCAAGCTATCAGCAACTGGATGTCACTCAACCTTCTAAAACTCAATGGAAATAAAACAGAAATCATGCTAATTGGCTCAAAGTCCACACTCTCCAAAACCCACCTGTTCACCATTTCAGTTGATGGCTCACCCATACGCACCTCCTCCCATGTCAAAAGTCTCGACGTCATACTGGACAGTACACTTTCCTTTGGCCCCCACATCAGCAATATCACACGCTCTGCATACTTTCATCTCCGCAACATCTCCGACTCCGCCCCCCCCCCCCCCCCTCCAAAAACAATACAAAAGTCCTCATTCACGCTCTGGTCACATCCTGCATCGATTACTGCAACACCCTCCTCACTTGCACCTCCAATAAACTTCTTAATCGCCTCCAATGCATTCAGAACTCTGCAGCCCGGATCATCACCCGTACCAGATCATCAGACCACATCACACCCATCCTCACTCAGCTCCACTGGCTCCCTGTGCACCACCGGATTAACTACAAGATTTTACTGCTGACCTTCAAAGCCCTACACCAATTTGCTCCCCAATACCTCTCTGACCTGCTGCTACCATACACTCTCCTTCCTTCCTCTTCGTTCCTCCTCAGCTGCAATTTTAACTGTTCCCACATTTAGACTCAGCACCATGGGTGCCAGAGCCTTCAGCTGCTCTGCCCCACGTCTCTGGAACACTCTCCCACTTCCCATCCGTCACCTGGACACTATCGATCAATTCAAATCACAACTCAAAACACACCTGTTTAGATTAGCATACCCGACATAACTTCCACCATGTTCACCCTGATTTTAATTTTTTTTGTTTTTTTGTTTTTAATCAACTTGATTTTAATATTGATAATGTATTGTGATTTTATGTCCTGTAAGGTGTCCTTGGGTGTCCAGAAAGGCGCCAGCAAATAAAATGCATTATTATTATTCATCCTGCACAGAACCTCCATTCCACACTGTACTGACCCTCCACCCCCATTCATCCTGCACTGATCTCCCCTCCCCATCCATCCTGTACTGATCCTCCCATTCAAGAAGTCTGAAGAAGGGTTTCGACCTGAAACGTTGCCTATTTCCTTCGTTCCATAGATGTTGCCTCACCCGCTGAGTTTCTCCAGCACTTTTGTCTACCCCCATCCATCCCGTACTGAACCCCCACATTCAACACCACTGACATCTCCAGTGCTCTCCCCTCACAATTTTACCTACTCCAACCAACACGTACTAATTCACCTGCCTCAATCCATCCATTCTGCACTGACTGCCTTCTAACCCCCCCCCCCCCACCCCACCCATCTATCCACCCCACACTGATTCGCACACACCCTCCTTCCTGACCCTATTGTGCTGGAAATGCCTTCAGAGCGAACATTGACCATGTTTGATAACGGAATGCAATCAAATGTGTTTTAATTATTTGTTTTAATCCATAAAGATGGATTAATTAAATTGTGAACACATGAAACACTAAAACCGCAGTGTTCGATTGTCACTGCTGCCGTTGACATGTTATTACAGAATTCATTTTAACGGCAAATCAATGCTCTTAATATGGAGTATCAGTACTGTAGTTATTTAATGAGCAACATTCACAACTATACGTACGCATATATGTTACCATGGTCCAGGATTTATTAACACAGGTTGATCATACGCTGAATAATCCAACCACATTTTTGTTTGGAAATGGAAAGTACTAATAGAAATTGCATTAATTGCAATGTGTAAAAAGAGTTGAGATGCTGTCGTATAATTTTGCTGCATGTCATTGTGGTATATTTCATGTCTTGATTGGTGAATATGTTTAGTTTGTGACTTTATTTGAAGCAGAAATAATATGTGAATGCTTCATTGAGTATAATTCCGACTAGTAACTACGTACTTCGTCCGAGCACATTATCGCATGCATCATGCAAGCCATCTTAAATGACCACCTAAACTGTCATTTGGCAACCTAAAAAGCTTCCTAAGTTGCCCAGCTGGCAACAGGGAAAAAAAGTTAAGCGAAAAAGTTGAAGCCTGCGCTGTCTGCAATAGTCTAATGCCATACCAACAGAAGCAGCCCTTGTTCTCACACCCTGTTCCTCCTCTGCCGTGGTCCACAGTCGCTACCGACATATTCGAGTGGGATGGAAAACACTATCTGGTTCTCATTGACTCATATTCTTCGACCTGCCCTACTTAAGGAACATCGCCCGTGACCCAATACTGGGGTCTCCAGCCCAACGCCTAATGTCTCGGCAGACCCGTGCTGCCCTGCCCGTGCCCCAGCAGCTGCTGCAGCCACAGGTCCGTTCACCTCCTTTTGTCCAGAAACAACTCCAACCAAAACGCGATGCCCAGAAGTGATTTTTTGATGTCCAGCAAGCCAAGTTATAAAAATATCTACCTTCCATCGCAACCCTCTGTCTTCTCTAAAGAAGCCAGTTCCAAACCAATATGACCAAGTCATTGAATCATGTGCATCTTAATCTTCTGGATCAGGCTACCATGAAGGACCTTACAGGGCTCGAAATTAATGGTTGCCCGGGTTCCAATGGCCACCTAAATTCCCGCCGGGCAACCTAAAAGCCGTGTTATTTTGTCCGGCTTGGTAAGCACCCGGGACACCTATCGTTCAACTCTGAGTGGGTCCCCTCGCTATCTCTCTCTCTCTCTCTCTCTGTCACGCTCCGTCTCCGTCCGGCATCCGTGTCCGGGCCGTTGGGTCTCCGCTCTCTGCCGCTCCTCAACCGCCGGCAAGGCCGTCCGCCTGACACATGTGCACTGCCACGGCCAGCACATCCTCGGCTGCCCTGCACATGCACACTGCCACGGCCTGCACATGCATACTGCCACGGCCTGCACATCCTCCCCCTGCACATGCGCGCAACCATGGCCAGCACATCAGCGGCCACCCTGCACATGCGCACTGCCACAGCGCCGGGCACTTTCTCCCTCCCATTGCATTGCGGGAGATTTAGCTGCCATTGCTGTGCGGTCGCCGCTTTGCTGCAGAATCACTCCCTGAAGTATCTCTTGCTTCTTGGTTTCCTGGTCCTCCAAAAATATTCCAAATGGAATTTAAACTGGAGGTTGTGGAGGTCCACCACCAAACTACAAACTCTGAACAATAACAGCCTATTGCACATTAACTATTTATTTATTGTGTACATATATGGTCTATGTTATATAGACACACTGAACTTTTATCTCCTGTTCTGTACTATGTTTACATATTCTGTAGTGCTGCAGCAAGCAAGAATTTCATTGTCCTATCTGGGACACATGACAATAAATCTCTCTTGACTCTTGACTTGGACTTAAGCAAAGATAGGGTTCTTAGGAAAAAAGAGCTACCTTAAATTTAGTTGCGTCTGGTTGGGTAACTATGGTAGGGTGAAGACTATTCCATGCTTTAATTGTGCGGGGTAACTCCATGGAACAGCCAGCATCTCTGGATAGAAGAAATTGGGTGATGTTTCGGGTAGAGACCCTTCTTTAGACTCCCTCTGGTTTTAGTATTTTAAGTTTAATTTAAAGATTCAGCGTGGAAACAGGCCCTTCGGCCCACCGAGTCCACATCGACCACCGATCACCCGTACACTAATTTTATCCCACACATTAGCGTAAGTCAGGAGTCAAGAGTTTTATTCTCTCACATCCCAATTAGAACAATGAAATCCTTACTTGCAGCAGCACAACAGAATATGTAAACATAGTACTCTGTAAACAATGTTATAAACGAGAAAACAAAGTGTATATTTATATATGAATATATAACTATATAAATATATATATATATATATATATATGTGTGTGTGGGTATATAGAATATATATATCCACACACACACAAACACAATTTCCCTCCTGGGATTAATAAAGTTCTATCGTATAGTATCGTGTATGTAGGAAGGAACTGCAGATGCTGGTTTAAACCGAAGATAGACACAAAAAGCTGGAGTAACTCAACAGGTCAGACAGAATCTCTGGACAAAAGGAAAATATTACTTTTGGGTTGGGTCTGAAAAAAGTTCCTGCACACCTTTGGAATGTGGAAGGAAATGAGCACCCAGAGAAACCCCATGCAATCAAAGGAAAAATGAGACTCTCCTAGTGGCAGCATGCTGTAAGGTTGCAAAATTGTTTGCTCCCTTAACTTTTACTTACCACTCTTTCAATGTTACTTGTTATTACTTGACTTTAAGGCATGGTCTAACTTTTCTTACGCCTTTTATACGCCTTAATTGTGTAAAGGATGAAGACAAGAGAGAAAGGAGGCTCTCCAAAGAAGGAGCTTGGGAAAGGCACAGCTGACTCTAGTATCTTAGAAGCAATATCGAAAATGAACGATGAGCTGAAATATGAAAAATGAAATGAAAACAAAATTTTGCAGTTTGGAAGAAATGGTGTAAGGAATTTCGAGCAAATTGAAGGAAGTTCAAGACAAGCTGATTATGTTACAAGATGAATCTCGTGAACAGAAGGAACAAATTGATAACTTGCGAACCCTGGGCCAGGATAGAGATTTGAAGATTTGAAGATTGAAAAACTGGAACGGAGAATGAATGAAAAATACTCGGGCACTCCAGCAATACAAGATTAAAAATATGGATCTGGAAAACAGAAGCCATCAACTGAATTTGCGAATTGTTGGTTTGCCGGAAGGTCAAGAAGGAGATAATGTTATAAAATCTGCTTCTAAAATGATAAAGGACACTTTCAACATCGAGCACTATGAAAATCTTCCATTTTTGAATAACGCACACAGGATTGGGAAGAAATCTGGTCCCCAAGATAAACCGAGACATTTGCTTGTTCGGTTTCACTTCTTGCAGATGAAGGAGAATATTCTCCAGCAGCAAAAAAGTTAGGCGTGGTTGAATATGAAGGATGCAAGTTTTGGTTTCTTACTGATATAGTTACGAGCTTTTGGAATTAAGAAAGTCTTTCCATAATGTAATGTCTGAGTTGTTTAAGAAAAAGTTGCGCCCCGACTTACTTTATCCAGCTGGACTGCGTATACGACTCTTTAATGGTAATATTCAATTTTTTAACAATCCTCAAGACGCTTCCAGCTATTCTGGAGGCTTATGAGGGTGAAGTTGCGACCGGGAGCAATTGATAGCTGATTAAGTTATAATTGGAGATTTATTGTTCCTATTTTGACAATATATTGATTAAGAATTTAATTGGATGAGTTTTTTTTGTGAGTATGATGAAATTGCTATTTCTGATCATGCACCATTGAAACTATCAATCAAACTAGCTGATTCCAAGTTTAGTGCTAAACAATGGCGATTTAATTATACTTTGCTTCAAGATTAAAATTTCGTTAATTTTATTAAAGATCAGATTGCTTTTTTCTTCCTAACAAATTCTACTGAGAAATATCCAATGGTGTAGTCTGGGATGCTTTTAAGGCATATATTCGTGGACAAATTATTTCATACTCCACGGGATTAAATACGTATTTTGGCTGATGAGATAAAAGAAATTGATAAAAAATATTCAAAAGCTCCTAGTTTAGAGCTCTATAAGAATAGAGTTGAACTTCAATTGAGACATGATTTCTTATTAGTATCACCGATTGAGAATCAGCTACTTAAAAGCAAAAGTCAATTTTATATACATGGCGAAAAATCTGGTAAATTACTCCCTAATCAGTTGAAAGTGGTGTCGGCCAAACGTCAGATTACTAAAGTGAGTAAACGGGATGGTACACTGACTGTAGACCATGACTAAATCATTATTCCTTTCAGGAATTTTATACCTCCGTATACCAATCAGAATTTCTTACTGATTCCAATATAATGCATGAGCTGTTAAAAAATTGAACTTGCCAAATTTATTACATAATGAGTCTCCGTTGTTAGTCATCATCATGGAGGAAGAAATACAGAAATCAATCCTTTCGATGAATTCTGGTAAAGCTCCCAGTTTAGATGGGTTTACAGTAAAATTTTAAAAGTATTTCTCAAGTTTACTTTCTCCCTGGCTATGCAAGGTTTTTAAAGAAGCCTTTTTAATGAATAGATTGCCACAATCCTTTCATGAAGCATCTATTTATTCTTTAAAAAGAAAAAAGACCCTACTGAAGTGACATCATATATACCTATATCACTGTTAAATGTAGATTCCAAAATTCTTTCCAAAATATTAGCTATGAGATTGGAAAATATTTTACAGCAAATTATCTCTGAAGATCAGATAGATTTTATTAAAAATCGTTAATCATACTTTAACGTTAGGAGATTAATGAATATCGTATGTATGGCGTCAAATAAAACTCCAGAATGTGTCATTTCAATTGATGCAGAGAAGGCGTTTGATAGAGTCGAATAGGAATATTTATGAGTAAGTTTATTGGGCAAGTATTCACATACAAGGAATTTGCCTTGGTGCTCCACCCACAAGTAACAACATGACTCACAGTGACAGTTCCGAATGACTCAAAAAACACTAAACATTAATAATAAGACATTAATGATAAAACACCATTGATCAAGCATGTGAACCAACAAATTACCAGATCAAAGGGAGGCTACAGATTTTGGCTGTTGAGTAGAGCAACTACTCGTGGAAAGAAACGAGTATTCAATACACCTGAAAAATTTAAGATTGGTCGAAAATGTATTTATTGGATCAAGCTGATATATCATATACCTCAGGCTTCTGTACTTACCAATAATCAGAGATCCCCTTTTTTCAGGCTCTTTCGAGGTACTAGACAGGGCTGTCCTTTAAGTCCTTTACTGTTTGATATCGCTTTGGAACCTTTGGCCACCGCTATTAGGGAATCCCCTAATATTTTTAGTACTGTCCGCGGGAATAAGACACATAAGCTATCTCATTATGCAGATGATTTGTTATTATTCATTTCTAATCCTGAGAAATCTATTCCGGCAATAGTAGCACTACTTAATCAATTTAGTTGTTTTTCTGGTTATAAACTAAATCTTAGTAAGAGTGAGCTTTTTCCATTACGTAATTTTACGCCTTGAATTGACCATATCAAACAACAGTTTACTAAATGGTCACCAATGTCCTTATCTTTAATCGGCCGAATCAATGCTATTAAAATGTTAATCTTACCTACATTTTTGTATTTATTTCAGACAATACCAATTTTTATTGCTAAATCTTTCTTTGATATTATTGACGCCAAAATTTCTTCATATATATGGCAGAATATAAATTCCAGACTAAGTAAAAAATACTTACAGAAATCAAAAAAAGACGGTGGTTTGACACTGCTGAACCTTAGATTCTACTATTGGGCAGTTATTGCTCATTATTTAACGTTTTGGATAAAAGATTTAGAAGATACCCAATGCCCAGGATGGATAAATCTTGAACGTGATTTTATGCAAGGGCTATCATTGGCTTTTATTCTAGGGGCCTCGTTACTTTTTACAATTACGAGATTGAATAAATATACGACTAATCCAATAATAAGACATACATTCCGAATATGGTTTCAATTTTGTAAGTTTTTTGGATTGAATGATTTTATCTTATCCAGTCCTATCATATCTAATTTTTTCTTCCAACCTTCTAGTACTGATCAAGCCTTTCTGTTATGGAAGAGGAAGGGATTAGTAGCTTTTCGTTTTTGGATGGTTGGTTTATGTCTTTTGAACAACTCTACAATAAATATAATTTATCTAACTCACATTTTTTTAGATAGTTACAAAATAGACATTTTTTGAAGGCTACTCTACCCTTTTTTCTGTTACTACATCAAACCAAAATCTTGGAAAATATTTTACATTTCAACCCTTATCAGAAAGGCTTAATAACGACTATTTATGAGTTGCTTTTGAAATTACAAATAGATACATTTAATAGAATTAAGAATGACTGGGAAAAATAACTTCAAATTTCTCTATCTATAGAGAAATGGGAGAGGATTCTTCAATTAGTTAATACTTCCCCAATGTGTGCAAGACGCGCTTTGATACAATTCAAGGTGGTTCACAGAGTTCATATGTCAAAAGATAAGTTATCTCGTTTTTATGGTCATATAAATCCTACCTGTGACAGATGTAACTCTGAAGTGGCCTCACTGACTCATAAGTTTTGGTCCTGCCCACTAATGGAAAAATATTGGAAATAAATCTTTAATACTATTTCTGTAGTTTTAGGTCAACCTCATCCTATTACTGCAATTTTTGGGCTACCAATGTTAGATTCTATTCATTTGTCCCGTTCCGCCCATCGGCTACTTGCTTTTACCACATTAGTTGCACGAAGGTCTATTTTATTTAAATGGAAAGACTCTAACCCTCCGACCACACTCCATTCGTACACTGAAACGATATCATGTTTAAATTTAGAAAAAATCAGGAGTGACATTGTTGAACCCTTGGTTAAATTTGACTTAGGGAAGATTTATTCAACATTTTCACATGACATAAATTGTTCCCTCTCCAACCGTTATAATAATTATTTTACCTTTATACGGTGGAACGGACTTGACGACAAACAGGGACTTAAATTGTTGAAATTCAATGCAGCCCAGATTCTGTTTTGCTTTTTTTTTTCTAGTTTAGGGGGGTTTTGTTTTTTCCTTTTTTCTCCTTTTTCTTTTTATCTTTTTGTGTTTTTTATATGTTTTCTTTAAACATTTAACTATATTTACATAGAGACCGGGAGGTCTATATTCAATGTGTATTTTGACACTGGACTCATATTTAGGTTATACATGTTATTAATGTAATCCTGATCCCTATGTATCAATATCATTGTTTTCTTTATCATTATTCTTTTTTGTTGTTTTGTTTTTGTTTTTGGGAAAAAAAATTTAAAAGAAAGGAAAAAGGTGCAAACTCCTTACAGACAGTGTAGATTAGTGGCTCATGTTATGAGACATGCTTTTGTAGTTACGCCCACTAGCTTATTAGCATTGTGGTCTATTGCGCTCCGAAGTATGAAGTTAACTATCAAGTGAGAGCATGTAGTTGTTTATTCTGAATAAACAGTGTTTAACCTGCCAAGGTGTGAGGTCTTTATTATTACAAGGTCTCCAAACCAACATGGTGTCAGAAGTGGGATTCGAACCCACGCACCCATATTCAGATCAATTCCGGGTCTCTGGCACTTTTAGGCAGCAACTTTATGGCAACTGTTCTGCCTCATAGTCTTGAACTGAATTAAAACATACAATAGCTGTAAAGGGGGACATAGCGTCACTTAGAGATTTAAGACTGAAAATGGATAGTTTCTTTTTTTTAGTAACCAAACGTATAATTCTTTGTGTGTCGGAAAACAATATATAGTAGCACAGCTGGTAGACTTGCTGCCTCACACACCAGAGATCTGTGTTCGATCCTGTCCTCCGGCACTGTCTGTGTTGAATTTGCACATTCTCCCAGTAAGCATGTGGGTTTCCTCCCACATCCCAAAGACACATTGGCTTTGTAGGTTAACTTGTCTCTGTAAAATTGCCCCTAATGTGTAGGGAGTGGGTGAGGAAAGTGCGATAACAGAACTTCTGTGAATGGGTGGTAGACAAAAAAGCCGGGGGAAATCAGCAGGTGAGGCAGCATCTATGGAGCGAAGGAATGGGCAGCGTTTCGGGTCCAGACCCTTCTTCAGACTGATGTCGCGGGGGGTGGGAAAAAGAAAGAGGCGGAGAGAGTAGACTGTGGGAGAGCTGGGAATGGGAGGGGAAGGAGGGAGAAAGCAAGGACTACCTGAAATTGGAGAAGCCAATGTTCATACCGATGGGCTTCTTCTTCTTTCGTGTGGTGTGCACAGCCTAAAGTTGTAGGACAACTTGTTCTATTTGATCTTCCGTTTGTGCACGTCGAGTTGATTGCATTAGTCGAAACAGGTGAAGGTTGCAATCTTCCACCCCACTGGTGGGCTGTAAACTACCCAAGCGAAACATGAGGTGCTGTTCCTCCAATTTGCAGTGGGCCTCACTCTGGCCTTGGAGGAGGCCCAGGACAGAAAGGTCAGATTCGGAATGGGAGGGGAGTTGAAGTGCTGAGCCACCGGGAAATCAGGTTGGTTATTGCAAACTGAGTGGAGGTGTTGTACGAAGCGATCGCCAAGCCTGCGCTTGGTCTCACTGAGGTTGATCATACGCTGAATAATCCAACCACATTTTTGTTTGGAAGTGGCAAAAAATAATAGAAATTGCATTCATTGCAACGTGGAAATAGAGTTGAGATACTGTATTATAATGTTGCTGCATGTTATTGTGGTATATATCATGTTTTGATTGGTGAATATGTTTAGTTTGTGACTTTATTTGAAGCAGAAATAATATGTGAATGCTTCATTGAGCATAATTCCGACTGGTAACCACGCACTTCGTCCGAGCACATTATCGTATGCGTCATGCAGGCCTTCTTAAATGGCCACCTAAACTGTCATTTGGCAAACTAAAAAAAATCCTGGCTGGAAACAGAGAAAAAAAAAGTAAGAGCCCTGCCTTATCAAAATTGTCTTGCCATGTCTATGAATCTAACAGAAGAAAATTTAAAATAATTCAGCATTCGCTTGCAGGATATGTTGAGAATAGTTTATCAAACTATAAAAAACATAATTTTGGTTTATGAAAGTTGGAGTCCTTTAATTTTATTTCAGTTTTAAAACTCTAACAATTAATTTGTGCAACTTTGCCCAAAGCTTTTTTTCATACTTTACTGCTGTTCCTATCTAAGCAAATGATTATTTTATAAATAATGTACAGCATGTCTACATTGATTTGTTCATTTATATTTTAATTTTTTCTGTTCCATTTGTCTTTCACTAATCTTTTTCACAAATGAATGCCGAATTAAAGAAAGAGAATGTGCTGAATATTAAGGTCTAATTGAGACTTATTAAGATTTAGTAATTATGCCCATGAATAACTAAAACTGATAGAGGGAATTCTAAACTAAAATGGGTCGAGCACACAAAGGATAGTTGCTTTAGTTCTCCATAGTATGTCAGCAAAATACAAACTGTCAAATGTATTTAAAAAAAGTGTCATGCTTTTACAAACTACCTGCAAATTATTGTTTTGCTTAGAGTAATGTGTTATGATCCAACATTGAGTGCTATAGCAACAAACATGCAAACAGAACTCTGTAATAGTTGCTAAAGCTTTGTCAGCACCAGAGAACAGTATGTACCAAATGGAAAGATGAAGTGTTACTCCCCGTGTTTGCTTTGAATTTTTTTGCAGAAGGCCACAAGCAGATGCCAATGAGGAAGTGAAATGATGAATGAAAGTAGCAAATGATCAGTTTGTGAATGCAGTAGCATTTTACTAAAGTTTGGGGCTTCTACAAGTGTTTATTGACATGAAACATGAACCTTAATTTATTTTCTGCTTTATTGTTGGCTGACTGAAAGAGTGCTTACAAAATGTTCTGCTTTTTCAATGGTCCAGCCTACATAATCACTTCACCCCATCACTCTCTCACTTTAAGTAATACTTAAGGATTGGTAAAAACGATTCATGTCCAAAACTGAAATCCACTTTGCTGTTGATATGCTTAGCTTCTTGTAAATGGGGCTGAAGCCCAATGTTGTGTAGGACAGTGATCATTTTCTCCAACTACTTATGAGGGTCTGCTCCCTTGGCCCCTGGTGCACATTGGGAAGAATGGAAATGCATCAACTTGGGAGGACCAAGTTAAATGTCTCACAGCCAAAGGTGAGAGTAACTTAAATTTCTTACTGTTAATATTGTTAATTTAGCCATTGTACTGATATATCATGTCATCAGAGACCCACATCACCCTAGCCACACTTTCTTCTCGCTGCGACCATCAAGAAAGTACAGGAGCCTGAAAACCATTACCTCCAGGTTCAAGTGCAGCTTCTTCCATCAGGTGTTTTAACCACACTGCACAAACGTAACTGCAACTCCACCCCAGCAATAAACTACTATCGAACTTTTATAACTTGAGCTATGTACTTTGGCTTCTTCTATTATGGTCTGGTTACCTGTAATTTATTGTATTATTTATTGATAATTTATGGTATTATTGTATTATGAATGTGCCCATAAAGCTGTGGTAACAATCAAGTTGTGCCATTCCCAGTGCATTGTCATTAAGCACTCTTGACTGTGCCCGGTTCAGATACACCACACTGATCCATACAAAGGTACTTTCAGATCTGCTAACAGCATTGGGTTCTGGTCTTAATGATGTCTGCTAATAGTACATTTTTAAAGTTATAATGAATTTGTACTTATGTATCTCTCATGTAAAAATCAAAATAATCTAACTACTGTAATCAAAGCATGAGTGTTTTCAAGCATAGCTAAAATGTAGATGTTAAAGTATGCATCTTATCATTACCCTTATTTTCTCATTCTTCACCAATTTGAATGCTGGTTAAATATTGTACTATGATTCAAAATATTACTATTCCTAGATATGACGAAAATTAACTAAAAACTAGACTAAGTGGGACCACACGGGAGGCCAACGCAACCCCTTCCCCAACGTAATATTCCACCACCCACCCGTTTCCCCAACGCAACCCGTTCCCCCAACACGATATTCCACCACTTACCCATAGCCCCTAACTGCACAGCCGCGGCTCATTTCCACATCCCCCAGCACTCCCTCCCCCGCCTCTTCATGTGTGGGAGGGGAGAAGGGGGAAGGGAAGTGGGGTGTGTGGGTGAGGGTGTGTGTGGGTGGGGGGTGGGGTGTGTGGGCGGGGGAGAGGTGTGTGGCAGAGGGAGGGGTTTAGGGACGGAAGCGAATGTGGGGGGAGGGGTGTGTGGGTGGGGGATGTTGTTGGGGGAGGGGGGGGGGTGGGCAGCAGGGGTTGTGGGAGGGGTGTGTGGGAGGGGGTGTTTGGGGTGTGAGGGAGTGTTGTGGGGGGGATGGGTGTGTGGTGGGGAAGGTTATGGGGAGAGACTGGTGTGTGGGCAGAGGGAGGGGGGAGAGAGCTTGTAGAAAAGGCGGGGAAGAGCCATGGGGGAGAGGGGGTATCACGGGGAGGGGGGCAGGAGCCAGAGAGGGGGACCAGAGGGGAAGGGGCTGGAGCTGGAGGTGCGATGGGGACTTACAGCGGGCGTTGGTTGCTGGTCGTTCTCCTCCATCGGGATCAGAGTCTCCGCTTTCCGTTGATGACATCAGTGACATCTCGCACCGGGCCGGGCTGGGCTGCTTCTGGTCCCTCCGAAAATTGTGTCCGGTTGGAGACCTCTGCTGGCCATCCAGAGTATCTCTCAGCTCTAGTAAAGACACGATGGCACAGGAAATGGCGGACCGTCTCGGGGAGTTGCAGAAGAGACTAATTCGCGCGGCGCTGACTGGCAGGAGAGGAGATCGATCTGCACACGCGTGTTTTAAAAGATCTTTAAACCTTGCTAACTTTTACAATATGCCTCCGATTGGAACAAAACTTGTTATACTTGCAGAACAGAAGAACTGTGAGTGAGCTGGCGAAAAATTGTAGCGCAATTTCGTGCAAATAGAAAACCGCACAAACCGGAACATAACAAGATCAGAGTTTTAGTTATGTACTGGACTAAGTGGAGCCCGTTGGGTCCCAGCCTCACACAGGAGGGCTGTTCTCCCAACGCAATAGTCCAACTCTCCACCAATTCCAATATTGGTGGCCAGTGGGGGGGGGGGGCTTTCTGGAGCGCTAGTATGGGTGTTGTGGTCCGAATGGATTATTGGGCTGGCGGCTCAGTCATTCAAGCCTATTGTGCTGGCAGCTCGCTCACTCACTCACGTCTGGTGGGCTGGCAGTTGACTCATGGCTATTCCTTGAAATTCCATTTCAAGCAGGGTGCAAGGCCACCAAATTCAAGTGCAGTTTCATACCACTTCAAGCAGGGTGCAAGGCCACTAACGACAGCGAGTCGTAAACTCTCCCTCCTCCACCTTGCAGAGACTGAGCCACGCCCACACTTCTGGGTTTTATAGTCCCTCTCCCCCCCCACCAGAAGAGGCGTGGCCTTCATGGTGTGATTGACAGGAGAGAGAATCTCAACATTTTTTAAACACTAATAACCCGTTTATTTTTCATCGATGGGAAAAACCCTCGGCACTTGATGAGCGGAGGGGGACTCTGAGTAAGATGCCCAAACATCACAGCCGTACATGGTAGCGTTTTTTCTAAAATCAATATAAAGCGCAAACAGGAAGTGGTCAAGATTAGACTTTTAATAATATGGAAGGCAAGGCAACTTTAATTAGGCAAGGCCACTTTAATTAGGGAAGGCAGCTTTAGCATTTCCAAACCAAAGGCAACACAGCTTTAGCATTTCCAAACCAAAGGCAACACAGCTTTAGCATTTCCAAACCAAAGGCAACACAGCTTTAGCATTTCCAAACCAAAGGCAACACAGCTTCAGCATTTCCAAACTATATTTTCAAACCACATTAAGGGCACTGACAGGTCAGTAAAACCACTCACAGTTTAGTAGACATGTGTTCAGTGTTATTCACAGCTCAGTCTGAGAGACGTGACCCTCTCGCTCCCTCATCTTGCAGACACTGACTGAGGCACTCAACACTTCCGGGTATTATAGTCCCTCCGGAAGGGACGTGGCCTTCAGGAGAGAGAATCTCAACATTTTTTAAACACTAATAACCTTTTTTTTTCATTGATGGGAAAAATCCTCTTGTCCTGCGCAGCGGAGGGGGATTCCCAGTAAGATGGTCAAAAATCACAGCCGTAAGTAGCTGTGTTTTTTCTAAAATCAATATACAGAACAACAGGAAGTGGTCAAGATCAGACTTTTAGGAGTATAGATAGAAGATAGATAGATAGATATAAGATGCTGGCAAATGATGGATGGTTAGAGATTGATCTGCAAACCACTTTGTTTCCCCCAAAAATCAGAATTACTTTTTTTAGAGTGACTAAGCAAATAGTATTTTAAAAGGTCTGAAAAATATTAAAATAAAATAGTGAAATTAATTATACATTGATATCTAGTAGTGAGGATGAAAAAGTAGATTTTTCAATGTCTTTAGCATCTTTCAAACCCATAAAGCTGTAAGAAAACAGTGTCAGCAATCAATTCTCTTTTGCTTATATCAGCTCCCAAAGTCTAGTCTGCATCTGTGGGGAACTAAATAATGATTGATTACAAAGCTAATTCCTACCTGTGAATGTCAGCAGAACATATACCTTTTCGGTAATAAGATAGGCTTGTATTCTACTAACATTTAGGATCTGCAATGTTCCTGGAATATCTATGTTAGGTTTCCGGCAGTTAAAAACATCTACATTTGTCATTTCTCGCTTTTTTTCTAACCCTTTCAGATTACAATCTTAGATCACAATTTCTGGATTTCATTGTCTGCGTTCACGTAACATTATGCCACATATTTTGCAGGTAAAAAGAATGATGCTATAGCACTTAACTCTTTCCTTGTAGCTTCAATAGTTAATTAGTGAACAATACCTCGAAGATTTTTTTTTTGCTTGTTTTAATAAAAGTGATATTAAGATGTTAATCTGATATCTTTGGATAAGTACGTGATCCCTTAACACTATTACAAAGGAAAAATTGTAATAGTCCCTGGTACCTCCCGGGCCGTTTCCTCATCAAACGCAATAGTTAATTGAGACACTGGTATTGAAACAACCCTCAAGATCAACTTCGCATTTATTGTCACTTAACCAGTGAAATTTGAGATACAGTATTTCCCGGTGACGAAAAAACACTCCATTTTGAGTCGCTAAATTTTGCTAAAAGAGTGAGAGAGAGCCCGGGGCAGAGCAGCCAGCCTTCCGCCCACCTCCACCAGTTATGCCTGCGCCGAAGGACACCGTGGCTGGCTAGCAGGCGGGCCGGCAGAAGGTGGTGAGGTGGCGGCCGGTTCGGCAGTATGGTCCCTGCGGCCTCTCACAGCCACCAGAGCTACTGAGTGCGTGAATGAGTTGCTCTCATGATCCCTGACCCCCTCCTTTGCAAAGCTCCTGCCCTCCCCGCAACTTTACTAATGGCGACCCAGCCAAGTTTGCTACTTTGTGCAAAATATGCTGACCCGGGCCAGACTCCCCACACGCTGTGGAAAGGAACTCTTTCCCCCCTTCCAACGGCGCTGTCCTTTTATAGCCGCTTCCCACTTCACACAGTTCCAGAGTCGATGGCATGGCAGTCGCTACGAGAGTGTCATTGCTCGGCCATCTCCACTATAGTAGACGGCCACTGTCCCTGCTGCCCCGGCAGAAAGCTGCTCTGTCTTCCTGCCCTGGGGACTGAACCCGAGTCCTGGTAGAATGTCGCCATCAGCAAAGTGTCTGCAAGGGTGACACTGGACATAGCCGCCCAGCCAGAGAATGTAAATCAGCTGCCAGCAATGGGGGATAGCACTCGGTGGCTCCGCCATTTCGGCCGCCAGCGCAGGCCTCCTTGCGTCCTTGTGTCACCGCGCCTGGGCGCCGTGGTCTCGGGCCCGGGAGGTACCGGAGATGATGGACGTCTGCGGGTCGGATGATTACGGAAAAAAAAAAACATGCCTGCGGGCCTGATGATTTCAGGTTACGAGCCCCATTCAGCCCGAGGATGGTAGGGTGCCGACCCCTGCCTTACTGGCATAACAATAGAAAATACCTTTAGTGGCATATCTTTAATGCAGAAAAATGTAGAAGCAGTTCACAGCCATTTTTTTTTTAACTATCAAGTTCATGGAGAAGATACTAGGAGGAATGCTTAAAAAAAAAATAAGCAGCAGGTTTTAATGGGTATCTATGGATACAAAGTTAGCAAAGCAATAAGAAAGGGAGAGTCATATGAATTGTTGTTTTCTGCTGGAAGAATGGTTGATGTAATATTCCCCAAGGGTTGAAATATAGAGAATTAATGTGATGCATTTTGGCAGGAGGAATGAGTAATGCCAAATAAATATAAACTAAAGGTGCAATTCTGTTGTAAGTATGGAAAGAGGGAGGCCCGAGTACACTCGCTCATCATTTAAGATGCTTGGGCAGGTTAATACAATTATTTAAAAATATAATAGAATCCTGAGCTTTATAAATTGATGTAGAGTACCAAACTAACAAAGTTGTAATTTAAATGCAGCTGGAGGATTGGGCATGCACCTGGTCACCATACCAAGAATGTAAATATTACCTAAAGAACAGAAAGTGGATCCAAAAGTAGGATAACATAGAACTAGCGTGAATGGGTGATCAATTCGTTGGCATGGACTCAGTGGGCCGACGGCCTGTTTCCAGGTCGCAGTAGTGAAGGACTTCAGTTGTGTGGTAAAATGGAGAGACTG
Source organism: Raja brachyura (assembly GCA_963514005.1). The sequence continues at coordinate 31,987,916 of OY740795.1, read as the reverse complement.
GCTTTGTTCTTCCCAAAGCAGAGAAAATGAAACATTGATTTATAGAGGGTTGTGAAATCACGAAGGATCAAAACAACATGAGTAACGGGAGACGGTAATTATTACCAAAAATATTGAAAAACAGTGGGCTGTGGCGCCACCTGGTGGTTAGGCCACTTACTGGACGAACCCTCAGCCCTAGGACTGGCAGGGTCACGTAACTGTGTTTGGCAGGAAGAAGTCGTCACGGGGGTTAGGGGCGTGCCCTGAACTCTGGGAGAACCCTCCCCCGTCGGGTGTGAGCTGTTCTCTGTATAACACAATAAAGATCGCTTTGTTTCACATCACGAGTCTCACTATATTGGTGACCCCACAATCCAAAACGGTTATTTGAGATTTGAATAATGGTTGCAGCAAACACTCAACCCGAAGTTGCCGTCAATCCAGCCCAGCAGAACGTTGTCGCTCTTAAGCTGCCCGTGTTCTGAACATCGTGTGGTTTCATCAGGCCGAATCCCAGTTCCACATTCGATGCATCACAGTTGATGACACTAGGTACTATTATGTGGTCGGCACGCTGGATCAGGAGATGGCTGGTTGCATGGTCCTTTACCTATGCGTGCCGCCGGCTGAGGACAATTACGATGGTCTCAAAGCGCTGCGTACTTTTGGGCTCAGCCGCCGGGATCGAGCAGCATGGCTCATGCACATGGGCGGTCTCGGCGATCACAAGCCGTTGGTGCTTATGAGTGAAATGCTTACTCTGATGGACAGTCATCAGACCTGTTTCCTGTTTAAACATGCCTTTCTAGAGCAGATGCCGGATGACATCCACCTGCTCCTCGCTGGTGAGAATTTTGAAGACCTGGCTAGCGGGGTGTGCGGACGAGCTGTGGCAGTCCAAGCAGCAGGGCGGCGTTTCGCTCAATCGGGTGTCCAGCGACCGGGCACTGTATCCACCGGGAGTTCGACTGCACACAGCCGGTAAAGGGAAGTGGTGTTACTATCATCAAAGCTGGGGTTCCGCAGCCCGTCAGTGCCACCTGCCCTGCTTGTATCCGGGAAACGCCGGGGCCGGCCGCCAGTAATCACTGCGACGGTCGGCCAGATACATCACCTCTACACTTGGGACCGACATTCGGGATGACGGTTCCTCGGTGATATGGGGGCGGAAGTTAGCGTTTTGCCCCCATCGGGGGTCGAAATTCATTTCAGAAAGCGGGGGCCTTCTTTAACCACAGCAAAAGCCCAGATATTGGCGTACATTCCCGACATTCTGACCCCCTAATTCCATTCAGCCAGCCCCAAACACGGAGTGGTGCATGACATCCTCACCTCAGGACCGCCGCTCCACACAGTGCACATAGCCTTCCTCCCGACAGGCTCCGTATTGCCAAGGCGGAGTTCCGCGAGATGGAAGCCATGGAAATTGTACGGCGCTCTGACAGCCCGTGGGCTTCTCCGCTACACATGGTTCCCAAGGTGCCTGGGGGCTGGAGGCCTTGTGGAGATTACAGATAGCTGAATGACGTCACAACTGCGGATCGATACCCTATCCCACACATTCAGGACTTTTCCGCCCATCTGGCCCGTGCCAAGTTTTTTCCCCCAAGGTCGACATGGTACAGGGCTATCATCAAATTCCTGTGTGCCCGGAGGACGTACCCAAGACAGCGATCATCACTCCTTTTGGGCTTTTTGAATTTCTCCGTATGACCTTTAGGCCTGAAGAACGCCGCGCAGGCTTTCCAGCACCTGACTTTCTGTTTATTTATCTGAATGACATTCTCATTGCTAGTACTCTCACCAGGAGCATTGTGCGCATCTCCAATTACTCTGCCAATGGCTCAGTGAGCACGGCCTGGCCATCAATCTGGACAAATGGCAGTTTGTCATTAATCTGGCCATCAATCTGGACAAATGGATCATTGCATTACCCAGCATGGTGCAGTCCCACTCCAAGACAAGGTGGAGGCCATTCGCCAGTTCCCATGGCCTTCCACGGTACGAGGGCTCCAGGAGTTCGTGGGTAAGGTGACTTTCTACCATCTGTTCATGCCCGTGACGGCCCGGATCATATGGCCGTCGTTTCAATTACTGGCCGGCAAGCAGTGGTACATTCAGTGGAATCACTAGGCCGTGGCCGCTTTCGATGGTGCAAAGGAGGTGTTGGCATGGGCGACGATGCTGGTCCACCGACCGCCCAGACGGTTGACGCCTCTGACTCTGCTGTGGGTGGTGTACTGGAGCAGCTGATCGATGGGTGCTGGTGGCCCCTGGCCTTTTTCAGCCAGCAGCTCAATCCAGCAGAGCAGAAGTACAGTGCCTTTGACCCGGAGCCCCTTGCATTATACCTGGTGGTGAGACACTTTTGCTATTTCCTTGAGGGCCAGGATTTTACTGCCTTTATTGATCAGAAGCCCCTCACCTTTGAGTTTGTGAAGGTGTCGGATCCCTGGTCCTCCTCTCGGCAACAGCGTCAGTTGGCGTATGTTTTGGAGTTCACAACCAGCATCCACCACAGCGAGAGTAAAAGTAACCGGGTTGCTGATGCTTTGTCTCAGCCCGTCATTGGTGCCGTCCTTGATGTGGCCCCATGTGTTGACTATTCTGTCTTGGCGGCTGATTAGCTGGAGGATGCTGAGATGTCCACCTACCGTCCTGCAATTTCCGGCTTGGTGTTGGAAGACGTGCCGTTTGGTCTTGCTGGTGCCACGGTCCTGTGCGATGTGTCCAAACATTATGGAGGGCACTGTAGATTTGTTTTCCACTTGGGAATGAGTATAAATAAACAACACTGTTTGGTGTCTAGATTTGGCTTTTGGGGCCCTTGACTGGGGAAAGTGTGTAGCGGTATCTACTGGTGCCCACAGGTAATCGAACCCTGCGGTCAGGTGTTTCCAAGAGCTGAACTCACTATCAAAACATGGAGCGGACCGGGGGACACAACATGACCAGCGCACACTCACACATACATGCGCGAGGCTTCGGAGGCTCAATCCAGTGCTAAATGCAGCTCAACTCTGCCTGCCTCGCCGGGTTAACCTACAAGCCCTGACTGGACTGACGGGACACCAGCGCTGCTTCTCCGCGCTTGCCATATTTCCCACAAGCCCAGGCAGGTTAACCAGGCAGAGTGAGCTGGGTTTAGCGCTGCTTCTCTGCATTGGCTGTGGGCCTGGGAGTACCTCGCCCGTCTGACTCCCGACCTCTCTGGCCACCCGTGGGGGGGGGGGCACTCGGGTGGGCACGGGGCGGGACAGTGCCGGAGGCCCGGCCGGGATCGATCCTGCCTGCGGATGAGGCGCAGGTCTGTGCCACGTCTCCCTCCTCCAATCACCGCACCCTATCCTCAGTCCCACCCCCCAACTCCACCCTCCTCCAATCATCGGCTTAATCATGTCCCACCCCCATTGCCTGTTGACCGACGTCTCTCTCGTCAAATCGGCGCCCTTGATCAGCAGTCCCACCTCTACTGTCTCGCGAAAAACGGAGATTTTAAAATCCGGATTACAAAAACTTGGGGGGGGATGTCCCCCACCTCTCAAAACATGGGGGGGACATGTCCCCTCTGGCACCCCCCCGTGTTTTCTGCCCCTGGGTGTTTTGGTCGTGTGACTATAGGGAGGGGTTTGTGTTCGCACGCTTTCTGGGTGATGCCCCTTCAGTCATTCTTGACTACTGTTGTGATTTGACCTTTGTATTGGGTGTGTTATGTTATACCGTTGATTTCATCATTTCGATAATAAAACTTATTTTGGAAATCGGCTCTCCGCCAAACTCACCAAATTGGTGACCCCAACGGGCCCAATCTAAAATTGGACGCCAGCATGCAAGATAATTACGCTCCCGCCGCCGCTTCCGACGCCCATCAAAATGCCGTCAGCCTCAAACTACCTGTGTTTTGGCCCGATCAGCCGTAAGTGTGGTTCGCACACGTTGAGGCACAGTTCCATCTGCGCCGCATCGTCGTGGACGAAACAAAATACTTCCATGTCGTGGGAGCCCTGCCGCAAGAGCCTGCCTCACGTCTGATGCCTTATCTGAGGGACCCTCCTGCGATCGCCAAATACGATGGCCTTAAGGCCCTCCTGTTACACACCTTTGGGTTCAGCTGTCGGGACCGTGCCACCCGCAAGCTAATGGGCTGGTCAAAAGGTTTCATCGACACCTTAAGTCAGCACAGAAGGCTCCGGACTGGGTGGACCAACTGCTTAAAGCTGGGTGGACCAACTATTAATGTTAAGAGTTCCAGCCAAGTTTAATAGCCTGATGGCTGTGGGGAAGTAGCTATTCCTAAACCGGGTTGTTGCAGTCTTCAGGCTCCTGTACCTTCTACCCGAAGAGTGTGTGGCCAGGGTGGTGTGGGTCCTTGATGATGCTGCCAGCTTTTTTGAGGCAAAGACTGTGATAAATCCCTTTGACGGAAGGAAGGTTAGAGCCGATGATGGACTGGGCAGTGTTTACTACTTTTTGTAGTCTTTTCCTCTCCAGGGCACTCAAATTGCCGAACCAAGCCACAATGCAACCGGTCAGCAAGCTCTCTACTGTGCACCTGTAGAAGTTAGAGAGAGTCCTCCTTGACAGACCAACTCTCCGTAATCTTCTCAGGAAGTAGAGGAGTTGATGAGCTTTCTTAAAAATTGCATCTGTGTTCTCGGACCAGGAAAGATCTTCACAGATGTGCACGCCCAGGAATTTGAAGCTCTTGACCCTTTCAACCATCGACCCGTTGATATGAACAGGACTGTGGGTCCCCATCCTACTCCTTCCAAAGTCTACAATCAGTTCCTTGGTTTTGCTGGTGTTGAGGGCCAGGTTGTTGTGCTGGCACCATATGGACAGTTGCTCGATCTCTCTTCTATACTCTGACTCATCCCCATCAGTGATACGTCCCACAACAGTGGTGTCGTCAGCGAACATGATGATTGAGTTCGCACTATGACCGGCTACGCAGTCAAGAGTATAGAGTGAGTACAGCAGGGGGCTGAGCACGCAGCCTTGAGCTGCTCCCGTGCTGATTGTTATCGAGTCTGACACATTTCCACCAATACGAACAGACTGTGGTCTGTGGCTGAGGAAGTCGAGGATCCAATTGCAGAGGGATGCGCAGAGACCCAGTTCTGCGAGTTTGGTAACCAGCTGAGAGGGGATGATTGTGTTAAATGCCGAGCTGTAGTCAATGAATAACAGCCTGACATATGAGTTTTTGTTGTCCAAGTGGTCCAGAGCGGAGTGGAGGGCCAGCGAGATTGCGTCCACCGTTGATCTGTTGTGGCAGTAAGCGAACTGCAGTGGGTCCAGGTTTTTGTCGAGGTAGGAGTTGATTTGCGCCATGATCAACCTCTCGAAGCACTTCATCACCACAGGCATTAGTGCCACAGGTCGATAGTCATTGAGGCACGTCACCTTTCTCTTCTTGGGCACTGGTATTATTGATGCCCTTTTGAAACAGGTGGGAACCTCAGACCTCAGAAGTCACAGGTTTAAAATGTCTGTAAAAACTCCAGCCAGTTGGTCCGCACAGGTTTTTAGGACACGACCAGGTATGCCATCAGGTCCAGACGCTTTTCAACGGTTAACCCCTCTGAAGGATTTCCTGACGTCAGCCTCTGTGACTGAGACTGAAATACCATCACAGTGAATAGGGGCTTGGGAAGGCACATCGGTGTTCTCCCTATCAAAGCGTGCGTAAAATGCATTGAGCTCATCAGGGAGTGATGTATCGCCGACATCCGAGCTGCTTCCTGGTTTCGCCTTGTAAGAGGTGATTGCATTCAGTCCCCGCCACAGCTGCCGAACATCTGTCTCGTCCTCCAGCTTGGAGCAGAGCTCCCTTTTGGCCTTTTTGATGGCCTTACCAAGGTCGTATCTGGACTTCTTGTAGACCACTGTGTCATCAGACATGAATGCCCGGTGTCTGGTCTTCAGAAGAGTGCGGATCTCACAGTTCATCCAAGGTTTCTGATTGGGAAACACTCGGAAGGTTTTTGTAGGGATGCAGTCCTCCACACATTTCTTTATGAAGTCTGTAACGACTGTGGCGTATTCATTCAAGTCCGTTGCCAAGTCCTTGAACATTGCCCAGTCTACAGACTCCAAACAGTCCTGTAGTTGTTCCTCTGCCACCCCCCCCCCCCCCCCCCCCCCCCCCGACCAGCACTGTACTGTCCTCACCTCTGGGGGTGCACTCTTTAATTGCTGCCTTTAGGCAGGAAGAAGCAGCACCGCGGTATGGTCGGATTTACCGAAGTGAGGACGAGGGATAGAGCGGTAGGCATTTTTGATGGTGGTGTAGCAGTGGTCGAGGGCGTTTGGTCCTTTGGTGCAGCAGGAGACATGTTGGTGGAAGTTGGGGAGTGATTTCTTTAGGCTTGCCTTATTGAAGCCCCCAACAATGGTGGTAAATGCCTCGGGGTAAGACGTCTGGTGTTTGTTGACCACGGCGTGCAGCTCCTCCAGTGCCAGACGGACGTCTGCCTGGGGTGGGATGTAGACCGCGGTCAGGATGATGGAGGTGAATTCCCTTGGGAGGTAGAAGGGACGGCACTTCACCGCCAGATGTTCGAGGTGTGGAGAGCAGGAGTTGGACAGGACTGCCACGTCTGAGCACCACGCAGAGATGACCATGAGGCAGACGCCCCCTCCTCTCCCTTTCCCCGATGCCAATGTACGGTCCATGCGGTGGATGGAGAACCCTTCAGGCTGGACTGCTGAGTCTGGGGAGCTGGGGGTGAGCCATGTCTCTGTGAAACAGAACACAGAGCATTCCCTCAGCTCCCTTTCATAAAGCAGCCTTGCCCTTAAGTCCTTCACTTTATTTTCAAGGGACTGTACATTGGCCAGTAGGATAGTAGGGAGAGGGGGCCGAAGTCTGCTGCGCTTCATTCTGACCTGAAGTCCTGCCCGACGGCCACGTTTCCGGACACAATGGAGGCTTCCCCTTTGTTTCCAGGTACTGTGTTTCCTGTACCTGCTGTTTCTGCGGACCTGCGCTGGAACGGGGATTCCCTCACAGACGGCAGCTCCAGCTCCGTAACGAACGGGGGTTCCCTCAGAGTCAGCAGCTCCAGCTTCATTTGTTCTGGGATATCCAGCCCGTCGGCTCTGGAGGTCATCCCGGGGTTTCCAGGTGCCGTACCTGGGTTCCTCAGTCGGGTCGGGAGTTTCACAGCCAGCGTGTGAAAGTTTAAAGTCCGGTGCTCCCACAGCTGCGGGAGATCGCAAAATTGCCAGCGCTTTCAGCTGCACAAGCAGCCTGTCTGAAACGGCACCGATTACTGCCGTTTCCCTGATGCAGGTAAGTTGATAGAAGTTGTATGTCATTCTTTTCAGTTCTGGTGCTCCGCAAGAGTCGCCGCAGGCAGGCGCCATCTTGAGCGGGTTTTGCCCACTCCCGGTTTTGTTTCACCGGCCTCCCATGTTACGCCCACCTCGCTTTCGCGAACCACGCGTTCCGGTCGTCTCATCCGGGTCCCTGCTCGGTTCCGTACCTCGGGTTCTGGGGGGCCCTGCAGCGGCACCTGCTGGTGCCCGCAGGTAATCGAACCCTGTGATAGGGTGGGGTTTGTGTTTGCGTGTTTTCTGTGCGATGCCCCTTCAGTCGTTCTTGACCACCGTTGTGGTTTGACCTTTGTATTGGCTGTGTTGTGTTATACCATTCATTTCATCATTTCGATAATAAAACTTATTTTGGAAGTCGGCACGACTCGCCAAAAGTGTATCATTTGGGGAGCAAACAGAACAAAGCTTCCAAATTACATTAAATATACAAACAAAGCAGTCCAATCATTCAAAGGGTTTCGGCCTGAAACGTTGCCTATTTCCTTCGCTCCATAAATGCTGCCTCACCCGCTGAGTTTCTCTAGCATTTTTGTCTACAGTCCAATCACTTAATGTTTTACCTCTTGCCTTTTCCTCATCCATCAACATCCTCAAAGCTTCTAAATTTAGATAGAACATATAGGTATGTTACAAAACTTACCTTGAGCAGCGCTGCAGTTCTGCCGCTCCCCGTGTGCGTGACTTTGGCGCCTTTCAGAGGGGGACGGGCTTAAAGTGCCGTTTTTCTTCAGACTGGGCAAATCGATCCATGTCGGGCGATTTCGTTGCGGAAGAAAAATCGCTCCGACATTTCATTCATGAAGGTATTTTTAAATTACGCTAGATTATTTATTAACTAGAGTAATTTAAACATCCCCTTCAAAAGCTGTGAGAGCCAACAACGGGAAGGATTTTGCGTAGGGGAGAAAAAAAGGTACACAGTTTATTTTTATATTAAAAGTTGTTTTTTATGGCGGCTTTAATCATATTTTCATGTTGCGAAAAGGGGTCCAAAAAATGTATGAACCAAGTATTTTTCCTCACGACTTCACAGCAAATCACAACGTTCCAATCCACCGCATTCCACTAAAACCCACTCGCTAGTTGATTTAAATGGCCATTAATTTACAGGCATTAAACACTAAATTCCTTCCATTTGGCTCAGCAATTCATGAAAATGAGATTTAAAAATTATGTTATATTGTGGATTATTGTGTGAATGTTATTTGGACACTTAGGCAATTTAAAAAAAGTTTATCTTTTCTTAAGAAATGGATAGATGTTTAGATCTACTCATTGAATTTTGTAATTAGCTACAATTAGATAACTAACTAATTATATGCTTTAATTTCAGGTCATCCAAGTAAGATGGTTTCATATTTGTTTCAGAATGCTTCAATCTATAATAACTGAAAATGTCATTGAGATCTTAATTTTTAAGAAAGATATGGGCTTTTAACTTTTCTAGATCACAGTTTTTGAGTTAAGTCAATTGAAAGGCAATGGGGAACAAGATGCTAATTTCCGAGTATGAAAATGGTCATAACTTTTTTAATACTGGAGATATGAAAGTGAATTAGGAGTCAAATTAAACTTCTTTTTATGCTTTATCTGATGGGATAAACTGCAGACTTGATTTTTAAAATCTCAAAATTTTGTAACATTGCTAGAACATACACAACAAAACAATTCACTCAGTTTATGTATGCTATTATCTACAGGTCTAACGCCATCAACATGCTCGAAGCTTCTAAATTACGTATAGAACAAAAAAAATCCACTCATTTATATGCATGTTATTACCTATTGCCTTTCCTGATCCAACTCCATCAGCAACCTCACATACTCATTTTCTTCCAGCGATGCTGCCTGACCCGCGGAGCTACTCCAGCATTTGTGTCTAACTTTTGTATGAAACAGCAACCGCAGTCCTTTTTTATTATTCATTGTTCGTCTCCCTCGTCTTTGCACTTTTGGGCGGTTGGTTGGTTGGTGCGAGGGAGGGACGCTGCTGCCGCTGTGCGCGTGGGTGGGCGGTTGGTTGGTGCGAGGGAGGGAAGTTACTGCCGCTGTGCGCGTGGGCGGGCGGTTGGTTGGTGCGAGGGAGGGACGCTGCTGCCGCCGCTGTGCGCGTGGACGGTTGGTTGGTGCGAGGGAGGGACGCCGCCGCCGCCGCTGCTGTGCGCGTGGGCTCGCTCGTGTGTTGGAGGCCGAGTGGCGGGAAGCGGACGCCTGGTGCTCGGGGCGCGGCAGTGACACACGGCGATGTTTCGTTGAGCCCTTCGAGGGACAGGGTATTTAAAACTTTTTTCGGTGGTTAGTCTACAGCTTCAGTCTTGCTCCCCTCCCTCTGAAAGTTCCTTTATTTAACAGGAGGTCGCTAAGAAATGGAAAGCTCGAGGTACCGTCGTACATTGTATATGTTTAACAATAGTCCCAAACCGTAGATTGAGGCCCTATGGTTTTCTTAGCTATGGTTTGTTGACCCGCCCATGGCCTATGCGGGCCCCCATTTGGCCGTCTGGTCACCCCATATGTTGTTGGATTGTAGTATATATTATGGACAGGACGACGCCAGGAGAGCGGTCCCTCGACAGCATTTCAGTCACAGCGAGTTCTTTGTGAAAGGCACAAAACTTGGCGGACCGCCTGGGCTCGGCAACCGCGCCATTTTGGTTACACCCGCCTCGCAGTTTTACCCGGTGGTTAATAAGAACAGCGGTTACAATGGTCACGTTGGTGGACTATTAGCCAAAGTTCTGTTCCTTTCATCTGGATGTAACTGAATCCCGACCTAGAGTAGCTGTGAAATTCAAAATTTGGTTTTTGATAGTGATTATAAATGCATCGTAAGGATTTTTTTTTTTGTATGGCTTAAATTAATCTCCAGACCCACGAATATGCATTGTCTCTAACTGACTCCCAGTTCAAGGGCAATTCGGGATAAACGGTAAGCACAAATACTGCCAGTTATGTCCACATCCCATGAATAAGTAGAGATTTTTAGCTGTCTCTTGCCCAGAGTAGGGAAAACGAGATTAGAGGTCATAGGTTTAAAGTGAGGGGCAGGGGGAATTTAATAGGAATCTGTAACTCCCTTTCATACAAAGGGAAGTAGATTTATGGAAAGAGCTGCCAAAGGAGGGAGATGAGACTGGTACTTTCGCACCATTTAAGAAATATTTAGACGGATACATACATTGGACAGGTTTAGAGGGATATTGGCCAAACGCAGGCAGGTGGGACGAGTGTAGACGGAACATGTTGGCCGGTGTGAGCAAGTTGCGCCGAATGGCCTGTTTCCACACTGTAAGATACTGACATACTGTATAATATGAATATAAATTTAGCTTCTGAAGCGTTTTCTTTTTGCATGTAAAAACCCACTTCAGAACCATGGGCGATTTAAAAAATTTACAGACAGATTTATCACTTCTGAGACTTTTTAGATACCAAAGGAATCACGAAAAAACACAAATAATGCCTTACCGTTGATGAAATACAGTGAGCAAACACAATTCCCAATATTTTCCATTTCGATATCTGCACGGCCAATGTTCGCCAAGCACTCTAACTGTTGTTGGCCCTTCAGCTCTCGCTTCTCTTTACCTTCATTTCGCTTCACTTTTGGAATTCTGAAGTTGGGTACATGTCTCTCACGCTTACCCCGACTGCCACAATTTTTTTCAATTCACAATTTAACAGGTAGGAAAGTACGCGTTTCGTGTATTACCAACATATACGTTCTCCTCTGCTGCTTGACAGCTGCGATGTCCTCCAGATGGATTGAGTGGCTCAGTGCATCAAGCCCTATGACCCGGTGACCTTACATGCAACCCCCCCTATACCTTCAAGTTCTCTGCATTAATTCAAGTTTTGTTCACTGTCACCCCTATATTTGTAGCTGACCTAACTGCTTCAGTTTGAAAGTCCTCAAGATTCAAATGTCTTTATGGCTTGGCTGCTTAGTATCACCTACCGTCTCTAATCAATCACCATTTTATAAGCTTGTTAGGATTTTCTAAAGGTGGATCTGAAATTTTCCAAGGTCTTTTGCGAAATCTTACAAATTTTTGTGCACAATGTTTAAAACCCCTGTCTCACGGTGCAAGTCGACCCACGAGTGATCCCGAGTTTAAAACAAAACTCGTGGTAATCACGTGCAATTAACATAGCAGGGACGTCGGAACCCGTGGAAGCAACTTAGCGACTCGTGGCGCTAACAGCAGGTACCCGGGAAACTTCTTAACTCTTGAAAAAATTTAAACATGTTTAAAGATTTCCACGGGTCAAATTTATTCTTGAAGTTAAAATTTGAAACATTTAAACTGGTAAGAACATAATAGCCTGTGAGTTTACCATGGGAACTCTTTAACTCAGCAGGCAGGCAGTATCTCTGGAGAGAAAGAATGGCGATGACATTTCCAAATTTCTGCTGCGTCTTTGTGTTACTCCAGCACTGTGTGTTCACTTTTTGTCAACCAGCATCTGCCCTTTCTTGTGTATGACATTATTTGTATCCGTGGCAGTTGATTGGCTCTCCCTTCCGTTTCCGAGGGGGTCGGGACGGGACTGAGTTGGGAGGGAAAGGTGGTGGGGGAGGGGGCTGGGGTCACTTAGTACAGGAGACAAGTGTACTGACTGTGTGGGCAGACACTTTGGTAGTGGGCAGACACTTTGCCCATGGGGTTCACTGTCGAGGACTTCATAATGCAGAGAGCATTATAAACAGTGGAGCGATAAACCCTGGAAAGGGGGAGACTTCTCTGAGTTGGACCCAGGAAACTGAAGCAGGAATTTTCTTGAGGTTATTAACACCAGATAAATGGATGGGAAGAATTTAGAGGGCTATGGGCCACGTGCAGGCAAATAGGACTACCCAAAGACGCCAACTTGGATGGCATGGCCAAGCTGGGCTGAAGGACCTGTTTCCGTGTTGTATGGCACCATGACTAAGGCCTATCCAGTGGGATTGACATGTTTTGTATTTTTCCTTTCTAAAGATGCAGTGTATTTTGGTGACTATTGCACACTGCAGACCAGAAGAGCCTTCAATACCCAGATATACCAGATCCACACAAAATCTTATTTTGCGGCACTGTTTATAATGCTCTCTGCATTATGAAGTCCTCGATAGTGATCCCCTTGGGCAATCACTGCCAAAGTGTCTGCCCACACAGTCAGTCCACCTCTCCTACGCTTGTCTCCCGTACCAAGTCCCACCCCACACCACCTTTCCCTCCCAACTCCAGTCCCGTCCCGACCCCCTGAGAAACTGAAGGGAGCGACAATCAACTGCCACGGATACAACTAATGTCATACACAAGAACGGGCAGATGCTGGTTGACAAAAAATGAACACGCAGTGCTGGAGTAACACGAAGACGCAGCAGAAGTTTGGAAATGTCATCCCGTCACCCATTCCTTCTCTCCAGAGATGCTGCCTGTCCCGCTGAGTGAACATACTGAGGGAATTCCCACGTATATGAAGCAGAGAGAAATGTGAGTTCTACACGGCTCTGCCTGACTTTTGAGAATGGATTTGGTGGTTTGTACCCACTCCCCCTCCCTGCGCACCCACCCCAACCTTCCTCCACCTCAACTCACGCTTGGGCACCAAAGCAGCTCTGGAGGCGAACCCTGAGCTCTGTCTCCCAACAATCTGATGTGAAAGAACAGCGGCTGTAGGCGGCTGGCACCCGGCATGCACTTCTCACACACGAAAAGTGTGTGTGAATAAACAAGAACAAGGAATAAAACCAAAGCACGGCTTGAAAGGCAACTAAAAATATCCCGCTTAGAACGAGCAGGGGCGGAGACATCCGTCAACATTCAAAAATTTCATCTCCCGTCTCCCCGCAGTGTGTAGACCTGGCAGTAAATTCAATTAAAATGGAGCAAACCTCTGCCCGCTGGTCTTCTAACTACGAGATGTGTGTTTCAAACAAATCATAAGTATATCTGCTCTGGCACTGGATGGTGCACATTTTCCCTTTGTAGGTCATATCAATAGATGCGGCCATGCAGAATTCTATCTTTAACTCAAAGCCGCAGGATGGAGCTGTCTTCTTTAACACTGTTGCTTCACCGCCTCCTAGTTGCACAATGGCAGCGAGTGCGGGGTCGAGATGCTGCCTAGCTTTTTTTAAGTTCTGAAATTGAATAACTTTCAATACTGAATCAGAATATACTTACTGTATGAGATGCTGTCTGGCTCTATTCGATAATTAAACAGACATTTATTCACGGTTGGCTCAAGAGTAACTCGGGAGAGGAACTTGGAATGAGAAGTAAACGCCAAACTTAGACATACACGTGGGAACTCGTTTAAACTCGTGAACATAACTTGGGATCTCGTAGACAACCACGAGTGTGATTTTTTCTTTCGCTCGGGATCACTCGTGGGTGGACTTGCACAGTGAGACTGCTTTAAGGGTGTAAAAGGGTAGAGATTTTGTTGACTAAAAAATGTAATTATTCTTCTATCCTTAATCATGATGTCCACCAGGCGTCAGTGCTTCATAGTTTTTATCATGTAAATTGAGGCCTGAGGTGCACAATAAATGAAACCGTGAAAGAGTGCTCAGTAAAAAGTGAAAATCTTGCAAAGAGTAGTTGGATGGGAATCGAGAAGGCAGCTGTTTCTACACATGTATACACAGTAAAGGATAGAAAACTAGACAAAACTTACAGGGTGTAGATAAACAGGATAGAGATTCAATTAGCAGGGCAATAGTTTAAATACAGCCCACTCTATGGAGCTCCTTAGATGCTGCTGCACCCGCTGAGTTTCTCCAGCCTTTTGTGTACCCTCGATTCTCCAGCAGCTGCAGTTCCTTCTTTACCACTCTATGAATGTGCATCTACCATAGTATGTGATAGTCAATATCTTAGCCAGCAACTATATGTAGCTAGTGACACTTGTGATTAATAAATGAAGTTGGACAGTCAAAAGACTAAGCTTCTAGGATTAACTAACCTGATCTCCCAGTGGCTCAGCACTTCAACTCCCCCTCCCATTCCGTGTCTGACCTTTTTGTCCTGAGCCTCCTGGATGGCCAGAGTGAGTCCCACTGAAATTTGGAGGTGCTCATATTTCGCTTCGGTAGTTTATACCATAGCGGTATGAACATTGACTTCTCCAATTTCAGGTAGTCCTTGCTTTCTTTCTCCTTCCCCTCCCCTTCCCAGCTCTCCCACAGCCCACTGTCTCCTTTCTTCTTCCCGTCCCCCTCGCATCTCCACATCAGTCTGAAGAAGGCTCTCGACCTGAAACGTCACCTATTCCTTCGCTCCATAGATGCTGCCTCACCCGTTGAGTTTCTCCAGAATTTTTGTCTACCTAAGCTTCTAGGATTATTTCACTTGTTATAAATTCACGTGTTATAAATTGCGAGCAGCTATTTAACTGTAAATAGCCATTAAAAAAAAAAATTTGAATCTCAAAACTGCAAATTGGGTACTTTTCTACGGTTTCGTAATCCTTTACCATTTGTGGAAATGTCACTGGGAAACTCCGAATCATTCCTAAATTGAAGCACCAGTTTCTTTGCGTTAAATGTAGTTGTGTTATCTGTCATATGGCACAAAAATCTATGGTTCAGATCAACATTAGCATAGTTTTTCTAAAGTAAGAGTTTGGTGTAATTTACTTCATGTGGAGTTTTCATGTATTTGTAAATATTTTGTTTTAATTTTCAGGGATTTATTTTCTGAAATTCAAGGATTACCTTCCAACATGCCAGAAAAGAAAAATAGCTATTCCAAATTTGGTTTTGCAAAGTCTGTACAACTAAAGCCAAAAAATAAAATTATAAAAAGTGGCAACATTGAGATGGAGAGCATTATGGATAATGCCTCTGAAGTCGTCAGAAGCGAACGTTTGCGTCCTAATTTTACAGTTAATAAATCTGTGTCAGAAGGTGGATTTGCCACCTTACCCAAAAGGAGGAACCTTATTTTATGTGAGCTAGCGAAGGAATACTTTGCTGATTCAGCGCACCAGTCTAATATTAACAGATTTTCTGCAAATAGAATCAAGGAAATGAATGGTGGATTATTTCAACAAATTAGTGCAGATATTCAGCAAAATGTTCACAGTGAAGGTAATTACTTATGTATTGTGCTTTAAGAACTTTATTTTATTTTGATATAATGAGTGCGGTTTTATATCTGGAACCTAGGAGCATAACTTTTGTTGTGCAGTGGAGAGCGAAAGGTATTCTTATAAAGATAAATGTCATCTAGTATGCATTTGAGATGCAAATGAGAAAATAAATCATCTGAAAATGTCAAATTCAATTTGGATGCAATTGGAACTTTTTAGATTCTTTTCCGGTTTTGCATTACAGTTACAATGCTTCTTACCATATGTTTTTTCAAATAATTCTGTAAACAATGGCATAATTGAAGGATTTGGGGATTTTTGAAATGTAACGGTGCTGTACAATTGCACATTGTTATAATTTGTTTTTTTTGCAGTGTTTAGTCAAAGGTTTTTGATGGTGTTTCTCAATCCACCAACCTCCCCATGCAAAAAGACAGTACAGCTCAGGAAAAGGCCCTTTGGCACACAAAGTCTGTGTTAAACATGATTCCAATACCAACTCTTATCTTCCTGCGCATAATCCATATCCATCAATTCCCTACATATCCATCTGCCTATCCAAAAGCCTCTTAAAAACCACTAATGTATCTGCCTCTGCCTCTGCCACCATTCCTGGCAGCATGTTCCAGGCATTCACCAACCTCAGTGTGTAAAAAAAAAAATGTCCCTGCACCTCTCCTTTAGTTACGCGTTTTAATATTTGATATTTACATCCTAAGTAATAGGTTCTGTCTGTCTACCTCAGGCACGTGCCATAAATAATTACTCAAGGTAGGCAGTCAGCCGGCTTTTAAAATAAAACTTAAACCACGCATGCGCAGATTGTTCTCTCCGTAAAAAATAAAAATAAGTACCAATTCAATTTTCTCAAGGCTTCTAAATCTCCTTCATTTTGTAATTACTGAACGGGTGGGTGACGGAGGATGAAGGCAGGTGGAGAGATGGTGGGAAAAACGGGAGCACACTGGGACGTTGAATCAGTTGTCATCTTATTGAATGACAATACTAATTCAAGGGTCCAATTGGAAGGAGAGTTTCTTTAACAGCGTATGGAGAGTCTGTGCCAGGGGTTAAAGATGTGGGGAAGGCAGGAGTGTTGAGAAGGAGGGGGGTCAGAGATCATGTCAGACTCACTCACCCACCACTGCAGCAGCACTCCTTGCAGGGACCGCAGAACTGGCCGCCACTTCCGTGGAAGGGAACGGCTCCGGTGACTGCGAGCGGCCGCCGGGACCCGACAGCAGAACTGGCTGCCACTTCAGCGCCTTCTGCCGGCCCACTTACCTCTGGCAGTGCTCTCTGTCAGAACACCTCTCACCTGCTGCTCGCCGGCTTTGCTCATGTCAGCCGCTTCCCGCAAATCCTTAAATTCCTACAGCCAAGTGGTCCCGTGAACGCGCTGTTGGAATTTAAAGATTTGCGGGAAGCCGGTGAGCAGCAGGAGAGAGGTTTTTAGACGGAGAGCACTGCCAGATGTGTGTGGGGACAGGCAAAAGTGGTTGTCCGGTCCTGGCGGCCACTCGCAGCCACCCGAGCTAATTCACTCCCCGGCCACAATGCGGTGGCTCCGTGGCCGGAGCGTCACAAGTGGGTTACTGACCCCGATCCCCTCCTTCACAACGCTCCTTCCCTCTCCGCAACTTTACCCCGGGCCAGACTCCCCAAACACCGAAAGGAGCTCTCCCCCCACCCCTGGAAATACAGTATTTAAAAACATAAAGCACCAAGAAATGTATTTGCCACGTTATTGGTACATGAAGTCCATTCTTCACTCTTTGTTTCCTAAGATACTCTTAAACTAATGGCAATCCATATTTGAAAATCCCGCCAAGAAACTCGCACTGCGCATGCGCAGTAGGCTGCTGCACATGCGCTGTACTGCAAAGGCTGAATTTCTGCTGCCTTCAGCTCCGCTTGAAATTGACAGCTTGAAGCAGCGCTGATGGCACGTGGGCTGCACAGAGCTTCCCGTGTTACTAATGCTGCAGTTGAAAGGCACAGAGAATTATCCCTACCTAAGAGATCGATCTCTTAGATGGGCATAATTCTCCCATGCCGTTACTATTTATATTTAATAATTGCATTTCGTAATTTTAGTCAGGGTAGGCAGTGCCAACCTTGCCTACCCTGACGGCACGTGCCTGGTCTACCTATGCCTCTTATAATTCCTTCAGGTCTCCCTGCAATCCCCAGTATTCTAGAGAAAACAATCCATAGTTGTTCAATCCCTGTAGCTAATACCCCCTAATCTAGGCATCACTGGAAACCACCTCTACATCCTTTCCAAAGCCTCCACATCCTTGTAATGTGGTGACCAGAATTGCATGCAATAATCGAAATGCAGCCTACCAAAGTCCAAAGGGAGTATGGAAATGACATCATCTCCCCTCATTTTCAAAACATTAAATCTGGGACATAGGATCCGAGTTAAATATTATCCTTTTATATATTTGGTTCCTTGCTGCACATTGGAAGCTATTTAGGTAAATAGCTTTTTTCTATATCAATATTGGTTGTCCATATTAGTTATGTGGATGATTTCAATGTTTTTTATTCTTGCAATCTAATTGCTCCTATAAGGATCAGCTATTTTAGTTCCTGAATCTCTTCATCTAGTCCTGACTTTTAGATGGTGCTCTTGGGATCCTTTTTGCAAAGCATTCCAGGTGAGTGAGGATTAGCTTGCCTCAGTGAACCACATCTATGTATGATAGTACATATATAGAGTTAACATTTTACCAAAACACTTGACTTGCCTCTCTTTTATTGAACAGAGGTGTGCATTCTGTGAGTCTCAACTTTTTAAGAGAACAGTTCCAAGCCCCACTTTGCCGACTCCCCCTTGGTATTTCAATGGATTATTTCTATGGCTTGTATTTATTTAGTTCAGATCTTTGGCATATCCTTAGCACGATCACCATTGTTATATTGTGGATACAGACAGTGCCTTCCCTATTTATTTTGTTATTTTTCTTTTGCTGACTTTTTGATCTGGGAATGCAAGGAAATGTTTTCAATTCTATGCTAACCTTGTGACCTATGCACCTCTTCCCCACCCCTTCACCATTTGCAAACAGATGAATGTACATTTCTAAATTTGCTTGTTGAGTTTTACCTGCAGCACTGTGATGATGGAATCCACATAAAGTATAGCTGAGGGTGGGATGATCGTCAAAAGATTTCCAAAACAAAGTTATATAATTTCTAACAGAAACCACTGCCTGCTCAGAATGTGCCACCGGAGTTGGGTTGAATGACCACCTTCATAAATGCTGGATAATCAGTGAGGATACTAAAGGGCCTGTCCCACTTGGGCCGTCACTTACGCGACGGACTGGTAGTGACGAGCGTGCGATGGTCCTGCGAGAGTCGCGCGTGTCATCATGCGCCCGCACAGCTGTCTGGAGCGAGTGACGTCATTTGAAGATGAACACAAAATGCAGGAGTAACTCAGCGGGACCAGCAGCATCTCTGGAGAGAAGGAATGGATGATGTTTTGGGTCGAGACCCTTCTGTCTGAAGGAAGGGATTTGACCCGAAACGTCACCCATTCCTTCTCTCCAGAGATGCTGCCGGTCCCGCCGAGTTACGCCTGCATTTTGTGTCCATCTTCAATCTTCTTGGCCCTGCTCTGGGAGTAGGAGTGCGGGCGGATCCGGATCTGTAATAGCCGTGAGTCCCAGGCCGAGTTCGACGATCGTTTGCCTGCTTCTGCTGCAGTTGGAGGTGAGACGTTACGCTGCGCCAGGGTCTTGGGCCTGTCCCACTTTGGCCGTCAGTTACGCAACTGGACAGTGGCGCACGAAGATTTTGTGCAAGATGAAGTCCACACTCCTCCACGCCATTCCACACTCCTCCACACCACTCCATGAGCTCATCCCACGCGCTACCCACACGCTAGCAGGTCACGTAAATGGCGCGCGAAAGACAGCCAAGTGGGACAGGCCCTTTATGCTAGTGGTTCTGGGTAGAGGTTCAGGACAGCAAGACTTGTCCCAGAAGTTTTATTTGTGATTTTTTTTACTTGTTGGATATTTTTTAATACGCTTTTAATTGTTTTTGAACGGCAGGATTTGAAAGACTTTGACACTTCGCAAAGATTGTAGGGCATATACTTATCAAATATTATTTTTAGCTGAAAGGACTTGTACTGCTTCACAGTGTGACAGCCTTATGTTGTGGAAGGCCTTGATTCATGACCCTGCCACTTTAGGATTGGGTTGGCATATGTGTGTCAATGTGAGTTTCTGTTAGCACTAACTTCTTGCCTATTATAGTTATTCTATCGTAGTTATTCTGGCTGACAGAATAGAATCTGAAGTTTCGAACTTTGCAGTTCAGTTTTAAGTGTAGGTTATTATTTACAATCTTGTGTTGCTAAACAATAGCTTTGTCAGACAATTAGTTCATACACACCCCACCTCCCTTTAAATTGATTTTTGTTTTGTAGAGCACAGTGATCGGCATCAAGCCATTGTCCCCATTATTTCTCCATCGACATCAGTTGAGGACCTTCATGTAAGCACGTTTTAAAACTGACATTTATAATATTAATTATTTGTCAAATGTTTACTTTAGTTTTAAGGATACTAAACTAAAAGATGTAAACATGCCCTTCGGTCCACAGAGCTCATACCCAACAATCACCCAAACACTAGTTCCATCCTACACATTAGGGACAAATTACAGAAGCCGATTAAGCTGCAAATCTTTGAGATGTGGGACAAAACCAGAACGAACACCCAAATAAAATCCACGCGGTCACTCTGAGAACGTACAAACTGCATAGAGACAGCGCCCATAATCAGGATCAAACCCGAGTCTTTGGTCCTGTAAGGCAGCAACTCTACTGTTAATGTAGATGACAAACAACAGTGCCACTCTTTTTATGAAAATATTAGTAATTTCACATTGAAGCCATTTTATTGCATTCAGTTGTTTGTTTCATGATTTTGTGGCTTCCTTCACTGTTTCATTTAAGAATTTATTTTTAAATAATCATAGCCTATCCAGCCTCTCTGTATAATTGAAATCCTCTATTCGCCGTGAATCCTCGTGAATCTTTTCTGCACCCTTTTCCAACTTATAGCATCTTTCCTGCGGCCTGATGCCCAGAACTTCACACAATACACCAAGTGTGATCTTGCCAACATGCACACATGTACGTGTAACATGAAGTCCGAACTTCTGTATTCGGTACGCTGACTGAAGAAGGCAAGTGTGCCAAACAGCACCTTCACCACCCTGTCTACTTGCATCACCACTTTCAAGGAACTATGTACCTGTGCTCCTCAATCTCTCTGTTCTGCACCCTCCAGAGTCTCAACATTTACTGTAAGAGACAGGCCAAGAGACTTGTCCCGGTTTTAGCAAAATGCAGCACCTCCTACTTGTCCAAGTTAAATTTAATCTGTCATTCCTTTGCCCACTTCCTTATTTTTACATCCTGTTGTGATCTTACATAACCTTCACTACAATTTCTGTGCTGATCATAAGCTTGCTAATTATATTCACAATATTGTTAACAAAATTGTTAATAGAGATGACAAATAACAGTGCGCCAGATACCAATCCCTGCAGCACACCAGGCTTTCAATATGTAAAACAACCCTCCACGACCACTCACTACCTCCTTCTTCCAAGCCAATTTTGTATTCAATTGGCTATCTCTGCTTGGATCCCAGATAATCTAATTTTCCAGTCTTGTCTTACCGAAGGCCTTATCGAAGATCATGCCGTCAAATGGGATTGTTGTGCATATGATTTATTAATACAATGTATGTTGTTAATCTCAGTACAAATCATTTGAAATTTTATAACAAAAGCAGGAAGGATAAAATTATTTTTATTATTCAGTGACTTTGTCCAGCTCCATATTTGTCAAAAAATGTTTCCTTGCAGAGCTCTAGTCCTGAAAAACTGTCTGCCCCATCTTCACCTCCTTCTCCCACTATGTTTTGTGGTTATTGTGGACATCAAGGTGAGTTTTGTTTATTATAATAAGTTTAACAAAAACGTCCTCATTCAGTCGTAACAATTACCAAAAATATTGTTATTGTTAGAGGATTTTTTTTAAATCACAAGGGGCATGACTTAGAAAAATTAATATGAGATTTATTGTTAGCAACCTTTAAGTGACTACCACTAGGTTGTGCCTTAAGTTCTCAGACTCAGTTGATTTGTTTTAATCTTGGAGTGATAAAAATGTGTCATTGGACACAATACCATTAGGGAGCAGAAATCCTAATGGCAATACTGTAATCTGCATTGTAATTTGTTGGTTTGTCTGAAATAGTGGGGGTGAACTCTGATGGTTTGTGGGGGGGATATGAAATTATGGGGGTGAATTTTGTGCAGGCTTTTGTGATATCTTGATGCATTTAGAACCAGGAGGAATGCATTTGGAAAACAATTTTGTGTCTTCACCTCTCTATTTCAAAAAAAGCAAAAGTAAATGTGTGTTTTGCTATAAATCAGTATATATTTACAATCAGTACATTGACTGTCACAAATCCTATAATTTTAATTGGCATTTGCTTATCCCATTAAAATATCATGAATTCACTGAGCCGATGCCAGTGTGAAGATCTGCATTTACATAGTCCTCTTCAGTCATGAGGCAGAGCTGCACTAGTCTGTTTAGAACTATGGAACTCCGAACCTAGTGTCTTCGGGTATTTAGTTATTTTTGCAAAATGTTGCTATTAAATGTTTAATTATGTGAAATCAGCATTTCTTTCCTAGCTTTGAACTTTTTCTCTCTTAATTCTGTTTTAGGTGAAAATCGGTGTACACAGTGCAAACAAACAAGTTCATTTAAGTGCCAGGGGATTGACTGGCCAATCCATAAATCTCTTTGTAACTCTGCCAGATCACAGTAAGTGAGAAAGGAGCAATTGCAATAATGTCAGTTTGCCAGTTATCTACGTTAACCCTTATTTGAACATAGTTTGGTGGTCAGGCATGTTTATCTAGGATTGCAGGTAAATGAATGATATGTACAAGTCTGTTTAGCCTAATAAAATAGTCTGATAACGGAATGGATGTTAAAATATCATTGCCCCTTGGTAGCAATATGTTGAAATCATCTTCAGTGGATGTGTTTTGCTGCTGCTTGGAAGAACCTCTGGGATGAGTGTTTTTCAGGTCTTAACAGATCTATGATGTTTGTAATCATTTGTGTTAAATTAATCGCAGGTGTTTTTTTTAAGATGAAGGTCAGGCTTTTTTGTTTATCTCATTTCCTACAAAGTTTACATGCTAAGTTTAAACAAATTATTTTCAATTAATTTAAGATAAAAATCTGAAAATATCTATTTCTTATTCTGGATTTGCCTTGATATGAAAAGGCTTTCTTCATACAGTTATGTTTTATTGTTTTTATCTAAAAAATGTTTGTCTGCAAATTGTCAATTTATAGGGATGGCAGGTATTGCAGCTTGATGGAAAATTTTGAGGGCTTCTGATCTCCCATAGAAAATGAAAGTGTGTATTAAACTCTACGCAGATGTTTATTTTTGTAATTGTTTTTTTTTCATGTTGACATTTTTGTTATGTTAAAATCCTAAAATACATAAGCATGGTCCCCTCAACTAACATGAGATTAGTTCCATTCATTCATTCATTCATAGATTTCTTCCTTCATTTAACCAAAATATATTTTGACTAAATGTGTTGTGGCAAAGTTAGTTGATGAACTTCCTTTACTAAGAGGAAAATGTAAACTAGTTTTTTAGTTATAATTGTTATGACATGGTAGATATCACAAATATAAACTTTTTTGTATATTATTGTTTCTAGAACTTACCTATATATTCTTTAATTTAACAGTAAACCCGACGAGCATCTGAGGTTACCCAAAGAAAAGATGCCTATGGAACATGTACATATAATTTTGCTTAATATTTTGAATGATTAAAGAAGAATATTGATTAAGCCAATTAATATTTAGGCCCTCTCATATGGCTGAGGAAAAAATGGTTTATTGATTATTTATTGCTCTATTTGACCTCAATGAACTTTCATCAGGATGTCCTATCATCTTCAAATTCCACAACATCACCTAACTTGGCCCCTGCATCAATCCATCGGAAGTTGTTAATGCTATTTTTCATCTTCAAACATAATTAATTAATTCACTTCTGGTAATTTCCTCTCCTTCATCTTGCATAGTTATCCAGAATTCTGTCAATGTGCTGTGTCTCTGAACACCCTTGTACTAACTCGCCAGCAGTCACTTCTTGTTCAGAAATTATTGCATTTTTGTGTTTTTGCCATGGTGGCTTCAAATTATGTTACATTCCTCATTTTTTGTAATCATTGCTAGCTCCACATACCATCAGAGTTCATAAGATAGGTGACGTTTCGGCTCAGGACTCCTCTTGAGTCTGAAGAAGGGTCTCGACCCGAAACGTCGCCATCTCCTTCGCTCCTTAGATGCTGCTGCACCCGCTGAGTTTCTCCAGCTTTTTATGTAACCCTCGCTGTCAGACTTGCTAAGTTACTCAAACATTTTGTCCTGATTTGTAAACAAGCGTCTGTAGTTCCATGCGCCACCACAATTTCTTGTTACTTCCACTCTAGTATCTTAGCCATCATTTTGCACTGCCATTACTAACAACTTCTCTCCTCCTCCCCACCCCCCACCCCCCATATTGCTGATCTGTGGAACCATCAATAGCCACTTGTTCTTCAATCTTGCTTGTTTTACATTTAGTGTGGTAGAATTTCTGCATCCAAGCTTTTTGTAACTTCCTTTAGTGTAAGTTTGCACAGTGCCTTGAAGGAATGAGAATTAATACATTTCAGTCAGTCACAACAAACGCCGGGAAAGTCTCTATTACATTTGACTATTTTGGCATTATCCTCAAGTTGAGACTGCGGTCTTTTATTTAATCAAAATGTTATTAGGTGGAGTTGTAAAGTAGTAAAAGTATGAAATGTGGGTCATCAATTAATTAATTTATAAACTTTTAGCAGGTAAAAGTCTCTCCGTGTGTGAATACCAAGGAAATGGCAAAAACAATTAAATTAAATGACTTGAAATGCAAGAGACTGCCAAAAGAGTCAAATTTGCAGGTAAATGTTATTCCTATTTTCCAATTGTTGGCATGGTTTGACTATGTTTTCTCCTATCATCTATTGAATTTATGCACTGTAAAATGAAAGATGATCTTCATTAGAACTTTATTTTTGCCCATGATTTGCAGAAATTATGTCCAATTCTATATTTAATTTCAATTTTACGGTGAATGGTTTTTGGTTTAGTGTCTGAAAGATTTCAGAAAATCATGTGATCAGTAAGACTTAGTGTAAGAACTTTCATGTTGTAGAATATAGATATGTAATTGGTATTAAGGCACTTCTGGACAGGAATATATAGCATTGTTACAAAACATACCATCTGTGGCGCTGCAGATCTGCCTGCTGCCAGTGCGTGCGGATTGGGGGGGGGGGGGGAAGGACAGAATTGAAATGCAGGTTTGTATTGCTTGTCTGAGAGGAATTTGCTCGGACTGCTAGCTGATGAAGAAAATTAGTTCCCGCGATCCCGCTCCCGTTTATAAAAATAAATTAAAAAGTTAATGGTCGATTGCATCGCTGGATTGAAGTTAAATGCGACTAAAAACACCTTCAACATCACAGATCGCAAGTGCAGGACAAAACAAAAGGTATGTTGTTTATTTAACATATTTTCTTGCTTTTTGGTGTGGCTTCATTTTAATCTGCTGATGTGAAAAATGTTATTTAGGCCCCGATACGAATCGACCCTCTCTTGCCTGTCGACAGAGGCTTAAATGATGGCAGCGGCCACATTCCAATTGATCACATTCCAGAAACATCCACTCTCAAGATAATCAAATTCATTATTTTTTTGCACAATCATGTCATAAGAACATAAATCATCGATATTGTGTGTTATTGTCTATCCATGATCAATATTTTCATACTAAATATCCACAGTACAGTTTTATGATGTATTGTGCAAAAAGAATGATTTTGATTATCTTGGGAGTGGATGTTTCTGTATTAATTTATGGGAATTAAACATTAAATTCCTTCCATTTGGCATATAAATTCATGAAAGTGAGATGTGAATTCTTGTCAGTTTGCTGTTTGAATACTTTGGCTATTTAAAAAAAACAAAAACCTTTTCTTAAGAAATGGATAGATGTTTCGATCTAGTAATTGAATTTAGATGAATTTAATTGATTTAATGAAAATGATTAATGTAATTTTTTGTTGTGTATTTACTATTTGTTTTAACGTTTAACTTTATCATTTCTACTTTTTTTTAACACTGCAAATAATAACTTGTTTCTGTTAACGTTGTTCAGTGTTTTTCTTTACATTTTACACAGATGTCTCCGAAGAAGAAATGCATAATTGTGAATCCAAATGCCCAGCAAAAGAGACTGATTTAGACAGCATTCGCAGAGATTATCCGAATTTGGACTACTCCAAATGTGGTGATCTACAGGACATTCTTTAATGGGAAAGCAGTGGGCAGAAAGGCATGTCATTCGTGGTTTGAAGAGCAAAAACTTGTAGTTTACAAAGCCAAAATTGAAAAGTTGAGGAAAAACAAGGCGTACAGAGTTGCTTATTGGTTACAATCTGAGGAGTATGATATGCCAATGTACCAGCTAGTAGCTGATCTTCTCCATAACGACTTGGTCTTTTGCTAGAAATTGTAATTTCTTTACCTGTCTGTTACGGACTTACAGCATATAATACAATAATATTAAAGTTCTGATCTTGAGAATATCACATTTTTTGAATTTTCAAGGCAGTGGGTGTTTATTACTATTTCTGTCACAACGGTCAATTTTGTAGTTAGCTACAATTATGTAACTAACTAATTATATGCTTTAATTTCAGGTCATCCAAGTAAGATTTCATATTTGTTTCAGAATGCTGCAATCTATAATAACTAAAAAAATAATTCAGTTCTCTTAATTTTTAAGAAATATGTGCTTTTATGTCAATTGACAGTCCTCGATCGCAGCTTCTGTGTTAAGTCAATGGAAAAGCAATAGGGAACAAGATAATAACAAGAGTATGAAAATGACCATAACCTTTTCTTTACTGAATATATGAAAGTGAATTGGGTATCAAATTAAAGGTCTTTTTATGATTTATCTGATGGGATGAATTACAGGCTTGATTTTTAAAATTTCAAAATGTTGTAACATTTCTAGAAAATGTATTGTCTGGCTGCTATTGATTGCCGAGCCTTAGTTTTCAATTCTGGAATGTCTTGTATATGTCTTTTCACAATACTGGAGGGATTTTGAGGAACAAGATTATTATTCTGGTTTTTTACGCCAATATACTGTACTTAACAAAATCTACCCATCATGTGAAATCTTATAAATAACAGATATAAATTAGATAACTTAAGGACCGAAAGTCAAAAACTTTCATGACCGACAAATCTTCATCGTTTTACCAACAATTTGGACACCAAAAATGTGACCTAAAAACGCTGCCACATTTAGTCATGAATATTTAAATCATAAATAAACTTCATATGGTCCCTCATACCTATACGTTTTGATAATGATCTAGGGAAATATCTTCATCAATACCAGGAGGAAAATACAGTAACATAATGATAATACAGTACAGTAAAGATCCCGTAACGGTAGTTGTGCTCGGTGTCCATTGTCACAGTGACCGTTATTGTGGTCAGTACCTCCATAAGTTAAATCATGGGGGCTCCAAACCTCTAATGATTTTCAAACACCCAACGAGGTATCCTGTGGTAGTAGTGATTTTTGGGTGAGCTAATTGTTTTTTCTTATTTTCCAATTTACTATATCAAAAACATTGTGACGTCAAAATACATATATGTGTGTATGTATGTGTGTTCATGTATATGTGTGTGTATTATTTATTTATATATATATGTGTGTGTGTGTGTGTGTGTGTAAATGTATATGGATTATATAGGGTTTTTTTAAGCAATTTGTATGAGGCAATTGTCCAAACAGAGGGCAGTTCATTTAGTTCAGGAATCCCTGATCTCTAAGTTATGATCTTACTGTTAAAATGCTTTTACTGAAGTTACAACAGGAGTGTCTAATCTCAGCAATTGTGCTAATGTCTGATAAAGTTAGTGTGAAATGAGAGGGCTAAGACGTGTA
This sequence comes from Raja brachyura, assembly GCA_963514005.1. The sequence goes on along the minus strand of OY740795.1, from coordinate 31,960,359 downwards.
TTAACGTCCATTGAGAATTTCTTAGTTTTACTGTATGCAGATGTTGCTAAAATCTTTCATGCGTGGCATTATTACAAAGCAATATTTAGTTTCCTTTCAGCTGCACCCATTTGAATGCGTTTAACATTTCATTCCAGCTAATTTGTCTTGCTTTGCTCTGATTCTTTTTAGGAATTTGATGCAACCAGAGCAATCAAACTTTAGGTATTGCATTTGACATCATTCATATTTTAGTGCTTCAGTCTAAAGAAGGGTTGTGACCTGAAAGGTTGCATATCCATGTCCTCCAGGGATGCTGCCTGATTTGCTTAGTTGTTCCAGCACTTTTTTTCCCCCTGCATATTAAATGTAACCAGAAATCTCAAGTATCCTATTCAAGTATATTTTGAGATATTGATTGATTTTTAAATTTTCAATTCTTCTAGATTGTTGTCACAGAATTCAAAGACCCAAGTGAGTTTTATGTGCAAATTCTCACTCCTGAAAATTTTGAGGCATTAAGAACAATTGAATTATCACTGAAGGAAGCCTTTGCCAATATGAATAAACTGGATGATTATATGCCAGATGAAGGTGAAATATGTGCAGCAAATTTTTCAAGGGACCAGGTAAAAAGAACGACAAATTTACAGATATCAAATGAAGCCAAAATCTATACATAATGAAAACTGTCATCTTGTTAACTTCCAGTTTGCATTGTTCTATATTTGCGCAAAAGGGGTACGCAATAGCACCATGATTTGTCACCACCTTACACACCGTTGTCCTGTGCAGCAAATGCACCAAGTTTTGCTCTGATCGGTGGTATATTTTACTTCGGAGTCACGTGAGTGACTACGTGAAGAACCCCGTACGGCCGTTCGTGCGTCATTGCGTCAGATGTTTTTCGTGCAGACGACTGTGGAGCAGCGCAGCTCCTCCATGGTAAGTCTAAAAAAGTTACAGGTAAGTGTTATTTTTCTTACCTGTTCTAGGTCTCTGCAGGAACCTCCGGCGTTTTTGCAGTGGATGTTCGCGATAGCCGACGAGGGAACCAGCCTAGGGCTTTGGGGGGAAACCCTGGTCCGACCGCGGAAGCGGAGAGCTGGGAAAGTCGGGTTCGCGATCGGAGTCACTGATAACGCGGTCAGTGACTCCACTCGTTGGGTTCCCGGGTAGGGGAAACCCGAGAATAGTGCGGTTTTAGACCGCAGTAGTCCCTAGGGGATGGGGCTTAACGGACCTGAACGGTCTGCCTGGGTTCCCGGGGAGGATAAACTCAAGCATATGCGGTTCTAGACTGCAGTAGTCCCGGGGACATTGAGTAAAACTAGCTTAAATGGTTAAGCTGGGTTCCCGGTGCAGGGGAAACCCAAATATATGCGGTTTACATCGCAGTAGTCCCCAGTGCATGGGGTTAAAACAAACCTAAAGGTTAGGCTGGGTTCCCGGTGCAGGGGAAACCCAGGTATATGTGTGGTTCCCAGACCACAGTAGTCCCCAGGTAATGGGGTTAATTCACATAAATCATTAGCCTGCGTGCCATGAGGGTACCGTGGATATATATTTATATATATATTATATTTATATGGATTCCTGGTGAGGGGAAATTCACCTATGGGGTTCTCAAACTACAATAATCCCCAGGATATGGGGACAACTGACAAAATAGTCAGTACAATTGGGAAAGTTGGGAGATTTCACCTCTAGGAATTAATTTAGAGAGCAGCACTTTTGGGTAGGGCTGCTTCATGGGAATGTCAAGTTATGGCATTGCCAGCCTATGGGAAAGGCTGTGTCAGCAGTACCTTTGTTTAGGACTGCTAATGGGGATGCCAAGCTATGGTAGGCTAGCCTGATGGAGAGGCTGTGCCAGCAGTACCTTTGCTCAGGACTGCTCTAAGGGAATGCCAAGTTATGGTAGGCTAGCCTATTGGAGAGGTTATGCCAGCAGCACCTTTGCTCAGGGCTGCTTGATGAGAATGCCAAATCTATGGCAAATACTGGGCTATGGGAAAGTCTGGGCCAGCAGCTACTTTGTTCAGGGCTGCTTCATGGGCACCAGGGGTACCTTGTTAGGGCTGCTTTATGGGAATAGCAGTTTAGTAGGGTATTCCCATTCACAGTAATCATGGGGGATGAGGAGGCATTGTTAGGATAAGGCAATATAACAGAATGATGACAAAAGTATTCAAAGAAAACTATACACAGTTTAAAAGAGCTTGTGCTAAAATCCGCTGTCTAGTCTCAAACTATATTTGAGAAATTGGGCTCCTCTATCCAGTTAGATTAAGTCCTATCAAATAGATTTGTAGGATGTTGGGATTTACTTTTAGGTATTCAATTGGCCATGATGCCGGCCTGGGCAACAGATTGCAGTCAATAAGACTTTGGTAACAGTTGTTGGTATAAAACAGTTCTAGTCGTTGGACTAATTGTTAAGTGCATAGATGCAATTCAGGTGTGTAAGTAGTGCAACAGTTATTTTGTTAAATGGTTAATTAGTAAGTGCCATCTAGGTCATTGTTAACACCAGCTGAAATTAATAATGTCACGATGATGGACACAGTGTTCATTACTGCTCTAGTAGTTGTTAGGTAAACCTTTTATTCTATTGCAAATTGGTGCTAATGGCCTAAATGGGAAATGGTGTCAGCAGGGCTTTGTAGCAGGCCTGCTTTATGGCTCCCTCATGTAAGAGGTGAGCATGTGGGATTGGTATAGTTTAACGCCGAGTCTGAGGGTATAGCCATAGAGCATGCCCAAGAGATCGGGGCATGTGCCAGAGGTCTATGCCTGGCAAGAAAGTTACCATCCCAAACACAATATGCAGTGAACACCGCTCTGAGGGGGACATTACAGTTGGCTGCCGAATCCTCTATTCAGGTAAGACTTTTCCATAGGTGTAACCTGGAGGGCGAAGCACACGCTATTGGAACAAGCAAGGTTTCATAGTTTTGGCAACAATGCATCCCATGTCTTTTTTGGCAGTAGCGGTTCACTGAAGTTGCTGGCAGCATGAAAGCTGGCCAGAGGTTCCACGCACTAGACTTGTGCTACTCTACAATTAAGGGACCACTTGCAGTTTGGTAAGGTGTATACTTAGTTATACAGTACAAATGATTGAGACATTATCAGCTACTTTGAACGGTAAATGTAAAATGTACAATATTGGTTTTCAAGCAGGTTAGAATTGGACAGGTTCAGTATAAGGACCAAGATTGTCTTGCTAGACTGGCTCGGAAATCGGGCCACAGTTGCTATTTAAGGTAGTTACCAAGTAGCTGAAAGATCATCTCGAGTTTGGAGATGGAACAGATTTGCATGACTTGCCCAAAAAGTTCTGCTATTAGTATCAACTATTTATAGACTCTATGGGCATTGTATGGGCTATAGAGTGATTGGACAAATAAGCATATTGTCATGCTCATGTTCAGGTTGATGCATTGTGATGGCATATGTTAGTCACGAGGGTGCAATCGGTTAAAGAATCACTGGAATGGTTACATAATTTTGTTGCCACAGGAGAATCATCAAGTGTGGGTAATGGCAACACAGAGTTGGTGTTGAATCGCACTGTATTATGAAATTCTGGTTCAATGGAACACCTGATATGAATATATGTGTATACATATGTATGTTGGTTTCATGTTTATTTCACTGGTTGCAAAATAGTTGGCATAGCAGTGGCGAAAGATACATTCTCGCCAAAAGGAGCAGGTGGGTCTTTTATGGCTACCTCCATTTTGTCTCATCAATCGAGGTTTCAAATAAAGTCATTAAGAGGCTTTAAGTTCCTATTGTGTGATTATGCAATTTAAATTCCGATTTGTTGCGAATAATTATATAACCTTATTGGTTATTTTAAACTTGAATTTACTTTTTCAGCCTGAGGTTTCGGAAATCAGATGTTGCATGATAAACTCAAATTTATGTTCTGCAGGTCTAACAAACTGTCCTAAGGTTTGGGTTGTTACATCTATCCTTCTATGTGTTCAAAGTGTTTGCATATCACCAAACGGCTGAAATTCTTTTCCAGAAGATGAAAGAGTTTGTTTATGCTTATGTTCCATGGAAAATGGTATTGATTGCTAATGTTTCGAGTTCATGTTAAATGATTGTCTGTTACTTATGGAGTTATACGGCCATTAATTGGCTCGATGAGCTTCCTCATTGAATTGGCTGTAACAAACACGACTCGCTGTCGGGTCCGCACCGGTTATCAAGGGGTAGGATATCTTCACATAGGTCCCAGGACCAGTATAATGCCATATGCGATGTTGATATTTGTGAACACTATTTCACCAGGATGGCAGCAACTATATCCTTAAATTTGGCCGGAGTTTATTAGGTAGTTATCCTTCTGGCACTGGTTTAGTGCAGCAGGTTCAGTCGCTAAATATTGTGATGGTACAGGATGATAATGTCTGTAAATTATAATATATAATATGTTATAAATACTTGAGCAGACCAGAGGGGGTCAGGTCTCAAATAGTCACAGGCATACCAGGGGACCTTTGATAAGGTAAGCACACATGTATACAACAATATGTCAAGGTCATCAAGAGCCTTGGAGTTCTGGACTAGCAATGTTGTTAGTCACAAAGAATTTGGGGAGAACGTATTGTTCATGGCATTCCAGATGAGGAAAACGGAGTTGTGTTATGTACTAATGGATTCTGTTTCCAGATCTCATTCCACCAGGGCTGCTACAACATCAGCAGCAAGGGTATTTATGTTCCGCTGGGTCGCATTGTTGCGGCTGGAGTATGGTCCATCGAATGAATCTCCAAACATCTGTAATGACCCATTGGTGAACCAGGAGTATTGTTAACTCTATTTATGTTCTGGTTATATGTTCCATCTGGGTAAGAGATGGAAATATTATTGTTTCATTTAAACAGCATCAGCATGTTTTACATCTATGTTATGACTGTATGCATTATGAATGTTTTCCCTTCATTTGTCAATGAAGCAGCTGTGGTTGTGTATACTCGTTTCACACGGCATGAAATCACAGAGCTTTGAAGTCTTCACGTAGTCACTCGCGTGACTCCGAAGTAAAATAGTAAGATTAAACGAGAACTTACCAGTTGAAGTTTGATCTTTATTTATGAGGAGTCGAGTTGAGGGACTACGTGCCCTCCGCTCCCAGCCCTCATAGATTTCATCTGGTAGTTCTAGTCTTTATCTTACATTATACTTCAGTTATTATTTGCTGTGATTTCACACTGTTGCTTTGAAGATTGACGCACGAACGGCTGTACGGGGTTCTTCACGTAGTCCCTCAACTCGACTCCTCATAAAATAAAGATCAACTTCAAACTAGTAAGTTCTCGTTTAATCTTACTATTTTAAGTTATTAAGGTTTAAAATCTTAAAAGCTGCACATGCGCGGTTGGTCTCCTCCCCCGTCAGTCATGCGGGACGGCGAAGCCCCTTCTTGCATCCTCAACGCACTGATTGGCCGCCTCGACTCTCAGTCACTGGCGGCAGCCTACCTTCCTGCCAGCGCGGTCCGCCTTCCTGCCGTCCAGCCTGCCTGCCGGCGCGGCCTTCCTGCCAGAGATCCCGAGGCCTGGGCGCTGAGGGTGCCGACGGCTCATGCACGTCCAGGCAGGCAAGAAGGGAGAGGAGCGGCAACCTCAAGATCCTGGGAAGGTGAGGAGGGAGTGTGGGGATAGAGGTAGAGGGGGGGGGGGGGGGGGTGGGGAATAGAGAAAGAGGAGGTGGTATGGAAAGGGAGAAGAGTTATGGAGAGCGGGAGGGAGTGACAGAGTAGGGCAAAGGAGAGGTGAGGAAGGGATTGGAGAGGGCAGGGCTCGAAATTAGCGGTTGCACGGGTGCCATTGACCACAGAAAGTGCCGCCGGGCAACCTAAACGCCGACTCATTTTGCCCGGCTTGGCACACAGATACTGGTTTATACCGGTAGACGCAAAAAACTGGAGTAACTCCATGGGGTTCAGGCCAGCATCTCTGGCGAATAGGAGCGTGACGTTTCGTGTCGGCCGCTGTTATTCCTCTAGTATCTGATTGTGGGGCAAAGATACTGGGAGCGGGGAGACGATGGGTCGGAGTGAATGACGGGCCCCGAAGAGCGGCAGCAGTGGCCCCGCGACAGCGGCTCCATCACCACCTCAATCCCTCATCCCGCATACCTCGCCCGGCGGAAGGAGTGGCCAGCCTCCCTCTCCCTCCCCACCCCCCCCCCCCCCCTCTCCTCCTGGCCTCTGTGTGCAAGAGGGGTTGTTTTGAAAGCGCCTTTTGTGGATTTGCCATCAGCAGCTGCTATCGCCCTGATAACGGAGCTTTCAATACAACCCCTCTCGCACGCCGAGGAGGGAGAGGGAGGTCTCCTTACACCGTCTGAAGCAGCTGCACCAAAGATCCTATAGCTATAGGATCTTTGAGCTGCACCGCTTGGCCCCACACCTTCCTGTCGGCTGGCGGAGGAGGGGAGGTGGTGACGAGGAGGCGGCGGCACTTTGGTGTTGGACTGGGACGGCTAAGGCAGCGGGGCGATGTTGTCCGAGGAACGCTGACCTCTCTCTCTCTCCCTCCCCTTCTCTCCCCCCCTCTAAGAAGTGTCTCGACCCTAAACATTCCCTATTTACTTACCTCCATAGATGCTGCCTTACCCGCTGAATTTCTCCAGCATTTTTGTCTACCCCGTTCATCCTGTACTGAACCCCCATTCATCCTATACTGGACCCCCCCCCCCTCCCAATCCATCCCATACTGATCTCCCCCCCCCCACCCCCCCCCCCCAATTCAACACCACTAATACTGTGATACATACTCCAACCAACACGTACTAATCACCTGCCTCAATCCATCCATTCCGCACCGATTATCTTCTCAACCCCCCCCCCCCCCCCCCCCCCCCCCCACCATCTATCCACCCCGCACTGATTCACAACACCCCCGACCCTATTGTGCTTCATGGTCTTCAGAGCGAACATTGATTATGTTTGATAACGGAATGTAATCAAATGTGTTTTAATTGCCTATGTTATTGACACCTTTAAACATATTACCTAAAGAACATTTGCTGCAGTTATGTCCTTTGGCCATCTCTTGTCAGTTAATGTAATGTTTAACCTGTCAGATGGGTACAGTCGGTTTTAACAGCTATTATCATAAAATGCCTTTAGAAATTTCCTTGCGACCTCTATATTTTGTTATGGATAAATGATGTGGGAAGCCAGAATGTTTCTGTGCCAATAGCAATAACGACCCATGCTATGGCCATGTCATGGTAATTTTCGGTCCTTCACAGAAAACATGCTTGCATCAATCTGTAGTGTGTATGGTTAAGCATATATGCTACCATGGTCCAGGATTTATTGACATAGGTTGATCATATGCTGAATAATCCAACCACATTTTTGTTTGGAAAATAGAAATTGCATTAATTGCAATGTGTAAAAAGAGTTGAGATATTGTATTATAGTTTTGCTGCATGTCATTGTGGTATATATCATGTCTTGATTGGTGAATATGTTTAGTTTGTGAGTTATTTGAAGCAGAAATAATATGTGAATGGAGACAACAGTGCTGGAGAAACTCGGCGGATGTGGCAGCATCTATGGAGCGAAGGAAATAGGCAACGTTTTGGGCTGAAACCCTTCTTCAGATTGATGGGTTTCGGCCTGAAACATTGCCTATTTCCTTCGCTCCATAGACGCTACTGCACCCGCTGAGTTTCTGCAGCACTTTTGTCTACCTTCGATTTTTCAGCATCTACAGTTCCTTCTTGAACATAATATGTGAATGCTTCATTGAGCATAATTCCGACTGGCAACTACGCACTTCGTCCGAGCACATTATCGCACGCGTCATGCAAACCGTCTTTAATGACCGCCTAAACTGTCATTTGGCAACCTAAAAAGCTGTCAAGATGCCCGGCTGGCAACGGGGAAAAAAAGTTAAGCGAGAGTCCTGGAGGGTAGGGATAGTGGTGGGGGTGGATAGGGGGGTAGGAAGAGGTTAGGGAGAGGAGTTATGGAGGGAGGGAGTGACAGGGTAGGGGAAAGGAGAGGGAGGGATAGAGGAGGAGAGGGGAAAGAAGAGGGAGGAGGAGGGGGATGGAGAGCTGGGGGATATGGGGAAACGTGCCACAGTTGGGGGCTACGGGTGAGTGGTGGAATATTGTGTTGGGGGAACGGAATGCGTTGGGAGGACCAGGTCTCTCGTGTGACAGGGACCCAACGGGTCACACTTAGTCCAGTATTTATTAAAGCCGAAACATTTTAAAGTGATTAGTGATATTAATGAGGTTTTATTCTTGATGCTTCTGCTATTTTTCTATTGATATTAAATGTATATAATAATTAAAAGTAAAAGGAGGTCTATTTCTCAAAACATTGGTCGGCAAGAGGGTTATTTTATTTATATTGTAATTTATTTCCAATCATTATATAATTTGTTCGGTTAGACTATATATCTGCTGTACACAGATTGGCAACAAATGCTCATTCAGATGTTTTTTAACATGAACAAAAATAGTATGCTTCCCATTTTTTTAAAATTTGATTTAATTACCTGATGATAAATTGAGTAATACATTTTGAAAGGTGATGCTATTTGCTTTGCGATGTGCAGTTTTACCTCTGAAATATGGTGCTTGGAACTGCCTTGAAAAGTGACCCAGTAGCATTTTACCTGCCTGCACTGAATAGTACCTTTTTTCTTTCAACTGTTTTTTGACTACAGAAATGGTATAGAGCATTAGTTCAAGATGTGAATGTTGCACAAAAGAAGGCAAATGTTTTATACATTGATTATGGAAATGGGGAAACTGTTCCACTAAACAAGATTCAGCTGCTGGACATTGAGATGGCTCTTTCACCACCTTGTGTAAGTTGTTGATTTCATATCTTGCCACTCATTGGGTAAAGAAGTTTCTCCTGTGCAACCCATTAGAGTTTAATCATCTTACTTGACAACCTTTAGAGTGGTTCTTCCATGCTGGTAGAATTGCACTGTTTGTACCAAAGGCTGCCAATTAGGTCAATTCTCAGCCTTTTCTTGTGAAGAGAAAATATCTAGCCTACTGTTTTTACTGATATTATCTTTCTACACTGCCTGTCTAAAGTCCTCTGTCCTTTTATAACACAGCAACCAAAATCATAACTGGTAATTCAAGTGTCTCCTAACTATATGTTAAGCATAAATGAAAATCACACCAGCTATTTTCTATACTATTTTTTGGAGAAAAAGTCCTGTACTGGTTTTATGTTTGTACTCCAAGATTCTTGTCTTTTTCTTGTACTTAATGTTTCAAGTGTATGACCTTTATCATTTCCTTACAAAAAAAATAGGTTGCTACATTATGTCAATTAATAGCTCATATTGAAAGTTTAGTCATATTTTGTGACTTATTGAGGTCTTCCTCACAGTGACAATAGCCCCCACCCCCAATTTGGTGTAATGTGTAAATTTATGATATTCTAGTCCAAAATTTAAATTATGAACCTTGAGTAACCCACAAAGGACTATCTGAAGATAGACAAATTGATGGAGTAACTCAGTGGGTCAGGCAGCATCTCTGGAGATACTTCCCTCTCTCCAGAGATGCAGTCTGACCTGTTGAGTTACTCCAGCATTTTGTGTCTACCTTCGATTTAAACCAGCATCTGCAGTTCTTTCCTACACAAGGACTATCTGAAGTATAGTAGGTAACATTGCAATTATGTGAGGACTATAAAGTAACTGACAATGCAAGCTAGTGCCCTTGTCACAAGATTTAGTTGCGGAATATGCAGGCTGTGTTTATACATGGACACAGTTGGTTGGAGGGCCTATTTGCATGCTGCATCATCAGACGACTGACTAACATTAAACTGACTGGCTGGAAGAAGTTGAGGTGTTGATCTTTTCCCCTAGGATCAGGTAAATCCTTTATTGTGGGTTTGAAGGAAGCACTGTAGAATGCATCGGATCACCTGGAGTTGGCTACCCTTCAAATTGTTAATCATGCATACCCCCCATGATATCGCAAACTGACCTCTACCAGAAAAGTATATGCAGATTGATGTGTTCTAGCTATCATTTTTTGAATTATTATTTTATCAGATGTTTCTGACTGAGGCATTTTGCTTCAGGAACACATTGGTATTGTTTTATTATTGTTGTAAATTGCAGATATTACCATGCATGAGTACCATAGGTCCTCATCGAGAAGCAGCCCTTCCACTTTCTTTTAACCCGCAACAAATTAGATTGGAATGTCGGAATCCATCGTTGCATACGAGGTTTGTTCAAGAGTCTGATAACAGCAGGGAAGAAACTAGTTTAGTTTAGAGATACAGCACAAAAACAGGCCCTTCGGGTCCGCGCCAACCAGCGATCACCGCACATTAAGACCCATTGGGGACAATTTTTACATTTACCAAGCCAATTAACCTACAAACCTGTACGTCTTAAGAAAGTGGGAGGAAACTGAAGATCTCAGAGAAACCCCACACAGTCATGGGGATAACGTACAAACTGTGTACAGAGAGCAACCGTAATCGGGATTGAACCCGGGTCTCCGACGCTGTATTTGCTACATGTCTTCTGAAGAAGGAGAGGGTGTGCCTTCTTGGTGATGTTGTCACCAGGCCATATTGTTTATGATGATTTGGCTTTCTTGAATGCAATCTTTGGACATGGATTCAGTGGTGGAGACTCACAATTAAATGATTGTTAAAGAGGATTGACCATATCATTGGTTTGGTCTTTGGGAGAGTCATGACATAGATTTTACTTTTGGAAAAAAATGTTGCCAGTGGATTTGTGAAAATGTAAAAATCTTTGAAACCTATTTTCCATCCTAGGCAATGAAGTGCTGTGTTGCAAATGTTTCAAAGCACACTGGATGGGGTGAAGTATGCATTTCCTCAATCAAGCTTCAGCTATTACAGAAGCCTTGCTCCATGACCATCGTCGAGAAACTGAGTAATGTTTCATGTACTGCTGTGGAACTTGTAATGCCTTCTGGTAATGTTATTTCCTTCCTTCCTTTCTTTGCCTCTTAATGACGATTTAATCCAATGTTTTGTTTTTAAAGAGTATATTTGTGCTTGCATCCATTTATAATAGGTTTACATTATATTATAGGAAAACTGTTACAGCAGTATATCTTAGAAAAGGAGTATGCTTTGACTCAAAATGATGAAACTAACACTGCAGGAATTCCTGGTAAGTACCCTACTAAAAGAATTATACCACATTATGCCAACTCAGAAGGGTATCTCGACTTGTATGAGAGATTCAATTGTTATTTGCTCATCTGTTTCCCTGTTTCAACTGAAATATATTTGGTGTCTTTAAGATTTTGGGAAGAGCATTGTTTCTTGTAACTCATTGCACAGACATGTTTTTAAATTTCACCCAGTTCTTATGCTAATTCTCTTAACTCTTTGTACCTGGCTACTGGTACTTCTGCCCAGAAAACTGGTTTTGCTATCTGTTACTCTGCCTAAACCTTATGATTTTGAACCCTTCATAGGCATGAGATTTCTCCGCGGATTTTGAAATTCGTTAAGAAAGAAAAGATGTCTAAATTTCTATAAATAGCTTTCCGCGAGACTGATGGTCGAGGTCGCCGATTGGACGAGAGGGACGTCGGTCAGCAAGCAGTGGGGGGGGGGCGCGACATGATGTTTCAACATGATTGGTGGACGGAGACCTCCGGGGGCGGGACAGTTTAGCCTGGTGGAGCGAGGTGCTGGGGGAGGGCAGCGGCACAGTGGGTACTGGGCTGGGAAAGGGCAGGGCACGGCTGCAGGGCTGGGGCCTTGTCGGTATCAATAAGCGATTTAAAACAAGTAGAAGGAGTGTGTGTGAGCCCTGGTGAGCAGAGGGGGTAGTCTCTGAGTGTGAGTAAAGGTGAGGGGTTGTCCCTGTGAGTGTGAGCAGTGAGGGGGTTCCCTGTGTGAGTGAGCAGTGAGGAGGTACCTGTGAGTGAGCAAAGGTGAGGGGATTCCTGTGAGTGAGCAGTGAGTGTTCCCTGTGAGCGTGAGTAAAGGTACAGTGTGAGGGGGGGGGGGGGGGGGTCTCTGAGTGCGAGCTGTTAGGGGTTCCCCGTGAGTGAGTGGGGAAGGCCCTGCGAGAAATAAACAGGAAAGAAAACGAATTTTAAGGTACAATTATCAAAAAAAAACTGTATAAAGGAATCCTACCAGCAGGCAATGCCCCCTGGATCCCCATCGCTCGTCCTCTTTTTTCAGTTTTTTCCTGTCTCATGCCTGCCTTCAGCTAAATATATTTTTGAAGGAAAATCATTCCACCTTTCAACATATTAGATGGAGTAAAATCCCACGTATTCTATACAGCCCTTTTAATTACCTAAACCATTAATATAAATAGAATATAATAGTGGTCTTGATAACAGTCCATTGGAGATACAGTACATTTCCCACAGGCTTTACAATCTGGTTTCTAATCGTGGTATTTTTCCGAAAGAAATAGTTGCCATGCTCCGGCTAGGTTCTAACTGGCATTGTAATTTGTACTTTTGTAAGCAGCCTACTTTTATGCATTTTTGTAGCCTTCAAAGATGAATACATGTGCAACCCAATTTCTGTTCTTCCACCTTTTTTAAACTTACAGCAGTCATATTGATCTTTTTCTTGCCTGAATCTTTTCGTAGTTCTCAACTTTAAATTACATCTGCCATGTGTTAGACATTTTTTCCTGGCTGTCATGTTCTCCTGAAGTTTTGATTTCCTCTTCATTCTATACTGTATTTCAACAGTTTTGTGTCATTTGTAATTATTGAATCTGGTCCAAATATTTGATTGTGTTAAATTGATCCCGGACAATATTTTTTAAACTATATTAAATTTAATCATTATGATTAATTGATATTAAAAGTTAATACATTGCTTCATTTAAAGATAAATCTGAACTGTGTTGATATTGATTGTTTTTAGGAAAAGATGACTTCAAAAAGCCATATAATAATGAGACCGAGCACGAAAATAGAGAGAGCTCTGTTTCATTGGGCATTGAAGATGTTGCTGTCATTGTAACACACGTTGAAACACCAAGCAACTTCTTCTGTCAACATCTAGCTAATAGACGTGAGAAATGCTTTTCACCCTTGCATTTACTTATTTTGCTGAATGGAGTAATATTGCTGAAGCATTCATTTTATTCTTTATGTGCCATGCGAGTTTGGTTTGATTACTCTGCATCCCATATCGCCATTACCGAATACATTTCTTTGTTCTGCCCAGGCCTACAGGATCCCCCAGTTGCCAACCATTTCAGCCCCCCTTCCCATTCCCATACTGACCTTCCATACTGACCTTTCTGTCCTGGGTCTCTATTGCCAGAGTTCCACAGTTCTCCATGTTTTTTCTCGATCACACATTCCCTTGCCAATAATGGACCTACCAGGCAAGCCCTGCCTGAGATCATTTGTAGCCGCCCCTGGTTTGTACTGGTCTTTTCTCGCCACTAGCCTTTCACTTCCCCCGCCTCCTATTTTCAGTCTGAAGAAGGATCCGGGCTTGAATGTCACGCATCCTTTTCCTCCAGTGATGCTGCCTGACCTACTGAGTTATTCCAGTACTTATGTCTACCTTTGGTATCAACTAACATCAGCAGTTCTTTGTTTCCACATATCTTTCAAGTGGTGATATCTGTTGCATTACAATAATTTGTCTTGTGGCTGAATAGAAGTTTTGCTGAGCAAAATACCAGTCAATCAAAAGAAGATAGAAAATACTGGAGTAACTCCGTAGGTCGGTTACCATCTCGGGATTACAATGTATTGGTGACATTTCGTGCTGTGACCATTCGTTGTACCGTTAGGCAGTAAGCTATCCAAGTGGAATACAAAGTGCTCCATTTTGTGTGTGGCCTAACTGACATGAGAAAGCTCAGGATAGAAGGGTGAGTCGGGGAAGGGGATTTAAAATAGTCAGCAACTGGGAGATCCAGCAGACCATGGCGGACCAAGTGTCCGGCGAAAGCGTTGACGGGTCTATGCTTGATCTTGCCAATGCAAAGGAGGCCACAGAGAGAACACTGAAGGCAATAGATGAGTTTAGAGGAGGTGCACGTGAACCTCAGTCTCATCTGGAAGAAAGATCCTGACCTGAAACATCACCTATATATGTGTTCTCTGGAAATGCTGCCTGACATGCTGGGTTTCTCCAGCACTATGTATATATTTCTTGTAAATAAACATCTGCCACTCCTTGTAATAAAGGTGTCGTGGTTCCAGCAGAAGATTTAAATCCGTGCTCAGCAGGTGCATAGTAATTTCTATTTGAATTTTTGCTATGTCCCACTGGTTTATTTTTTTTATCAATCTATGCAATTCTTGGGTGTTTTTTATTTGACAACAGCAATAAAATCTGAAACCACTTGTTTCATTATTGTTCATTGGCTACAGCAGTTTTGGCTTTTATTTGGTATCTATTAGCATATGCTAAAAATATTTTAAAATTGTATGTGCGCACGCACAAATTCCCTTTTCCATTTGACTCAATTGCTTTTATAATGTGATTTGTGTCTTACCTAAAGTTTCTTGTTAGTGCAAACATCGCACTATAACATACTGTGGCATTATTAGAATGAAATATACATCAGTTAATATGTTGTTTCTTGTTGACGTGTAAATTTGTTTTTGATTAATTCCTAACAGATGAGTTTCAAAAACTACAAAAAGCATTGGTGGAATATTGTAATAACTTAACTCCAGTACAAAGTTTTAGACCAGCTATTGGAGAGCCTTGCTGTGCTCAGTTCACAGGTAAGGTGCTGGGAACCAAATCATGTCCATCTGGCACAAACGTATATCTTTGTTTTAAGTTAATTCCCCTCAAATCCTGCATAGTAAAATTATTTTAACTGAAGAGATATATGAGGAAATGGTAATGTTAAACGGGTTGTTGTAGGGATTGATACCTATCAAAGTAATTTCAGTGAGCAGGTTTTGTAACAAACCTGAAACAATTTAAAATCCCACTGCTTTCACGGTACCCTTACTCATCATCGGAGATATCAGAATTTTGTAGCATCAAAGGCTTTAGACCACTGATCATTATTAATAATAAGATTAAACGAGAACTTACCAGTTTGACCTTGATTTTATGAGTTATGATGAGCGATTACGTGAAGAAGGCCGTCAGTCCGCTTACATGTCAATCTTCAAAGCAGCGGTGTGAAATCACAGACAAAATAGGTTGACCTGTAGATAGTAAAATTTGGAGAACTAGAACTACCAGATGACCTGATAATATTAGGGTTGGGAGCGGTGGGAACATAATCGCTCATCGTAACTCCTCATAAAATCAAGATCAAACTTCAAAATGGTAAATTCTCATTTAATCTTACTATTTAACTTCGGAGTCACATGAGTGACTACGTGAAGATTTCAAAGCTCTGTGATTTCACGCCGGTTCGAGTCCAGGCGTCACACACTGAATGGATTGACCATGACTTCCGGTAGCGCCATGTTCTGAGAGAGAACAGCGCCAGATCAGCTCCGCAGAAAATCTGAAAAAAATCGGGGGTTAAAGGAGGCTACTAACGGTACTTACCGCAGGAGAGCGATTCCAAACGGCTCCGGTGCGATTGCAAGCATCGTGACGTCATCAGGCGCGCGACTTCGGTAAGAAATTCAAAATGCATCCCTCCTCTCTCTCCCCCCCCCCCCCCCCCCCCGCGACAAAAAAAGGTCCAAGAAGGGAAGCAGGCCTCAAAGCCTCGGGCTCGAGTTTGGCTGCCTCCCAGGAAGAGATTTCACAAAGAAAAAGTGAAATGGAAGAACTTAAAAATTCTCTGCTTGGTGAAATGAAGAAACTGATGAAAGAAATGAAAGATTTGAAGAAGGAATATAAAGATGAAATAAAACCGTTAAGAACGGATATCAAGGAGACTCAGGAGAGAATTAAAGAACTAAAAAAAGAAGCTACAGAAACGGTAAAGATTATGATGAATGAGTGGAAAATAAAGGCGGATGCTGAGTTTCAAAACCGGATGGCTGAGGTAAATGACAAGATTGCTGAGACGGAACAAATGCTGGATGCGAAGATTGATCCTATCTCAATTTTACTTGACCAGCATAATGATGCAATTAAAGAATTGACTAACTTTGCTGTAACAAGTGCCAAGGAAAATGAGATGTTAAAAAAGGAGAATAAACGTCTCTCAGAGATACTACATAAAATAAATGAGAAATGTATTGATCTGGAGGGACGACAAAGACGTAAGAATTTACGTATCGTAGGAGTGACCGAGGGGCGGGAAGGAAATCAAGACCCGCGAAAATTTGCTGCAAAACTCCTAAAGGACATTCTGGATTTGGATCAAGAACCCCTGCTGGGCCGTGCTCACAGGGCTTTAAGACGGGTCCCTGGGAGAGGTGCACCGCCAAGACAAATAATTGTAAAGGTGGCCCACGATCATGATTTTGAAGAAATGATGAAGATAATAATAAGAAAGAGGAACTTGAAATACGAAGGAGATAATATCAGCATCTTCAGAGATTACCCGGCGGAAGTAGCTAAGAGAAGATCTTTATTTACAGAAACAAGAGGTATTCTTCGGAGTATGAAGGATATAAAGGATCTCAGATATGGTCTGTTGTACCCAGCAACACTGAGAGTGATCTATGACAACAAGGAATACCGCTTTGATAAGCATACCAAAGCACTGGAATTCGCTCGAAACATACAGAAGAAGGCAGAAGAGGAAGCAGAAGAAGAAACAAGCGAGGAAGGAGAAGAAGGAGAAGAAGAATGAACTTTTAACATCGACCTGCGGTTATGAGTTATTCATCAGGAAAGAGGGGCAATAATGGACATGTTGTTATAGTTTGGTATTAATTAGTAAAATTCAATTGTCCCCCTAATATAGTATTACTTATTATATTAATTATAATAGAAAGTAATAACTGGTAATTAGTAATTAGTAATATGAATAATAGAAATAATTACTAAGTACTTAAAGTTAGTACCCCACCCCAATAGATACAGCATTATAGACAGGAGCTGGAATAATTAACATCTTTTTTTTTTAAAAACGGAAGTCATTAGATTAATAGCCACGCTAGTGTGGCTGCCACTAATACACACTACACAATATATCAGTGTAGTTTCTTTTTTTTCTGAGCACCCTGTTAACACCCTTTTTTCTCTTTTAAATTACATTCTGTATTTTTTCTTATATATTAAATATTTGATTTTATGTTATATGTTATATGAATGTAGTTATAAGCGATATTGTATAATTGCTTTAAGAAGATATGTATATGGATTACTGTGGATAGAAATTCTCATCGGGTTGGCGTTTGGGTATACCGCTAGGCTGGAGGGGTCGAGAAGGCTACTCCAAAAAAAACCACCCTAACAGTAAAATGCAAGACGTGAATGTGAAGACTGTGGGGGGTGGAATTACCTTCTGTAGTTGGAATGTTAAGGGAATTAACGAACCAATTAAAAGGGGAAAGGTGCTAGCATTGTTGAACAGATTGAAATCAGACGTGATCTTCCTCCAAGAGACGCACCTTAAAAGAGATGCCCAATATAGATTAACAGCAAAATGGATTTCTAAGGTATATCACTCTTCATTTATACGCAAATCTCGAGGAGTCGCAATAATTATTCGGAAAGGTATACCCTTTAAACAAACTTCCATAATAGAGGATAAAGAGGGTAGATATGTAATAATTACAGGGGAATTATATTCACAGAAAGTAATTTTGGTGAATATATACGCCCCTAATTTTGATAATCCATTATTTTTTAAGAAAATATTTAATAATATTCCTATTTCCACTCAATATAATTTAATTATTGGGGGTGATTTTAACTGCACCTTAGATAGCTACCTAGACAGGTCTTCTACAAAAAGGAAAGCTACCTCTAATTCAAGTAAACTTATAAATTATTTTATAAGTACATCGAATGTTAAAGATATTTGGAGGCTAGATAATCCATCCGGACGAGAATACTCGTTTTTTTCGCCTGTATATGGAACCTACTCCAGGATAGATTATTTTTTAGTAGATTCAAAATTACTACCTTTTACATATAATGCAAAATATCATAATATTATTATTTCAGATCATGCTCCACTAACATTCAAGATAAAACTAAAAGATATACTTAATAAAATGACTACTTGGAGATTTAATCCCCAGATATTAAAGGATAAAGACTGTTGTAAATACGTAATGGAACAGATTAAATTATTTTTTGAAACTAATGACAAACCTGAGGTTTCATCAGCATTACTTTGGGACACATTTAAAGCGTATATGCGTGGTGCAATAATATCAGCACAGGCTCATTTTAATAAAGAAAATAGAAAGCTGGAACAAAAGTTAGAAAATGAGATAAAACAACTAGACAGTGAAAACATAAAACACCCTTCTAAAGAGCTAAGTAATAAAATTGCAATAGCTAAATATAGACTTAATAAAATATATTCTAATCAAGTCATTAAACTATTTCAACAAACCAAGCAAGTGTACTTTGAGTTTGGAGACAAACCACAAAAACTGTTAGCACGACAGCTTAGAAAATCAGAAGATGAAAAATTGATACATAGAATTAGATCTACGGATGGAAATATATTGACGATACCAAAAGATATTAATGACAGATTTTTACAATACTATCAAAATCTTTATTCATCTAAGGTAACAGGCCAAACAGTTGGTATGGATACATTTCTGCAAGAGTGTCAAATTAATAATCTAGATCAGGAAGGTAGACATTTGTTAAACGCTGAAATAACAGTAAAAGATATTGAAGAAGCAATTAGTTTGTTAAAGAATGGAAAAGCAGCGGGCCCTGATGGCCTGAGTGCTGAATTTTATAAAAAATTTCAAGACTTGATTTCCCCAAGACTACATACAGTATATAGATACGCATATGAACAAGGCAAATTACCAGACTCTTTAAACGAATCCACAATTACACTCATACCTAAGGTAGATAAGGATTTGGAAGATCCAGGATCATATAGAGCGATCGCACTTCTGAATACAGATCAAAAAATATTAACTAAAGTTTTATCTCAGAGATTAAGTTTAGTGATTTCTAAATTAATACATCATGATCAAACAGGTTTTATTCCAAAACGCTATTCATCCCATAATCTTAGACGCCTGTTTAATATTATATATTCAAAAAAAGTACGGGATGGGGAACTAGCAGTTATATCGCTAGATGCGGAAAAAGCATTCGATCAGGTGGAATGGTTATATTTATTTAATATAATGGAAAAGTATCAATTGGGGGATAGATTCTGTAAATGGATAAGAATTCTATATTCGAATCCAACGGCAAGATTAACTAATCAAATGTTATCAGCTAAATTTAAACTCTTTAGGGGTTGTAGACAGGGATGTCCATTATCGCCTTTATTATTCGCTTTGATGATAGAGCCTTTGGCGGAAAGAATCAGATCTGAACCTGAAATCTATGGCTATAATACCGACACTACAACCAACAAAATATCTTTATATGCAGATGACGTGTTGATTTATATTACAAAACCGGAAATTAGTATACCAAAGCTGTTTAATGTTATAACTAAATTTGGTACATTTTCAGGATTTAGGATTAATTGGAACAAAAGTGATATTATGCCTATAACAGGAATTAATTTAAACATATTACAACAATATCCATTAAAATTAGTTAAAGACAAATTTAAATATTTAGGAATTAATGTAACTAAATCTTATAATTCGCTAATTAAATCTAATTACCCTCTACTATTAGATAAACTTAAAAAAAATATTCTGTATTGGAAAACACTTCCTATATCCATGATTGGTAGAATAAATGCTATAAAGATGGTGTTTTTACCACAATTATTATATTTGTTTCAGGCTATTCCTTTTTTTCTCCCAAAGACTTTTTAAAAAAAAATAGATAATATTATTTATAGTTTTATTTGGGATTATAAAAATCATAGAATAAGTAAAAAACATTTATGTAAATCTAAGATAAATGGAGGATTAGCACTTCCAAATTTTTTATATTACTTTTGGGCAGTTCAGATTAAGAATATGAATTTTTGGTGGGTAAATGTGGATCAGGAACCAATGTGGTTAAAGATGGAAAAGGAAGATTGTTTACCTTATAAGGTAGGCTCGATTCTCTTTGCTCCAAAGGATGTACAAAAAAAAATGTATAGGGATAACCCTATAATTTATAATAATAGACGTATTTGGAAACAAATAGTTAAGACTTTACAATTAGATAATCTTTCACTCAGACTACCAATAATGAAAAACCCATTATTTAGACCCTCTATATTGGATGGAGGGTTTAGACATTGGGATGATTTAGGAATTAAAAGGATAGAACACCTTTATAGTAAAGGAAAATTTCTTTTATTTCAAGAGTTACAAGAGATTTACGGACTGTCTCCGCAACATTTGTTTAGGTACTTACAAATTAGAGATTATATAAAATCCAACACACAAGATTACAAAAATAAAGTACCAGGATTATTAGATGATGTGTTTAATTTACATCCAAATACAGAAAAATTAATAGCATATATATATATATAACATAATTTTGGATAAGGAGAAACCAACAACTGAAACATATCGGCATGTATGGGAAAAAGAAATTGGGTTATCCATAACAAAAGAAATCTGGGAAGAAAGTTTACAGCAAATACATCGGTGTTCGTTAAATGCCAGACATACACTGATACAATTTAAAGTATTATATAGATTACATTACTCAAAAACTAAATTAAATAGTATCTTTCCCAATCTCTCTGCAATTTGTGATAAATGTAAGAATTTAGAAGCAAATTTAACACACAGTTTTGCTACATGTTCCAAATTGAATCATTACTGGACAGAAATTTTTAAGGTTATCTCTGAGGTTTTTAAAATTAGATTGGATCCAGACCCAAAGATAATAATACTTGGAATTTTGGATTCAAACTCGGTCCTTACAGTAAATCAAAGAAATTTCTTTGATTACTGTTTGATAATAGGGGAAAAAATTAATATTGAAATTTTGGAAGGGAACTTTAACCCCCACAATTAAAATGTGGGCGGCAGAAATGTTGGAGACGCTACAATTGGAAAGAATCAGATTTGTCCTACTGGACAAATATAATTCTTTCGAACAAATATGGTCTCCATATATACAGTACCTAGAGAAGTAGCTGCTCTTGACAACACAGCTTGACGGGTACCCTGCGGGACTTGATGAGATTAACATATTCTTAGACTAGGATTAATAAGCATGTCTTCATTGATACTATTATTTGTAATAGTTTTAGATAAAACATATTTGGTTGTTTTTCATTTATATATATATATATATATATATATATATTTTTTTTTTTTTTTTTTTCTGGTAACTTTATTTTCTTTTTCTATTTTCTTTTTCTCTTTTATATAATCAAATTATTATTTAATCACTCTCTTATTGATTTAAAACTACTCTATATTTTTTTTCCTAAAAAATAGAAGATAATATCTTTCAATGGGTTATTTTAAAAAAAATTTGGAATTAAGTTGATGTTTGCAAAACTGTTTACAATATTGTAAATCGATTACTTCTAATAAAAGAAATTAAACACACTGAATGGATTGACCATGGATAAGTGAGAAAAAATTAATGCATTCAGACATAACGTAGTTAGGTAACAATACTGATGCTTTAATGTGAAAAACAAAATAATAGTGACCCTGCCCAACCTGGGGGGAAACTATAAAACAGAATCTAAAATGGTATGTGCAAACATCCCCGGTCCGGCAACAGGTTTATTATAAAACCTGTGGAACATCCATTCATTGGCCCATCCTGCAGCCGCTAAGATGTTGTCGAGGGGCACGTCCATAGCCCTCGCTGCTGACGTTAATGCAGCCCTGGTGGAGTGAGATTTGTATGTGTCAGTATTCACTCCTGCATCCCCCAGTGCCTCCTTTAACCATCTGGCGATGGTTTGTGCTGATGCCCTGTGGTGTGGTTTCTTGTGACTGATTAGGACAGCTAACTCAGAGCCTCTGAGGCTCCTCGTGACCTTTATGTACTGGTGCAAGTGTGATACTACACATAATCGTGGATCCTCGGGGTATGGCAGGAACTCAAGCATGGGCCCTGGCACCCCTGGCCTGCTCTGTTTAATTAAGTCGTAGATGACAAAGGTTATGGTGTTAAAATTGGTGGTCATGTTGTCCAGTCGTAGCTTGTGCAACGTCTGGACTCATGCCGTTATCAGCGCCATCAGCATGACCACCTTGAGGGTGAGCTTGGTTAAGGATAAGGAGGTGGCTGGGGCCCAATGGCGAAGTAGTGTTAGCACCATGCCAACATCCCATATGTCCATATACCGTGGCCTTGGGGGTATTGTGTTGTATATTACCTTCATGAACCTGGTAATAAGTGGATGTGCCCCGTTCCCAGCACTAAATATGAGGATAGTGCACTCCTGGCACTGTTGATTGCACTGTAGCCTAATTTATGGTCATAATATAGAGTTGATAGGAACTACAGTACATCCGTGATGCACACTGTGACATATGATATGTTGGAGACATGACAGTACATCTCCCACTTCTTGATGTGTGAGACATACTGCCTTTGTGTATTGTCCCTCCAGGCCACTGTTATGACATCCACTGTCCGGTCAGCCAGTCCGAGTCCCAGGTATGGTCTCCTCAGAATCTGCAAACCAATAAATTGATTCTGTCATGTAGTGGGTGGTAGCTCCCCGTTACTGGGTGTACCAGCAGATCCCTGCTTTTGGGGACAGCCATGAGAGGCTGTGTCAGAATTCCCAGGACTAGTGGGAGCCAAGATTGCGTCGGCCAGTCTGGCACTACCAAAATGCCTGTGGCATTGTCTTGCTTTATTTTTGCCATGCATCGGCTGATGAGGCAAAATGGATGGAAAGCGTACAAGAACATTCCTCCCAAATGCAGTGTGAATGCATCGACTGCCACTGGGTCTGGTTCCCATGACACATATTTGGGTAACTGGTGATTCAATCTGGATGCAAACAGGTCAATATCCGGCATGCCATATCGGGCAACAGTGATGTATATTCGTTGCCCACCAGTGTAATTCTGCAATGGCCTCTTGTGGCAATTGCATAGGTCTGCCGAATTGGCCTGCGTGGGATTTGAGAGCCTGTTCCTTTGCACGTTGTAAATTTTGATAGCGCAAAGGTCTGAAGCGTACAGCTGGAAAAGCTACCACAAGCTTGCCAATTACACTTGCTGCTTGTCTGATTGTTGGCTACTGTTTGGCATTTAGCTTATTGCAGGCTTCCATTAACTCTGATTGCTTGCCACTTGGCAATGTCACCAACATTTGAATTGAGTTACTTACGAACCCCAGGTAATCAATTACCCTGATTGGAGTCAATTTTGACTTGACTGGATGGATTGGGAATCCCAACCTCTCACTCATGAGTTTGGTAGCTGAAACAGATGATTCAGCTGATCCTTGGTGTCTCCAATTATTAGAATGTCAACCAAATAAGCCATCACCATGTGATTCTGAGCTCGTAGTAGCCCCAGAACTGGTTTTAGTAATTTTGTAAAGAGTCTGGGAGCTGGTCAGCCCATTAGGCAATGCTTTGAATTGCTACAGTTGCCCCATCCAGTAAATTTTAAATATCTCCTGTGCTCCCTGTGAATGGATACTGGGTAGTATGCATCTTTAAGATCTATGCATGCCATATAACATCCTTTGGAAACCAGTTAGATGGCTGTGCCAAAGTTATCCAATTAAAAATGTTTATACTGCACATGGGTATTGAGTTCCGTCAAGTCTAGGATGATACAACATCCTCCATCCCTTTTCCGCTTGGTGAATATGTTGGATACAAATTGATGTGATTCCTGGTGCGACCTCTGAATCCCCCTTTTGTTTGTAAAGCCTCAATTTCAGCTTGTAACTCAAATCTTTCTTGTTGTGAGAACACATATGTGCGGTTTGGTAAATTTTGTGTGGGTGGTGATGAATCAAGAAGGAACTTAATTTTAAAACAATGTATACTGTGCAGTATGAACGGGTCTGCTATGATCTAGTTCCATTCATTCAAAAAATGTTGCAATCTCCCCCCAACCTGCGAGTGAGTGATGTGTAAGGTGTTCCACAAGGAACTAGGTTCTCCTACCTTAGACGTTACTGCCGGTATGGCCCTGGGTTCTGTCCTCGAGCCTTGGGAAGTGAGGCTGATGGCGGGTGCCCCCTGGGCTGGGGCCTACCCCTAAAAAAGACCTGGGTGCTTCCAGCTCGAGCCTTCCTCCTATCCCGGAGCCCCTAGGCTGGTTCCGCCTGGTGTTGAAGGTGGCATAGGGGTGAGCCCGGTGTGATGAGCCCCTGGGTGTTGTTTGGGCTCGGCTCATGAGATGTATGGTCTTGGCCTCATCATCCAGCTCGCATCCGCTCTTCGGCAGGTCTGCCCCAAATAGATAATTGGCTGGCTGGACGTTGCTGGCCTTGCACAGCACAGCATATTAAGGATTGAATGCCGGCCATATTGTGTTTTTACGCAGAAAATTAATTTCAAAACGGGCGTTACAGAGAAGCACCACAGAGTCCTGCTGTGTCTCCGTCAGCAGCCCCCCATCTACGGACCTCGCAAAGGCTGTTATGCCTTAGGCCAATAATTTTTTGGAGTTTGACCTCCTGGGCTCTTGCCCCCGCTCCAATATGGCCCCAGATGGCGTGGTTGACAGCCGGCACATTGAGGGAGGCACAGTTGGCAGGTGTATGATATCCGCTGGAGGTCTCCTCCACAGCCAGGTCTTTCAGCTGATGAGACGCCAGGTAATTAATTGTAGTGGCCAGCTCTTCGTCCAGGGGTGCTCCTGTTGGAGTTGGAATGGCAAATTTCGATTCCAGAAGAAGCACTTCGGCCCCATGCCCCCGAGAGTGTTCACCCGAATGCCTCCCTGCTCTGAGTCAGGATAATACTGACTCTGTGTACTCTCCTCTCCAGAGAGGGAGACACTTTGCAGCCCTGTGTACGGTGCTGCTGGTGCGGGCTCCCGTGGAGACCCGGGCTGATACTGCTCCCTCCTCTGGAGCATATCGGTCTGGAGCCACCTCTCCAATAGGTGCTCCATATGGGAAAGTCGCCCGTAGACGCTTCCCAGTGAAGAAGGGGATCTCTCCGGCCTGGACTTGATGGGACTGTCACGGTGCTCTCCTGAGGCACCAAGTCTGCTGCCGCTGGTTCCACTGCCAGGGCCTGGAAGGTGATTCGGATAGTCGCCCGCTACCCGCAGCTCCGCGGTCTTCCGTAGCCGGCTTCTCCGCAGACCGTCTCCTTGCCTTCGACATGGTAGGGTTTTTCTCGCTAGAAAGACAAGAAATACGAACCCACCAAAACGACCACAGAGTAGTTTGGAAAAACTTACCTGGGTTTTTAAAACTTACCGCTGGAAGGACGCGATGCACCTGCCAGTCAGTTGTTGGTGTATGCTTCAGACGTAAATGACGCGCAAGCGGACTGTCGGCCTTCTTCACGTAATCACTCACGTGACTCCGAAGTAAAATCTTTCAAGAATTTAGCAGTAAATGGTTCCACCGCTCACTTTTATAATGTCTAATAATTAGTCGCATCCTGACCTCAACGTGTGGAAATAGGTTTCAGTGTCTCAAGTCTTTCCACCTATGTTTTTTAAATAAAATTATCCTGATCAACATACACTAAATATGGTTTGAAAGTTTAATAACCTGTTATGCTGCCTAAAGTAACATACAACCGTCTTCCTCTGGGCTAACTGGTTTTTGACTTTGTATTTTTACTTTTAAACTCATGAATCACCATGCCCTATGCATAGTTGATTTATACCACAGAATGGGCTTTTGGGTGAGCCATATGGTCTGTAGAGAAAGACTGGCTCTGTGCAGTGTGCATGTTGTATATTTCAGGTGGATCTGACTTCTCACTTTATTTCTCGATTCAGTATTGAATCCAGGGACAGTTCCTAACCTTACAGAGCTAATGGGCTGGATGCCCAGTTTTTCAGATTTAGAGCAGCCATGGTTGACATGCAGTCAGTATTTCGGTTTTTACGTTTTGTTATGAGTCTTATTGTGCTATGTTCCTTTCACTTTCCTCAGATTTTATTTATTTGTAGCCTGGGGGGGGGGGGTGTATTTTCAAGCTTAAACATTATTTGGCTGCATTGTCCTTGTTTCCCACATGGAGGGTACATGGAACAAGCTGTCAGAGGACATAGTAGAGCCAGGAACAATTGCTACTTTTAAAATACATTTGCACAAGAACTTGGTTGAGAAAAGCTCAGAGTGATATGAGCCAAACAAAGGCAGATTGGATGAGAGTAGATGGGTATCTAGTTCAGCATAATCGAGTTGGGCTATAGGACCTATTTCCATGCTATATTCTATGAATTTGAATGTACATTCATGACCGTGTATACTCATTCTGTGAGGATACGAACTTGTGTTCCGGTTTTTAATGTTTGCCAAACAATGTTCTTTATTGAGATAGCAACACAGGTGATGTATTAATAATTAAGGATAGTTATATTTTGTTTTTCTTGTGAGCTATTAACCCCATAGATTTTCAGTTATTTATTGGTCTTGTCCAGTAAAGATTGCTCTTGATTTGAATTTGGGAAAAAATAAATTAAATGGCATAACTACTGGAAGGATATTATAATAATTAAGTAAATACCTTGTGAGGCAGCTGATTCTTTTGAAGAAATTCAAAAAAATGATAACTTGAATTTATTCAGTGTGTCAAGGATTCTAAGGGGAACCAAAGAAAATTATAAAGGCCCTGTTAAGCAATCTTTTGGACAAATTGTTGCAAGGCTTTTATAATTTAAATGCAGTACACAATTTTGTAAGTTAAAATAAATTGAACTTGTGAGGAACAATGTTTCATTGAAATGCATTAAAAGATACAAAATGTAACGAGGGTAATTGAAACAACAGATGTAAGTAAGTTTGAGCGAAAATTTTGCAGCATACAGTTTGAGATTTGCTTCATGCCTTGGTGGAGACAATGAAAGCTGTTTTCTTTTTCTTGTAGAGGATAACCAGTGGTACAGAGCTGCTGTGATTGGTTACTTCCCTGAGGATATTGCCAGGGTAGGATATGTAGATTTTGGAAATTATGAAAAACTCCATTGCAGTCGCCTACGTCCAGTCCATAAAGAACTGCGGGAATTGCCAAATCAGGCTGTGAAATGTGCTTTGGCCGGTGAGTATACAATATCAGACTCGGTGAATTGGATAAGCAGTGTTTAAGAAAGAACTGCTGATGCTGGAAAAATCAAAGGTAGACAAAAATGCTGGAGAAACTCAACGGGTGAGGCAGCATCTATGGAGTGAAGGAATAGGTGACGTTTCGGGTCGAGACCCTTCCTCGGGCTGATGTAGG
This sequence comes from Raja brachyura, assembly GCA_963514005.1. The sequence continues at coordinate 31,933,015 of OY740795.1, read as the reverse complement.
GGTGGGGGGGGGCAGGAAGAAAGCAAGAGGCGGAGACAGTAGGCTGTGGGAGAGCTGGGGAGGGGAAGGATGGAGAAAGCAATGACTACCAGAAATTGGAGAAGTCAATGTTCATACCGCTGGGCTGTAAACTGCCAAGCGAAATATGAGGTGCTGCTCCTCCAATTTGCGGTGGGACTCACTCTGGCCAAGGAGGAGGCCCAGGACAGACGGATCGGATTCGGAATGGGAGGGGGAAGTTGAGCCACCGGGAGATCAGGTTGGTTAATGTGAACTGAGTGGAGGTGTTGGGATAAGCGATTGCTAAGCCTGCGCTTGGTCTCACCGATGTAGAGCAGTTGACACTGAGGATGCAGTAGATGAGGTTGGAGGAGGTGCAGGTGAACCTCTGCCTCATCTGGAAAGACTGCTTGGGTCCTTCGATGGAGTCGAAGGGGGAGGTAAAGGGACAAGTGTGGCATTTCCTGCGGTTGCAAAGGAAAGTACCAGGGAAGGGGGTGGTTTGGGGGGAGGGACGAATTGACCAGGGAGTTTCTAAGGGAGCGGTCTCTGCGGAAAGCTGAAAGGGGAGGAAGTGGGAAGATGTGGCCAGTGGTGGGATCCCGATGGAGGTGGCGAAAATTTCGGAGGATTATCTGTTGTATGTGACGGCTGGTGGGGTGGAAGGTGAGGACAAGGGAGACTCTGTCCTTGTTATGAGTGGGTTGATTGGGTGAGAGAGGAGCTACGGGATATAGTGGCGGCGTTGCTTCAGTGGCGACCTGGCTTTGGAGCTGTGGTGCTCCAGTGGCGACCTGGCTTCGGGGATGCGGTGCTCCAGCGGCGGCCTGGCTTTCGGGGCTGCGGTGCTCCAGCGGCGGCCTGGCTTTCGGGGCTGCGGTGCTCCAGTGACGTTCCGATGGTGGCCTGGCTTTCGGGGCTGCGGTGCTCCAGCGGCGACCTGGCTTTCGGGGCTGCGGTGCTCCAGCGTTTTGGCAGCAGGCCCTGTGGCGGTGTTCCGGTGGCGTTGGTTAATGTGAACTGAGCGGAGGTGTTGGGATAAGCGATTGCTAAGCCTGCGCTTGGTCTCACCGATGTAGAGCAGTTGACACTGAGGAGCCCTGTTTCGGAGGCTCGGCCGCGGGCCGGGTGGACGGCAGCATCAGAGGCCTGGATCTCCTCAGCACAGAGGGAGAATAAGGAGGGAAGAAGACAGACTCTAAGACTTTTGCCTTCCACTACAGTGAGGAGGTGTTTGGTGAACTCACTGTGGTGGATGTTAAATTTGTGTTTATTGTGTGGTTTTGTTATTTTTTATATATGTATGACTGCAGGCATGAAATTTCGTTCCGACTGAAAGGTCTGAATGACAATAAAGGCAATTCAATAGAGGAAACCCAGGTGATAGCCTCATCTATAGTCGAAGAGGGGAACCCCCATTCTCTAAAGAATGAGGACATCTCCGATGCCCTGGTTTGGAACACCTCATCTTGGGTGCAGATGCGGCGTAGACAGAGGAATTGAGAGTAGGGGATAGTCCTTACAGGGAGCAGGATGAGAAGAAGTGTAGTCCAGACAGCCATGGGAGTCAGTGGGTTTGTAGTAGATGTCGGTCAGTGGTCTGTTACCTGCGATGGAGATAGTGAGGTCTAGAAACGGTAGGGAGATGTCGGAAATGGTCCAGATGAATATGAGTGCCAGATGGAAGTTAGTGGTGAAATTGCTGAAGTCAGTGAGTTCTACATGGGTCCAGGAGGTATCACCAATGCAGTTGTCAAAGTAGCGGAGGTAGAGTTCGGGGATAGGGCCACGGTACACCTCAAACACGGCAGGTATAGCTGGGGTCCATTTACCGTGCCCATAGCTATGCATTGGATTTGGAGGAAATGGGAGGAGTCAAAGGAAAAGTTGTTGAGGGTAAGGCTAGGCTGAGGAAATTATTTGTAGACGGGGATTGGTTGGTTCTGCAGTAGAGGAAGAAACAGAGAGCTTTAAGACCCTCCTGGTGGGGGATGGAGGTATAGCGTGACTGGACATTATGGTGAAGATGAGGGATTGGGGGCCTGGAAAACAGAAGTCATGGAGGAGACAAAGAGCGTGTCTAGGACATAGCTAGGGAGGGATTTGACCAGGGGTGATAGGATGGAGTCGGGGTATGTGGAAATAAGTTTGGTGGGACAAGAACAAGCAGAAACAATGGGTCTGCCAGGACAGTGAGGTTTGTGGATTTTGGGGAGACGGTAAAAATTGATCGCTAATGTAAAAGTTCATATTATCAAACCAATTGTTATAATTCATTCAGCAAGATTGGTTTCAGAAAACAAACTTGTGATCTTTATAGTCATAATGTAAGAAGGAACTGCAGAGGCTGGTTTAAACCGAAGATACAGTGCCCTCCATAATGTTTGGGACAAAGACCCATCAATAATTTATTTGCCTCTACTCCACAATTTGAGATTTGTAATAGAAAATCTCATATGTGGCAAAAGTGCACATTTGTCAGATTTTAATCAAGGCAATTTTTATACATTTTGGTTTCACCATGTAGAAATGACAGCAGTGTTTATATATAGTCCCCCTATTTCAAGGCACCATAGCGGACTGCCACCATTGTCTATATATCCTTTTATTCTTTTTATCCATTTTATCCATGTCTATCCTTCTGTTAATTTATCGTGTTGCACAGGGAGCCAAATGCAACGTAATTTCATTTGGAACTGCATATATCAATGTATTTCTAAATGACAATAAAGTTTGTTTGACTTGACTTGACTTGACCATGATGTTTGGAAGACATCAATGTCATGTAAATGAAAGTAGTCCTGTTTAGTATTTTGTTGCATATCCTTTGCATGCAATGACTGCTTGAAGTCTGCGATTCATGGACATCACCAGTTACTGGGTGTCTTCTCTGGTGATGCTCCACCAGGACTGTACTGCAGCCATCTTTAGCTTATGCTTGTTTTGGGGGCTAGTCCCCTTTAGGTTTCTCTTCAGCATATAAAAGACATGCTCAATTGGGTTCAGATTGGATGATTGACTTGGCAACTCAAGAATTGACCATTTTTTAGCTTTGGAAAACTCCTTTGTTGATTTAGCAGTATGTTTGTGATCATTGTCTTGCTGTAGGATGATCCGCCGGCCAATGAGTTTTGAGGCATTTGTTTGAACTTGAGCAGATAGGATGTGTCTAGCCACATCAGAATTTGTATGCTACTACCATCAGCAGTTGTATCATCAATGTGCTCTTTAACCACAGTTGTATCATATGTGAGCCAGTGTCTTCAGCAGCCAGACATGCCCAGGCCTTAACATCCCCACCACCGTGTTTCGCAGATGAGGTGGCATGCTTTGGATCTTGGGCAGTTCCTTCTCTCCTCCATACTTTGCGCTTGCCATCTGATATAATATAATCTTTATCTCATCTGTCCACAAGACCTTTTTCCGGAACTGTGGTTGCACTCTTAAATACTTCTTGGCAAACTGTAACCTGGCCATCCTATTTTTGCAGCTAACCAGTGGTTTGCATCTTGCAGTGTAGCCTCTATTTCTGTTCATGAAGTCTTCTACGGACAGTGGTCATTAACAAATGCACACCCGACTCCTGAAGAGTGTTTCTGATCTGTCGGACATGTGTTTGGGGATTTTTCTTAGATTATTATAGAGAGAATTCTTCTGTCATCAGCTGTGCAGGTCTTCCTTGGCCTGTCAGCCTCTTTGCGATTAGTAAGCTCACCAGTGCTCTCTTTCTTCTTAATGATGTTCCAAACAGTTGATTTTGGTAAGCTTATAGTTTGGCTGATGTCTCTAACAGTTTTATTGTTTCTCAGTCTCATAATGGCATATTTGACTTTCATTGGCACAACTTTGCTCCTCTTGTTGATAAACACCAATAAAAGTTTCCAAAGGTGACTGGAGGAAAGACTAGGTGTTGAAAGCTCTCTTATACCTGCATTAAGGAGGCAATTAAACACACCTGAGCAATTACAAACACCTGTGAAGCCATGTGTCCCAAACAACATGGTGCCCTGAAATGTAGGTTACTATGTATAAACAGAGCTGTAACTTCTACTTGGTGAAACTGAAATGTGTAAAAATACCCTTTATTAAAATCTGACAATGTGCACTTTAACCATATGTGATTATTTCTATATCAAATCTCAAATTGTGGAGTACAGAGGCAAATAAATAAATGATGGATCTTTGTCCCAAACATTATGGAGCGCACTGTACATAGGATGTTAAATAATTGTTACTAATTTTCTGTTGAGAAGTAAAACAGTTTTGTGGTGCCATCATTAATCAGAAAGCTGGGCATAGCACAGAATGTCAGTTCATAATTTTTAATTGTGAAAGTATAGTTTTGAAGCTGAATATCAATAGTTGATATCTCTTCCAACTAGAATGTGGTACATGACTTTCAAATTAAATGCTAAAATGTTTAATTTTAGCATGACCTTTCTGCAAAGCTTCTGAACCAAATGCACTGTAAAATTTGAAACTGCTCAAAGTGACATGTGAAAAATATAGAAATATATAGTCATGTAAAAATTCATTTTTCAGTAATGTAACTTAACAGTTTTCTAATTAACATCCAGCCTTGAAATTATAATTTATTTGGGAGTCAATGTTCTTAATGTCAGAAAATAAGAATAATAACTGCGATCCAGATTAAGTTTCATGTGTGGTGAAGGTTTTAAATATCAGGGCATATTAGTGCTCTCTTACAAAAAATAATTAGCCAGGATATTTTAAAATGCATAAATGTAAAGTATCCATTGCCAGGGAGTGGTCAAAATTATATTAAAAAATGCATTACAGGCAATCAGATTCTGGATTTTAAAATAATGTCAACGTTGGATTCATTTTCTTCATAAAATTACATCAGCAAAAGAACACCTAATTTCAGTATGAACTGATCCTACACAAAACTTGACAGTTTGTTTTGCTTCTTGGGAAGGTCCATTGTCTCCTTGAATCCATAATACACTGTGTCTGTTCTTGAAATTGATACATTTTGTCTACATTTCTAATTTAGAATTGTCCCTTTTTAAAAAAAATTACGACTAATAATCTGCTGTTTTGCTGAGGACGCCAAATGTTCTTTCTATTTTCAACTCTACTATTGCAATAGCCTGCTCTTGACAACATAAATGATAGTTACATGATCAACTGTCAATATTGCATGCTACATAATTGCAGTGTATTGTCTGTTTCTTTAGGTGTAAAGCCTTTACATGATAATTGGTCTTTGGATTCTATAGTAAGGATGAAAAATCTGGTGATGAATAAATGTCTAAAATCCAGAACTGTGTCAAAGAAAGAGAATTGCATATTTGTGGAACTTATCGATGAAACAGCAAATCCAATTATTAATGTCAATGAACAGTTGATTAAAGCAGGATTAGCTGCTAAAAATGTGGAAAAGCAAATAAAACCCATTTTGGAAAACAAAATGTTGGTCAGAAGTAAGTTATTTTAATATTTCTGAAATTTGCTATTTGTTTATTATTATGTCACACAAATATGAAGTGGGACCTCAAGTAAGTGAGTTTGAAGACTTAATTACTTTTGCGCTTTCTTTGTTTGAGGCAAAAATCCATTAGATAGTTGACATAGATGCATAAATGTACAAACAACTGAGGAATGTGCGTAGTTCTTCATTTAACTAGTGAGAGGTGTAGGCTTAACTAAGTAAAATTATACATTATTATTAAATTAATACTATTATTAATCATGCATGGCTGTCATTAAATTATTAATTTTGTTTTGATCATAATGTGGATAATATAATGTAGGTATGTGGTGGATTTTTAAAAAAAGTCACTTTTTAAATTATATATATTTTAAATCATTCTAAAATTCTTACTTTGTATTTAATCAGCATTTTGAGAGAGAACTAGTGTGTAGTAATAATTGTCTTTATCTTGTTTGTGTTTTTGTTTGTGTTTGATCTACTGGAGGAAACATGCATGCAAAGATGTGGAAGACAGGAGAGTTGCCTTTGAACTCTGTTGTAGCCATTCAGGTGAAAGAAATAATAAGTCCTGGCATCTTATTTGTTCATGTTATGGGTACTCATGGTAAGCAAAAAAAACTTGATACGTGAAACATCTGGCTCTACATAATGTAAATTGGAGCATGCATGCACACACCACATCCATCCCCACAAAAAAGTCGTTCATGCTTTCTTTTTCAATTTCTTAAATCTACTTTGTAGCTATTTTCTCGTGTTATTTATTCAATTGGATCATGTTAAAATCTTTCACGAGAAAAAGGGTGTTTTAGCTTGATTCATTCTTAAATTTAACAATGATACATCAAAATTACTTGGTTTGACAGATGAAAAATGAATTAGTTTTTCTGCTGACAAACTCATTTCAGAAAAAGTTGGATTACATTTCATAATATTTTAACTTCCAACAGTGTAAGTAATTTCCAAATATTTCACTAATTCAAATCTTCCTTTGAATAATCTACTCTTCAACAAAAGTTTTATAACAGCAACCTTTGACTTTAGGAGGTAATTATCAGCCCAGAATCCAAAAGCTGATTTGAGAATAAGAAGTAACCATGTATATCTTCAGACAATCCATTTGTGAACCATTGCAGTCTAAACCAGTAATTATACACTTTTTTGGTGAAATAGATATGTACAACATATTGAAACAAAGGTTAGAGGGAGCTTAAATATAAAGCTACATAATTTTTTTTCCAAAACTCAATTGTCATTACAGTGAAGAAATGAGACTGCTTGTAAGAGCAAATTTTCAATGCTAGGGAATTAGTTGCGTAGAAAATGTCATCAAACGTTTAAACATTTCCTTACAGAGACCTTGACTCCCTGGTTAACTCATCCCTTCCCACCCAAACCTCCCACTCCCCTGTTACCTTCTCCTGCAACGAAAGGAGGTGCAGTACCTGCCCTTATACCTCCTCCCTTGACTCTGTCCAGGGACCCAGACAGTCCTTTCAGGTTAGGCTGAGGTTCACATGCACCTCCTCCAGCTTCATTTACTATATTAGTTGTTCCAGGTTTGGACTCTTATATCAGCGAGACCAAGCATAGTCTGGGCGATTGTCTCGCTGAACACCTTCGCTCAGTCGGCCTTGGCCTACATAATCTCCCGGTTGCCAAACACTTAAATCTCTTTCCCATTTCCATACTGACCTTTATGTCCTGGGCCGCCTCCATCGTCAGAGTGAGGCCAAATGCAAATTGGAAGAACAGCACCTCATATTTTGCTTGGCCAGCTAACAACCCACTGGTATGAATATTGATTTTTCTAACTTCAAGTAACCCTTGCACATTGTCTAACTCGTTATCACCTAGTTCACAGCCAACATCGTTATTTTTATGTATATCTTTCATACATTTGTTCTATATCACTGTCTATATCTCTCATTTCCCTTCCCCTGACTCTCAGTCTGAAGAAGGGTCTTGGCCCAAAATGTCACCTATTCCGTTTCTCCAGAGATGCTGCCAAACCGCTGAGTTACTCCAGCTTTTTGTCTCTTTTCGCAGTTGAACTTATAAATAATGATTTCCTTACTTAAGGTATTTAGTGTTAATTTAACTCAAATTTGGAAGTATTATTAGTTTGATTTTTAAAGGCATACAGATAGCTTTGCTATAACGTGTATTTCGGTCGAAAATGGAACAATTAAATTCTGGTTTGCTGCAGCATAACAGGGTAGATAAAACAATAAACCAAAAAAAACCTGTTAAAGTGCAAATAAGAACAAAGTACAATCAAGACAGTTGATAGTTTGTGGTCAAAAGCCTGGTGGTTCTTGAGCTTGGAAGATAACATTTTTCTGACCCCTATACCACCTTCCCAATGACAGGAGATGAGAGCGTGGCCAGGGTGGTGTGGGTCCATGATGCTGGCTGTCTTTTTGAGGCAGTGTCTCATATAGATCCCTCCGATTATGGGGAGGTCAGTACCATGATGGACAAGGCAGTGTCCATCACTTTTTGTAATCTTTCATTCCTGGGCATTTAAATTGCCAAACCAAGCCATAATACAATCAGTCAAATGTGGTCTACCGTACAAGTTCAAGAGTTTTTGTTGACATTCCTAATTTCCTCAATCTTGTAGGGAAGTGAAGGATTGATAGGCTTTCTTTATGATTGCATCAGTGTGCTTGGCTCAGGACAGATCTTCGGAGATATGCACACCCACCAACCAAGTTTTTGACTCCCTCTGCTGCTGACCTGCCGATTAAAACGGGTTTGTGGATCTTCTGGCTCCCCTCTTCTAAAGTAAACAAGCAGCTCCTTGGTCCTATTTATGTGAAGAGCAAGGTGGTTGTTCTGGTACCATTCAATCAGACGATCGATCCCCCTTGTATATTCATGACTCATCATTACAATTCGTCCAATCGTCCAAAACTTTCCAACGGTTCTCCTTCGTGAAGGATCTTCTGATGTTGATTATCTTGTGCCGCAGGACACATGTTGGTGGTTGTTTGAATGTGACTTCAAATTGGACTTGATGTTTTTGTCTATGATGGGAAAGGCTTTAGGGTACGCCAGCTGGTATTTGTAGGAAGGTACTGCAGATGTTGGTTTATGCCGAAGATAGACACACAATGCTGAATGGTCAATAGTCATTTTTATTTGTCGCATACACCTGAAGGTGCAGTGAAATGAATTTGCCAGCAACAGTACATTTAAAAAAGAACACAATAAGATTTAACACAAACATCAACCACAGCATTCTTCACTGTTGTGGAAGGCACAAAGTTCAGTCCGTCCTCCTTGTTCACCCGTGGTTGAGGCCATAAACCTCCGCAGTCACCGCTACGGATGTACAGGCCCTCTCGTCGGGGCGGTCGAATACATTCTGCGGCTTGGAGGTCCAGAATTGACACTTTCTTACCGCGGCTTCAGGATGTTGTAGGCTGCAGGCCAGCGGTCGGAGCTCTTCTCTGGCTATCCCCGGTGAGGGATCCCGTTCCGGATGGTAAGTCCATGCCGTGCCCGTGGCTAGAAGCTCCGCAGAGCTTCAGGATGTTATAGGCCGGCGGTCGGAGCTCATCTCCAGTGATCCCAGGCTCCGGACGCTGCGCCCGCGGCTAGAAGCTCCGCAGACCACGGCTTCAGGATGTAATAGGCAATCAGAGCATTCCCTTCTGACGACCCCGCGGAAAGGGCTCGACCGCTCCGCGATGAAAAATCCACGCTGCTGAAACTCCGGGAAAGGCCGCTCTAATCCATGGTGTTAGGCCGCGAGGTAGGCGACATGTAAAAAGTCACCTCTCCGTGGAGGAGGCAACCGAAAGTGGTCCCCTCCCCCCTTCACACAAGACACCGAGAGACACTAAAACAAACATTTGGACGCACTAAAAAAAATAAAAGTAGAAATAACGAACACGCTGCTGGCAGGTCAGCCGTCTCGCAGTGCCCCCACCATCCAAAACTCAGCGGGACTGGCAGCACCTCTGGATAAAAGGAATTGATAACATTTTGGGTCGAGACCCTTCAGAAAGCTCTCGACCCAAATCATCGCCCATTCCTTCTATCCAGAGAAGCTGCATGTCCTGCTGAGTTATTTCAGCATTTTATGTCCATCTCCAACTAGTGTTTGTTGACCATGGCATGCAGCTCCTCCAGTGCTAGATGAACATCTGCTTGAGGTGTGATGTATGCCAGAGTCTTGATGATAGAGGTGACTTCCTTCGGGAGGTAGAAGTGATGACCATTCGCTGCGATGAGTTCCTAGTGTGGAGAGCAGGAATTGGACAAGACTGTTAAATTTGAGCTCCATGAAGAGTTGGGGATTTATTGATTTTTATCAGGAACTGGAGAACCACTGAAAAGTTACTTTGGAAATTGAAAAGCAGAAAAGGGTGTGTTAGATTTAAACAGTGTAGGGGGGAAATTATTTCTGTGTAAGCATGTTATAATTAGAATCCACTCTCACTTAAGATCGCAGTTGCGACTAACCGTGAGTGGCCATTGAAATTGACAAGCTTTTGCTCTTATTTACTTGTGCAATGATACTTTATTTAAAAATGTAACGCAGCCTTTCGTGTTTTAGCTTTCACAGAAACAAAAACTTATTGCTATTGAAAAAGCCTTTATTTTTAAAATTCCTGAATGAAAAATAATTTCTATTGCAAGTCTGGAACTCTCTAGACCGTATCACGTTTTCCTCATTGACATAATTTGTTTTTCTTATCTGATTGTCTATGTGAGGTTTCTTAAGAACACAGCTCTGATGTTATGGCAGAACTGCCTGCACATTAAAATGAAACAAAACATGCTGATAATGTTTGAAGATAGCAAGTGCTATTGATTATACATAATATTTCATAGCTTTAGATTTTCTGTATTGTTATACACATTAACGTATTTCCTGAAACTTGCAAAATGATTTATTATGCACTGGTAATTCCAGCACACCTTAAAGGTTATGCTGCAATAGCTTGGATGTTACGGGGCAAGTACTTGATTATTGTTCACTGTCATCATGTAGTCATCTTGCATTGCACATTTTTCCACTGCAATGTATTGGCTGTATTTCTGAAAGTTGTATTGTGATCTTGATCACAGGTCCACTGGGTTATCAGATAGTGCATGGCTTTGTTTTCGTGGCAGAAATTGTTTTCCCATATTGGGAATTATGGGTGCATAGTGATGGAATTGGCTCTGTATGCGTGATTATTACAGCATAGACTTTGATATGAAGATTTGGGATTGTATCAGTTGTGTTCTTCAGGGGTGTTAGATAGAATAGGGCTGATATATAAATGGGGTGGGGGGGGGGTTGGCGGTGGAAGAGTTCAATATGGGGGCAGAGACCGGATGAAAATGTTAGCGAGGCAACTGCAGACCGGAAGACACACAGATCAAGGTTATTGGACAGTCTTTAACAGGGCCCTGGTAATTTTTGAATTATTTTGCTTGACATCTTCAGTGTATTACATTTGATGCTCAAGATATTGGAGAAAGCACATTGTTTCTGAGCACCTCTGTTACCCGTACATTCCATTTGCCAGCTAATTTAATTCTCCATTCCACTTCCACTCTGACATTTTTGTCCATTGCTTCATACACTTCCAATGTGCTGATTTCCTTTAGCAGAAAACCATTTTGTTTCTTCACCTTCCCTTTCCCAGGTCTTTTACCTGAAATGTTAACCCTTCCCTTTTTCCACAAATGTTGCCTGCTTTGTTGAAGACTAGTTCTTTCTTAATTTACTACTCAATTTAATATTAATTAAATTAAATAGTATTCCCAATAAAAGAACTATCTAGCACCCATTTGCACTAATTCTGAACTTATCCATTTTTACTTTGCCCATACTGCCCTGCCCCCATCTACTTGCCAAATTTCCTGCTCCTGTCGTTCTTTGGTTCTCAATTATTTTATTTGCAGTTTTTAAGGTAATGTTGGGGGAGTAATAATCTCCCCACGTTATGATTTATGGGAGATCAGTGTCTCAGGAATTTATTTTGGTTGGGATAAATCTTTTGTCCAAACCAACCTGTTCAAAGATAAAATTTACTTTAAAACATTTTGTCAAGTGTAATTTGATTTTAAAATTCCTTGTTAGTTAATGCCATTGAGGTGTCGTTTCTCTTAACAGATTTGAATAAATTTATCTTGATGAACGCTGAGTTGAATGAACAACATAAAGCTCAATCAGACTATTCTACATTAAAACCTGAAGTTGGTGATGCTTGTTGTGTAAGACTTGCAGGTAATTCACATCTTTTTGCTGGTTTTTAAGCTTGTCGTGTGAAGCAGTTGGACCAAAACAGTAGTATTCATTTACACTTCTAAATTTTGAACAGTTCTCCCTTGTTGAATTTCTGGTAGTGTTAATATAGGTATGTTACAAAACTTGCCTTTAGTGGCGCTGCAGTTCTGCCGCTCCCCGTGTGCGTGACTTTGGCGCCTTTCAGAGGGGGGCGGGCTTAACGTACCGTTTTTCTTCACACTGGGCAAATCGATCAATGTCGGGCGATTTCGTTGCGGAAGAAAAATCGCTCCGACATTTAATTAATGAAGGTATTTTTAAATTACGCTAGATTATTTATTATCTAGAGTAATTTAAAAATCACCTTCAAAAGCCGTGAGAGCCGACAATGGGAAGGATTTTGCGTAGGGGAGAAAAAAAGGTAGTTTATTTTTATATTAAAAGTTGTTTTTTATGGAGCCTTTAATAATATTTTCATGTTGCGAAATGGGGTCCAAAAAAAATGTATGAACCAGCAGTATTTTTTATACCGACTTCACAGCAAACCGCAACGTTCCAATCCATCGCATTCCACTAAAACCCACTCGCTAGTTGATTTAAATGGCCATTAATTTACAGGCATTAAACACTAAATTCATTCAATTTGGCCCAGAAATTCATGAAAATGAGATTAAAAAATTATGTTATATTGTGGATTATTGTGTGAATGTTATTTGGACACTTAGGCAATTTAAAAAAAGTTTATCTTTTCTTAAGAAATGGATAGATGTTTAGATCTACTCATTGAATTTTGTAATTAGCTACAATTAGATAACTAACTAATTATATGCTTTAATTTCAGGTCATCCAAGTAAGATTGTTTAATATTTGTTTCAGAATGCTTCAATCTATAATAACTGAAAATTTCATTGAGTTCTCTTAATTTTTAAGAAAGTTATGGGCTTTTAACGGTTCTAGATCACAGCTTTTGAGTTAAGTCAATTGAAAGGCAATGGGGAACAAGATGCTAATTTCCGAGTATGAAAATGGTCATAACTTTCTTAATACTGAAGATATGAAAGTGAATTAGGTGTCAAATTAAACTTTTTTTTATGCTTTATTTGATGGGATAAACTGCAGACTTGATTTTTAAAATCTCAAAATTTTGTAACATTGCTAGTTAATATATCTTGGGATATTTGAGTATTACCACCATTTATTATATAGTTTTGTGGGATGTGGACCAAAGCACAAAGTAAACAAATTGAGGATGGCCGCAACAGAAAAAAAACCCATTAAAGGCAAACTTTAGGAAATGAGGATTACAAGTGACCATTGAGACATGATAAATTGTAAATTCCAAAAAAAATCCATGTTATGGATGTTCAGATACAAATATAAGTGAATAAGTCTACACTATTAACAAAATTTGAAAATTGGAGATAGTTTTGGAGAAGACGCAGGGAATAAATATCTTGGTTTATTGATCCCCTCCCCTAACAAAATTCAACCCAGAATTAACAATTGTTGGTTACAATGTACATGAAAATCCTTCAGCCTAACATTCAATTGTACTAATGATTGTACGTTGCCTATTTTATTTGCTTAACATAGAAAGATAGAAAATAGGTGCATGAGTAGGCCATTCAGTCCTTCGAGCCTGCACCGCCATTCAGTATGATCATGGTTGATCATACAACTCAGTATCCTGTACCTGCCTTCTCTCCATATCCCCTGATCCCTCTAGCCACAAGGGCCACATCTAACTCCCTCTGAAATATAGCCAATGAACTGGCCTCAACTACCTTCTGTGGCAGAGAATTCCAGAGACTCACCACTCTCTGTGTGAAAATTGTTTTACTCATCTCGGTCCTAAAAGATTTCCCACTTATCCTTAAACTGTGGCCCCTTGTTCTGGACTTCCCCAACGTCGGGAACAATCTTCCGCCATCTGGCCTGTACAACCCCTTAAGAATTTTGTACGTTTCTATGAGATCCCCCCTCAATCTTCTAAATTCTAGCGAGTACACGCCAAGTCTATCCAGTCTTTCTTCATATGAAAGTCCTGACATCCCAGGAATCAGTCTGCTGAACCTTCTCTGTACTCCCTCTATGGCAAGAATGTATTTCCTCAGATTTGGAGACCAAAACTGTATGCAATACTCCAGGTGTGGTCTCACCAAAACCCTGTACAACTGCAGTAGAACCTCCCTGCTCCTACACTCAAATCCTTTTGCTATGAATGCTAACATACCATTCGCTTTCTTCACTGCCTGCTGCACCTGCATGCCTACTTTCAATGACTGGTGTACCAGTCCAGTTTAATTTCAGTAATCAAATATTGTTTGCACAAACTTTGTAGTTGATTCGGTAAATTAAAATAATTTGTGTTTATTTAAGACCCTTTGACAAAAACCATCCTAAGACAGTAGATTGAAACTTGTGAATGGAATGGAAATTTTTATTTGATTAATGGAGATTTATTAATAGAGATAATAAATATTTTTTTTAATATTTTAAAGAAAAGAGAGATGTAAATGTATATAGGTTTAGGCAGTGAATTCCTGAGCTTTGGGCCTTGGTAGCTAAATCCATGAAATTGGATGCACTATATATAACAATTTTGCAACATGTATTTGTACTTTACATGAATATTTTGCTGCAAATCTTTATAAAGGTGCAGATTGGATAAATTGATGTTCAGTACATCAATTATTTTTGTATTGTTAAGAAATTAAAGAATAAATTGTATATGATAAATTAATTGAATGCATTGATGCTTGCAATGTTTATACTGCACTGCGAAATTAATTGCAGGTCGCAATCTTGCCAAATTGGGTCACAGACTATTTGGTACTGAATTGGGTAAACAATGGAAAATTGAAAAGAGGCAATCCAAGAAATATTAATTTCATGTTTTGCTCAGTTTTATTTTCGGGTGCACCATAATCGTGTGCTGCAATCCAACAGTATTCATCTACAATAATGGTGCATTCTTTTTTGTCTTAGGTGACAATTGCTGGCATCGTGCGATTGTACTGAATTGTTCTGAATCTGTATTGAAGGTTATCTGTGCAGATTATGGAATTGTGGAAACTGTATCTCTTGAAAGGATTAAATGTATTGAACCAGAACTTTTGGAACATCCATTTCAAGTTGCAAGATTTGCACTAGCAGGTAATTTCATTTATATTTCCCTGATGGTGGTAACGCATATATCCCTGATATCTTTAATATATGTGAGAACATTCTCTGTGCATCTTAGAAATAGTTAGATGGAAAATAAAATTTGTTTTGTAGAAATTGTTTTAGCTATGGCCATAGTATCTAAGCTCCACAATTTTTTTTAAACTGTTTCCCAAGATGCACAAGACGAGATTGCTGTCCAGTATAGTTAACCAATCCATTCAGTATTTAAGAAAATACTAAGCTTAAAAAACTTGCGTGTATTTTACCACTATCTAAAGTTGATGTGTACACATAATACAAATTCCTATTGTTTATCTGTTAAAAAGGTACACCTATTTTTTGTCAGTGCTGTAAATGGCTAAGTGGGTCAAATAGCTAACTTATTGGACAGTTTTTTTTCAAAATGGAGACTATTTCAAAATTCCAGAACACAAATTTCCATGAATTCTATACTTTATTAGATCCCTGCTTCTGAATGTAATGCTACTACACCGCTACTGCATAGTGACTGCAATGTAAACTTATCTAGAAGGAGAAATAGGAGTGAAGGGTTGAGAAGGGTAAGCAAACAGAGAAAGGTTAAAAGAGCAATGAATGATCCGAGTAAAGATTAGTTACACAGTTTATCAAGGTTACCATTATAACTGTTTGACTTGTATCATCAAGAACAATGGCAGCGGTGCTATTGGAACAATGATACCATCAAATTATTTAAGCCATCCATCATCTTGAGTTGTATCTTTGGAATGTAGTTTGCAGCATTGATATACACAGTTATTAAGCTATTTTCATTAATAACCAATATTTTACACATATTTAAATAAGGCTCAAAATATGTTTAGATGTTGAACCAGAATCTGATGAGTGGACTCCTGCAACTACCAACTTCCTCAGAACTCTCCTGCTTGATAAAAATATGTTGGCAACAGTTAGAGGAATTGATGGAAACGTCCACACTGTTCAATTGATTGGACATTTTGAAGGTGCAGCCATTAATGTATCTGATAAGTTGGTATCAGAAGGCCTGGCTAAATTCACCACTGGGAAAGCAACTAAAGGTAATATCTTTCGCTATTGATAACTTGGTTACATTGCTTTCGTATCTACATGTGTATTTTTACAATATTGGAGAGATTTCAGCACAGAACATTAAAAATGTCATATCTCCACTGTTTCAAGTAGTATGGTATTATTTTTTTCAGAGATTGTCACTCAAATGTGCAAGAGATAGTAGAGATACAATCAAGTTCAGAATTAAATTAATTCCCTGATTCAACCAGTTTACATCTCGAAAAATATCAATTTTTAGGACACCAAAAATGTGTTACACCAGCATTTTGCAGTGGCTATTTTCATCAAATTATGTACCTGCACATGTATCACCAGCATTTTGCAGTAGCTATTTTAATCAAATTATGTACCTGCAGTCTCTTATTATGTATGGACAATTACTTCCATAACGTTTATTCAAAACATGAGAAAGAAATTACAAAAAAAAGAAATACTGGAAGAAGCAGGAGCTACTTTCATTTTGGTGTGTACCTTTGGACACTGTAACGCACGTTTCAGTAGACATTCTAAATTTCATGTAACGGTTGTTATGGTGGACACCAAACATAAAGTGTAAAAAAAATCGCAAGGAATTTTGTTCATCAATAAATTCTTCTTGAACTATCTCTCCCTGTCATGTACTGCCGTAATGAGAGTTTTTGATTAATCTGAATCGTGATTAAATAATTTATTTGTGAACTTCAGTTTTATGTATGATGTCACACTTTTTGTACTCAGTCTTACAAAAACACACATATCTAAATGTTTTAAAAATAACTTGTGTAGCATGATGCTATTTGAGTGTTCTGTGCATTTGAATGGAATAAGTTTTTTGTTCAATTTCCTCTTCCCCCACCCAGTCACCCATTTGTTAATTTTAGTGAGAGTTCCCCACTAAGTAATGATGAGGATGATCTTCCTATTCCTTGTAGTTCAGCACTGAGCCTAGTTTTGGAAATCTTGATTAAACTATGCCTCCCTATAGTGATACGAAGATGCGCATTCTTTGCTTGAATTGAGACAAAAGTTACAACGGGTACAGTCTCAAAAGATACTCTAAATACGTTTACCACTAGGTTATTCTGTATTCTAGCTCAATTGGAATAACAGTAATATGCTTCCTATTCCCAGGAACAGCTCATGAAATGTTCTTCTCTAAGCTTGGGTACAGTTTGATTCACCTCTATCCCTTCGCAGGGTATTGGACTATGTCTCTGGAACTGTTTGCACTTCAATGCTGAGAACTAATATTATGCCCTCCATATCTTTTCCTTTTCCCTAACTATTGTACTTGAGTCTGGCTTGAGTGCAAAATATTTCACATATTGCATCTGTTGCTTTCTCAGATAACTGCTTATCTCGACAGTAAACATTTTATAGGTGCTATCTGCCTGTTAGTTGACTTTCCAATCTGTGGTGTCAGTGAATCTAGATGCATTACACTTTTTTCCATCAGTCTTTGTAATTCATTATAAAGAGTTGAGGTGCTACATTTCTAGTTGCACACCATTTTAAAAATGACTTCCTTGGGTCATAATGATTTGGCTGTTAGCCAATCCTCAATCTGTGGTAATATATTTAAGCCCCCTAAGCACATTAAAAGATTCACTCAGATTCACTGTGATTGTATTGTTTTTCTTGCAGTGAGATTGAATGTATCTATAAATATCAGTCAGCCAAATGAACTTAAGGGTAGATGTATCTCAACTTTCTACTATCTTATGCTTAATTAGACATCAATGCAGTCTGACTTGATGTCTGAACGATCAATCAACCAGAATTGATTAAGATATTGTATTGCAACATTTTAAAAACATTGTAAGCTTTTAAGGTTTTATATCTGATTCAGTTTTCAACAATTTCCTCCAGATTTTAACACTCAAATGTAGCATTCATTTTATTTCTGATTTAACACTCAAATTTATCTTATTTGGAAGGAATCACCTGAAGGTTTATCCAACAGCCAATTTGCACTAATTGCCATTTGCCTGAAACAATGCACTTTCATTTTAATATTGTTTGATCTGTTACGTGGTACATTGTTTCTCAGAAACATAGGTTGCTGTGCACTTAAACCTCAAAATGCATACATACAGATGAGAAAGATAGAACCTAAAATAGAAGATAAATAATACAATATTGAACTGCATTCTTTAATGCTTCCCTGAATAAATACCTAAGTATAATCTGTTTAAGGAGAAATGTGTTTAACTTTTATATTTTTATTCAGATCAAGATCTCAGATGTTGCTGTTGCAAAGGCCTTCAGGAAAGTGTAAGTTTGTATTTATATATTGGCAAATGGTATTGCTTTTACAAATTTCTTTCTCTTGTGTCAGTCTTTCCAGCAACATTTAATCTTTTAATTTGCATGACAATTGGAATTCTCCCAGGCAAGATTAATAGCTGTAATATATATTTGCAATATACCATATCAACTATTGTGCCACCATGGACAAAATCTCATCCTCGATGTTTTAAGCAGAATTTAAAACTTATTCTATCATGAAAGTGAGTTAGTGGCGGTGAAGGTAGGTACATGTTTTATTTCTAGAGATGTAATACATTACAGAATATCTGGGGGTGGTTCATGTTATATTGAAAGATGAAGAAATCATCAAAACTGCCTAGATGTAGAAAGAAAGAACTGCAGATGGTGTTTAATACACAAAAAGGCATAAAGTGACTCGGCAGGTTGGGTAGCATAGCCATGGCGTGTTGCATCAATAAAGCTGGAAGTATTGTTCAAGGAACCTGCCATCCCAGCCATATTATTTTCTCTCCTCTACCCTTTAGGAGAAGATACAAGACCTTAACAGCCAAGACAAAAGAACAGCTTCTTCCCTATGGCTATCAGACTCTTGAACCAATCACCTTTCACATCTCCTTCCTAATGATGCTACCATGTACTCTTACACTTAACTCTACCTCATTCGGTTATTCCTTTATTGTACTTCAATATTATTTTACACTACTTTGCACTATATTCTTCTGTTGCGCTCTTGTCTCTGCGTTTATTGTTGTATTTATCATTAATTCAAGTTACTAGGCATCCATTTCATTATCAACCTAACCTGGTCCCTTCCACACTGTCGCTTTGATCAATTCAGTCTATTTTCATTGGGCATTACATCAGGTAGGCTGGATGTATTGTGTAAGAAGGAACTGCAGTCGCCGGTTTAAACCAAAGATAGACCTTGATTTGTACGGTTTACTCTGAATGCTCCAGTTTCTTCCCTCACCCCAAAGATATGTGGGATTGTAAGTTATTGCCCCCTGTAAATTGCCCATAATGTGTAGGGAGTGGATTTGAATGTGAGATAACATAGAATTAGTGTGATTATAGACACAAAAAGCTGGAGGAACTCAGCGGGACAGGCAGCATCTCTGGACCGAAGGTATGGGTGACGTTTCGGGTCGAGATCCTTCTTCAGTAAGGCTGAATGTATTATCAAGGAAGCCTGCTTTAGCCACTTCCATAATTAACAATGCTCAATGCATACCATAAAATAGGAGAATGGAAAGGCTCTTTTCTGTGCCTGTCATCCTGGCATTTCCTTTTTTTCTTTTCTACTTTCTGGAAGAACATAAGGGAGCTTGAACACCTGGAATGTCCAGACTCAAAGGGCAGCTTCTTCCTGAGGGCTAACATATTTGTGAGCCAATCACCTCTTCCATGGAAGTGCTGCCACACTCTCCTAGTCTTAACTTCACCTCATTTGATTAATCAGCAATTGCTACTTTATTTCGCACACAGTAATGAAAGGGAGAATACTTCAACATTTACCACGTTAGCCAACTAGATGGAGATTCGCAGGTTACATGAATAAGAATTAAGAAAGATTTTATTTGGAGAGCAACGTTAATTTAAAGGACTAAGGAATCAAACACTTGCCATCATAATTTCTTCAGGAAAATGAAATGAGCCAAATTCTCGTCAAACATGATTTGCCCATTCTCCTGAACTCTGCCTCTGACCACGTTGTTATAGTGTTGTCATGATCTATGGCCATTGATTAAAACATTTGCTTGTCTGAGGCAAGTGATTTTCATTGTGACCTTTTAGTCTTGGAATCATCTTAAAATATCTATAAAATTAGTCCCTCTTTACACTGTGAAGCCTAGTGAATGCAGTTCTTTATTTTTCTCTGCAGTGATGCATTGAATAATCTTGGCTTGCAATCAGAAATGTGCAATTGTTTCTGTAGCTTAGTTATTTGGGAAGTTAAGGGTGAAATTTTAATTGTGTGTGTGTAGAGATGAATGCAAATTATACAGTTCCAGCTTTCTATAAATTATGTGCGTAGTTTGGTTAAATTAAATTTGTAGCAAAGGTTGTTTACAATAGTTGTCATTTTTAACATTCTGGAACAATGATTTTTAATTATAGGTGGAAGAAATCAAGCAACAACTTGCAATGCTAATGAACAAAAAATAATGGAACAATTAAGTGATATTAAGAAAATTGAAGATCTGCATTTTTATTTGAAATAAACTTTTTTTTTTCCAAGTACAGAAGAAAATCAGAAAGAGGCAATATTGATTTACTTATACTTTGTGTAACTTGCTTTGAATCTAATGTTCATTATAAGTATCTATAGACAATAGGTGCAGGAGTAGGCCATTCGGCCGTTCGAGCCAGCACCACCATTCATTGTGATCATGGTTGATCATCCACAATCAGTACCCCGTTTCTGCCTGTAATTTATTCTGCCACATTGCCTTCAACTTCTCTGCTCCCTCCCCCCACACACACACACACACACACACACACACACACACACACACACACACACACACACACACACACACACACACACACACACACACACACACACACACACACACTTTACCCTTACCTATACACAAGGGACAATTTACAATGGACAATTAACCTACCAATCTGCACATCTTTGGGATATGAGAGTTCATGATAGAGCAAACGTGCAAACTCCACACAGACAGTACCCGAGGTCAGGATTGAACCCAGGTAATTGGAGCTGGAAAGCAGCTGATATCTGCTTGAATATGGTCATATAGACCTGGAACTATGATTTACAACAGTGATGTAAAACCTATACTAATGCTATGTGTTGATCTCTATTGTTATAATATGGCCACCAATTATTAAAATAACTATATTGAAGGCTGCGAAAGTCATTTTAATTTTAGACCCGCTTCTAAAAACCTTGTACAATATACCGTGTTGAAGAATCCAACGCTTTCTTCTTGATGACAAATGTCACCTCAATCCATATGAAATAGCAACTCCATTTTTGTGTTTTATTTTAGAATTTTGACATTTAAAAATTTGAAAAATATCAAAATAAAATTTTAGTAACTGAAGTGATAATTGGATCATCACATTGTTTGGTTAAACATCAGACTGGTAGCTGGCAGCTTTCAAGCAAGTCATTGTGACTGAGCCAGAAGACAACTTTTTGAGTCACCATTGCTGACATCAATACCATTCTTTCTTGGTATTTACACAAAGTTAGCAGTCAAAGCTTCTGATTACACAATGGCATAAAACCAGCCTTCGCTCCATTTATGATTGCATTCCCTTAATTTCTGCTTATACATAAACTGCAAAATATTTTGAACTGAAATAGTCTCTTAATATTTGAGAGCCACGTTTCATCTTGAGATTGCATGAAAGAATCTGGCATGCTCCTTGTGACCGAAATATTGTGCATTGGTAATTTGTTACCAAGTACAAGCATGGAGCCAACCATTCTAGCTGACTGGATAACTTTCATTAGCGCTACCTGAATGTAAATTGAGCATGGCCTAGAGGGATCAAAGTCGCTTGCTTTCTTGCTTTGTGTGTAAAGTGATTTTGTGTAGTTCTGGCTCTGCTCAGGTGAACTTAAAACCACATTCTAATCTTTGTACTAAATTAGACTGCAGTAGCAAAAGGAAAGAATGGCCCTGGCTTTTGTTTCGATTGAGCTTTAGGCTACAAAGTGCCCAATTCAAAGTATCTCACGTCAGTGTTTCCCTGATCATTAGAAAGGGGCTTTAGACAAAACATTTGTTTCTTGTTTGCCAACAATTGAAACATGCTGAAATAGAATTACTTTTAGTATAGATTCATGGCAAGCATTCACTCTTTCATTGTTTGCGTATTCCAAACTGTAGTTAGTTTGGAGAAATGTTCCAATGGATGGAATAGTTTTTTTGGCAGTTGCGGGAGAAGTTTGATCCTAGTGTTGTGTTTTGATAATTAGTACTGCTGTAGCCATCAATCTCGAATCCAGTTCTGATTCTTAAAGTATTTTCATGAAAAATTAAATTTAAAATAGTGGTAAAATAACCCTTTATTATGAGTAATAAAGTTAACAAGTTTATGACTTTAAAACTCATCTGCCAAAATGTTTAAAAAGCAAAATTTCAATATTTGTAATTTTCAGAACATAAAGAATCAAGAATTTAACTTTTTTCAGAACTTGATGTATGAGTTTGTATGTATATCAGTGCATTTTCTCACTATTGTAAGTTTTCTTCTCTGCCCATTTCTTTGTTCAGTTTATTGAACTTGCATTACTATAGAATTGTGTGATGAAGCTAAAAGTGATTACAAGATTCAAATTAAAAGAAAATCGCAAGCGTTCATGTTGTCATTTTTCATTCTTCACTCATTTTTACTCATGCTACAAGCCATGATTGGAATTTTTTAAAATTAATTATAGTTTATACATTCTCAAATGGACTACATCAGCATTGATGCACGTCAGTTGTGTATGTTCACAATTTAGGCCGACACACTAACCATATATAATCATACAGCACGGAAACAGCCTTCAGCCCAAATAGTCCAAGCTGCCCCATCAACACTCGTCCCACGTGCCTGCATTTGGCCTGTATCCCTCTAAACATTTCCTATCCATGTCCAAATATATTTTAAATGCTGTTGTAGTATCTGTCTCAACAACCTCTGGCAACTCCTTCCATTTCTTTCCACCCCCCTGTGTGGAGAAAGTTGCTCCCCTGGTTCCTGTTTAATCTTTCCTGCCCTCACTTTAAACTTATAGCCTCCGGCATGTTGAAAGGTTGAGTTTAACTGATAGGTATAATGATCAATGTTTAAGGTCCAGGAATTTGCAAATACAACCAGTAGGAAATTCTGTAATAAGTACAACTGGGAAGGATTGGATGTGTCTTTCGTTAGAAGAGCAATGACTCCCAAAACTGGAGTAACAACGCCTCATATTCTGTTTGGGTAACTTACAACCCAACGGTATGAACATTGACGAATTCCCACCTTTCCCCCAAACTCTCCTTTCCCTGCTCCCCTCTGCCCCACTTGCACCGGCACCCACCACCACATTCCTTTATGTAGCTTTCAAGGTCGCAACTCGTCAATACTTTTGTCTCACACCTGTCTTCATCTCTGGTCTTTGTCTGCCATCCCCTCTCTTCTAGCTTTTTCTACAATGAGCCTGAAGAAGGATGCTGCCTGACCCGCTGAGTTACTCGAACTCTTTGTGTTTAAAGTATGGCTTATTCATTCTGTAGGTTGGGGATTGGCGCGCAAGGGCCGGATGATCGAGGTGCTTTGTCATTTAACCAAGTTTTTGTTGTGACCCAAATCACGTATCTACCTGTATTTATAAAATATTGTGTAAAAACATAGACATCATACCTGAAACCCATCAAGAACAAAACCTGCATATATTTTTAAAATATGAGAAAAACCTCCAATTTTCCAAGTAGTAATTGTCCAGTCAAAGCACATTTGACATTGAGTCGGATGCCAATTGACCAATCACGTGCTTTGTTTCAGGCTAGGTAGGCAGGGAGCCCACATCATGGCGGAGAGTATTTCTACTAATGCCAGTGTTACTGGTGATTCCGATTAAGGTTCTTTGGTCTTCTGTGCGATGCATGTCACCGAAACTCACAGCAAGGTAGTTGAATTTAGTGAGTAAAGCATTAAGAACTCTGAAAAATGTGCAGCTAAGTGGATAGAAGTGGAAGAAAGTCTGGGAAGCAAAGTCGCTGCTAGGGTGCTGCAACACAGAGGACAGCCAAGGCGTGGGACCAGTGAAACATTGTGAAGCAACTGGAACTGGAAGGTAAGATCTAAAGTCAGAATTTATGAAAATTAACCTGCATGGACTTTAATTAAATTTCAGCCTCTTATAATGTGAGGTATGAGATCTTGAGGCTGAAGTTGACTTGAACTTTGTCTTTCCTGAATAAATTAAATTAAAAGTTGTCACTGATTTCTGCTTGCTGAAGTCAAATAAGAGTCTTCTATAACATCTATTTGTGGAGCTGGAGCCGCGGAGTGTGTTTGGATCATCTCACCAGGGGTGCCTGTACATCGTGCCGTCCGGGTGAACAATGGAGGAAGATTGCCTTCCATCACAGTGAGAAATGCTCAGAAATGGTGGATGTTTATGTTAAATCCAATTGGTGCATGTAAACTTGAACTAACTTATCTATGGTAGTAACTTACAGCCCGTCCCACTTGCGCGACATCCTAAAAATTGGATGGTGTGGCGGCGTCCCAGGATTTTGGAATGCTCAAAATCCTCGCGTGCCACCTGCGTGACGTATACCTTGCACAAACTGATGTACTGATGGCGTAAGTGTAGCGCGTGGTGACGCATGGTTACACACGGTGATGCACGAACATTGCCTATGCTGATTTCTTATGCGTCAACGTCCGTAACCATGCGCCGCCCATACGCCGTCGGCATGCCATTTGCGCGCCGCAGCACGTGACCATCCAAGTATAAAGCGCACGTAGTTTTGAAAAAAAAATTCCTGGGAATATCCTTGCCAGGGAGATCAGACTACGTACGAACGACATTGCAAATGGTTCCCAAAAGAAGCAGGGCCCTCAAGAACACTTGGCACGTGACTCTCGTACTGCTGGACTATTTTTGAGTGACAGTAACTACCGGCCTGTCACGTAAATGATGCCCAAGTGGGACAGGCCCTTAAGTCTGATTAACATTAAGAAGAGGTTGTCATTTTATCAATTGACGACCATGCAGACTTAAGTACTGTGAGATGGTTTTTTTTCTGTAGCCTCTGCTCCCCCACTCTTCTTAATGGGCAGAAGTCCTGGGCAGGTGGCGAATGGGGAACCCTATCGGGTCCCCCCTCCCCTGTGTTTTGAGAGGTGGGGGCCAATTTCCCCCCCCCCCCCCCCCCCCCCCATGTTTTGTGAGACATGTTGCAGCAAAACCGCCCGGGAATGGCTGTAGCGCCCAGGTTGGCACACCTATCCCGGGAATGGCTGTAGGACCCAGGTTGCCTCGCCTGTCCCGGGACTGGCTGTAGCACCCAGGTTGCCTCGCCTGTCCCGGGAGTGGCTGTAGCACCCAGGTCGGCTGGCAGGTATGGCTACAGCGCTCGGGTCGCCTGCGTGCCCCGGGAATGGCTGCAGTTCCCAGGTTGCCCGCATGCCCTGGGACTGTCTGCAGTTCCTAGGTTGGCTCGCTTGCCCCAGGTCTGGCTGTAGCACCCTGGTCACCTGCGTGCCCCGGGACTGGCTGCAGTTCCCAGGTCGCGAAAACAAATTGAAAAAAAAAACGCTGAATGATTTTGGGTTAAGGGCCGGATCCGGCCATAGGTTGCCGACTCCTGTCCTGGATGTCAGGCCTCATTGTGTCCGCCCCCCCCCCCCCCCCCCCCCCATGTTTTTAAAGCGATTTCCGCCCATGCTGGTCACACACAGAAGTGTTTGGTGTTTTGTGTGGTCACTAGGCACTGTGCCACATAATGAACACTAATGTGATCATTTGCTGATCTGCCATCCCATCAACCTGGACATGCGTACATGTATATTGCTCCATTGATATGTTGATTTTGTCTTGCATAATATAAAACATGAAAAGAGGTAAGAAACCTCCCTTACACATTTTATCTATTGTTAGGAGGCAGCAGTGTATCCTGGGTTATCATGCCGAGTGCTATCGTCACTTCTGCAACATTACTACAATAAATTGAGCTACAGCAAAGGTCTCAAAGGAAGAAAGGTAATGATAGGACTCGAACAACATTTCTTAGTATTTATGGTCTCTGGAGAAGGTTCGAGTCAAATGGCCTCAGGCCTGCAAGACGGCATCAGTTCGATGAGGATGTTGATAAGGTGCTAGAAGCAACTGCGAAGGGAGACGTGGACCAAAGGCTGTGGAAGATGACGACAATCATCATCAGCCTAGCTGTGGAAAGGTTTGAAGCAGTGGACAAACAAGCTGGCTAGAACACCTTTCACCATGAACCAACGGGCAACAAAGATCCACAAGATCCGGCAGGAGCTGAAGTCCTTCAAGAAGCAGTATAAAGAGGCCAGCGAAGAGCAAAGTCCCCCCTTGGCTGAACTGCAAAACATCCTGAGGAAGAAGCTGATGACCCTCCATAGAGCTGAGTGGCACCGAAGGCGCCGGAAGGAAAGAGCCAGGAAGCGAGCATCCTTCATAGCCAACCCCTTCGGCTTCACCAAACAACTGCTAGGGCAGAAGCGCAGTGGGATCTTGGCTTGCTCTAAGGAGGAGATCAACCGGCACATCCAGACGACCTACAGCGACCCAGTCAGGCAGCAAGAGTTGGGCCAGTGCAACATCCTGATAAAATCACGTGCACCCATAAAGTAGGTATGTTACAAAACGTACCTTTACCGGCGCTGCACTTCTGCGTGACTTTCGCGCCTTGCAGAGGGGCGGGCTTAAAGTGCCGTTTTTCAACAGGCAGGACAAATCGATCAATGTCGGGCGATTTGGTTGCTGAAGAAAAATCGCTCCGACATTTCATGAATGGTGGTATTTTTAAATTACTCTACATTATTTATTAACTAGAGTAATTTAAAAATCACCTTCAAAAGCCGTGAGCGCAGACAACCGGAAGCATTTTCCGTAGGGGAGAAAAAAAGGTAAATACTTTATTTTTATATTAAAAGTCGGTTTTTCGGGAGGCATTAATAATATTTTTATGTTGCGAAATGGGGTCCCCAAAAAATGTATGAACCCCCAGTATTTTTCCCCCCGACTTCACCGCTA
This sequence comes from Raja brachyura, assembly GCA_963514005.1. Next base: position 31,906,093 of record OY740795.1, on the reverse strand, counting down.
ATCGCAACGTTCTAATCCACCGCATTCTACTAAAACTCACTCGCTAGTTGATTTAAATGGCCATTAATTTACAGGCATAAAACACTAAATTCCTTCCATTTGGCCCAGAAATTCATGAAAATGAGATTTAAAAATTATGTTATATTGTGGATTATTGTGTGAATGTTATTTGGACACTTAGGCAATTTTTAAAAAGTTTATCTTTTCTTAAGAAATTGATAGATGTTTAGATCTACTCATTGAATTTTGTACTTAGCTATAATTAGATAACTAACTAATTATATGCTTTAATTTCAGGTAATCCAAGTAAGATTGTTTAATATTTGTTTCAGAATGCTTCAATCTATAATAACTGAAAATGTCATTGAGTTCTCTTAATTTTTAAGAATGTTATGGACTTTTAACTTTTCCAGATCACAGCTTTTGAGTTAAGTCAATTGAAAGGCAATGGGAAGCAAGATGCTCATTTCAGAGTATGAAAATGGCCATAACTTTCTTAATACTGAAGATATGAAAGTAAATTAGGTGTCAAATTAAACTTCTTTTTATGCTTTATCTGATGGGATAAATTGCAGACTTGATTTTTAAAATCTCAAAATTTTGTAACATTGCTACTAATTGGATGTTACAGAACTTTACCCAAGACAACATTGCTGACTTGCATGAAGTAAAGTCTTATTGCTTTTACAGCAAGTTGATGTAATAAATTGATGTAAACTGATGAAATAACAAGCTTAGCTCTCTACCAGCTGAAAGACCTAGCTTTAGCTGACCTAGCTTACGACATAATTCATAGTTGGACTTCGCTCAATACTTGCTACAATTAAAACACAGCTTTTGTATTTCCTTTCATTTGCAGGATACTATGACGTTATCATGTTCAACAATTTTCTTACACGTCATATAGAGAGATAAAAACTAGCACTTTACATTCATCTGTCTTCTTTGGAGTTCAATGGCAAAAAAAATACATTTTCACTTTTCTATTGTAAAGTAGTGGAAATAGATCATCACAAACTTGGCCAAGGGTTACTGGTAAACTTATTTCAAGTAAAAAAATTAAATGAATGGATTTCTCTGAAAAATAAATTAGAAATGTAGTTCATACAAATCCAAATTTGGGGTTTCATTGCTCTTTAATACATTAAAAATTAAAAAAAATTACAACACATTCACTTGTACCAGAGGTAAGTGAGATCTCAAATTGCTTTGTAAAAAGCCAATGCAAGCAATGAAGAAATGTTCTTGATTTAGTTTTAAGATAAAGGCCTGATGTTAACATACACATCCAACTTTACAAACTGTGCTGAAATGAAAACAACCACTGAAGGCTTGGTTCAAGTTACACAAAGAGGTTTTGTCGTTATATATAACTCTTGTGATAAGGCTTTGAATATGTATATATATATATATAGCGTATCAAGATTCTTCATCCATGAAATATGCTACAAAAGAACCTTACCTTTGTAATTTTCATAATGCCTACAATAGGCCTACATTTTGTTGACTAAATAATTTTGAAAATGAACATCACAGGTTTTCAACAGGAAAGAGATTCAACAGAGCCTCAAAGCGTGATTTAATTGTGTACATTTTGACATAATTTTCATGGATAAGTTAATTAATTATTTTGGCTTTATGTAGCAGAAAACCAAGATCAATCAATTATGTAAGTTCTCGATCCCTCTGAGATTATGTTTACACCAACACTACTTAGAAGTTGCAGATTTTCGGGGGGGGGAAACGATACCATCATGAAATGTTAGAAATTTGAAGGAAAAAAAGGGTTGCAATGAAAGTTTGATTCACGAGAATTGGTATTTAGCAACACCTTCAAAATTCTGCCCAATATGTAACTTTGATTATTCCATTCTCTGACAACCGTGTTATTTCTACGCCAAGCGAAACCTTCCAAATACACACCATCTGGAATCACAATAGACAATAGGTGCAGGAGTAGAACATTCGGCCCGTTGAGCCAGCACCAACATTCAATGTGATCAAGGATGATCATCCCCAATCAGTACCCAATCAGGGACTGTTTGCTAGTGCTGTCGGGGAGGATTTAAACTAATGTGGCAGGGGGGGATGGGTACAAGAGCAGAGAGGCAGGTGGGTGTAAAACGAGGGTAGAAGCAATAGGGAGCAAGGTGAAAAGTAAAAGTGGCAGGCAGACAAAACCAGGGCAAAAATCAAAAAGGGCCACTTCTCAACATAATTGTATAAGGGGTAAGAGCGTTGTTAAAAACAAGGATGGAGGCTTTGTGTCTCAATGCAAGTAGTATTCGTAATAAGGTGGATGAGTTGAACGTGCAGATAGCTATTAATGATTATGATATAGTTGGGATCATGGAGACATGGCTCCAGGGTGACCAAGGCTGGGAGCCGAACATCCAGGGATATTCAATATTCAGGAGGGATAGAGAGAAAGGAAAAGGAGGTGGGGTAGCGTTGCTGGTTAGAGAGGAGATTAACGCAATGGAAAGGAAGGACATTAGCTTGGAGGATGTGGAATCGGTATGGGTAGAGCTGGGAAATGCTAAGGGGCAGAAAACTCTGGTGGGTGTTGTGTGCAGGCCACCTAACAGTAGTAGTGAAGTTGGGGGTGGTATCAAACAGGAAATTAGAAATGTGTGCGAAAAAGGCAAAACAGTTATAATGGGTGACTTCAACTACATATAGATTGGGTGAATCAAATTGGCAGGGGCGCTGAGGAAGAGGATTTTTTGGAATGTATGCGGGATAGTTATCTAAATCAACATGTAGAGGAACCAACGAGAGAGCAGGCTATTTTAGACTGGGTATTGAGTAATGAGGAAGGGTTAGTTAGCAGTCTTGTTGTGCGTGCCCCCTTGGGCAAGAGTGACCATAATATGGTCGAGTTCTTCATTAGGATGGAGAGTGACATTGTTAATTCAGAAACAATGGTTCTGAACTTAAAGAAAGGTAACTTTGAGGGTATGAGACGTGAATTGGCCAAGATTGACTGGCAATCAATTCTATAAGGGTTGACGGTGGATACGCAATGGAAGACATTTAAAGACTGCATGGATGAACTACAAAAATTGTTCATCCCAGTTTGGCAAAAGAATAAATCGGGGAAGGTAGTGCATCCGTGGATAACAAGGGGAAATCAGGGATAGTATCAAAGCAAAGGATGATGCGTACAAAGTAGCCAGAAAAAGCAGCATACCAGAGGACTGGGAGAAATTCAGAGACCAGCAGAGGAGGACAAAGGGCTTAATTAGGAAAGGAAAAATAGATTATGAAAGAAAAATGGCAGGGAACATAAAAACTGACTGCAAAAGTTTTTATAGATATGTGAAGAGAAAGAGATTAGTTAAAACAAATGTAGGTCCCTTGCAGTCAGAAACAGGTGAGTTGATCATGGGGAACAAGGAAATGGCGGATCAATTGAATAACTACTTTGGTTCCGTCTTCACTAAGGAAGACATAAATAATCTGCCGGAAATAGCAGGGGACCGCGGGTCAAAGGAAGAATTGAGTGAAATCCAGGTTAGTCGGGAAGTGGTGTTGGGTAAATTGAATGGATTAAAGGCCGATAAATCCCCAGGGCCAGATAGGCTGCATCCCAGAGTACTTAAGGAAGTAGCTCCAGAAATAGTGGATGCATTAGTGATAATCTTTCAAAACTCTTTAGATTCTGGAGTAGTTCCTGAGGATTGGCGGCTAGAAAACGTAACCCCTCTTTTTAAGAAGGGAGGGAGAGAGAAAATGGGGAATTACAAACGGGGAATTATAGTCTAACATCGGTAGTGGGGAAACTGCTAGAGTCAGTTATTAAAGATGGGATAGCAGCACATTTGGAAAGTGGTGAAATCATTAAACAAAGTGAGCATGGATTTACGAAAGGTAAATCATGTCTGACGAATCTTGTGAGGATGTAACTAGTAGCGTGGATAGGGGAGAACCAGTGGATGTGTATCTGGACTTCCAGAAGGCTTTCGACAAGGTCCCACATAAGAGATTAGTATACAAACTTAAAGCATACGGCATTGGGGGTTCAGTATTGATGTGGATAGAGAACTGGCTGGCAAACAGGAAGCAAAGAGTAGGAGTAAACGGGTCGTTTTCACAATGGCAGGCAGTGACTAGTGGGGTACCGCAGAGCTCAGTGCTGGGACCCCAGCTATTTACAATATACATTAATGACCTGGATGAGTGAATTGAAGGCAATGTCGCCAAGTTTGCGGATGACACAAAGCTGGGGGGCAGTGCTAGCTGTGAGGAGGATGCTAGGAGACTGCAAGGTGACATGGATAGGCTGGGTGAGTGGGCAAATGTTTGGCAGATGCAGTATAATGTGGATAAATGTGAGGTTATCCACTTTGGTGGCAAAAACAGGAAAGCAGACTATTATCTAAATGGTGGCCGATTAGGAAAAGGGGAGATGCAGCGCGACCTCGGGGTCATGGTACACCAGTCATTGAAAGTAGGCATGCAGGTGCAGCAGGCAGTGAAGAAAGCGAATGGTATGTTAGCTTTCATAGCAAAGCGATTTGAGTATAGGAGCAGGGAGGTTCTACTTCAGTTGTATAGGGTCTTGGTGAGACCACACCTGGAGTATTGCGTACAGTTCTGGTCTCCAAATCTGAGGAAGGACATTATTGCAATAGAGGGAGTGCAGAGAAGGTTCACCAGACTGATTCCTGGGATGTCAGGACTGTCTTATGAAGAAAGACTGGATAGACTCGGTTTATACTCTCTAGAATTTAGGAGATATAGAAACTTACAAAATTCTTAAGGGGTTGGACAGGGTAGATGCAGAAAGATTGTTCCCGATGTTGGGGAGGTCCAGGACAAGGGGTCACAGCTTAAGGATAAGGGGGAAATCCTTTAGGACCGAGATGAGAAGGACTTTTTTCACACAGAGAGTGGTGGGTCTCTGGAACACTCTGCCACAGAGGGTAGTTGAGGCCAGTTCATTGGCTATATTTAAGAGGGAGTTAGGTGTGGCCCTTGTGGCTAAGGGGATCAGAGGGTATGGAGAGAAGGCAGGTACGGGATACTGTGTTGGATGATCAGCCATGATCATATTGAATGGCGGTGCAGGCTCGAAGGGCCGAATGGCCTACTCCTGCACCTAATTTCTATGTTTCTACCCCGTTCCTGCCTTTTCCCGATATCCCCTGACTCTGCTATCTTTAAGAGCCCTTTCTAGCTCTTTCTTGAAAGTATCCAGAGAACCGGCCTCCACCGCCCTCTGAGGCAGTGAATTGCACAGACTCACAACTCTCTGTGGGAAAAACAGTCTCCTCATCTCCATTCTAAGTGGCTTACCCCTTATTGTTAAACTGTGGCCCCTGGTTCTGGCCCTGGGGATTTATCAGCTTCAGTCCCATCAGTCTATCCATCACCATTTCCTGCCGAATGTGGATTTTCCTCAGTTCCTCCGTCACCCCAGATCCTCTGGCCACTACTATATCAGGAAGATTGTTTGTGTCCTCTTTAGTGAAGACGGATCCAAAGTACCTGTTCAACTCATCTGCCATTTCCTTGTTCCCCATAATAAATTTACCTTTTTTGGTCTTCAGGGGTCCAACTTTGGTCTTAACTAATTTTTTCCTCTTCACATACTTAAAGAAGCTTTTACTATCCTCCTTTATATTCTTGGCTAGCTTACCTTCGTACCTCATCTTTTCTCCCCGTATTGTCTTTTTAGTTATCTTCTGTTGCTCTTTAAACATTACCCAATCCTCTTGCTTCCCGCTCATCTTTGCTACGTTGTACTTCTCTTTTATTTTTATACTGTCCCTGACGTCACTTGTCAGCCACGGTCACCCCTTACTCCCCTTAGAACCTTTCTTCCTCCTAGGAATGAATTGATCCTGCACCTTCTGTATTATTCCTAAAATACCTGGCATTGGTGTTCCACTGTCATCCCTGCTAGGGTATCTTTCCAGTCAACCTTTGGCCCCTCAAATCTGAACTATTGCTTACAAATTCCTCAGCTTTTGATAGCGGCTCCTTGTGCACATTGCAGATCATGAGATTGTTCAGGCTCTTCTGAGACATGGTGTTGCGAAGCCATGTTTTAATGCGGCGTAGTGTGCCTCGCATGAACCGGCTGGAGAACAAGTCTTAACAATGTCTCAACTTGAAGGAACGTCTGTCGTACTTCTGGAGACATCCTTTTGAAAAGCTGTCTGTAGTCCTCAGTAGTTGACCATGTGAACTGTTTCCTGAAAAAGTCAAGTTCAGGGTGACGTTCAGGATACCTGTCGGGTGGAAGATTGCGACCTTCACGTGGTCCACCCTGTTTCGACTAATGCAATCAACTCGACGTGCACAAATGGAAGATCAAATAGAGCAAGTTGTCCTACAACTTTAGGCTGTGCACGCCACACGAAAGATGAAGAAGGATACCTGTCAACCAAATCCTGGTGAACCCTTTAGAAGCATTGAGGCGAGTCGATTTTGTTCTATCAGGTCTGTGGATGTGAAGTATTCATGTAAATTGCACATACAAGTGTCTATAACTCGCAAACATTCTACTCGCCACAGATCTTCGCTGGACTGGGCAACATACTCTTGTGATCCACTACTGTACTTTGTACACGTTTTCCGATGGCGTTCAACAAAAGGATCGAGACCCAAATCCTCCACTTTTCGCTCAGCAGATGCAAACATGTTCTGGAAGACTTCATCTGACCAAAGGTGTTGCAATTCCTTTTCCACAACTTCAGCAGCCGCCATCATTCCTGGAATGCTCATACTTGGCCCCTGCAAGGCACAATTGAATTTCTCCAGGCATTGGATTACTGGTAGAGCAACAATTAGTCCAATGACGCACTTGCTTGAAGACAGACATTTGCTGATTCCATTCGCAACAGAAGAGACATTTGTCCCAAATTCCATTGAGGCTTCTTTGAGTGCCTCTAAAACATCCTAGTAATTCTCTAGGAGTGCCCTAATAGCAGCTGATCTGGTGAGTTGAAGCAAGTTGTAAAGTTGCCATCACAGTCATCTTTCCCACCTAACGGCAGACCTTGCTGGGTAAGATACTGAAGCGCTTCAATTATCTGCAGTAGGGATCTCTGGGCCAGTACCTGTCCTTGGCATAATTGTTTGCTCAGCTGGACATTAATGTCACATGCTTTGTTGCAGTTAAACTAGTTTGAACTGGCAATTTAGTGGCATTCAGACTTTTGATGAGCTTGGAATGTTTCAATACCTCTTTTCCAGTTCTTAAAACAGCTCGAGATAAATGTTTGCTCCTTGAAATTTGCCATTTTCATCAAGTCTTGTTCTACTGCTACTGCACAGGTACGGCACAATGTACCATCCACATTTGGTTCAATATGGAGCCATAGAAACTCTTTAAACCACTTTTCCCGAAACTTAAGTGATCTACTTTTCAAATTCTGTACTGGCAAAGAAGAAAGGTCTCTAGGATAGATGGGTTTCTTTGGCAACAAAAGTGTCAGTGGAGCTCCTGCAGAGGGAGATGTCAATAAGTGCCTACAAATCAAAATAGGACGTACATGGTAAATGGTAGGGAATTGAAGAATACAGTTGAACAGAGGGATCTGGGAATAACCGTGCATAGTTCCTTGAAGGTGGAATCTCATATAGATAGGGTGGTAAAGAAAGCTTTTGGTATGCTAGCCTTTATAAATCAGAGCATTGAGTATAGAAGCTGGGATGTAATGTTAAAATTGTACAAGGCATTGGTGAGACCAAATCTGGAGTATGGTGTACAATTTTGGTCGCCCAATTATAGTAAAGATGTCAACAAAATAGAGAGGATACAGAGGAGATTTACTAGAATGTTGCCTGGGTTTCAACAGCTAAGTTACAGAGATAGGTTGAATAAGTTAGGTCTTTATTCACTGGAGCGCAGAAGGTTAAGGGGGGACTTGATAGAGGTCTTTAAAATGATGAGAGGGATAGACAGAGTTGATGTGAACAAGCTTTTCCCTTTGAGAATAGGGAAGATTCAAACAAGAGGACATGACTTTAGAATTAAGGGACAGAAGTTTAGGGGTAACATGAGGGGGAACTTCTTTACTCAGAGAGTGGTAGCGGTGTGGAATGAGCTTCCAGTGGAAGTGGTGGCGGCAGGTTCGTTGGTATCATTTAAAAATAAATTGGATAGGCATATGGATGAGAAGGGTATGGAGGGTTATGGTATGAGTGCAGGCAGGTGGGACTAAGGGAAAAAAGTTGTTGGGCACGGACTTGAAGGGCCGAGATGGCCTGTTTCCGTGCTGTAATTGTTATATGGTTATATGGTTACATGTATGGAACAAGGTGGTTCATCATTCCTGTATTCTGGAGATGAGGACAAAGGATCATCAGCTGGGAAAACTGCATTTCCACATGGACTAACACTGGAGTGTCTGGTCTGATAGCTGATGGTCTGGTAGCTGAAGATGACAAAACTGAACTACTTGGTGTAGAAGCAGAAGATGTCATGGCTGGATTTCCATGTCATGACTGAACTTTCTGCTCTGGTTGGTGATGTCATGACTGGACTTCCTGGTCTGGTAGATGTCATGAATGGACTTTGTCTCGGTGGAGATGTCATGCCTGGACTTCCTGATCTGACTGGAGATGGCTTGACTGGACTAGTAGCAGATGTAGTAACCGGAATTTCTGGTCTGTTTGTAATTGTCATGACTGGACTGGTTGCATTGTCCGGCCTGGACTGTGAGTGGAAGGAGATAAACAATAATTGATACGAAAAATTCAAATCATTCAAGATAGTAAACAATTCTCATCAAAGGTGATTTAAACTGCAATTTGGCATGAAAATCACAGACCTTGCAATAGTAAATCAATTTGCTCTTGAATTTTGGTCTTTCATACTTCTGATGGCCTTAAGATGTTTATATCGCCTTCTTCCAATACAGTATTTCATCAAGTTGAGATAAACATTAGATACAGCAATAGATACTGCAAAATCATGCTATGACAATATGATGTTGGATCTCGTGATTAGCTAGCTAGATCCAGAATTTAATGCTATGCATGGTGACAAATTAAACTCTTGTCATGTTTTATTGTTAATGCATGTAACTCTCTGGTTGCCACTTCAATTTTTTTTAAAAATTTATTTATTAGAGGTAAATACATCAATGTACACATATATACTGTTACAATCATTGTACCCCATAATGTTATGGCTTTTAAAGAAAAAGAATAGAGAGAAAGAGTGAAATGTGAAAAGAGTTATGATAGTGAAAGAGCGTGCCAAAGGGGAGAAGAAACCCTTGGTCAAAGAATTAGAAAAGGGGGTTAAAAGATAGACCCTAAAAAAAGAAAAGGAAAAAGAAAAAAAAAAGAAAAAAAGCCAGTTATTATGTTATATATATCATGCAAAAGGAATCCACCAACTCGATAGTTTTCCATCCCCCCCCTACCAAGGCCCGAGGTACTCCTGCATCCTATCTTTGTAGTAATTCTATAAATGCAGACCACGTCTGATACCACTTCAATTTTAATGAAAATTTCACAACATAAAGCTGAAGAGTATGATGTTATGTGGGACGTTTTTGTGATATAATTTATCAGTAATCATGAATTAATATGTACTTAGATTGCGGTTTTATTGGAAAAAATACAGGGCAGAAAATTGCAGAGATTTTCCTTTCATCAGGAGGGGATAATGAATACCTCGCCCCCCCCCCCCCCCCCCCCCGTAACAAATGAGTTACATAACGATCATCACCACTGGTGTATGTACACATTTCTTGTGATTTGTGAACTAAATATGGTGTCTACCAAGCCAGATGAATAAAACGGGGTAATCAATGTGACACCCTTCAATTTATTAACAGTAAAAATGACAATCAGTGTAAATTGGATATCATGAGGTAAAATTGATGAAAATGAGACTGAATCTAACCTAAATATGTGCAAGTCCCGGGTAAAGTATATGATTAAGTAACATTCTTGCATGGGACAAGACAATCAGACAACTGGATATAGATAATGCTAAAGACCCAACTATGGATAAACACAATAAAATATTAATACTGAAATTTAAAGTAAATAAATTATTATCAGCTAAAGTTATAAGATTATTCCAAATTACAAGACAGGAACACTTTGAATTTGGGGATAAGCCCCATAAACATTTGGCACGTCAGTTAAAAAAAAACGAGAAAAAGAACACACAATCCCAAAGATCAAATCAGATAGAGGGGAAGTATTAACTTTACCAAATTATATTAACAAATGATTTGTGCAATTTTATGAGAATTTGTACACATCTAAAACGACACCGGACACCAATAAAGTCACAGAGTTCTTGGATAATTGTAATCTTCCAAAACTAGAGTTGCAGGAACAAGAGGAATTGGGAGCACAAATCTCAATTAAGGAAATAGAAGAAACAATAAATTCATTAAAGAATGGAAAAACACCAGGACCTGATGGATTTAGGAATGAATTTTATAAAAGTTTTTACGACATAATTACACCAAGCCTACAGAAAATGTATACATATGCCTTTAAAGAACAAACACTACCTGAAACACTAGCAGAATCAATGATTGCCTTAATACTTAAGAAAGATAAAGATATAGAAGAAACCAGATCATATAGAGCTATTGCATTGTTAAAAACAGATCAAAAAATATTAGCGAAAATATTAGCTAAAAGATTAAGTAAGTATGTTAGTAAATTAATACATCCAGATCAAACGGGGTTTATCCCTAAGCGACAATCAGTTAATAATTTGAGACGTCTGCTCAAGATAATGCATTCACACCAAATTGAAGATCAAGAATTATCAATTATTTTGTTGGATGCAGAGAAAGCATTCAATCAGGTGGAATGGGATTATATGGTTAAAGTATTGCAAAAATTCCAACTGGGAGAGAATTTCATCCTGTGGATTAAATTATTATATAATAAGCGAACGGCTAGAATATTAACTAATAACATTTTATCTGCAAAATTTCAATTGTCAAGGGGTAATAGATAAGAATGTTCACTATCACCCTTGTTATTTGCTCTTGTAATCAAACCCCTAGCGGAAAGAATTAGAACACATCCGAATATCCTTGGCTGCACTACAAAATATTCAAATAATAAAATATCATTATACGCTGATGATGTACTACTGTAATCACAAAAACCCATATCACTATACCAAATATGTTAAATTTAATTGAGGATTTTGGATCATTCTCAGGATACAGAATACATTGGAACAAAAGCGAAATCATGTCAATAAAACCGAAAGAATCAACACACCTCTTAAAGTTCCCTTATAAAATAGCTATAGAAAAATTTAAATACTTGTGTACTGAAATTACCAGAAGATATCAAGATATGTTTAACGCAAATTATAATCCTTTACTTAAGAAATTATAAAATTCAATTAAATTCTGGAAAATGCTTCTAATGTCTTTAATAGGCCGAATAAATGCTATAAAAATGATTTTTCTACCACAAATTTTATACCTGTTCCCATCGATTCCGATATACCTACCACATTCTTGAGTGGGATCACTGAACAAGAATGGGCTGCTCGCACATGACATGGTAGATTTCCTGCAGTTTCTTCCATGCAGTAATATTCATGCAAAATAAAGCAAAAAGTGAAATAAGAAAAGATAGGTAGTTGATCAGCACTTAAAATATACCTTTTGGAAAATGGAACTCGCCCGAAAAATGAATGTAGTGTTCTTTGTCTCTCCTTTTGAGATGAAGAATTGTCTGGATGCCTTCTCTTCAAAAATAACCGCATTGGACCATCAGACATTTTGTCACAGCAAAAAAGCAAAAAATGTAAAAAAAGAAAGCTAAATAATTTGATAAATAACACACAAAAACAAATAAAACTGAAGCAAATAAAGGCAAACAGAAGTCACCTTGGAGGAGAAATAGATACCTGTTTAAATCCTTCCCATCCACCAATACATCTAACATTCACAAAGGGTCTGAAGAAGGGTCTCGACTTGAAACATCGCCTATTCCTTCTCTACATAGATGCTGCCTCACCCGCTGAGTTCCTCCAGCATTTTTTGTCTACCTCCAAAGTTCAAATGGTAATTGTACCCGCATCAGAGTTTTAAGAAATTCTCCCGTGATTTCTATTCAAAGGAACGCATCAGTAAGACTTGAAGCAAGGTCAAAACAATTATATTTACTGAGGCATGCATATCGATGTATTAGTTGGTGACACATTGTATAATGGTGTTACTATGATGTTAACAGTAGCAGTTAACCAGCTATAACAGTGACAGTTAACACATCGTTTTCGTCTCATCAGGAAACGTAATGATAAACGACTCCAATCGTTCTGCAGTACACTACTCATTAAACCCGACAGCTTTTTACAAAGCTTGTAATGTATGTGGAATGGATGAGCGTTTATCATTACCAAAGGATGACATTTAATTATTTTCAGAGTCTGAGCCAGCTGACCATGCATGTGGCCGCGACTCATGTTTCACAAAACATGGGGGGGATTGTCCCCCACCTCTCAAAACATGGGGGAGAATCTCTATGATTCTTGAAAGTTTTTTTATGCACAGGAGCATGCTTGTGTAGAGCTGCCACGTGTTGGTGCACTTTGGAACTGCAGCCCACTGGGAATAAAAATCAAATGCTCCGAGACTACAAAGCCTCCAAGGTGTTCGGTCTCATCTCGACCCGAAACGTCAGCCATTCCTTCTCTCCGGAGATGCTGCCTGTCCCGCTGAGTTATTCCGGCATTTTGTCTCTGTCTTCAGCAGCTTCACATGTTCGGTTCTTAAAACGTAGCTGCCCGTTAGATTACAGCTCCCTCTGTGTCATTGTACATTAGACTGTCCTTGAGCATCTTTTAAAGGAAAACATATATATTTAACATTCACAGTCCTTTCGTAAAGTTGCAGTCCTTTACAATCCATAAATACTTTTGGGAAGATAACCACAAAGTGCTGGAGCAACTCAGCTGGTCAGGCAACCTTTTTCAGATTCTGACCCAAAACGTCATCTGTTCATTTTCTCCAAAGGTGCTGCCTGACCCGCTGAGTTGCTCCAGAACTTTGTCTATCTTCGGTGTAAACAAGCGTTTGCATAATGTACTGCAACGTGATCACAGTGGTGATGTGGAAAACTCGCAAAACAAACTTCCACAAACAAGAACAATGTGATAATGACTGAATCATCTTTTCTTTTTGTTTTGTTGCTGTGAATGCAGAAAAGGAAAATATTGCCAGACTTTGATTGGTAACAAGAGCAGTAGATCCTGCAAACACTTGGAGCGGCCAAAAACAAAGTGGTTGTGGAACTCTTGAGTCTGAAGATAGGTCCGAAGAGAAATGTGAGGTTATCCACTTTGGTAGCAAAAACAGGAAGCCAGATTATTATCTAAATGGTGTCAAGTTGGGAAAAGGAGAAGTACAACGGGATCTGGGGGTCCTTGTTCATCAGTCAATGAAAGTAAGCATGCAGGTACAGTAGGCAGTGAAGAGAGCGAATGGCATGTTGGCCTTCATAATGAGGAGTTGAGTAAGGGAGCAAAGAGGTCCTTCTGCAGTTGTATGGGGCCCTAGTGAGACCACACCTGGAGTATTGTGTGCAGTTTTGGTCCCCTAATTTGAAGAAGGCTATTCTTGCTATTGAGGGAGTTTACAAGGTTAATTCCTGAGATGGCGGGACTGTCATATGCTGAGAGAATGGAGCGGCTGGGTTTGTATACTCTGGAGTTTAGAAGGATGAGAGAGAATCTTATTGAAACATATACGTTTATTAAGGGTTTGGACACGCTAGAGGCAGCAAACGTGTTCCCGATGTTGGGAGAGTCCAGGACCAGGGGGTCACAGTTTAAGAATAAAAGGTAAGCCATTTAGAACGGAGACAAGGAAACACGTTTTCACACAGAGTTGTGAGTCTGTGGAATTGTCTGCCTCAGAGGGCGGTGGAAGCTGGTTCTCTGGCGACTTTCAAGAGGGAGCAAGATAGGGCTCTTAAAGATATCGGGGCCATGGGGATATGGGGAGAAGGCAGGAACGGGGTACTGATTGGGGATGATCAGCCATGATCACATTGAATGGCGATGCTGGCTCGAGGGGCCGTCCGACCAACGCGATGAAATATCGCGCAATCTACCCAATCTCTCAATAGTTACAAAATAGGTAAAATAACGCTACGGCGAAAAGTTTCCAGTCAGATTTGTTTTTCTAAATGGGCCGTTGAATGTACTGACTAATCATTTTTTATCTGGGTATTTCGAGCCACGGAAACAAAATCTAAGCAAATTCCAACAACAACAAAAACAAAAAATATCTTAAGCACACAAAGTGCTGGAGTTATTGAGCGGGTCAGGCAGCATCTCTGGAGAACATTGGCAGGTGAGGTTTCGGGTCGAGACCCTGCTTCGGGACCAAAACGACACATATCCGTGTTCTCCAGAGATGCGACCTGACCCGCTGAGTGACTCCAGCACTCTGTGTCCTCCTGTGTATTAAGTAGTATCTGCAGTTCCTTGTTCCGACAAAAATATGTTCTTAGATTCCCTAAGCAAAGGCTTTGGATTGGGTAACGAGCAGGTGAATGGTGAGAAAATCCTATAAATCACAGCGTCGTCAGACTACACACATGAAAGTTGACACTGTCTTAACCAGCACACCGCACGGCATCCGGAAGCGAAAATAAGATTCGCTCCCCGTACGCCCTGCTTTCTCCAAACCAACAGCGATTTCAGACTGCAAGCAGCACTGATCAAATGGTGAGCGAACTATTTTAATCTTGGTAATTGATAGTGCAAATTAAAATAACATTATCAGTATGTTTTCGCTTAAGGCTAATACAGCATAATGCTTGCTTGATTTCTCTACTATATCCCGGGATTAATTGTGTTACTGAACTATACATATACGAATGAGATGTTAACCAATCACAATCATTTTGCATTGGGGTTCGGTTGTAAATAAGCGATTACTCCCAGTCTCGTTTGATCAGGGAAACAAATATGCCCGACGCAGCTGATGCAGAAGAAATCTAGTTGTGTGATTCTAATGGGACTATTGTGCCGAGTAAAATGCATTTCACCCACTGCGAGATAATAAGCATTTGCCAAAAAGTAAATGTGGAAGTCTATAACACATTTAACGTAGTCAATTTGCTCATAAATCTAAAATCGCTAGTAAGCATCCGAATTTAGAATGATAAAAAAAAGACAGCGTGCTGGAGTAACCCAGCTGGTCAGGCGGCGTGCCTTTGATAGCAATTTTCCAGTTCAGTGGCTCTATCGCGCTAATGAAATCCAATCTTGTGAATAGACCGGATCCGAGCAATATTTCGCTCCGTGTTGAGGTTTGGATTCACTCCAAGAAACAAAGTCTAGCCCACTTCCTTATAAGGATATATTAAATTTCAGATATATGTTTAATTTGTTCTATCCTGCAACGAAGAACAAGGGAGAGGGGAGAGGGGAGAGGGGAGAGGGGAGAGGGGAGAGGGAGTGGGGGGGGGGGGGCAAGCCTGAGAGCTACATTCAGCTACAAATGTGAACTCAACGACAAATACTGGCAAGGAGAAACAGCGGCTAAACAACCTCAGTCTGAGATGTGTGGCAGGTGCTATTTTAGCAAGTTCAAACTATCAGATAGGAATTCTGTTCGAGAGGCAGCGATTGAGTTCGAGTAAAAAGGTTTGGAAGAAATCAACGGTTGAACGACGATTAAATGTCGATCTGTTGACTCTCTAACTGGAAACACTCTTGTGTAAATCAGTGAGGAGTGGCAGCTGCGGATTTTAAACGTGCTTCGAAATGCCACCCAATCTGTCTCTTTCTGAAATGGGTTTAACGCAAGAGTTTTCTTAATCCCTCGACGCTGCGCTATATTTTAGCTGGCGAGTTTTTGAGGACGCGAGGTAGGTTCCAATTGACCGAAACCCGCACAAGTGGTGGTCTCAAACTCACCACCACACCTTTGATCGGAGCCCAGGGGATACAATTAGTTGCACTGGACCGGAAAGAATACCCCATCCGATTCGAAGGTGCCGAAAGAAGAATTTCCGTGCAAGAATTCCGCAAAGAAATAATCCCAACTATTATTTGGGGATTCGAACTAATCCGCCTGTTGTCCAGAATGCAGGTTAAGGTTTCAAATGATTTCATTCATAACTTACGCACGTTTGGTCTGCGTGAGAACAAACATTTACAAGAGACAGCGTGCGTGCAAATTACCCATTGCAAAACCTTTCGGTGGCCAGATAGCGAAGTTGTACAGTTGAGAAAGAAACTTGTATATGTACAGCAATCCGTTGCTCCCCGATGCGGAATTATCAACGAGACGCCTGGTGAAAATTAAACAGGTGAAGTAATCTTCAAGGGTTACACAAAAAGCTGGAGAAACTCAGCGGGTGCAGCAGCATCTAAGGAGTGAAGGAGATAGGCGACGTTTCGGGTCGAGACCCTTCTTCAGATGTTTAAAGATTAGAGTTCAATGTTATAATTCACAAAATCAACTGGATGTATTCATTGAGGGCGTGGAAAAAAGGTCCTTCGGCCAAACTTGCCCAAGCCGACCTACATCTGCACTACACAACGTCTACACCCCCCATCCCCATCCCCCATCCCCCATCCCCATCCCCAATCCCCCATCCCCCATCCCCCATCCCCACGAGTTCCATCAGCCTTCGTTTGGCCCATATCCCTCTAAAACCAAAACATCGTCTATAAATGTTTTTCGGAGATGCTGCCTAACCTGCTAAATTACTCCAGCACTTTATGCCCTTTTCCACACCATTGATGCTGATTGGATCACGTGCACCACCATGCTTCCTGAAGTCAATAACTTGCTCCTTTGTCTTGCTGATATGGAGGGAGAGGTTACTGTCCTGATACCATATTACTAAGTTTTCTATCTCCTTCCTGTACGCCGTCTCATCATTGTTCATGATTCGGCCACCATTGTTGTGTCGTCTGCAAATTTGTAGATGGAATTAAGTCCAAATTTAACTGTGCCGATGTGAGTGTATAGAGATTATAGTTGGGGGCTGAGAACACATCCTTATGGGGCACTGGTTTTGAGAATTATTGTAGAGGTGGTGTTGTCACCTATCCTCATCAGGTGGGATCTGTGAGTTAGAAAGGCAAGGATCTTGTGGCAAAGGGGGGGAGCTGATTCCTCGGTCCGTGAGTTTAGAGATGATTTTATGACCATATGAGATGAGTTTGTATGGGATAATTGTGTTGAAGGCAGGGCTATAGTATAGGAGCCTAACATTTGAAGTTATTCCTCAATTCTTACCAAACTATCCATAAAGAATAACATTCAAGACTCATTTAATGGTATGCTCATTTGAAATTAGACAGATAAGTGAGTGAGTCATTTGAAAATCAGATGGAAAGAGCAATACTGAACCTTTGTTTTAAAACATAACATCCCATATGTAACAGGATGTTACTTAAAACCTTGCCATTTTTCATTATGTTATGTAATGAAGTTTGCTCCATGTGGTTATTCCTATGATTCAGGTAAAGAAATGAACTCTTATAAGGCAGAACCTTGGAAACATTGATACTGGCATTCTAATAACAATAAACATGAGTCATACCGAAGATAGACGCAGAAAGCTGGTGCAACTCAACGGGACAGACAGCATCTCTAGTGAGAAGCTGAACGTTTTGGAGCTGAGGAAGGATCTCATCCTTCTCTCCAGAGATGCTGCCTGTCCCACTGAGTTACTCCAGCTTTTTGTGTCTATCTTCGGTATAAACCAACATCTGCAGTTCCTTCCTAAACATGAGTCATACATTTAGTTCATTTAATTTGAGTGCTATGATCGCACAGAACAATTGGAAACATTCTTGCTTCCGAGTCAAAGCTGTGGTTAATCTCCCCTTTCAGTAACTAATCTAGATTAATGCATCTGAGGGAATGCTGCTCCATTGTGGGAGGTGTTGCATCTGCACTAAATTGCAACCACTTGTCTCGGAGAACACATAAGATCCTTTAGCAAGAGTGACAAAAAAAATTGTAGGCAGCTATCATGAGCAACTTTTATCTCTCAACCAACAACACAAAAGTACATTAATTGGTTATTCAGCCTGAAGAAGGGTCTCGACTCAAAACGTCGCCTATTTCCTTTGCTCCATACATGCTGCTTCACCCGCTGAGTTTCTCCAGCATTTTGGTCTACCTTTAATTGGTTATTAAATTGATTTAGTTGTTATGGAACTTTGTTATGCTAAAATTGGTTGTTGCCTAAATCTCAATGCATTTCTCTACATTTTGTGCATCTCTATATCTCTACATTTTGAGTTATTACATTTTCTGTGAAGTGAACCTGTACACATTAAGAACACTGTAAGTGATATACTTCAGTTGTTAGTCCTTTTTAAAGGTAGTTGGGGAATCGTTCATTTATTCCTGTCAAAGCATTGAATTTGAATCATTTATACTTTTTTTTTCAGTTCTGCCATGATGGTTCGAGCCTTCCTATTTCATGTGTGCATTTTCTTGTTTACTCAAGGTGAGTCTTAATTATTTATTGAGTTTGTATCACACTGCCAAGGAGTTGACCAATGCTTTACAAACTTTTTATTGCATTAAATATAACTGCAGCGATTTACAAATCAGCATTTAACAGATTATAGTTTTCATATATTAAGTTTGCTTGTTCTAAATAATAGTTATAATGTTGTATTGCTGTACCTGATGAGCTGCCATAAGAGGATTAAGTGAAGGTTTGCAGAGGTTTCTGTCCTTGACATGTGCGAAGATGTTCATCAAGAGGCGATTTACAAATGAGAAGAATTAATTTACATTTCCTGTTAACAAACCTTTTCCATGTCAGCTGAGGTGAAATCAACACTTGGAGAAAGGTGTACCCATAATGAAAGCCATTATTAAGACTGTGGATGTTCTTTTTCATAACTCTTGACGCTGGATGTTATTTGGTCATTATGTAAGAAGGAACTGCAGATGCTGGTTTAAACCGAAGATACAGTGTCCTCCATAATGTTAGGGACAAAGACCCATCATTTATTTATTTGCCTCTGTATTCCACAATTTGAGATTTGTAATAGAAAAAAAATCACCTGTGGTTAAAGTGCACATTGTCAGATTTTAATCAAATGCAATTTTTATACCTTTTGGTTTCACCATGTAGAAATGACAGCAGTGTTTATACATAGTCCCCCCATTTCAGGGCATCATAATGTTTGGGACACAGCAATGTAATGTAAATGAAAGTAGTCGGACATCACCAGATGCTGGGTGTCTTCTCTGGTGATGCTCAGCCAGGCCTGTATTGCAGCCATCTTTAACTTATGCTTGTTTTGGGGGCTAGTCCCCTTCAGTTTTGTCTTCAGCATATAAAAGGCATGCTCAATTGGGTTCAGATCGGGTGATTGACTTGGTCACTCAAGAATTGACAATTTTTTAGCTTGGAAAAACTTCTTTGTTGTTTTAGCAGTATGTTTAGGATCGTTGTCTTGCTGTAGAATGAACTGCCGGCCAACGGGTTTTGAGGCATTTGTTTGAACTTGAGCAGATAGAACGTGTCTATATGCTTCAGAATTCATTATGCTACAACCATCAGCAGTTGTATCATCAATGAAGATAGGTGAGCCAGTCCCTTCAGCAGCCATACATGCCCAGGCCAAAACACCCCCACCACAGTGTTTCACAGATGAGGTGGTATGCTTTGGATTTTTGGCAGTTCTTTCTCTCCATAGTTTGCTCTTGCCATCACTCTTATATAAGTTAATATTTGTCTCATCTGTCCACAACACCTTTTTTCCCAGAACTGTGGTTGCTCTTTGAAGTACTTCTTGGCAAACAGTAACCTGACCATCCTATTTTTGCAACTAACTAGAGGTTTGCATCTTGCAGTGCAGCCTCTGTATTTATGTTCATGAAGTCTTCTGCGAACAGTGGTCATTCACAAATCCACACCTGACTCCTGAAGAGTGTTTCTGATCTGTCGGAAGGGTGTTTTGGTATTTTTCTTTATTATGAGGGAATTCTTCTGACATCAGCTGTGGAGGTCTTCCTTGGCCTGCCTGCCCCTTTGCGATTAGTAAACTCACCAGTGCTCTCTTTCTTCTTAATGATGTTCCAAACAGTTGATTTTGGTAAGCCTAAGGCTTGGCTGATGTCTCTAACAGTTTATTCTTGTTTCTTAGTGTCATAATGGCTTATTTGACTTTTTTTGGCACAACTTTTGTCCTCATGTTGATAAACAGCAGTAAAAGTTTCCAAAGGTGATGGAAAGACTGGAGGAAAGACTAAGTGCTGAGAGCTCTCTTGTACCTGCATTAAAGAGGCAATTAAACACACCTGAGCAATTACAAACACCTGTGAAGCCATGTGTCCCAAACATTATGGTGTCCTGAAATGGAGGGACTATGTATAAACACAGCTGTAATTTCTACATGGTGAAACCAGAATGTATAAAAATACCTTCAATAAAATCTGACAATGTGCACTTTAACTATATGTGCTTTTTTCTATGACAAATCTCAAATTGTGGAACACAGAGGCAAATAAATAAATGACGGGACTTTGTCCCAAACATTATGGAGGGCACTGTAGACACAAAAAGTTGGTGTAACTCTACGAGACGAGCAGCATCCCTGGAAAGAAGGAATGAGTGACGTTTCAGGGTCCTAAGAACGGTCTCGACCCGAAACGTCACACATTCCTTCTCTCCAGAAATGCTGCCTGTCCCACTGCGTTACTCCAGCTTTTTGTGTCTACGTTATTTGGTCATAAAACAGGCTCTTCCAACTACAAGATCAGAAAACAACTGAAGCCACAGTTATATTAAATATGATTGTTTTATAATGGACAAAGTTTGAAGTTTTCTGTTGTAAGCCATGCTCCACAGATATTCATGGATAAAAATTAATACAGGGGTGCATGCTTCATATAAAAATGGCAATTAATGATCCCTATAAAACATGAACCAAAAAATAGCAAGTTCATAACACATTTAGCATCTTATTACAGTGTATCTTCTTTCTGGCTCTGGACGGGGGCATTTGGACAAATTATATCTTATCTACAGATCTGAGATGCATTGTTTGCACCTGTACAAAGTGTATGGAATTAATAGCACTTTTGTAGCAGTGCATTTTGGCAAAGAATGGAAAAGTAATAGTAACTTTTCTCTTCATGGTGCTCTTCTCAAACTTGTAAGTGAAAGTGCAATGGAAGAGAACTTTTGCCTTTACAACTAAAGTTAATGACTTTAAACACTGAAACGCAAGGTATTTTGCACTACCCTGCAAGTTGTCTCAAATCTGAACCAGAAGAATATTTCATATCAGTGTAACATCTTACCAGTTACTACATCCCCTGCCCCCTGACCCCTCTTAGGCAGCAAAGTTAACAACAGAGTACTATTTGGTGGGCAGTAAAAAAAATGGGTGACATTTCAGGTTCGGGACTTTTCTGACTGATTGTGGTAGTTGGGGAGTTGAAAAATAGGAGTGGCAAGACAAAGCCTGGAAAGTGAGTACAGGTAGGGGGGTGGGGGGGGGGAGGGGTGTAATAGGCAGATGGTTCGACAAAACCCATGGATGAACAGACAAAAGGCGTGAGATAAGGATAGAAGTGGAGCAAATTGTGAGGCCAGAGGTAGGAATATCGGTGAGGGAAGAAATAGGTGTGAGGCCAGGTGGGGCATATAACTCCAGTGTTTTGTAACTATTTAGTACCTGTTTTTCCTTAAAGACCTTCCAAGGTGAAATAAATCATAATCAGGTGATTTATTTTAGCAAGGCTAAAATCTAGATTCCTGATATTATGGAACATTTTTCAATACATTCACTATTAATAGGTTCATTATGCTCCAGGAAAAGCGATATTACCTTCATAAAGAAGTTTGCTTTTCATGTTTTGCACAAGAGGGGGTAAAATTCCATATGATTAACAGATTAAATGAGATCCAACCCTTGAAATGTGGGGGTCTGTTGCTTCGCTTATCCCTGCTGGCAGGGTTCCTTCATTTTCAAAAAACCCTGATGGAAAACCATATTCTCTATGATTAGAATCAGGTTATAAATTGGCATACAGGAACAGCACTTTGTGTTTATAGCGCAGTGTTGAAAACTACAGCACCAACATTCCTTGCAATTACACAGCATATTGAAATAATACACAGCCTCTGAGGAAGAAAGAAAATCTCCACATTGTTAAAATATGGGAATCTTAAATGAAAAAGATTTCTCGTAACTGAAATAATAGGATCTAAGTCTGAATTATTGTTGAATGCGGCTGGAAAGAAAAGTTATATATTATTCTATGCAACATGTGAAAAATGAAGATAAACCTTTTAACTTGTAATTCATTTATTTGTTCACTCTGCCTGAGGAATTGAGGTACGAAGGATAGGTGGAAGGAGCAAATTGATATTTGAACTGTCTTCCCTTTCTCTGTAGACTATACCCCTCTATTCATTCAACTTCTCAACTCCTTGCAAGTGAAACAAGCTGATATGAGTGGCAAGCAGCCCTGCATTATAGACTTATAACCTTTTTTAGTTAATAGTCATTAATTCAATCAGTTGTACTGAAAAAAAAATGTCTCTGCTTCTGTGGACCTTGGACCTTGAACCTTCATGAAGCACAGAACTTACAATTTCTATAAACATCAATAGAATGATTTTTACATAAGGCTTTATGTAAGGCATTATCAATCTTCAAGTTCTGATTTATTATTTTATTTCTAACCTAACCCAGAATTTTAAAGTCTGCATTCTACTTTAAAAAAAAAGTTAAATGCATATTTACTATGCAAGCAAATCTTTTAAGGTACAAAAACAATTATTCCATGGTTTAACACAAAAGCAAACCCTATGTTTTCTTCAAGTTAAACACACACAACCTGGCAGACAGGTTCAACGGGCTGTTTGACAGTGGACAGTGCCAGGGTTGTTCACTTGCCTTTCATGCAATGCCTGTAGTTGTAATTACATTATGTGACCTTTTTGCTCCCAATATTTTGCAGACCTTTGCTGTTGTGATTATTCCATAATTGGCAACCAAGATGTAGCCTCTCCCATAGACTTTCAATTTATCTGTCTGACTCTGATAATTGATAGCGTTTAAAAAATTGAACAATTTAAACTGTTAAAACAAAATTAACAACATTAAATTCATTTAAACCAACAACTTATGTAAATTAGTTAAACAGTTAACAAGTAAAATAACCACTTCCTTTCATTTACCTTTTTAATGGAAGTTATGAATTACATTCAAACGAATGGGATTGCAATAAATGCACCAGTAAGGGCTGCTGTACAGCTGTGATCAGATCTGAAGTGTGTCTGGCTTCTCAGTGCTAAGTTCAACAATGAGTCAAGAGGTCAGATGTGTCACTGACTGATCTTCATTGCATTCTGGACTTCAGCTGTGCAATGAACAGAAACAGACATTGTGGATACACAAGCATACCTTTCTGTAGCTGGCCAGTATTCCTTTGCAGGACCTTTTAAAGTAGAATGTAGCCATTAGACCCCTGGATTATGCCACAAATAAAATAATATATCAACGATTAAAGATTCATAGAAATGGTTATTTCTGTGGCTCATGTAGGTTCAAGTTTCACATCCTGAATGCCAGCCTCAGTACATTCAGGCCCTATGGGAAACAATTTCACTTGGATAATTGAGGGTGGTTCATGTACCCTTACAGAAGAGGTTGCATGTGGAGGGGGTGGGAGGAGGCGAAGGAGGAGAATGAAATTTCACAGGACCATAAATTCTGAGCCATTCATTTATTTGCACTGCGCAGACAATTTTCTGTTTCCCCATCTTTCATTACCTAACCTTGTTTGACAGCCTCTTTGAGACAGCCCTAATAAACCTTCTCAAGTTTGTACTGCCCATTCTGTTCACTATGTTTAATAGTCTAGTTTGGGGAGGATTGTTAGTGTATTACGTTGCCATCATCAAAGTTTGTGCTTTAACCAAGCCCAAAGCAAGGAATGCTCAGCGTGACATTGTATAAGATTTTAGCTTCTTTTGCCGCCCTTGTCCTTACATAGGTCCATCAGGATCTCTCTTGTTGTTTAAAGGTTGTTTCAACTCCATATTCTTCTTCTGTTGAGTTTCCTTTAAATTACTTTAATAGTTGGACCTCTATGTTAGTTGATTTCTCTATGCCTTACAGGTTAATGTAACCGTATGAACGTAGCCACTTCTTTTCTCTTCTATCTCCTATTTCCTTTGGTTAATAGCTGAGTGCCTCATCTTTGTTGCTTTCATAACATGCACACAACTTTCCCGTTGCCGTTCCCGTATGAGAAAATTATTTGTTGCAATGGTTTATCTTCTAATGTGGGAAACATTGTATATTTCCCAGTAGTTGTTGGTGAGAAGCCCCTTCAAGATTGTTTTTTTCAAAATTCCTACCAAGAGAACCCAGCCAGGGAAGACCTTTTTAAAATCTGACTCGTCTTCAAAGTCAATGGCAATTTGTGGTGCAGAGGTTGAAGCTCAATGGTTCTTTATTGTGACATGCACACCACTGTGAAATTCTTTTGCACAACGCACAAATGCACAGTCGCCATATTTTGGCGTTTTTACATCTGGTCGGGTAGGCTAATAGAGTAAGTAAGTATGGGAGTATAGAATTTTTTTAGAGGATTTCTTCAGTGATATGTTAAAGCCTGTATAATTATACATATTCCTCCCTGGTATTTTCTAATGCTTTGTTCAGAAATCCCCTCCACCCACCCCATCCCATATGATGTTATGAAAAAACCTCATCGCTGTTACTGCCCTTCCCATCTTGAATCTTCATGTCCTCAGTACATTTCTCCCATTACTGTTCTCTCTGACAGCTTTGCAGCTCTGAGCTGCGGTGCTGGCACGAAGGGCTGAATGGCCTCCTCCTGCACCCATTTTCTATGTTTCTTGATTTTCCCAAAAATGTATGGCAGGTGAGCCATTGGGTCTTTGCTGAAAATGCCAACTTGTCATCTGAGTAAAAACTCACCAAATCCTTGCTAATTCTCTCTGCTAGATTCCATAACCCTGGTCATTTGTCCATCTCTCCACCAAAATCTTCCAATGTGCCCTTAGTGTCAACAGCTATTTTCCATTGTGCATGTACACTTTTTGGTGGTTTGCCAAGGCATTTTTGCTGATGGATATTGAAGTTTCCCACCCGGAATACATTCTGTGCTTTTGCTACTTTCAGTACTTCTTTCAGGTATAGTTCTACATGGAGGAGTACAGCAGAGTTACCACCTACCATCGTAGCATAGAGATTTCCTGGCATTGAACATGATATCACATAATGTAATGGGTGTGGAGTTGAGGACTGTTGATGTTCAATGATTAGGTTGATGCTTGGTCTGAAGAAGGATGTCCACCCGAAACATCACCCATTCCTTCTCTCCAGAGATGCTGCCTGTCCCGCTGAGTTACTCCAGCATTTTGTGTCAATCTTGATGCTTGGTTACCTGTTTTATTCTTTCTCAGTGTAGTGGCAATGGTGGCAATTGCCAAACTACTTCAGGGGACATTTAGTTACCAGTAAACAAGGTCCCGACCAGAAATATCACTTATCCATGTTCTCAGGGGATGCTGTCCGACCAGCTGAGTTACTCCAGCACTTTGCATCTCTTAAGCATGATCAAGCCCTTAAACAGTGTCTCTGTGCCTCTTTTAGTAGTCACCGCATGTATTGGCTCAGCCCTTATCTGGGTAAGGATGGCGGATTTCCTTCGATTTCATTTTTAACAATTTAATTATTATCAACAACCAGATAGTTTTCATAGTCGTCATTACTTAGACTTCTAAGTGTTTCCAACCCCCCCCCCCCCCCCCCCCTCCCCACCCCAAAGAAAATCTAGACCATTAACAATCCACATTTCACATCTGCCAAGGTGGAGTTTCAGCTCTGATCTCTGGATTGTTAGTCCAGGTATCTGGATTACTGGTCTGGTAATTCAACAGCTGCTTCACCACCTTACCCAGACGCAGAATACTTCAACCCTTTGATGTTAGCTTACTAACAGATGTGTCACAAAGCTATTCCAGAAGTGTGTGAGAACAAGCCTTAATGTATTTAGGAATCTGCTTTCCCTGTTACTTCTTCTCTACCCAATCTTGGAAGAGCAGGGCAGGTGGTAGTAACTTCCCTTTCACTCTTGCTCTAAGGTTGCTCTTTGTCTAGACTGAAGGAGATGGATGGAAATTTAAAAAAAAATGGAACATGTTCCTCTCCTTTCTGCTTGAAGTGAGTATAAATCGGGTAGCGTTACACGAATTGTAAACCGACAAAAAAACATTCCTGGAAACTCTCTTCCTGGTATTTGCTGCTATCACTCAGCATTCCCATTACTTATTATAAATATATGTGCACTCATAACGCCCACTGAGGAATCTTGTGCTGCACATAAAAGATCAATCATTGCAAATCTAAACAGCATGCGTTAACAAGTAATAACAATGTGAGTTTTGCAGGTGATGACAGGACTGTATTTGATGATCAGCTGTTCTTGGTGTCTGTGTCTTGTCCAGGGAAGATTCATCATTGCAAATTTAAATTCAAGAAGCAGCTGTTCCGCATTTCAACTTCCAGATGCCTTTCCTCTCCAGTTGTTGGTTGCAGACTAATGCAAAGATTGCAGTGCACAGCCTAGTGTGTTAATTGCTCAAACTGCATATAATCACGGCTGATCTAACATGAAGCATAGTTTTCTAATCTGCTCCTCTGTCACCTGAATGTTGAAAGACCTGCAATAGGAAACTGACAGGTATATGGATTATCCTCACAACTAAACACATTTGGAAACTAAAATAAACCAGCATATCTTGCTGAATATGGACTCTAGTAATGAGAAAAGACAGAATTGTCGACTGACTGGGATGTAAATAGTTCCTCTCATCACCTCCATCTGTCTCAAATGGCTCTTCAGCCAATGAAATATATTTTTAATGACAAAATTCATCACAGCCTTAAGTCTCAGCACAGCTGTTGCTCAATTGAGGGAAAGGGTATTTGAAGACCGGCCCCACCAGTCTCGGGCGCGCCTGCAAGCATCCTGTCGGTTTGCATCACAGCTTGGTTTTGGAACAGCCCTGCCTAAGACCACAAGAAATTGCAGAGAATTGTAGATGTAGCACAACCCATCTCATAGACCAGACTCTCCACCATTAACGCTATCTACACTCCACGCTGCGTCGGAAAAGCAGCCAACATAATCAAAGACTTGTTCCACCCCGGTCATTCCTTCTTCTCCCAGATCCAATTGGCCAAAAGATGCGGCAGCTTGAAAGCCCTTCCATAAGCTGGGGTACTGTCCGATTCACCTTGAGTCCATTGTGAACATTGGAATTTGTCTATGGAACTGTTGTGCTACAATGTTGAGAACTATATTCTGCACTCTTTAATTACCCTTTTGCTCTAACTATCGTACTTGAGTTTGAACGGACTTTATTTATGTATAGTATTATCTGATCTGATTGGATAGCATGCAAAACAAAGCTTTGCACTGTGCCACATGATAATAATAAAGCTAAATCCAAACCTAGACTGAGGTCAGGACCTCAGACACAGTCCAAATTTCTGTAGTGCTGGTGTAGGATAGTTCAGGTTTCCACCAACTGCATTATATCTTTGTTTTTTAATTTCCATATTTGTTTTCTGTTTTTATGAATCTTCTTGCCACTGAAAACCTATTCCTCTGTATTGTGTGGACGAGCTAAGGCTCGTATCATTCTCATGTTGCCGTCGCAGCAGAACTAATAGACTCTGCAGCAATTTGTGAGCTCCCTTAGTCTATGGTAAAACCTGGATCTAGGAGTCAAAACTTATGCAAAAATCTTGAAATGAGAAAGCAAAAGTTATCTAGATATACAATATATATAAATTACTTTTTCTGTGGTCAACATCTTTCATTGTGCTTAACAGTACATTTATTTTTATGTTAAAATTATTTCTGTGACAAGAGGAATAATTATGTTGTTCTGAGCACTGGGGTTAAAACAATCATGAATGGATTGATATTATTTTCTCAAATGTAATTTGTTGGCGTTGCACTCAACATCAAACCCCTTTTTCTTGCATAAAGTAAAACATTAAACAGATATGTTTGTGTTTCAATTGCTCTTTCCAACATATTAAATGCAGAGACCACTTGCACATGTATAATTTTGTTGTGTTGCGTTTTTTAAAAAATTATTCTGCATTTGTCCGATGCGAAATATCCTTATTTTGCTGAATTTTAACTCTTTTTTTGTTCATTTCAGTCTTACCATTCTTCTGTTTGCAAAAACTTGACATTGACAATGAAACAATTGTGAAGATTTCCACGGCTGGACAATGTAGGTGACTGTGCAAATCGTTTTTCAAATTATCTGAGTATAGAAGGGTCTCAAAATAGCAAGCAGAATTCCACATATAATTACAAAGGACAGGTAAAAGCATTGTCATACATTCTTAGGCTTTTTGAAGTTCGTCTAAAGACAAGCTGCTTTTAAGTTAAATATTAGTTGAGTTAAAGTCATAAATCTTAATTCTGCATTTGACGCCGGAAAACCGATTCCACTTCTGCTACAGCATAAATATTTGTCTAACAACTATTAGCCAACAACATCCACAGCTATAATTTGACGTATAGACTTGTCTGAAAAGCTGGTATATACTTTACAATTAAGAACACATTTATTTTCCATATATTCAAATATTGATTTTCCTTTATTTAATTTTGTGTGTACTTCTGTAAATCCAATCAGTTTGTTGTCATTAATGTCCTGAGGTGAAAGTAACTGGTTTGCTATTTTGTATTTTATCAGCAAATATTACACTTGAATGCTTAGTCATATTTTGTACGAGTAAGCACTTGTTTATAAATGGAAGGAAGGTATTTCTTTTTCGCAATGGTAATTTGCCAAAGATACCTTGTAATTTGATTGGATGATCCTTATGTTGTTAAAAATACAGCTAAGTAAATGGAACATGTGGAAGAGGTGGCAGATTCCAAAGAAAATAAAACCATACCCAAAAATGAAGGAATGAAAGGGTACCTGATGAATTACATATTGACATGTGTTGCTAGATGACATCAGCTATTTGCTTCACTGTTAACTTCATTAAACCAGCGGCTCACGTTCAACTTCCCCACATCTGTCAAGAAATAAAAAATGCAGGAAATGCACGTTGGGTGAGGCAGTGTCTGTGGAAAGAGAAACGGTTAATGTTTCAGGTCCAGAACCCTTTGACAAAAGGGAGAAAGAGAGGACAAAATAAGTTTTATGCAGCAGAGATGATGAACGAGAGGTATAGGTGGACCAGTTTAGTTTAGTTTAGAAATACAGCACAGAACCAGACCCTTGGCCCCACCGAGTCAGCGTCGTCCAGCGATCCCCGCACATCACACTATCTTATAAACACGAGGGACAACTTACAATTTTACCAAGGCAATTAGCCTACAAACCTGTAAGTCTTTGGAGTGTGGGAAGAAACTGGAGATCCTGGAGAAAACCGACACCGGTCACGGGGACAACATACAAACAACACCCATAGTCAGGACCGGTCAATGGCACTGTAAGGTGGCAACTCTACCGCTGTAATGCAGCTGTTAAGGTCAGATTCCGTTTTTCAGTCCCTGTTGCTGATGGGGAAGATTATGGGACATGTCCAATTGGCCAAACCTCTTTTCAAGGAATTGCCACTTTAATTTATTATTTGCCACTTAAACTTGCCGCAGAAAGCATACGATCAAATTTGACCATGTTGTTATATTTTTAGGGTGAAATCTGTTTTGTTTTTTTAACTTTTCCATAAAGTGCATTTTTTGGCATTAGGGATGTTGGTTGCATCATTCACTGAAGCCTTAAGGGCTTGTCCCACTTGGCCGTCATTTGCGTGTAATTTATGCGTCACGACGCATGACACGCACGTCGTGACATGCATGTGATGCGCGCATGGGGCGCATAACACGCGCATGGTGCGTGATGACATAGGCAGTGGCATGAGCCATCGCAGGATTTTATGATGTACAAAATCTTTGCGTGCCATCTGCGTGACATGCAAATGACAGCCAAGTGGAACAGGCCCTTTAGATGTCCTGAGGCCCAAGCTTAAGTGTCAGTTCACACTCCCAGCACACAGCCAGGGTGAAGGTAAGGGAAAAAACTGGGGCGGCTTTCCCCAAGGTGCGTAGCTCCAGTGAGATTTACGCCAATATAGGTGACAAGGGAAAGAGACAGTCTAAAACTGGTACCATAACAAATCATGAATTCCCACTGTTTCCAACTGTCAGCATGTTCTTCTTCTTATCGAGTCCACATCACAAGATCAGAAATTGTTCAGCCAGAGCTGACACACACTTCCCGGCATCTGCATGCAATTGCTTCTTGTGCGTGGTGGTGGAACGATTGGTGGAAACAGGGTCGTGACATGGACATTCTTTCCTTGACCCCGTCAGCCTGTGGAGAATCATACAATGTGGAACTAGGTTCTGTTAACCTAAGGTACACTACAATGGAAATGTGGGCGATTAGATCGTGAGTTAGAACTGTTTTAGAGAAAATCCTATGGTTCGTAGCTGTGTCCTTCTACATTATCTTGCTAAATTTAATGTCATTTTTGAGTCATCTAAGCACTTGTTCCTTTGGTAGTGATGCAGTGCTCAGCGGCCATCGATTTGCTGTTCATGTTGGATGGATCATACAGTATCGGCAAGGGCAGCTTTGAGAGATCCAAACATGTTGCACTCAAACTTTGTGATGCTCTGGATATAAATCCTGGCAGGGTAAGTCAGTCGTTGTTAGGTCATTCAGCACTTATCACATTAAAAGACTCTTGTAAATGTCATGCATACAGATGAAGTATTGCGATGATCCTGGCTTGGGTAATTGGTAATTACATCAATCCATTGTCACTTGCTGTAGTTTTCATTGCAGGAGTCACATTAAAATATTCAATGTCATTCTAGTAAAAGTATTAAATATAGACTCCAAAAATGTGGTGGATAGATCAGTATTACTGATTTCCCTGTGCTAACATAATGTTCCAACTACTTCTAAAGGGCCTGTCCCACTTGGGCATTAGTTGCGAGTCACGCAGGTGGCGTGCAAGGATTTTGAGAATCCCAAAATCCTGGGGCAGCGCGCACTACCGTGCGTCACTGCCTAAGCCACCTCGTCGCACCACGCGCCATGTGTGCCTAATGTGTCGTGACGCGTAAATTACGCGCAAATAACACCCAAATGGGACAGGCCCTTAACCACTTGCTGACTGTGGATGATATGTAAAATAACATCAAAGTTGTTAACATGGTAACAGATCATTGCTTGCTTTAAGATACATTTATCTTTTAATTTTGTTAAATAATATTATTGGAGAATGTAGATCATTGTTGGTGAATTATACAGACCTTTTTGAGATATCATGAAATTTGGTAAAAGACCAAGAATAAATTCTTTTTTAAGTCTCAACAATAAACCATGAAAATGAGTGGATGTATAGTAGCAGTGAAATCATGCAGGATGTTATAGTAGCTGTCAGAACATAATTATTTCCCCCTCAAATTAAAAAATGTCATCCACCATTAAATTGTTTGGTTAAATGGAAGACCTGTGGTAATCTTCCTCAGGAATAACTGAAATATTACCTATCCATGTCATGCAGAAATTATGTTGAACTCTGTATTCTAAGATGCTTGACACCAAAATGTCAACTGTGCATTTCCCTTCACAGCTGCCACCTGACCAGCTGATTTCCTCCAGCTTCTTTTTTTTGCGGCAGATTCAAGAATCTGCAGTCTCATGCTTCCAACCATCATCCACCTATCTCTGCCTCCCATATTAACTCTTACCCCTCCCCTCTCCTACCTGGCTTCTTATGTTTATGATCCTTTATCCTTCCTTGACAACTAATCATCTCTCGCTTCGACCTCGACTCTCCCCCTTTCCTCGTTATACTCTCTGTGTCCCCACTAAACTCTCAATCCTGATGCAAGGTTAGGATGCAAACCACTCCTTTCCACCTACAGATGCTGCTCGACATGCTGAGTTCCTCCAGCAGATTGCTTGTTGCTTCAGATTCTTGTATGTGCAGTTCCTCTTGTCTCCATTGTTTCTTTCTTTGACCTGTGCAAGTGATACGGGAGGAAATAGACAGTCTTATTAATTGCAAAAAAAAAAAACACAGTTCCCCTTCAATGTTTTGGAATTTAGTGAAACAGATTTCACCAAAGACATTGTGCCTATTTAGGAAAGACATAGCACTCTCCCATTTCAATAACAATAATACATTACTTGCATAAAGATTGTCATTCTTACAACAGTGATACTATTGATCATTAGGCTGTACGCCAGTGATGCTCGCTGGAGCACTTGTTGTGTCGGAGAAATATAAATATTAAAATAATTTTAGAATTTTAGAATGACTTTAGAATGACTTTCTCCTCACAGGTCAGAGTTGGAGCAATTCAGTACAGTTCAACGCCAAAAGTCGAATTTTATCTGAATTCCTACTTAACGAAAGAAGAAGTAAAAGAACAACTTAAGAGAATTATATTTAGGTATATAACCTTTTTTCCAAAAGTACAGTATTTGTAAGACCTTTATGGATTTCATCTCAGAAACCAGTCTTCAGTCAATTCAATTCACAAGCAATGATTGAGAGCACTGCATGTGGCAAAGGTTTTGGGGGAGCTATGAAGTTGGACTCCAAACCCTCTGTACATCAATGCCATCTCCTTTTTAAAGGGGATTTAGGGATGGACAATCAATACTGGCATTGTCAACAATGCCCAGATCCAAAATATGAATAAATTAAAATAAAAAGAGAATGGGGTTGAGAGGGAAAGATAGATCAGCCGTGATTAAATGGCGGAGTAGACTTGATGGGCCAATTGCGTAAAAAAAGTTACCCCTCGGGTTCCTATTAAATCTTTCCCCTCTCACCTTAAACCTATGTCATCTGGTTCTTGATTCCCTTTCTCTGGGCAAGAGACTGTGCGTTTATCTGATCTATTCCTCTCATGATTTTGTACACCTCTATAAGATCACCCCACATCCTCGTGCACGCCAAGGAATAGAGTTCTAGCTTGCATAAATGCTTCCTATTACTCAGGCCCTCTGTTCCTGGCAATATCCTCGTAAATCTTCTGTGCACCCATTCAAGCTTGACAACATCTTTCCTGTAACATGGTGCCCAAAACTGAACACAATACTCTAAAATTAGATCCAAACACATGGATTAATTTTCATTCTTATGTCAGCCAACCTTTCTGATACAATATCTCATTATCCTTTTCACTGTAAAATACCGGAAAGTAATCAGTGATTCAAACAAACAAAGGTATTTTATTAAACTGAAGAAA
Source organism: Raja brachyura (assembly GCA_963514005.1). The sequence continues at coordinate 31,872,824 of OY740795.1, read as the reverse complement.
AACCTATAGTGAGAGACAGCAATGGTTTATTTGCACACAGAGAGACTTGATCTACTCTGATGAAAAACTGACCTTTAGAAGGAAATTAATACTAATCTGGATTAATATCTAATTACTTTGCAATGATCTGTACGGCACAACAAAGTTGGGATTATTATTCCACAGCAAATATGGAATATATATTAAAGAAGGAACTGCAGATGCTGGAGAATCGAGGGTTACACAAAAAGCTGGAGAAACTCAGCGGGTGCAGCAGCATCTAAGGAGTGAAGGAGATAGGCGACGTTTCGGGTCGAGATCCTTCTTCAGACGAAGAAGGGTCTCGACCCGAAACGTCGCCCATCTCCTTCGCTCCTTAGATGCTGCTGCACCCGCTGAGTTTCTCCAGCTTTTTGTGTAACCATGGAATATATGTTCTTCAAATGGGCAAACATCAAACCTAACACAGATTTTCTAAATAAATGTGAATTTATTTTTAAATGTGAAAGAGAATGTACTCATGAGTAACCTACAGAGAGATTCCCTTTTACAAAATATGCCTGCTGCTATTTATTTGAGGAACATGAAGCGATTAGCATTGGTTCGTTGGCATTGAGCCAAGGCCTCTGTGCAGTCTCCTTACTTCCATTCTAATACATGCTGAGAATGTCCTTTATTTATCTGACATTTAATTAAGAGGCGATTTGCAGCTTAAAAAAAAAAAAGAAAGATATTTTTGGACATTTTCACATTAAATAAAATGAGCATTTATAAACTTCAATGTTCATGTTTATTCCCTTAGCATCAGCACATTTATATTGCAATTGCAGATTCAATTAAATGGATAAATTTAGTTTTAATTACGCAAATTGTTTCCAAAGTGTGAATAAATATAGGTCTGGGTAGAACCGGAAGACCAGTGCCTTGTTGACCATCAGATCCATTTATTGTATTTGCTTTGTTAACTCAGGGGTGGAAGTACGCAGACTGCCCCGGCTTTGAAGTATGTTCTTCAAAAAGGATTTGCAGATTCAAGAAACACATCCATCCCTCGAATTCTCATCATTCTTACGGACGGCAAATCTCAGGGTAACGTGACCCAAGTGGCAGCACAGGTGAAAGAAACTGGAATAACTGTGTTTGCTGTCGGAGTCAAGTTTCCCAGGTAAGGAATTTGCTTACAGGATTGGTCATCAATGACATCAAAAATCACACTCCCAGCAACTTAACATCAATAACAGAAAACATTATTTTGTGTGTGGAGAATTCATAGTTTATGAATTTTTAGTGACACTAAAGTCAAAATCCTTACCATTATGTCTTCCTTTTTATTTGACAGGCCAGTTTTTAAATAAAATGTTAATTATAATCTCTGTTAAGAAAGCATTAAGTTGTAATTAAGTTGTTTTTATTTGGGACAGTACCTGCTCGCAAGGTGCACTGGTATCTCTAAAAAGTTAAATGGCATTATTTTGTTTTCTGGCCACATTGCATATATTTATTAAAGGGGCACAGGGCAACTTTTTTGTCCACAAAAAAGCATGGGAATGCGTTACAAACACCCATATTGCAAGGGTGTCAAAGGTGACGGGGAGAAGGCTAGAGAATGGGGTTTAGAGGAAAAGAGCAGCGATGACCAAATGGCAGAACAGACTCAATGGGCCGAGTAGCCTAATTCTGCTCCCACATCTTATGGTCCTACGGCCTGACTGTTTCCCGGATGGCCCGAGAGCTGAATGGTTGTGTTGAACTTGTAGCTAACAGTGGTTAAAATGCCTTGATTCAGAAGTCATCCAAAATGGATGCTGAATCCACTATCATTTCCTAATGAGATACTTTCATGGTTTTTGCAGCACCTGTGGCATTGGATGCTAAGAGATCAGGCTTCAAATCATTTTTTTGGATAGCGCAATTGTTCCACACTTAAATAATTCAACTGTAGGTGAGCTTTGTGTTGGTGTTTTCTACCTGGTAACTGGAAGCAAGCATCTGTTTCCACCCTAATACACAGCAAGTTAGCACCGCTGTGGAAAAATAAATTGTTAATTTCTTAGATCAAAGACCTCTTCCAGCATTTGCAATTTATTTTTATTTTGACAAATGTTTTTGTTCCTTTCAAAATCTTTTGACAGTGGAGTGATATGTACATTCCAATCATTTTATTATTTTTCTTAAATAATTTATCTTGTTTAAAGATAGAATTGCAAGTTAAATTTAGTTTCCCTAAGACTAATTAATATTTTTTGCTTTTTCCAGCCATTATTTTGTAAGTTTTTGCTTTATACAAAATATAGATGCTTTTATTTCTATTATGCCCAACAAGCATTGAACCAGATAGTCACAAAAAGCTGGAGTAACTCGGCGTCAGGGGAGAGGGGGGGTTACAGAGATATAGAGATCACCACTTATGCTATTATGCTCCCCTGATGCTCAGTCGGAAGAACGATCTCGACCCGAACCGTCACTCATTCCTTCTATCCAGAGATGCTGTCTGTCCCGCTGAGCTACTCCAGCATTTTGTGTCTATCTTCCTTCCTAAGCATTGAACCAGTGTGAGTGCATGTGGAAACAACATGTTAGTTGATTTCCATTGTAATCTAGTATTCACTGGAATTTAGAAGGATGAGAGGGGATCTTATAGAAACCTATAAAAATCTTGAGGGATTGGACAGGCTAGATGCAGGAAAAATGTTTCCCATGTTGGGGGAGTCCAGAACCACGGGTCACAGTTTAAGAATAAGGGGTAGGCCATTTACAACTGAGATGAGGGAAAACTTTTTCACCCAGAGAGTCGTGAATCTGTGGAATTCTCTGCTACAGAAGGCAGTGCAGGCCAATTCACTGGATGTTTCCAAGAGAGTGTTCGATATAGCTCTTGGGGCTAAAAAAATCAAGAGATATGGGGAGAAAGCAGGAACTGGGTTTTGGATGATCAGCCATGATTATATTGAATGGCAGTGCTGGCTCGAAGGGCCGAATGGCCTACTCCCGCACCTATTTATTTTTCTATGTAATCCTTGCTCTCTTCACAGATGGGAGGAGTTGAATTTGCTTGCGAGTGAGCCCACTGACAGCCATGTGCTGTTTGCAGAACACTTTGATGATGCTGTCAATGGTCTCTACACAACGTTGACCAGCTCTGACATCTGTTCTGCTATTCCACCAGGTAATACCTCTCTGTTTTATCAAAACTCCTAAATCTGGGTTGAGGAATTTGGTAACTTTTTTAAAAGTCGCAAAACATTCAGGATGTTGCATTTGTTTTTAAAATTATCTTCTTGAGGGGCACAGTAGTGCAGCTGGTAGAGCTGCTGGCACACAGCGCCAGAGACCCAGGTTCATTCCATACCTCAGGTGCTGTCTTTGTGGAGTTTGCACCTTCTTCCTCCGATGCTTTGGTTTCTTTCCACATCTCAAAAGCATGCAGGTTGTAGGTTAATTGCTGTAAATTGTTTCAAGTGTGTTGGGAGCGGATAAGAAAGTGGGATAATATAGAACTTATGTGAATGGGTAATCGATGGTCAGCGTGGACTTGGTGGGCTGATGAGCCTGTTTTCATGCCGCATAATTCAATCAATCGAAAGTTGTTGATATATTTCCTGTTGAATAACCTGCAGCAAAGAGTGTCATTGCTCCAACTATTTTTGAACACTGTTCAAACTATTGTATAAACACTTAATTTTTCTCAAGTACAACTTAAACCTTCCAAAGAAACAACACAGAGTGGTGGAGTAACTCATTTCAGACATGAAGCATGCCAACCCAAAACATCACTTGTCCATATTCTTCTGAGATGCTGCATGATCTGCTGAGTTACTCCAGCAGGTTGTGTCTTTTTTTTATAAACCAGCATCTACCATTCTTTATTTCTCTATTAAACCTTCCAAAATGTTTTTGTTTTCCACTTTTAGGAGCTTTGTTCATTGTAATAGTTTCTAAATTACAATTGTAGGTATCCACAAGTACCATCTAACCTACGTTAGGTTATCTGTTTCGAAGCATACAGTAAAAGAATAAAATATGTATAGAAAACACAATAAAATAATTCTCTTGGCAAGCTTTTGCCCAACTATTGCGCAACCATTCTGAAATGTGAGTGGTAATGAAAATTATTTTAAGAGGCCCTGCCTAGTGATAGGTTGGCTTGACTCTTGGATTGAATTTTATTTGGACAGTTAGTTTTTCAGTCTGAAGCAAAACTAATTCAGGTTTGGCTCATCACTATAGGACCTCAGCAGAACTTTTAGCAAGAATATTCACAAATGGGACACATATCTTTGACTTCTATGTGACCATAAGGAGCATAAATATTCCAATTACTTTATCATAATTTTCCCAACCACTGAAGGTCACTACTTCTTAAGAAGGAATACATTTTCTTAGAGGAAGAGTCTTCCAATATTGTTAAATATGCATAAAACTTTGCAATGTGCTTCCTTTCAGCTTGCAAACTTGAATCCCATGTCTGTCAACGGAAATCACTAGAAACAGTGAAGGAATTCAAAGGGAATTTCATGTGCTGGAAGGGATCATATGGATATGGTGGACCTTTCTCAACACTGTGCCCTTATTACAGGTCAGCACCTTTTGTCCCGAAATGGAGAAACAAAGAACTACAAATGCTGGCTTACAAGAAAAGACATAAAGTGTTGCAGTAACTCAGCGGGCCAGAGAGCATCTCTGGAGAACATTGATAGTGATCATTCGGGTTGGGACATTTCTTCAGACTGATTATGGTGGGGGAGAGAAAACAGGAAAGGAGGTGGCAGCAGGACAAATCTTAGCGAGTGACGTGTGAGTAAAGGTGATGAAGGGGGGGGTGTTAATTGGCAGATGGTTCGACAAAGCCAGAGATGAAAAGACAAAAAGGGGATCAGGATAGAAGTAGTGTGAATTGTGAAGCCGGAGGAAGGAATGTAGCTGGAAGCATGACAGTGAAAGAGCCAAGAAGCATTTTACATGTGTAATCACCTAATCCTGTCTAAGATTACGAAGTTGTCCAATTGCTGTTGCATTGATTAGCGGGAGACGAGTTTTTAAAGTAATGGATAGAAAATGAATTAGCTCTGAACGAGCCATCAAATGTTGAGGTAGATATTTGATGGCTATTTGGGGCAGGCACTCTAAACTGTTGGAGGAAGACTGAAATGGTAGGTGCTTGTAGCCAGTTCCCAATCTTCTTTAACTATGAAGGATGTGGTCTGTCTCAGAGGGTAGCTATTGGAACAGGTTGGGAGGGACGAGTAAACTGTGTATCAAGGAATCCATTACTCTAATATCAGCTACGGGAAAACACACTGAATCCATAATTCAGGAATTATCCGAGGAGTATTGGAGAATCACCGTGCTCACTAGTAACCTGTTTGAGGTAAGTTTCATTTGTTAAAATGTTTCTGGAGGTGATGGACTATATAATAAAGAATACATGAATACATTTCAAAAGACTTTAAGTATGAACATCACGGCGAATGCTTTTACGATCTTTCAATAGGTAACAAGAAGATATATTTGGAGGAGAAAGATTATTTATTATCCTGATTCATTAATCAGAGCAATCCTACATTTCCACATACATTCACGACTCCGCTGTAAAATAACATATTTTTTAATTGCAAAATCCACTGTGAAAGGATTTAGAAAATGATTAACTAAAGAATTACTTACTTAGAGAGAGTTCCAAGGTAGAAAGAGGGTACAAAACTCCAAATAGTATTTCATAATATTTTACATTCTGTGCCTAGAAATACTTTTATATTTGCTCACGGAAGTTATATTTGTCTTACAGTTGGAAGCGGGTTTATAAGACACATCTTGCTCGATGCTACAGAACCACGTGCCCAGGTATTTATTTCTTGGATATACTTTCTCAGATATTGCCCTGGACAAACTGTTAGTTTTGATGTTTAAGTGAAATAATTTGTTTTTAAATAAATTAAATGTGATACTAAATATTCCTGTGGTAGACCATTTTATCCTATAATATTGTTTTATGTTGAGAATGTTATACTGTATTTCTATGTGTAACTAGTCTCCATTAGAGCATGAAATCTAGTATTGCTAATGTTGTATAGTCTAACTGAATTAAAACACAATAATATGCACCTCAAAAATCTGAGGTTCATAAATTAGAATTAGTGAACCTCATATGTTCTCAGATTTTATGATTTTCATTTGTTACATTGGATAATTTAGCAATTCATAAAAAAACTGTTTTATCCCATGTTATGTGCTTCATGTTCAGTTCCTGCTGAACTTTCTAAATGAGATGACTAAAAGATGTCTAAAATTATCTTTTCAGTGACTCGGTGCCAAATATTAATAAGATATTTCTCTTCATAGGAGCATTGCTTGGTTGCTAGTAAAGCTGAAGTAAAATCTGAAGTAAAATGTCATAGTTTTAATTTAGGTTTAGTTTAGAGATACTGCATGGAAACAGGCCTTTCACCCACCGAGTCCACGCCAACCAAATGATTACCCGTTCACACTAGTTCAATGTTATCCCGGTTTTGCATCCTACACTCTAGGGGAAATTTACAGAAGCTAATTAAACTGCAAAGCTGCACGTTTTTGGGGAAAACCCATGCAGTCACAGGGAGAACATACAAATTCCAGTTCGTATCTGGTGCAGAAGACAAATGTACACTTTTGATACTTGAGATCAAATGAGCAGATTATTTTTAATTCAAAATTTTGAATGCTAATTAATTGGAAAAAAAAGATTATTGGTAATTGCAACCCCGATCTAATCTGGTTGATGGGAAACGGGGACTCGTGCCACTTTATGTTATAAATCATAATACATATCCTATTATTTACCCTGAATATTTATCAATCACTTTAGTTTAGTTTAGAGGTACAGCGCGGAAACAGGCCCTTCGGCCCATCGAGTCCGCACCGACCAGCGTTCCCCGCACACAAACACTATCCTACAAATACTATGGACAATTTACATTTATACCAAGTCAATTAACCTACTTTAGAATGTCGGAGGAAACCGACGATCTCACAGAAAACCCAGGCAGGTCATGGGAAGAATGTACAAACAGACAACACCCGTAGTTAGGATTGAACCCGGGTCTCTGGCGCTGTAAGACAGCAACTACCGATGTACCACTGTGTCGCCCACTTATGAGCAGTGACTTATGGCACCTCCTTTTCAAATAGAACACAGTACTGCAGTACCTTTGAACATCCTAACAATATTTCATGTAAAACCTTTACAGATCCATGTGATTCACAGCCCTGTCAGTATGGAGGGACTTGTATCTCAGAGGACTTTGAAAGGTACCACTGTGTCTGCCCTGCAGCATTTGGAGAAGATTTTAATTGTGGTAAATTGATCTTATATTTATTTTTATATTTTCTACAAATGTGTGTAAAATTGTTCAGCTGCTATTGCTGCGCCACTAATCTATGCCATGTTCATACTGGAAGATACATAAATCTGGCTCAGTCAAACTGACTGCTTGTAGGTTTTGTTTCAAATTAAAAATAAAAGAAAATAAAAGAAAAACCACAGATTTCAGAAATCTGAAGTAAAACAAATACAATTCTGGATTGTTAATGTTGTAGTCCGACTATATATATATATATAGAATCAACATATATGTTGATTTATATATATATATATATAATGAATGGGGAAGAAAGAATGGCAGGCAGAGATAACCTAGCAGTTCCCATGTAAATAAAAAGAAAGAGCAAGTTGTCTAAAATTTAGTCCTGATCCCACTGTATTGCCTCTCTAACCATTCTATCTGTGGCCTCCTGCACCAAGCACAAGAATCAACACCTCACCTTCCATCTGGGAAAGTTACTGCTTGCTGGATTCAATAACAAATGTTCCTACATTAGATAACTCACTCTTTTTGTTCATTCGGGAACAAGCCATTTTTCCCCACCATCCATTTTCCTTTTTTTGTGCAGTCAGACTGTACAAAATTAGTAACACATTATTCAAATTATGAAGCTTTGTCTGATCTTAACTGTTCCTTAAATGCCACTTTTTTTTTTTTACCTTGTCTGAGAAATTCCTGATATTCCACCCATCACCTTTACCCATCTTCTTTGCTAGCTCGACTAACTTGTTTCGCTCTTTCTCAATTCTGACGTGTTCGGCCTGAAATGTTAACTGCCCATCTTTCCACTGTCACTGTCTGACCTGCTGAGTTTTTTCCAGCATAAAAACAGAAATTGCTGGAAATACTTAGCAGGTCAGACAGCATCTATGGAAAGAAAAACAAAGTTAACATTTCAATTTGATGCCCTTTTATTTTAATGATTGACTGGTTACAAAGACAATCATAGACATGTAAGTTATCACACACAATTACCAGTAAAGTTACAAATCCTTCAGTTAGGTACATTGTTATAGTTCTCAAAGTTGTTGCATCAGCAATCACAGTTAACATTGAAAAATAAACTACTCCTTGTTTTATCACAAATTAATATAACAACATTATCCAATATGTCCTCTGTAGGAAATGTGCATGAAAGACAGTTCATAAGAGATAGGAGTAGAATTAGGCCATTCGGCCCCTCAAGTCTACTCCGCCATTCAATCATGGCCGATCTATCTCTCCCACCTAACCCCATTCTCCTGCCTTCTTCCCATAACCTCTGGCATCTGTCTGTTCTTTCTTTTCCTTTTATATTGAATATCGCTCTTGTCTGAATTGCCAGGAGAAATTTCCAATGGAAATGACCTGAAAATACACTTGGTGTATATAGTTCAATCACAGGCTATGCACTATTGATTGCTATTAGACCAACATGTTATGGTTTGGAAAAAATCTTTAGCTGGATGTAATCTTGATCGTTCCAGAGATTTCCCAGGCTAATCGTTTTTCAGTGTCCTTTTAAACCACTGATCAGAAAAATACTGACTTATGAAATGTATCTGATTAACTACAAGCTGCTTGTTTTGTCAGCTTATTGATTGGTATCATGCTGAAGTCTGCCTGCATGTCTGCGAGCAGTGTGTGATATGATGCCATTTATGTATCACAGTCACAGGAGAACAATCTGCTTGAAGTCTCAATCCTCAAAGGAAATACATTTTCTTTTAAAATACATGTTCTTTATGTTTCATCTCTTCAGTCTGAGGCTTTTTATTTACTGCTCTTTCTGGCATTTAAAAAATCTACATTTTTTCACTGGTTGAATATTACACAACAGCACCAATGGGAAAGACTGCAGGTCAGTCACTGATCTGATGGGAGAGCTCTGTTGGAAGTCAGAATCCAATTAAACTCTTTCAAAAACCAGCATCAAAATGTAAGAATAGTACAAGAAAATACAAAGAAACTCCAATTTGAAAGAGCTGTAAAGAAGAATGCCCTTAATGGAACTCAGATAGAAATTGGACTTCCATTGTAATAATTGTGCTTCCATATTACTAGTGTATTTCCAAATGTAACTCAGTGTTTTATTTGACTGTTCCAGGGCAGTGCTATTGATGTGTAATAACAAGGAACTGCCGCTGCTGGTGTATACAACGATAGACACAAAATGTTGGAGTAACTCAGTGAGTCAGGCAGCATCTCTGGAGAAAATGGATAGTCTGAAGAAGTGTCCCGATCTGAAACGTCACACATCCATTTTCATCGCCGAGTTACTCCAGCATTTTGTGCCTATCTTAGGTGGTCTTGATGTCGACTTTCTGTTGATGAATAGTTCATCTTGGTATGATTTTTAAATATTTATTTTATTAGGGTGAAACATCGTCCAGGATGATGGTTTGTGGGATTACGTACAGCTTTGCCACACTCTGTGCTCCATGTTATTGTATTATTTTTATTTGAACAGCTCCTCTGCCAGGTCTTGAATGCAGTGTGGATATTTTACTGCTACTTGACGGCTCGACAAAAACAACCCTTGAAGGATTTCTGCGGCACAAAGCCTTTGTGAAGAGATTTCTCCAGCTTGTACTGTCTGCAGACAGTCAAATTAACGTTGGAGTGGCACAGTATAGTGACGGAGTGCAGGTGGAACTGCCGATGGGACTGCACATGGATGTTTCAGACGTTATTAGTAAGATCGACTCGATACAGTTTAAAGGGGGAAGCACAAAGACTGGCAAGGCCTTGCGATACCTTACCCAGGTTGGATTTAAAACCAGATCAACAGTTCCGCGTATTCAGGAGGACCACCCCCATGTTTTAATTCTGCTAACGGACTCAAAAGCCGAAGATTCCGTCGCTGAATCAGCCAAGTATGCCAGAGAACGGGAAGTATTTCTATTTGCAGTTGGCAGCCACAGTCTTCAGTCTGATTTAGTCACAATTACAGGAAATCCTCAGCGTACTGTCACGTATTCACGTCCCCAGCAACTCTTCAATAAGATTCCTGAACTAAAAACAGCAATTTGCAGCATTCAAAATCAAGGTATGAGTACTTTCACATCATAACTTTTCTATCCTTATCTAACACCCTATGTCTCTTCAACCCTGGCCTTTGTTCATTCATCTACCTATCACCCCCCCCCCCTCCTCCCTGCCCCCTTTCCCCCCCTCTCCCCCCCACCTGTATCCTCCTATCACCTATGAATCTGAAGAATGGTCCTGACCCAAAACATCACCTATCCATGTTTTCCAAAGACGCTGCCTGGCCCCCTGGGTTACTCCAGCACTTTGTGTCTATTTTTGGGAAACTGGCATCTGCAGTTCCTTGTATCCACCTATCACTTGCCAGGCTTTGTCCTACCCCCACCTCTCTCCCAGCTTTCTCTCCCAACCCTGGCCCACCACAATCAGTCTGAAGAAGGGGGCCAACGTGAAATGTCACCTATCCATGTTCTCCAGAGATGCTGCCTGTCCTTGCTTCGTTACTCCAGCACTTTGTCTCTTTTTTGATAAACCAGCATCTACAGTTCCTTGTGTCTCCAAGTACATTCCTAAACTACCCTATATTTGTCTTGACTGATTGCAAAATAGAAGATACCAAGACACCATGAATTATACCGTCATACTATATTACTAAGTGATTAAGGTACCATAAGCTTAATAAATGAAAAATCAGTTTCACACATGATAACTAAGTGAGCTCACTGGAGTTGTAAGGTAGAGTGCGTTTCTCTGTGGAAAAGAAAGACTTATGGGCCTGTCCCACTCAGGTGATTTTTTTGGGCGACTACAGGCGACTGCCGCAACATTTTCAACATGTTGAAATATTTCCGTCTCACTGGCGACAACGTTTGCTGTAATATGTTGTCGTACGTGCTGTCGTAGGTTGTCGCTAGGTGTCATAAGTGAATTCCATTAAAACTAGTCCCTGGTAGTCGCCTAAGTGGGACATACCCATTACAGTAGGCTACATCCGGTGATTAGTTGCGGGCTGCAGTAATGTAACCCAATGAGCTGGGCAGTCTACTCTGTCACTTGGGAGACCAGGAAACCTAATAAGAGAGGACAGAGGACTTATTTTCTATATAAACGGAAGAAAGGTACAAATAAAGGGGAATAGATTTGTCTGCTGTTGGATATAATAAAAGCGCAATGTCATAATTTATTCCGTTTAGGAACCAAATTTTGGAAGCAGAATAATCAGCATTGCAGTTTTTAATCAAAACTGTGGAATTAATTGTAGACACAAGAAATAAACTGCAGATGCTGAAATCTTGAGCAAAACACAAAGTGCAGGAGGAAGTCAGTGGGTTAGGCAGCATCAGGGGAATGGATAGGTGATGTTTTGGTTCAGGACCCTTCTTCAGACTGTTTGGTGTAGGAGGGAGGCAGCTTGAAAAGAGAGGCGAGGTTGGGGCCTGACGTGATAGATAGGTGGATACAGATGAAGGGGGGTTGGTTGTATGATGGGTTAAGTAAGTGACAAAGGCTAGAGGTGAAACGGAGACAAGGGTGTCGGACAAAGAGAGGAGAGAAGAAGTGTAATGTAACGTTGATGGCAGGGATGTGGGTGGAAGAGCTCAGGGGTAGAGGAAAGAGGCGTAAATTATTTGTATTTTGTTTTACATTCATTGGACATCCACTTTATAGAGGGTTAAAGCAGAAGATTTGGAATAATGCAAATACCATCACAATTCACCCTAGCACATATAATGCACTCTTTTTCGATTTGGATCTTGCAGATGGCTTCTCTTAGACAAAATATTCTACTTGTCAGACAAAACATGCAACCTTTTATAACACCCACATGATAAGAAAATGCCAGGAATGCATTCACAGTTTTGATTAATAACTTTATTCTAAGTATTAACATTACATGAATCTTTGAAAAAACAATAGGCCTGTGTGTAACAGTCACTCAAGAAAACTTATTTCTGAAAAGGAAAGTATCCTTGACCCATCTACTTTTGGCAAATACCTCTTGGTCTTCAGTAATCTTTTTACCCCAATCCCTTGTGTAGTCAGAAATACTCTGCACCAGCCTCACAGTATCAAAGCAGCCCTCACCCTTCTTCCTAACAGTATACTGTGTCTGTGTGACACTTACCCACTCAGCCTTCCAGCCTCTCCACAACATTATCCTTGCCTCCTCCTATTTCCTGCAGTCATTCAACTTTGTGGGAACATACATGATTTATTTCCATCAATATAAGTGTGTCTAGTCTATTTAGTTTAGTTTAGAGATACAGCACAGAAACAGGCTCATTGGCCCACCAAGTTTGCGCTGAACAGCAATCACCCCGTACACTAACTCCAGCCTACACACTATGGATAATTTACATTAGGATGATTTGGTCATTTTTACCAAAGCCAATTAACCTACAAACCTGTACGTCATTGGAGTGTGGGAGAAAACCGGAGCACCCGGAGAAAACCCACACGTCACAGGGAGAATATTACAAACTCCGTATAGACAGCACCCGTAGTCAGGATCGAACTCGGGTATTTGGCGCTGTAAGGCAGCAACTCTACCGCTGCTCCACCGTGTAGCCCAAGTCTAGGGTCATGTCTCCTAATCCATTTTCCCGGCTTAACAATTGTTTTCTTCTGGCCATGTTGAAAAGTGTTTGTTTTTGTTGCTATCATGTATACAAGTGGAAGAGATGACTAAATCTCTCCAGTGTCCCTTTTAAACAGTAAGACATAGGAGCAGAATTAGGCATTTGGCTCGAGTCTCAGCCATTCGATCATGGCTGATTTATTTTTCCCTCTCAACCCCATTCTCCTGCTTTCTCCTTGTAATCTTTGACACCCTGACTAATCAAGAACCTATCAATCTCCACTTTAAAAATACCCAATGTCTGTGGCAGTAAATTCCACTGATTCACCACCCTCTGGCTAAAGAAATTCTTCCTCATCTCCATTCTAAAGGTACTCCCTTTTATTCTGAGGCTGTGCCCTCTGGTCCTAGACTTTCCCACTACTAGAAACATCTGCTCCACATCCACTCTATCTAGGCCTTTCACTATTTGGTTTCGATGAGATCCCCCCCCCCCCCCTCTTCTTTTTCTTTGGAACAGTATAGTCAGTGGAAACCATGACCTTACCGTGAATGTTCTAATTTTGTGTTCACTCTCTGCCTCTGCAGGATGTTTATCCCAGCCTTTAGATCTCGTCTTTGCCTTGGATGCATCATCTGGAGTTGGAAAGGACAATTTTGATAAGGTGAAAGACTTTATGAAAACCAGCATCATGCAGTTTGAGATAAATGCTGATGTTACCCAGATCGGCCTTGTGGTTTATGGCAGCCGTTCGAAGACAATCTTTGGCCTTGACACGTTGAATTCTAACACCAACCTCCAGAAGGCAATCAGCTTAGCCCCTTATCTGGGCGGAACTGCCTCCACTGGCAGCGTCCTCCTTCACATTTATGATGAAGTTATGAGCATCAGAAAGGGAGCTCGACCTGGTGTGAATAAAGTAGTGATGGTCCTTACGGACGGGGCAAGCACTGATGATGCAGCAGTCCCTGCACGGACTCTGAGGAACAATGGCATCACAGTCTTCGCTGTAGGCATTGGTGATGCACAGAAGGAATCGTTGCTAAGGATTGCTGGCTCTGCTAATTACATGATAACTGTGCCGTCCTATGAGGATTTAAAATATTTTGATGAAAGCATCGCTCACAGGATATGTGAAGGTAATTACGTGCATCTTGTTATCTCCATTGCTTTTTTTTTTACTATTCTTTCAGACATTTAATTTATGATTGCTAATTAAGGTAAGACTCTCTGAAGTGCCTGGTGAAGAGTTTGCTTTGAGAAATTGATCCAAAGCTGCACCAGAGTAAAGCTTTAATAAAGATCCTTGGTTCTGAAAACTACAGCTTGCGTTTATTTTTCCCAATGAGCCAATGAAATTCACCGGTCAGCACCGACTAAAACCTACGAGAACCTTCAACCTCCTGGCAACCCACTAGGATCACTTGTTGACCCACCTAAGGCACGAGAATTCTCGCTACTCCCCATGGCGGCTTCATTCTAGTCGCCGCTAATGTTTCAACATGTTGAAAAGTGGGACAGGTCCATTAGGCGACTTTTTAGGCGGCTGCAGGAGACTATGCAGGAGACAGGCCCAAAAGAACGGCAATTAAGAGAAAAAAATATGGCATGATTGAGAAATGAAATATATGGGTAGGAACTAAGCTGATTCAAGGAGGTGATGAAAATGAGGAACTATGGTAATGCAGAAAATATTCCTGTGCCATTTTGTTTAACAAATCTTCTGCATTATCTTAACAGTGGCCAAGCAACCAGTCGATTTGTGCAAGCCGAATCCGTGTATGAATGGTGGGGAGTGCATAATTCACTTTGCAAGTTATCATTGTGAATGCAATGGCTGGGAAGGAGTTCACTGCGAACACAGTAAGTATTCTCTGTTTTTTCAGCTGAACTGCGCTGTTTGTAATCCCTTGGTCTGAGAAATAATGCTGGTGCAATAAACTATTTCTCCATTATCCGCAGATCAGCTTTCTTATCTCTGGATAAGGCAGGAGTGTAGTTTCTCTCTGCAACAGACAAACTGGTGCAGTTTTACAGTGCAAAGGCAGATCTAGACTGGTGGTGATATCTTTGTAAATGTTAACAGCCCTCAACTCAGCAACTGCATAGATAAAGCAGGAAGAATGCACAAAGCTATACAAAACAAAAGGTAAAAGAATCACCAAAGCAATTAATCAAATCCACACCTGAAGCTATTCAGAGATTAGCCAGAAATTTGAAACTGGTTCCAAAATAAAGAGGAACTTGTATTTACAACTCGTTGCTTTAGACTTTACTTTAGAGATACAGCGTGGAAACAGGCCCTTCGCCCCACCAAATCCGTGCAGACCAGCGATCACCCCATTCACTAGCACAATCTGACACACGAGGGACAATTTACAAGTTACAGGTCAATTAAACTACAAACATGTATGTCTGGGAGAAAACCAGAGCACCTGGAGAAATCGCATGCACTCACAAGGTGAACGTACAAACTTGGTACAGACAGCACTCTTAACGAGGATCAAACCCAGGTCTCTGGCACTGTAAGGCAGCAACTCTACTGCGACGCCACTGAGCAGCTCTGAAAAGCTGAAGCCTGCTTTTCATTTAAATTGCCATTTTCAAAGGATGTTCTTCTTTATCCGTTGAACCTTTCTCTCAGGGTGGATAACACTAGAAGATATCTTTATAAGACGAGAAGGGGAAAGTTTAATGGAGATGTGCGGAGCAATTTTTTCACACAGAGAGTGGTGGGGGCCTGGAAGGCATTGCCACGGGTGTTGGTGGAGGCAGATACGAGAGTGATATTTAAGATATTTCTAGATAGGCACATGAAAATGCAAGGAATAGTGGGATATGGATCATGTACAGGCAGATGAGATCAGTTTAACTTGGCATCATATTCAGCATGAACATTGTTGGCTAAAGTGCCCATTACTGTGCTGTACTGTTCTACGTTTATGATTTAAACAATTTTGGAGTTAAGTTTCAAAATCTTTTCTCTACCCGGTTTATGTGGTGAAGTTATAGAATGATAATTCTAAATACATTATGCTTACTACATGAGAACAAATGAAACAACCAGGATACACAAAAGGCTGGAGAAACTCAGCGGGTGCAGCAGGATCTAAGTAGCGAAGGAGATAGGCAACGTTTCGGGCCGAAACCCTTCTTCAGATCTGCAGTTCCTTCTTTGAAACTACCAGGATCCTGGTCCTCACATTCCTCTGAAACTCACCGTGGCCCAAGGCCAAGTTTCCCTGAAAATTAATAAGGGCCCTGGTCCTGACATTCCCCAGAAACTCACCAGGGCCCTGGTAGTTCCCTTACTCCTCTGAAACTCACCAGGGCCCTGGTCCTCGCATTCCCCTGAAGCCACTGGGGTCCCAGGGCTGACTGCCCCCCCAACCTCACCAGAGCTCTGGTATCCACTCTGCTCTGAAACGCACCAGGGTCTTGGTTCTCACATTCCCCTGAAACTCACCAAGACCCTGGTTTCCTCGCTCCCCTTTAACTCACCAGGGCCCAGCCACCTATGTTCCCCAGAAAGTCACCAGGACCCTGCTTCCCTCGCTCTCGTGAAACCTCAACAGAACCCTGATTCCCTGTGCTCCTTTGAAGCCTACTGGGTTCATTGGTAAATTTATTCTGGAACAAGCAAAAGTGTGGCGCTGTGTTAATTGGAATAACATCCAATCATCCGGAATACCTGCCAGTCCTGGAGCACCAAAGCGTGCCGGACTATCAACGTTTTATTCTTTCACACACAGAATACATCTTCAGTCATTTTCTTCATACTTTATTTTGATTTATCCAACAGGAATTTTTAGTCCTAATTTAAAAATAATTTCTCACTGTCACTGAAACATTCTTGTAGCTAATCTAATGGCAATCTTGCCAGTAAAATTATTTTCTTTGGCCTCACGGCCCCCCATTTTTTCTGCTTTGCAAAGTCTCACCCGGGGCCTTTACCTTTATTATCTCTGACCAAGCACAGGAGATTGGAACAAATTCTACATTTCTGATGGAAAGTCCTAGACTTAAAATGTCAGCACTGACTGAATATTTTGGCTCTTTAAGGATTGATGGGCGGTAGAAATACATAAAAAGTAAGTCCATTGGGAAGTTGGGAACCTAATGTAATGACCAGTTCACATTTCAGGGAGCTACAACTCCATGTTAACTTGTTTAATTTATGCAAGTTCACGTGTGGGATTCAGGAAATTATTCGTCAGCGGCCAGTTCTTGTCACGAGCTGTCTGTTTGAAGCAGAACAAGCCTTCAGAGAAGTCATGCTGCTTGACAGTATGTGAGGCCTTGTTGTTTTAGGCATAAGGGCACGTTGACAATGAGCCACTATTGCAATGCTCCCACACATTGTTTTGGTTATCTGGAAAGGCTAATAAAATGAAACTTTTCTTGTTTTCTTTGGAGATGTAAAATTCTCAAAACAAAGATGGAAATTGGCAAAAACTTGATGCTATTTAAGATTTCAAAGTAAAAGGAAGATGCATCACCACAAGACCCTGCAAAACAAAAAAATAAGATGGGATCTCAATTTGATGCAGCACCACAAAACTAGAAAGCATCACGAGCTAATGCAGAATCTAAGATCTATTAAATATTTGAGACTTAATGGTTGAAGTCACATTGAAGTCATGGAGTGCTGTAACAAGCAACTGGGAAAGTGGCCTTTTACAATCTACTCTGGAGGAACTAGGGATGTTTCTGGAGAGGCAAGCAGGCTAGGTTTCCCTGACTAAGAATCAAAATCAATGGATCGATTGGTCTCCTCTTCCTGTGGTTTCTTAGGTTGCAGAAATTATTGCAGTAAGTGGTTTTGTCTAGCTATACTGCTGGGAAAAGTAGCTGGCATTTTGCACTGCTTGTTGGACGCTTCAAATATTGGCTGACGATTTGGCACTGCTTACTGGAGTTATTGTTCCTGGTGGATAGTAAATATCCATATTACTAACTGTAATACGACCAGGAACCCCTCCGGCCCCTATTCAATGTCCGTCTCTCAAACGTCATTGTTTAAACTTGATTAGCGTTTATTTGTTTCATTGGCCGGCATCAAATGGCTGAGATTATTCTTTGCACAGCCAAAAACAACACAAGCCGCCAAAGGGCATGAGTGAAGTGCTGTGGAAGTCCGATGACTACTTTTCTTCAAACTGGAGTGATGATTTGAAATGAAAGAACACTAACCCCCTGTCATCATGTCTTTGAAGCTATGTATTCCACAGAGAAATGTAATTGTAAAAATGTATTATTTATGAATTTAACAGTCACAAACAGCAGTTATCTTTATGGTCCTGAAGGTAGATGAATATGTGGCTGCGTTCAATTAATCTAATGGTATTAATATTTTGTCAATGCTCAGATAAAGCTTGGGGCCAACCCCACACTCTGGAATGACTTGGGAATAACAGTTGATCGGAATTGCAGAAGGAACAATGTACAACACATGTACACATTACCATGGACGGATGCATCTCCATCAACACTCCGTATGGTTAATGCCATCCGGGTTAAAGCTGCCAACTTGACATTGTGCTGGAATGTGCTTGACCTGACTAGTTACCCCCTGCACTTGCCCCACAGTTGTTGCAAGGGTCAGGCAGCTGCTAACAACCCCGATTACTTGTGTTTTAAAGTCTTGCGGCAAGATTTTAGGCCACAAATGGTGATCAAACCTCTTGGAGCCTCACCCAGCACCTCTCTCGATCTCAGGCAGTTTGGTTATGATGGCCTCAGACATGGGTGTAAGAGATCTCATGGCAACATCTTGGAGAAGAGAAGTTGTCCAGAACATCCTGCTCAATATTTGTTCCTCAACTCACATTACTCAAACTAGTTATTTGGCCATTGTCACGTTGCTGATTGCATCGTGCCAATTGACCGCTGTTAAGTGAATGGCCACATAGATTACATGACTTTTTTTTGCTCCAAGTTGTTTTGCAATGCGTTAACCTCTTGCAAATACCATATAAATCTGTATGAGCAAAGCTGCTATTTAACTTCTGAAGAAGGATCTCGACCTGAAACGTCACCTATTCCTTTGCTCCATATATGCTGCCTCACCTGTGGAGTTTCTCCAGCAATTTTGTCTACCTTTAACTTCAGAAACCTTGCAGATGGCCTCAGAATGTGGTTTCTATTGCATCAGTCACACTGGCATGCTTTGACCTTGCCTTTATTCTACCCAGGGTGTGACAGTGCTTTCCCTTCAATGTTTATAGATACAAAATGCTGAAGTAGCGGCTCAGGCAGCATCTCTGAAGAAAAGGAGACATTTTGGGTCAAGAAGTCACCTATTTCTTTTTTCCAGAGATGCTGCCTGACCCGCTGAGTTATTCCAGCATTTTGTGTCAATGTTCCGCGTAAACCAGCATCTGCAGTTCCTTCCGACCGACACCCTTCAATGTTGATGTTAATGGTGATGGACCAAATGAAAGAATTGGATGGCAATTTCATTGAAATCTGAAACACCCAAAGCTCACTGTATTGCTCTTCCTGCAGGAATCAGGAGCCCGGAGCCCCGTGGAGATGTCCCCAGAAACCACAGGCGGCATCGCAGGCAGAGGAAGCTGCGGCGCTTAAACCGAAGAGGGAGAAGGTCCCGCAGAAAGCGCAGGCCCCGAAAGTACAGGGGTACTTCACTGTAACAGGACTCGCCCTGTCCCGTCTCACATCGTTTGTATTGGGCATGCGATTACAAATGGCACAAATATCAAGAAGCCCAGTTAATGTCAACAGCCCAGAGCTTTTCTAAAATTACTTCAATGGATCCCAAAATGCCTGTACACTCGTACTCGATTCCAACAAAGTTTTAAACAAAACAACTGGCAAATGACAATTTGAGAAGCTTTCTACATTTCTTAAGCAAGTATTGTGATCAGGTATGATTTGACTCTACGATCAGGTTACTGCGTGGGGGTCTCAAACAAAGGTCGTTGTTGTTCATGCAGATCTCCAGCAGGAATGCAAAATATGTTCAAACTTTTGTTTACATCCATCAGAGTATGGTTCTTCATTTTGAAATATAGCCCTGTCATTTGCAGCGTTAAGTTAAATTTGACTGGTCATGCAAACCATGTTTCTCACACGACACTGCATGTTTTTTGTGGTTTCAGAGCAGTATTGCATGTTGAGTGTGTTTGTTTTGTTCATGGAGTTCTGTTTCTTAAAGAAGGTTGGAGATTTAGTTTAGTTTTGTTTTATGATACAACGCGGACACAGGCCCTCCGTCCCACCAAGTCCGTGCTGACCAGCGATCCCTGCACACTAACACTATCCTACATACACTAGGGACAATTTACAAATTTACCAATCCAATTAACCTACAAAACTGTACGTCTTTGGAGTAGGAGGAAAGCAGAGCACCCGGAGAAAATCCACGCAGGTCACGGGGAGAATGTACAAACTCCATATAGACAGCACCCGTAGTCAGGATCGAACCCGGGTCTCTGGCACTGTAAGGTAGCAACCTTGCCACCCTTTACTATCCTAGTGCATTAAACAAGTGGATTTGTCACACAGGTGAGTTCCTTGATCTGTGAAGAATATTAAATGTGCAAAGAGGGAGGAATTTAACTGCAAGCTATCACAGCTATCCAAACAACCCTTTGTTAGTTAACTAAGCTATTATTAACAAGAAAGTGATTGGAACAACCTTGATGATCAAAAGGTTTAAAACTAGGACAGATCCTTTGAACATATTGTGGATATTTGTTTCATTTAGGTAAGAGCCATGACTACAAATTTAAATTAATTTGGAGTTTATCTGAGGTTTGAAGCAATAAATTAATTCCCCTGCTATCATCAAAAACATTAATCAATGGAAGAACATTTATGCAATGGTTATTCATGGGAATGTCATACTTCCCCAGCAATATTAATATCCTTAATCCAATTTTTTAATGTATTCTTTTATAAATTGATTAAAAATCAGGAGATTGATTACTACTCATCGGTGGACACTTTTCACTCAATTTGGATCAGTAACATTTACCAGAATGTTGCCTGGATTAGAGGGTTTCAGCTACGGGGAAAGGTTGGATAGATTTGGACAGTGTTCTCTAGAACTTCAGAAGTTGAGGGGAGCCTTGATAGAAGTATGTACAATTATGAGAGGCATGGATAGGGTAGACTGTTAGAACCTTTTGTCCAGGAAGTGTGGACATCTGCAACATGAGAGAGAATAGCTTTAATGTGAGTGGGGGAATGTTTAATGGAGATGTGTGGGGCAGGTTTTTTACCTAGAGAATGGTGGGGGCCTGAAATGCATTGCCTGGGGTGGTGGTGGTGGAGGCAGATATGATAGTGGTGTTGATGAGGTATTTGGAAAAGTACAAGGAAATGTTGGGAATAGAGGAATATGGTAAATAATTTGGAGAGAATCCTTGTATTCTTCTCTGTACATCTTGAATCTGTTTTGTACATTGCTGAAAATAATCTGTATTCCAAGCTTGTTGTTCATGTAATAGGTATTTAACAATGGCTTACGTGAATTGCATTCTGAATTGGGTTGAAAGCACCACTTAACATTGCTATGCAATTACATCACAGATGTGTATGCTAGGTATTTGGAGTGCTAGCATGCCATTTTATTAAAAATTAAGGTGTGTGCCTGCTTGAATTCCACCTCAGTTGTCTGATCCCAGAAGTGCATCCCAGTCTCTTTCCTTTCCGAATGCGTTTGTCTTTCTTCATGTCTCTTCTTGTCTTAGTCACTTGGACCTCCTTATTTGTGGTCTTTTTCTCCTGCTGACTCCATTGACACCTTTCATTGATGGTATAATATAAGAAGAAAGACCCAGTGACATATTCACACTGCTTTGCACTGCCAGAAAATTTTGAATGTAGAGTGAATTTAAGAGAACAGTCATGGAAACAGTAATATGAGGATATTGCAATAACTCACGTCCCGGAGCTATAGGGAGAGATTGATAAGTCTAGGACTTTATTCCTTGGTGAACAGGCGGATGAGGGGTGATCATATAGTGTACAAGATCATGAGGGGAATAGACCGGGTAAATACATTCTTTTACCCAGAGTAGGGGAATCGAGAACCAGAGGAGGTAGGATTAAGGGGGGGGAAGATTCAATAGGAACCTGAGGGGCAACTTTTTTGTCCAAAGGGTTGTGGGTATATGGAACGAGCTGCCAGAGGAGGTAGTTGAGGCAGGTACTATAACAACATTTAAAAGACATTTGGACAGGTACATGGATAGGGTAGGTTTAGAGGGATATGGGTCAAATGCAGGCAGGTGGGACTGGTGTAGATGGCATTGACTTGGAATGAAGTGGATCCAATGAGTAGTGTGTAGATGCCAACCAAATCACATCATGAAGAAAGGTCTTGACCTAAAACGTCACCCTTTTTTTTTTTTTCCGGAGATGCTGCCTGTCCCGCTGAGTTACTCCGGGTGTTTGTGTCTATCTTCGGTTTAAACCAGCATCTTTCTGCACAGCCGTAGGTTTGTTGAATAGGTGACCGGTCACACAATTGGGGACATAATCTAACACCACGCCACACTGCTAATAGCCCGAGTTAACAGGCATGGAGATAATTCAAATGCAGAATATGATGCATCCAGTTTATTAGTATGAATCGGCAAAATTGGAATTATAATTTTGGTGTGATAGATTGTCTCCTGTGGCAATGCATGGTGAAATATAGTCTTCAAGTGAAGTAGCTTTAGCTAGGCAGCTAATAATTTGAAAGAGGCCCCTCTACTGCATTTGGGCCCCTATTTTCATGATATGTGATTTTATATAATTAATATTTTGTACTGTTACATAGCAAAATCATGAAGTAATTTTGGAAGTGAGGAAATACTGCTTATTGGAGCAGAAGTTTTGTTTTCCTGAGTGCTGTAAGCTAAAGAACCCATCTTTACATTCATGCATTAACACTGCATTGTGAATCAGGTTGATGCAGGGTCATAGTTTGAAATAAATAGTGATATATCCCCATTACTCTTCAGCAGTCACTTTGCCTTCTATGTTTAGTTTAGTATAGAGATACAGCGCGGAAACAGACCGTTCCACCCACCGCTGACTAGCAATCCTTGTACACTAACACTATCCTACATTCTAGTGACAATTTACTATTTTTACTGAATCCAATTAACCTACAAACCTGTACGTCTTTGGATTGTGGGAGGAAACCAGAGAAAACCCAGGCAATCATGGGGAGAACGCACAAACTTCGTACAGACAGCACCTGTAAACAGTTTCAAACCCACACACACAAGTTCACAGAATTAGGCCATTTGGCCCATTGAGTCTTACTCTGCCATTCAATCATGGCTGATCTCTGCCTCCTAATCCCACTTTCCTGCCTTCTCCCCATAGCGCTTGACACCTGTTCTCATCAAGATTTTGTCTATCTCTGCCTTAAAAAACATAGCCCTCTGTGGCAATGAGTTCCACAGATTAACTACCCTCTGACTAAAGAAGTTCCTCCTCATCTTTCTAAAGAGCGCCCTTGAATTCTGAGGCTATGACCTCTGGTCCAAGACTCTCCCACCAGTGGAACCATCCTTTCATGATTCTGTAAGTTTCAATGAGGTCCACCTTCAACCTTCTAAACTCCAGCGAGTAGAGGCCCAGTGTTGACAAATGCTTATCATATGCTAGCCGGGTCTGTGGACACTACCGCTTCTCCACCTTGCCACCCTTGATCACAGGAGCACAATAGTCTGGTGTGAATAGCACAATTTTTCCTTGCTCCCAAAAAGATAATGTGCTAACCACCAAAATGTAATGAGTGAAGCAGATGAGTTGATAACCCTTGAGATAATTAGGTTAAACTCTGCCTGGGTCTACAGAGTAAAGTGCAGTACTATTGGAGACCACCCAAACAGTAATTTTGATGTGTTAGAAATGATGGTGATGGAAGATATTCTTCCCAAAGTTTGGAATTTTACCTTAGAGTGATGATAATAGTTATTTTTAAAAGCATAGTCACCAGTTTACTGAAACTAGAAGCATGTAGGTTTCTTGTGACATATTAAAATTTGGATTAAATTTTGTCTAGTATAGGTCAGAATGTAAATACATTCCTATGAACAATGTGTCAATGTATTATCTTGTAATGACAATGTTTAAGTATTTTGTACATAACACCTGATATAAACCTCTGCACATTTTTTTTATGTTTACCTGTTAATGTTGGATGTACCACATCATGATTTTTACTCATAGTTTTAAATCTTCAAGAAGTTCACCAAGAAATCAAGCTGGCTTGTAACAAAAGCCCAAGTAACATACTCAAGGGTACTATAATATTGGAAATCAATAAATGGTCATCAAATTCTAATGTTTTGCCTTTCAAATGTATTTTAAAATATGGACATCACCTTGAAGTTTGCTTATTATTAACTCCTTTTTTTAATTGTTGCGATACATTCACTTTGCAGCAAAGTAGCATAATGGGTAAGAGTTTAACGTATGGAATATAATATGAGAACCTTTGAAGTTAACTGTGGAAGAGTGAAACACTAATTAAATATAGTAATACAAAACGTTATGGATTCAAAGTCATCTGGAGGGCTCAGTGCATGAAATTCAAATGGTTGGCATGCAACTGGAACCAGAGTAACTCGGAAGGCTAATGAAATATTGGTCTTTTTTTAAAGTGATAAAGAGTACAAGAGCAGGGAAGTTTTAATGAAATGTTCCAGGGTGTTGCTGAGACTGCACCTGGAGCACTGCATACTATGTTCTCCATATTTAAGGAAGGATGTGCTTACATTGGAGGGAATACAAAGAAGGTTCAATAGGTTAATTCCCGGGATGAATCAAATGACATTTGAAGAGCGGTTGAGCAGGTTGGGTCGATACTGATTGGGTTTAGAAAAATGTAAAGGAAGCTTATGTAAACATGAGGTGTTCTGTGGGAGATTGACTGGCTTTGTGTTGAGAGGATATTTCTTTAGAGATGAGTGAGGGGTGGTATGTAGGTCTAAGGGGTATCGTTTCAGAGAAAGGATGGTCATTGGTTCTTGGAAGTCGCTACCTCAGCTGCGGATGCAAAGTCAGTGAATATATTAAAAGTGAGGGTAGACAAAAATGCTGGAGAAACTCAGCGGGTGTGGCAGCATCTATGGAGCAAAGGAATAAGTGGCTTTTCACGTCGAGACTCTTCTTCAGACTGATGTGGGGGTCGGGGCGGGAAGAAGAAAGGAGGAGGCGGATACAGTGGGCTGTGGGAGAGCTGGGAGGGGAAGGAGGGAGAAATCAAGGACTACCTGAAATTGGAGAAATCATTGTTCAAACCACTGGGGTGTAAACTACCCAAGCAAAATATGAGGTGCTGCTCCTCCAATTTTCTGTGGGACTCACTCTGGCCATGGAGGAGGCCCTGGACAGAAAGGTCGGATTCGGAATGGGAGGGGGAGTTGAAGTGCTGAGCCACTGGGAGATCAAGTTGGTTAATGTGAACTGAGCGGAGGTGTTGGGCGAAGCGACATTACTATCTCCATCGCAGGTAACAGACTACTGAGCGACATCTACTACAAACCCACTGACTCCCATTGCTATCTGGACTACAGTTCCTCCCACCCTGCTTCCTGTAAGGACTCTAATCCCTACTCCCAATTCCTCCGTCTACGCCACATCTGCACCCAGGATGAGGTGTTCCAAACCAGGGCATTGGAGAAGTCCTCATTCTTTAGGGAATGGGGGTTCCCCTCTTCGACTATAGATGAGGCTCTCACCAGGGTCTCCTCTATATCCCGTAGCTCCGCTCTCACTCCCCATCCCCCCCACTGATAACAAGGACAGAGTCCCCCTTGACCTCACCTTCCACCCTACCAGCCATCACGTACAACAGATAATCCTCCGACATTTTCGCCACCTCCAACGGAATCCCACCATTGGCCACATCTTCCCATCTCCTTCCCTTTTGGTTTTCCGCAGAGACCGCTCCCTCCATAACTACCTGGTCAATTTGTCCCTTCCCACCCAAACCACCCCCTCCCCTGTTACTTTCCCTTGCAACCGCAGGAAATGCTACACTTGTCGCTTTTCTCCCCCCTCGACTCCATCCAAGGACCTAAGCAGTCTTTCCAGGTGAGGCAGAGGTTCACCTGCACCTACTCCAACCTCATCTCTTGCATCCGCTGTTCTAGGTGTGAACTGCTTTCCATCGGTGAGACCAAAGAACCTATAGCAAGCAAGATAGACCACTCCTTCTAAATGCAATGGGCTGACGTGTAGTACGTAACGGAGCGGAAAGTGGGCCTTTTTTTCATCCATTTCAGTAACCGGCCCAACCCGACTCACAGTGTAATCAGCGTCAACTAGTATCCTATGGGATCTTTGGTGTGGAGACGGAAGCCGGTTACGGAAATGGGGCCGAAAATTACCCATGAATCTGCCCACTACGTCTTTTTCGTCGAGTGGACTATCTTGCTTGCGATAGGATCTTTGGGTGAGACCAAGCGCAGGCTTGGTGATCACTTTGCCCAACACCTCCACTCAGTTCGCATTAACCAAATTGATCGCCCGGTGGCTCAGCACTTCAACTCCCAATTCCGAATCCGACCTTTCTGCCCTGAGCCTCCTCCATGGCCAGAGTGAGTGCCACAGCAAACTGGAGGAGCAGCACCTCATATTTCGCTTGGGTAGTTTCCACCCCAGCATTATGAACATTGATTTCTTCAATTTCAGGTAGTCCTTGCTTTTTCCCTCCTTCCCTCCCCTTCCCAGCTCTTCCACAGCCCACAGTCTCCGCCTCTTCCTTGTTTCTTCCCCCCACCCGACCCCCACATCAGTCTGAAGAAGGGTCTCGATCCGAAACATCACCTATTCCTTCACTCTATAGATGCTGCCTCACCAGTTGAGTTTCTCCAGCATTTTTGTCTACCTTCGATTTTTCCAGCATCTGCAGTTCTTTCTTAAACTTATTCAAAGTGAGGATTGATGGAAATTTGAACTACATGGGAATCAAATGCTATGGAGGAGAATGGGAAAATGGTGTTGAGGATAAGATTTGAACACCGATGATCTTGTGGATCGGAGATAGAAAATGGCAAGAAGACCACAACAGATCGACACCCTGCTTACAATTGATGTTCTCAATGAGCTCAGCATTTATCGTAATGGGTGGAATGAAAATTTGTGAAATAATGAGGGGGCAAAGTTCATCTTAACGAGCTGTTAAATATCACCACTACCTTTGTTTATTAAACCGGGCTTGGAGAAACAGCCATGAGCGAATTCTGGCTGTGCTGCAATTGAAATAATTAATTGTGAGCAACTCCATTGCAGTGTTCAATGTCAGCAGAAGTAAACAGCATTTATATAGACGGTATAATGGATGAAATTAAAACTGGTTAGGCTTTTCCTTTCATGTAGAGTTGTAGACAGACAGGGTATATTGTGTCTGGTCAACTCTGTACCAAATGTTACTAAGGCAGGTAGAAATTCTTTTCATAGCTGAACCAGATGGTAAAAGTAATAGATTCAGCAGCAAGCCATTGTTGAATGCATCTTAAGCACATGCCCATAAAAGCCATGGAATAATAGCATGTTACATGCATTGTAAATCAAGACTTGGGCTGGACCTACAATTATCAAATATCTCCTGTAATCTGGCAAATGCTTCACAGAAGAAACTGTCAACTCAGCAAAACTATTTCAGGTTAACTACAAATGTTATCTTTACAGCAGGAACTTCCAATGTTCCCTTCATAATCCAATCCTATTAAATGTAGGGCGGCACGGTGGTGCAGCGGTAGTGTTGATGCCTCATATACTGACTAATGGTGCTGCACTGTATCTAAAAAAACCTAACTAAAATACAAGCTAACTGCTGTGCACAATATGATCTCAGGAAGCTAATAATTTTAGCAAGACCAAAGCACTGGAAGATGCATGCAGAAACATGTTGCTGTTATCCCATTCTTCTAAAGGAAGAGAATCAACTGAAATGTGTGGCAAATGTAATTTGTTTTAATTGCTTTTGTCATAGAATTGTTCAGCATGGAAGCAGGGCATTCACCCAACCTACCATACTATGCCTAGGCGATTCAAATGCTCATCTCAACATGACTTCAATGCTGTCAGCAACTTGGCTTCCACCATTCCCACAGTCAATGCATTCCAGGTACTTGCCGCTCTCTGGGTGGATATAGGTCCCTCTCTTAATTCCTGGGGCGCCGCTCGCGACCGCACGTCCCTGCCTAAGCCGCCACGTCTGACCACGTGCCATGTGTGAGTTACACGTGCGTCGTGATGCGTAAACTATGTCGCGTAAATGACGCGCAAATAACGCCCAAGTGGGACAGGCCCTTAAGACTATCTTCCACACTGTCAAGAACTGCCAATTCTAATATCAGTGAGAACATTCGTATTGATGGGCCGAATGGCCAAACTCTGCTCCAACTTATCTGATTCATTCATGTTTCAGATTTCCTGTACTTGCAATTCTTTTGAACTTTTATTTAGTTATGTGTAACTGAAAAAAAACATCTTCCATCTGAGTATGTTGTAGCATTCTGGATGATATTGAATTCAATAACTTCAGGTGAATTGCCTGCTCTGGTTATATCAGAACACGCCAACTCTGATACAAAATTAGTGCAAATTTCCCCCTGCACGAGTGGAATTTGACACGCTGCAAATTTATTACAGTTTTGAAGTTCACAACTTCTACATTCATTGTTTGTGTGACATTCATTATTAACCTTTTAATCTGATAATTTCAACAGATTAACATTAGGGTAACTATAGGCTCACCCTGTCACAGATATTCCCATTGCCCTGTCCATCCACCTCCCACCCTCTTTGCTATCGTAGCTTGTTATCTCTCTTCCCCACTTCTGATGAAGTCTTTAACCTGACATTTTAACTCTATTTTGCTCTTAAACAATGCTTCCTGACATGTTGAGCATTTTCACTGTCTTCTGCTTTTATTTACATACTATTTAATATAATGATAGTCATACAGCACAGAAACAGGCTCTTCAACTCAACTCATTCATGACAACCAAGATGCCCCTTCTAAGCTAGTCCTATTTATTTGCCCATATCCCTCTGAACCTTTTTTACCCACATAAATCCGTGCATCTATGTACATCAAGGCAGCTGCAGTAATAAACCATATCACAAATCTAAACTGCTCAAGTCATTTTGGATGGGAAATTAAACCAGGTTCTTTCTGCTGGCTCACACAAACATAAAATATGCCATGATCCAATTTCAAAGAAGAGCAGGGAGTTATCTCTAGTGCTGTGGCTAATATTTATGTCTAATTTAATGTTACTGAGTAAAACCCCATTATTTAGTCATTATCATGCTGCCACTTGGAAGAGTGCATCGTGCATAAACTGGCGGCAAGGTACTCTCATTATAATTTTGTCTACATTTCAAAAGTGCGTCCCTGGCTACAAGACATGAAAGATGCAGCAGAAACAGAGCTCTTTCTTACTATGATAAACATTTGTACATGCAGGTTAAGCAGAGTTATTGTTGCTGGATCGACGACCAGCGGGAAATTTGCTACCAAAAAATGAAATGCCTTACAACGCAGGGAAATTAGTACTTGTGGAATTGAACCACCTATTATCGCCAACTTTAAATAGTGAGATATCTTTCCAACCTACCAAACAGAATAAAATGAAATAGAATAAACTAACATTCCTATTCTTCCCAGAGGCCATTAGGACCGTAAACTCCTACCTCACCAGCGACTAACTTTACTGGACCATTCTCCATTTTCAAAATTGCTGTTTTTTCCTTCCTTTTTCCTTCCTCCCACAATGTGTATTATGTAAAATTATATGGGATTCTGTTCCATTCTGTAGTTTGTATTTTGCACAAAGTCCGCGAGCATTGGCACTTTTCATTTCACTGCACATCTCGTATGTGTATGTGACGAATAAACTTGACTTGAACTATTCAGCATTGCAATCTTGAAAAATCATCTGCAGTTTGTGAGGAGTTTCTGCAAAAATATTTATCATTGAAGAAATACATTTATTATAATGATCTTTTCCAGGAAGGGGGGGGTGGGGGGGGGGGGTCATGGGTTGGGGTCTTGATGATGAGTTTGGCAGTTTATTTTATCTTCCTTCACAATCTCCAAGCCCGTGGAACGATACCCTGCTGACAGGCAAATACTACTAGAGCCTTTGAATTCCTCAGGACAACATGTACAGACATAGCACAGCTGCCTGTGTGGCCCGTAGGCAAGGCTGACAGCACAATAGGCACGTTGCTTTGCCAAAAGAAATTTGCCAAGAAACGCAAAACATTGTAGAAGTACATTAACGGAACTGTTACGTCTGCAGTCTATTGTTCCTGTACACCAGGGCAGATCCACACAGGCAGGTCTACTGATTGAATTACACACTTTAGCTGCCTCCACTTTGTGTTGCTACGAAATAACTGTTTTTGCCAATCCCTTATTCATGAAAAAAAGTATAATTTTAGGCATCGTCTGTAACTGAAGGGCAAATCAAAAGTATTATCAAACATTATGATAGACACATGTTTGGCACAAATATTGGTGGCTTAAGGGCCCGTTCTTATGCTCTCCTGTTCTATGTTATATGTAACGTATATCAGTAAAATCCTCTATTAAAGCAGTGTGACAAAAAAACGAAAAATAAAAAACGTTTCTTTTGGTGGTGTAAAAAGTCTTATTGCTGGGGAATGGAAGACCCAGCCAACATTTAGCGCTGATTTTAACCATGTGCCAAGAAAAAGCAAGTCAATTAGAAGCTCAGATACTATTTGTGCACAGGCATTTTAATTTAAAAAACATTCCTTGTCACATTCCAAGCCATTTTCCCTCATAATTGGGCCTCATTGTGGCATTGGGAATTACTTCCAGTCCCTGCCTATTCTGTTTAGCCTCTGGATTAAGACGACCTGGCATTTCTCAAAGCATCAATCAACCCTAACGTTGAGTGATCCCATTGCATTTTTTGAGCTGGATTCAGAGGCAGGTGGAAGGAGTGAAGCTTGTTGGTTTAGCCAATTGACCTGGACGGACTTTCAACAAACGTAACTTAAAAACCTATTTCAAAATATGCTCTGTGTAGGAAGGAACTGCAGATGCAGGTTTAAACCAAAAATAGACACAAAAAGCTGGAGTAACCCAGTGGGACAGACAACATCTCAGGACAGAAGGAATGCGTGACATTTTGGGTCGAGACCCTTCTTCAGATATGTGCTGATATATTAAATATATATTAAAATCTGTCTATTTTACTGCTGCAGTTAAAATACACATTACAATCATTACAGCAGAGGATATAATTCACATCACTGTGTACTTAGCAGATATTTGTGCAGGTAGAAGCTTGTTGACATATTCAAATAATATTGGTTATGTTATCCATTGGAAATGTGCTTGACTGTGGCATAATTAAATAGCCCAGCATGATTTATCAAGTACATAAGATTTGTTGTTAGCAGATATTCTTCGCAAACGTCATTATGTAATCTTTTTGCAAAATACCAAAAGATTTTCCATCACAAAAAAAGTAAGGTAAAAAGTCTCGGGACCATTTGATTAAAACATTTCCTCCAAAGCGAGACTGAAATCACATTTGTTTTTACAGAATGCAGTTACACCACCAACACTAGAGGGTGGACTACATCCAGTGTTTGCTTCTCTCACTTTTTATGAACTTAATGTTTTAATACATATTGAACAGAAGTGATCTCAATGATATGGGCTACCTCATATAATCAATCCATATTATGATTCTGTGAATATCTGCTTCATTTGAAAATGCATTTAAATTATTGATTCTGCGCTTTTACACATTACTTCAAAGGACCCAGCTAACTGGGAGAATTCGAAAACTTGGAGACCCTATAACATTTTACACTTAATCTGAGCTGCTTTGCTTAAGGAGAATTCTAGCGCAGCACAGTGGCACAGCCGATAGAGCTGCTGCCCGACTGACCCGGGTTCAACTCTGACTCGGGTGCTGTCTGTGTGGAGTTTGCATGTTCTCCCTCTGACTGCATGGGTTTCCTCTGGGTGCTCCGGTTTCCTCCCACATCCCAAAAAGGTGCAGGTTTTGTAGGTTAATTGGCCTCGGTAACTTGCCCCCTAGTGTGCGTGGAGTGGATGAGAAAGTGGGATGTATGATGTTACTGGGTTGTATGCAAAACAAAACATTTTACTGTGTTTAAGTACATGTGACAATTAAGGAGCATTGAATGTTTGGATCATTTAATCATTGAACAGGTGATCAGTAGTTGGTGAGCATTCTGTGGGCTGAAGGGCCTGTTTCCATGCCGCATCTTTCAATCCATTCAGATTCTTCAATCTTTCAATCCATGGCGATTCAGATCCCCAAGTAAAATCAGCTCCACAAACTTTGCTGCTGACATTGTTTGGAGCAACACTGAACATTGAATCACAGCTGCGGGGACTCATGTTTCCTGCCAGCAACTTGGGAGTTTGGGGTCCAAAACCAGCAACTCATATGGTGCTGCTCCAGTCTTCAAAGAATAAACATGACAGGCTGGTCACATACATGTGGAGGACAGACTGAGGAGGCCCAGATTCAACTCATCAAATGTCCTAATGACTTCCGACTGTTGAATCCAAGGGCAACAGATGAGTTTCTTCTTCAGCCAGTCAAATTAGGCCACGCAATTTCATTAATGGATTGTTTTAGTTTTAAGAAACATTGATGTTACCTACTATAATTTTAAGTTAATGGTAAGTGTAACCTTCAGAACATGTGGATAGGTTCCTGCTCTTTATACAGCAGAGTGGCCCAGCAATTGATGTCTAAATAAAGTTTGCGTGAAATCGTCTTGTGATATTTGTGCATTATGGCACGGGTTTAAAGTAATTTGTGGAGAATTTGTATATCTAAAGCAGACAATGCAGGTTTGAAACAATCTCAGTTGGTCTCACACAGTCTGTGATATGTTATGTCAAATCTAGGCACTCAAGGCATCTTAATGCAGTACACATGAGATGTGCAGCAAAGGCAATCACTTGTCCTACTAGTATATGAATTCTGGTTTCTCCGGTCTTGCTGAAACTGGTTGAGTTTACCAAACACCTAGGGCCATGATATTGGGCAGGAAGGCCATAACCTATTTCTTTCAGCGGTAAGGTTGTTGCCTAACCGTGCCAGACATCCAGGTTTCCTTCTGGCTACTGGTGCTGTCTGTACTGAGTTGTGAGGCAGCTGCACTACTGTGCCATGTTGACAGTTTTCCACTGCTGGCAAACTACTTCTTGCCTCTAAAAAGGGCAGTTATCAGTTTAAGATTGGAGGAGGCAAGCCATGCATTAATAATGACGGAAAGTGGAATCAAGGGATATGGGGGGAAGGCAGGAACGGGGTACTGATTGTGGATGATCAGCCATGATGATATTGAATGGCGGTGCTGGCTCAAAGAGCCGAATGGCCTACTCCTGCATCTATTGTCTATGAAAACTCTGCACTCCTAGTCTACTCGTGAACTAAGTTTTGCTCTAGCCTTCCACGATAGGCAGGCTGGTTAGAGAAAAAGCTCGGAGGCCTACATAGATATCAGGCACTTGGAAATTTTGCAAACAAATTGAATTTTATCTTTCTAAAGACACGTAGAACGTGTTATCATGCAGGAATAGCATGACAAGGTTTTAATTGGAGAAACATGAAGATGATGTTTGCTCTGAAATAAAATTGATTACTGTGTATTAACCATTGCGTTTTCACCAGAATGCTATTAACCTTAAGGGGCTGTCCCTATTAGGTGACCGAATTGGCGAGTTTAGAAGAGTTTAGGAGAGTTTGAAAAAATGACATGTTGAAGACCTCCTTCGACTATGTTCAAGATCAGCTTTGACTAGCTACGACTAACCGAGAAAATTGGACACCGAAGGGTGGAGAATGAAGACGACCTCCTTCAATCTCCTTCGACCTCCCTTCGACTATGATGAAGACCATCTGTGACTACCTGCGACTACGTTCGATTACCTTTGACTACCCTCGATTACCTATGAATAACGTGCCGACCTACTACGACTAATATTACGAGTAAAAAAAGTATTGATTTTTTCCATGGCGGCCTTTTTTTACTCGCGGGCATTTTTAACATATTGGAAAAAGCGCCGCTAGCTAGCTGAGGCCTCGAGTACGCGGAGAGCACTCTCGAGCATGAGGGAGAGTTACGAAGAACTCCTACGACCTCATGTCGACCATGCTGCGAGTATGAGTCGAGGGCAAACTCGCCAGAACGCATGGATAAGGTCGCCCAAGTGGGACAGGCCCTTTAGAAATTAGAAGCCCTGTTGGAAGGAAGTGCAAAGTTCCAGAATAGGGAGGTGAAGCAATAAATCATTTAATCCAATCTCTCCAGAGCAATCTTGTTGGACCAAATCCCTTTCCTCTATCTAGTACGCTTGTTTTTCTCCGTTAAGCTTGTGTTCAAATGTATTTTGGAGACTAATAGTAAATCTGTATCCATGATTTATTCAAACAGTACGATTGCAATCCAATTTTTCACAAACAAGTGCTTTATTTTATTTGAAACATTCTGGGCTGAATCATTCACCCTTGTCTTTGTTGCAATTGTGCAGTTCCAGATGTAACAGTTTCCTGGTAACTTCACATCTTGCATTCTCTGTTGATACTTGTTTATCAAAGCACAGTTGCCAATATTTACACCATCTGCATTTCATCCATTAACTCCTGAGGTTATACCCTGTGCTAGCCCCAGCCTAGGAAAACCTCAATTTTAGGATCCTAATCTTTTACTTCTTTCTTTGGCCATGTTTGTAGCCTTCTCTGACTCTTAACCCTGCAAGGTGGTTTCCACTTCCACATACCCAATTGCCATCATTCCACCATTTGTGGCCATTGCTTACGTGGCCTGGTTACTAAGCTCTGCAATACACTACCTAAGGTTTCGGACTTTCTACCTCTCTCCATAATGATACTCTTTAAAACCCACCCCTATGACTAATTGTGTTGAATTGTGTTTGGTGCTGATCCTAGGAAATATATTGGATAATTTTATCATTTGTTTTAGTATTTTAGAAATACGGCATGGAAACATGTCCTTTGGCCCACCAAGTACAAGCCAACCCATTCACACTAGTTATATGTTATCCTATTCAATCCTCCATTCCCTACACAAGGAACAATTTACTGACCAATTAACCTACAAATGCGCACTGCTTGCAAGGAAACCAAAGCACCCAGAGGAAACCCATCTAGTCACAGAGAAAACGTGCAAACTGAGGTCGGGAAAGGATGCGAGTGTGTGGAGCAGTGAAGCAGCGGCTCCAAAGGGAGGGAGAGAGAAAACGGGGAATTACAGACCAGTTAGTCTAACATCGGTAGTGGGGGAAAATGCTAGAGTCAGTTATTAAAGATGGGATAGCAGCACATTTGGAAAGTGGTGAAATTAATGGACAAAGTCAGCATGGATTTATGAAAGATAAATCATGTCTGACGAATCTTATAAAATTTTTCGAGGATGTGTTATATCTGGACTTTCAGAAGGCTTTCGACAAGGTCCCACAAAAGAGGTTAGTATGCAAACCTAAAGCACATGGTGTTGGGGGTTCAGTATTGATGTGGATAGAGAACTGCCTGGCCGACAGGAAGCAAAGAGTAGGAGTAAACGGGTCCTTTTCAAAATGGCAGACTAGTGGGGTACCGCAAGGCTCGGTGCTGGGACCCCAGCTATTTACAATATATATTAATGATTTGGACGAGGGAATTGAATGCAACATCTCCAGGTTTGCGGATGACACAAAGCTGGGGGGCAGTGTTAGCTGTGAGGAGGATGCTAGGAGGCTGCAAGGTGACTTGGATAGGTTGTGTGAGTGGGCAAATGCATGGCAGATGCAGTATAATGTGGATAAATGTGAGGTTATCCACTTTGGTGGCAAGAACAGGAAATTAGACTACTATCTGAATGGTGACCGATTAGGAAAAGGGGAGATACAACGAGACCTGGGTGTCATGGTACACCAGTCATTGAAAGTAGGCATGCAGGTGCAGCAGGCAGTGAAAAAAGCGAATGGTATGTTAACATTCATAGCAAAAAGATTTGAGTATAAGAGCAGGGAGTTTCTATTGCAGTTGTACAGGGCCTTGGTGAGACCACACCTGGAATATTGCGTACAGTTTTGGTCTCCTAATCTGAGGAAAGGCATTCTTGTCATAGAGGGAGTACAGAGAAGGTTCACCAGACTGATTCCTGGGATGGCAGGACTTTCATATGAAGAAAGACTGGATAGACTTGGCTTGTACTCGCTAGAATTTAGAAGATTGAAGGGGGATCTTATAGAAACTTACAAAATTCTTAAGGGGTTGGACAGGCTCGATGCAGGAAGATTGTTCTCGATGTTGGGGAAGTCCAGAACAAAGGGTCAGTTTAAGGATAAGGGGGAAGTCTTTTAGGACCGAGATGAGAAACATTTTGTTCACACAAAGAGTGGTGAATCTGTGGAATTCTCTGTCACAGAAAGTAGTTGAGGACAGTTCATTGGCTATATTTAAGAGGGAGTTAGATGTGGCCCTTGTGGCTAAAGGGATCGGGGAGGTATGGAGAGAAGGCAGGTACAGGAACTGAGTTGGATGATCAGCCATGATCATATTGAATGGCGGTGCAGGCTCGAAGGGCCGAATAGCCTACTCCTGCACCTATTTTCTATGTTTCTATGTCTATTAGCTGCGCCACTGTGTTGCCCTTAATGCAGCTATGTACACGAATCATACAGTAATCCCAGTTTTATTCTTCCAACATTCTCACCTATTGCCCCTGGAAGAAGGAAACCTGAGCACCTGGAGGAAACCCACACCATCACAGGGAGAATGTGAGAACTCCACACAGCATCTGAGGTCAGGTTTGAACCTGGTGCTACGAGGCAGCAGCTCTACCAGCTGATCCAATTCCCTCTTTGATGTTAAAGGTCCTATACAAGTTGTTTTCAATTTATTGAATGGGCAGAAACAGAAAGAAACAGCTGCCTCGAAGACGAAGTATTCATAATTATAATTTTGGACTTTTTAGTTGCATGAGTTTCAGTAAAAAAATCAAACGGTTAAGATACACAAGTTTTAAGGAATTCTCATGTATTAATTGAACCAAATGTAGAGATACACCAGCAGGAAAGGGGTGCCAGCAATTGTTGGAATATCAATAAAATTCTATAAATGAGCAAGAGTGTCCATAACATCACTAACCTGGTTTGCGAAGTAATATCCTTTAATTTATTTGGGAATTGCACTTCATTGAATTTGAACAGTGTGTTTCACCTTTTCTGAAATAAGTACACCAGTTGTAGAGTTACATAATGGGGAAATATTATTTATTTCAAGAGATCTGACATAAGTAATTCTCCCTGCATACTTTTGTTGCTGGTATATAACAAACGTTGTTTTGTAACATTTCACAGGTAAGTAAATGTATTTACAATGTTGCAAAAAGGGAAAAAAAAACATGTTTTTAAAAAGTGCCATATTTTCAGAAATTTCAGGATTGCATGTCAGAAATTTCGGATTATAAACAGAATTGTTGAGAGACAGTTTTGCTGGAAATCCCCTCCCGTCGGGCAAAAGGTGTACAAAAGGTATAGAAGTGTGAAAACGCACACCTCCATATTCAGGGACAGTTTATTCCCAGCTGTTATCGGAGAACTTAACCATCCTTCCAACAACTACAGAGCAGTCCTGAACTACTATCTATCTTATTGAAGACCCTTGGACTATGTTTGATTGGACTTTGCTGGACTTTATCTTGCACTAAAAATTATTCATGTTATTCCCTTAATCATGTATCTGTACACTGTGAATGGCTCGATTGTTATCATGTATTGTCTTTCCGCTGACTGGTTAACACATAACAGAAGTTTTTCACTGTACCTCGGTACACATGATAATAAACTAAACACAAACTCAATTTGGTTAAGTAGTATTAAAGATGGCAGGAATTATAAACTTTTTAAGAAGCTATTTTAATTAATTGGCTGGCCTTTGTGAAAATCTCTTATTGAACATAAGTTTCTCCTGTTCCACTCATTGCATATGCCAAAAGCCACCAACAAAATCAATGGTAGTTTCTTCAATCTGAAGAATCTACTGAGACCCTTCTTCAATCTGAACAAGGGTCTCGACCCGAAACGTTGCCAATTCCTTCTCTCCATGGATGCTGCCTCACTCGCTGAGTTTCTCCAGCATTATTTGTCTAACTTCGATTTTTCCAGCATCTGCAGTTCTTTCTTAAACAAAATCAATGGTTCAATTTGATCTGTATCAACTGACAAGCTTTCAGTTCCTGACTCCTATCTTACCCTTGCTGTTAATCATTTAATAGGAGGCATGGCTCGTTTAACATTGCTCTTTATGGAGCAGTACCTGTCAGCTTTGCCATCTTCGGGAATTACAGGCGATTAGTTGGAATATTAAAGATTGGAATTTCAGCAGGGATTTGGTATTTAGGTCCAAATTAAAAAAAATAAAAAATTACTGGATATGAAAAGCACCAGCAAAGTCAGTATTCACTACTCGTCTCAAATTCCCCTTAAACTATGTGCCTCTGTCAGCCATTTCAAGGGGCAGGTTAATGTTGCCATGTGGTTGCAGAGTTACACATGAACAAGATGGGAACATGAGCCTCCACAGATGCTGCCTGACCCACTGAGTTCCTTCAGCATTTTGCATTTTACACATGTGCAATATAAGGTTGACACTATTCCTTCCCTAAAGGACATTAACGGACTAGCTCTCTTTTAGGAAAAGAAAATCATTCTGTTTTGCAGATACTATAACTGATGTCAATTAGTCAAATACATTTCTTGGCACAATGGGTTGGATTCGAACACATTTGTCCAAACAGTCAGTCTTGGCCTTTGGATCAACAAGGTAACCACTGCACCATTGTATCCAATAATATTCAGAACTAGTGTGGTGTGTTTGTTGACATCTTTCACTGGTCACTCAACCGTCACCTTTTTCAAGGTATCTTAATAAACAGGTAATTTTAAATTGCAAGACAATATTCCTTATGTCATACAATCTGTAAGCTCCAAAATAAAAAAAGTTCTGTTAAGACAGTATTTATTTGCTTGTCAGTTAACTCTGCTGAAAGTTGTGTACTTGGTTTTCTTAAGCATTCGGCTTTCAAAGGTAAAATAAAGAACCTTCAAAATCTTCGGATGATTTGTAGTAACGGTCCACGATGTTAGTATATGAGTTCATATTGAAGATTCGGGCAGTAGAACGTTTCTTTTATGAAGAAGTGTGTCAAGTAGAAGTGGCTTACTATATCTGACTTCCATGAATAGATGAACAAAAATATCTCTCTGTTCCAAACGCTATAGTTTTTCTCTCTCGCTATTATAGTCCATCCTACTCCAAATTATTTTCTAGCTGGCAGCTTTCTTTTCCCATTCCTGGCGGAAACAAAAAGGTGGAGAGATGCAAACCATGTTAATTGATAAGCAGGCTCTTGCTTAGAAATCGTCAATAATTTTTAATGGCTTAAAATGGTACCTTTGCTTTTTGTAGGACAGTCCCTTTTCCAGACTGCATAATCGACAAAGGTCTATTCTTTAATGTTGCAGCAGAGTTCACGGGTGAATTGTCAGGACTGTTGGTCATAGTGGCCGACTTAGCCTGAGGAAAAGCAACAGGACTAACACTGAGATCTTGTTAAGTGACTCTCCACCTGTCCCCTTGTGTATATTTCTTACAGAATGAACCTTCCTCGCTGAAACAGGATTAAACATCACTGAATCCAAGTTCTGTTCAGAACTCATTAATAATCCCTTCCCATTTGATATAATAAATGTTTTTAGAGCAGCATTACAGTTAGAAATACAAGGTATATGCATATATAAAAGCAGACCAAGATGTTGAAAATAGCTAACAAATTAAAAGCTAGTCTATAATGTAGGGCTCCAAATTATATACGTAAATAATATTCTGTATATATAAAGTAAAAAGGTATAAAATGTCAGGTTCCAAGGCTCCAAACAACGAGAATATCCAAAACTTAATCAGATTATCATGCATCAGATGAAGCTAGTTTTTCAGGCAATTTGCTTCATTTATCAGAAGGACATCTTGGGATATTTTGGGCAGGTAGTTGGAGCCCTTATACCAGTGATATGGCTCTCGATCCAGAAGAATCAACCTCTCACGATCTATCCGGTCAATGCATTGCAGTAAGGACAGTCTAAAAGTGAACTATGGTGCAGAAATCTAAAAAAGAATATTCTCTGTTGTCAAATCCAATTGTTGAATTAAACATAAAATAACATAAGTGTCAGTGGCATAATCAGTCTTATTCCCACCTGCTGGCCTCTTGTTTCTCCATTGTAAATTCAAACTGTTAGATATCTGCTCTTTCACCATAGTTCACTCTTAAACTGTTTTTACTGTTTTTACTTCTGAATAGAAAGCGAAAGTCCTGGTATAAAGGGCTCAGTTATTTAGGACTGGGATGGAGAGATATGTTTTTATTCAGACACGGAGTAATTCTACCCAAGAGGGCCGTGGTTACACAGTTGCTGACTACATTCAAGCTGACTACATACTACTAAGAAACTGAAGGAGAATGAGTGATGGGCATTAAGGTTAACTTTAAATAAGGATTGTACACGATGGCATAGCAGGTTCAATGGTCTATGGACCACTCCTGCTTCTATTGCACTTGTTGCTAACTGTGAGACACATGTTGTTGAAAGCCAAAAGAACCAAATTCTACTTCATGTGGCTAACAAATGGTCTTGCAAAACACATCATATTACCATATTAACATCTACCATATTAACTATTACCATGAAAGAGCTGGAATTGCAAACTATATCGGCAAATCATACTAACATCCTAACTTAGTACTACTAGTACTAGTATCATGAATATTAACAATACTGTTAGTATTAACTAACAGGTGAATTCATTTGTTGTAACTGTTACATACGTTTGAGCTGAGATTGTCAAAGTGACTGCTGTCCACAGTTGTCCCCAGTGTCACTGGTCCTGACTCGGCTTTCTTCAAGTTCTCTTTCACTGAGACCAGTTTCAGTTCCAGGTCCACCCTGCTGTTCTCCTTTGACTTGCATTCCTCTTCGATCTGACGCAGCCTTTCCTCCTGAGTGCAAAGCACCTGCTTGTCTGACATGTTTAACAGAATGAAAGTTAATCTTCTACTCACATGTAAAATTTTAGAAAATGTAATCACTGTTACAATGTAGGGAAACTGGCAACTAATCCAAGCTATGGAAAGAGCCCACATCATTTGAGGATGCCCAGGTTGTATGTACTGGTGTGACTTGGATGAGCAACAAGGCTGATAGTATTAATTCTCCTGTGACAAACAGGCAAGCTGGACTTCTCAGGACACTATTTTCAGTTTCAATCAATGGATAATAATGTTTTGCGTCCTCAGAGATTAACATTTGTCAAGCACCAATTTAACAATAAATCTGTAGAGTGCAGGCGATAAGTAGGACAGGTTGACACATTTTCCCACTTGTGAGGTTAGGGCCATGAACTGTTTCGTGGCAAATAAAAAGGTTGTTTCAACATAAAACAGAGCAGCATTGGCACAGACCCTTCGGCCCAAACGCTGAACTTGACACCAATTTAAACTAATCTTTGCCTACATGTGATCCAATTCTCTCCATTACCTTCTTATCTTCTTTCCAAAAGCCTCTTAAATGACGCTACCTGCTTCCACCACTACCCCTGGTGGTAAGAAGGAAGTTTTAATCAAATGAGAATGCTGGAAAGTGGAAGAAAGTCTGGGAAATTTAGATTTTGAAGGAAGAACGTTCCAAATGTAAAAGCCATTTGTGGTAGCTTATAAGTAGATGTTTAAAAATCAAGGTGAGATATTAGATTCTAAAACTAGCAGGGGAAAAGACCAATATGTAACAAAATGACAATAAATTCTCCTTACTTTTCTCTCAAGTTTTACTGTTCAACACCTCCCCAGGATTAAAGGATGATGTGAAAATTGCCTTTGAAGATTATCAAGTTTCAACAAGTTTCAATAAGAGGCAAAATCTATTTAAAATGAAAGGTTGCAGACTGCATTAAAAAAACAAATAGGGTTTTGCCCAACAAACTTATATAAGGTAGAAACAAAGAACTGCAGATGCTAGAGAACTACTTTTACTCCAGCACTTTGTGACTAAATTTCTATAAGGGTCCATTAACTAGTTTCACCATCAGCAATTGTTAGTTTTGGCTTTTGAAAGAAGAGAATCAAACACAGAACAAAACCTAAACTAAATCTACACTTCTGCAGTAACGCTTCAAACATGGCTCAGTGTAACTTAACTAAAAGCAATTAGTTGCCTGTTATGAAATAAATAAATGTGTTGGAAGGAACTGCAGATGCTTGTTTAGACCGACGATGGACACAAAAAGCTGGAGTAACTCAGCAGGTTAGGCAGTATTTCTGGAGAAAAGGAATAGGTGATGTTTCGGGTCGAGACCCTTCTTGGCCTTTATATTTATGGAATAAATTTGTACTTTGCTCACACTCATTGATTCAGAGGATTGTATGCCACATATGTTCATGTTTAATCTAAACATATCACCCTCCTCAAATTCTCTGCAAAAAAAAAAAAAGTTCCTCAGCTTCCAATGCAAAGAAAACAGTCTGAATCCAATGGTAATTGTTGTTTTCTGCTGCAGTCTAGCTCGAGAAAACTCGCACAACCCGATGCTATAAATATCATCCTTTCATTTCATTTCATCCATTGGGTTCCACTTTAATTTGTTGGCACATTGGATAAAACAGACTGATGCACAGCACAGATGTAAACAATCATTTGTCGCCATCGGGCTCTCAACAGCCACGCATTCATTTAAAGTGGTCTACTGGTGCTGGTATGTGGGGCCAGCCTGAAAGTCAAATAAAAGAAGAATTGCTGGAAATATTCAACGGATCAGGCAGCGTCTGTGAAGGAGAAACGGAACTAACATTTCACACTGTCGAAACAAAGAACTGCAGATGCTGGTTAATACACAAAAAAACACAAAGTGCTGGAGTAACTCAGCAGGTCAGGCAGCATCTCTGGAGAACATGGATCAATTACATTTCAGGTCTGAAGAATGGTCTCACCTATCCATAGTCTCCAAAAATGCTGCCTGACCTGCTGAGTCACTCCAGCACTTTGTGTCTTTTAAAGTTTCACACTGATGACCTTTCATTGGAGCTTTCACTAATCTGAAACTAACTAGGGTTCCCTCTCCACATATTTCCAACTTCTTCCGTCTTATTTCATTTTTCCAGCACACATAGTATGTTGCTGTTGGATCTGAAACTCAATTGTCTAAAAGTTCATCTAGACAATACTAAACACTCAATATAATAGCAGCACCATCTTGTATCTTGCCATTAAAGTTAACGTGTGAATTTCGAAGGCTAAGTAACAATGCTGGTGCTACGTTTGCCATGTTCAACAACAAATTATTAATTTCAAGATAAATGGACTGTTGGGGTAATGGTGATTCAAAGAAACTGATTACTTCATTTTACTACCAACAAGTGGCCTTGCTAGATTTTAAATTCATAGTTCATAAGTTATAGGAACAGGATGAGGCAGTTTGGCCCATTGAGTCTACTCCGCCATTGAATCAAGGCTGATCTATCTTTCCCTCTCAACCCCATTCTCTTGCCTTCTCCTCATAACCCCTGACACCCTTAAGCCCCTGTCCCACTTACGTGTCCTTGGCAGGCTAATTACGTGACCTCGCGAAGGTTGCGCGCGTCTTCATGTGCCCACACAGCCGCCTGGAGCGCGTGACATCATTTGAAGATGGACACAAAATGCAGGAGTAACTCAGCGGGACCGGCAGCATCTCTGGAGAGAAGCAATGGGTGATGTTTCGGGTCGAGACCCTTCTTCAGTCTGAAAAAAAGGATCTCGACCCAAAACGTCACCCATTGCTTCTCTCCAGAGATGCTGCTGGTCCCGCTGAGTTACTCCTACATTTTGTGTCTATCTTCAATTTTCTTGCTCTGGGAGTAGAAGCGGGGGTGGATCCTGATCTGTAATGGCCGTGAGCCCCAGGCTGAGTTTGACGATCGTTTGCCTGCTTCTGCTGCTGTTGGAGGCGAGATGTTGCGTCGTGCCAGGGTCTTGGGCCTGTCCCACTTTGGCCGGTGGCGCGCCAAAATTTAGTTCGGTACAAAATTCCGGAGCGCCGCGCGATACCGCACACAACTCCACATCCCTCTGCGCTTTTCAGTGGGACCAGCCCCGCGCGGCCACACGATGCCCGTGCGCCTCAACGCGACAACGAGGTCGTGTAATTTGCGTGCCAAGGACACGTAAGTGGGACAGGGCCTTTACTAATCAAGAATCTGTCAA
This sequence comes from Raja brachyura, assembly GCA_963514005.1. The sequence goes on along the minus strand of OY740795.1, from coordinate 31,828,629 downwards.
TCTCCACCTTAAAAATATCCATAGGCTTGACCTCCACAGCCATTTGTGGCAATAAATTCCACTGATTCATCACCCTCTGACTAAACAAATTCCGCCTCATCTCCTTTCTAAATTTACATCCTTTTATTCTGAAGCTACAGCCTCTGGTCCTACCTCTGGCCTCTCCCATTAATGGAAACATCATCTCCACATCCATTTTCACTATTCCGTAAGCTTCAATGAGGGTTCCCCTCATCCTTCTAACCTCCAGCGAGTACAAGCCCAGTGCTGTCAAACACTCATCATATGTTAACCCAATCATATCTGTGATCATTCTCGTAAACCACCTCTGGACACTCTCTGTCCAGAGGAGGTTTACAAGAATGATCACAGAAATAGTTAGGTTAACATAGAACGCGCCAGCACATCCTTCCTCAGATATGCCACCCAAAACTGCTCACGATACTCCAATTGTGGTCCGACCAGTACCTTATAAATCCTCAGCATTGCTGCCCTGCAATCTGAGGTCTTAATCCCTTTACAGTTGATACTGTAATCACTTCAACAGTGACTCACCACAACTTTGTCTTGGATCAAAGCACTCAGCTATGACGTATATAATTGGACACATTTGAGTTCTAATCCCTACACTTGAAGAGGTTAAAGGAGGCGTTCTTCTGGGATTTAGGATAACGAAATGTTGACGATTTCAACAGGGGATGTCAGAATAAGTGTTTGAAATTCTTTGTGAGAAATATCATGAGAATGTGAAATATACTATTGCAGCGTAACAATTATCCAGAACTAATTCACACCTTTAAACCCTGTACGTATCAGCCACCTCAGCTGGAGAGCAACTCCTCAGCGAAGCTTGCTCAAGTGAATGTGCCTCAGTATCTGGGCAAATGATCAACCTGCCTAAGTGCACGTAGCAAAACCACTGAGACAAGAGAGTTCACAACCTGATCTCTACATTTGCTTTATTTATCTTTTAAGTTACGCTCCTGTCTCACAACATGTAGCAAAAGACCAAATAAACACTGACTAATTGAGCAGCATGGTGGCACAGTGGTATAGTTGCTGCCTTACAGCATCAGAGATCCAGATTCACTCCTGACTACGGGCGCTGTCTGTATGAAATTTGTACGTTCTCACCATGACTGTGTTGGTTTTATCTGGAAGCTCCGGTTTCCTCCCACACTCCAAAAACGTGCAGGTTTGTAGGTTAACTGGTTTCGGTAAAATTGTCCCTGTGTGTGTGGTATAGTGTAGCAATGTTACAAAATTTTGAGATTTTAAAAATCAAGTCTGCAATTTATCCCATCAGATAAAGCATAAAAAGAAGTTTAATTTGACACCTAATTTACTTTCATATCTTCAGTATTAAGAAAGTTATGGCCATTTTCATACTCGGAAATGAGCATCTTGCTCCCCATTGCCTTTCAATTGACTTAACTCAAAAGCTGTGATCTGGAAAAGTTAAATGTCCATAACATTCTTAAAAATTAAGAGAACTCAATGAAATTTTCAGTTATTATAGATTGAAGCATTCTGAAACAAATATTAAACAATCTTACTTGGATGACCTGAAATTAAAGCATATAATTAGTTAGTTATCTAATTGTAGCTAATTACAAAATTCAATGAGTAGATCTAAACATCTATCAATTTCTTAAGAAAAGATAAACTTTTTTAAAATTGCCTAAGTGTCCAAATAACATTCACACAATAATCCACAATATAACATAATTTTTTAATCTAATTTTCATGAATTTCTGGGCCAAATGGAAGGATTTTAGTGTTTTATGCCTGTAAATTAATGGCCATTTAAATCAACTAGCGAGTGGGTTTTAGTGGAATGCGGTGGATTGGAACGTTGCGATTAGCAGTGAAGTCGGGGGGAAAAATACTGGGGGTTCATACATTTTTTGGGGAACCCATTTCGCAACATAAAAATATTATTAATGCCTCCCGAAAAACCAACTTTTAATATAAAAATAAACTATTTACCTTTTTTTCTTCCCTATGCAAAGCTTCCGGTTGTCTGCGGTCACGGCTTTTGAAGGTGATTTTTAAATTACTCTAGTTAATAAATACTTTAGAGTAATTTAAAAATACCACCATTGATGAAATGTCGGAGCGATTTTTCTTCAGCAACCAAATCGCCCGACATCCATCGATTTGTCCTGCCTGTGGAAAAACGGCACTTTAAGCCTGCCCCCCTCTGCAAGGCGCGAAAGACGCGCACACGGGGAGCGGCAGAAGTGCAGCGCCGCTAAAGGTAAGTTTTGTAACATACCTATATAGTGCTAGTGTACGGGGTGAACACTGATCGGCTTTCTGTGCTGTATCTCTAAAGTCTCAAAAAAGTCTAAAGCCTCCTGTTTCTATATTACATTTGTCAACAAAAAGGATAGCATTCCGACTTTAAACGACAGACATTGGAGTAATTTATCTTGGCCAAGTAGGTCTCTATTTTTGGAACTGCAGACTGTTGAGTTTTTTCCCATTCCCCAAGGATGGATTACATTGCCCCAGTGCAAACTTTCTTGTGTTTTATTTTCTTCCCCCTAGATTCAAACGTGCCCATTTGATTCTATCCAAGGCAATTTCAACACACTAAAGTGTATTAGCAAAGTGACTTCGTTGAGCATCATGTGGAGACCATCATGGAAAATTGGCAAGAGAACCATTATTCAACTGCGTTACTGGGCCTCTTGCTGGCTGGCAACAGAGCTAACCAAGGACATTAGAATGACAGGAAAAATGAGAAGCTTTAATCCTAAATAAAAGCATTCTTTACTTGCCACAGTAAATGCACATTCAGGGCCTGTTTTGTAAAACCCAATCTATCTTCGGTTTATTCCCAATAAACTTCAATTTGGTTATGGAGCAAAGGAGGTGAATAAAATGCAGGCATTGACAAAGGGGATTCCACACTGTATATCTGTTACTTGTCAGCAATGTGAATACAATCCCCTCAATTGATGGTCTATTATCACGGTTAAAAATGGGCCAATCAATCTATTGCAGCAACAGTACAATTTGCACAAATGTTGCTAACTGGTCCAGAATCCATTTTCGCCTCATGTTTGTTTTTGAATAGTTCAGTGGCCCTTCTCCATTGATGGATATTACATGTCTAGCAACATAGAACATAGAACGGTACATAGATCAGGTTATATCTTTACAATTGAAACCGGGTTGTAACATTATAACAGATCAGATACAGCACAGGAACAGGCTCTTCGGCCCATAATATCTGTGGCAAATATGATGCCAAGGCAAACGCTTATCTGCCTGCACATGATCCATATCCCTCCATTCCCTGCATATCCATGCGCCTATCTAAACGCCACTTAAACGCCACCACCCTATCTGCCTCCACCATCATCCCTGCAGTGCGTTCCAGGCACCCACCATTCTCTGTGCAAAAGACTTGCCCCGCACATTTCCTTTAATTGTTGTTCCTCTCATCTGAAAGCTATGCCAGCTAGCATTTGGTATTTCCATCCTGTGAGGAAGCATTTGACTGTCTACCCTATCTATGCCTCTCATATATTTGCAATTTCAATGTTTTGCAGAGTACATTTTTCATTGAGACCCCTACCTTTGCAAACTGCTATTGTATCCTTCACTTCCCTCTTCTGTTTCCTTAGCAACATCAGTTCATTCCGAAGCTGTTCTTTCTCTTTCTCCAGTTTTTCTCTCTCTTCAAGGTATTTTTTAAGATCCGCCTCAGTTCGATTCTTTCCAAATTTGGTCTCGATTGGTACTGCTGAGAGATTGAAATAATCAGCAACATGTTAGCACAAAGCTTGCCAAAGGATGCCAGGGGAAATTTTAATAGCATCCCAGACCGCAGATGGAATTGTACAGATGTTTGATCTCAAGATCAGTGGGCTCCACATCATTACAAGTTATGATTGTTAGTCAGTCAGTACTGAATTTCTGCAAAGATGTGCTAGGAAGCTCTTGCCGAGTAGTTCCACAGTTAAGAGTAACATATGACTGGTTAGATATTAACATTTCAACAAGAAAATCTAACATTACATTGTATAATAATACATATCATTATGGTTTTGTTCTGTTTAGAGATAGAGCATGGCCATGAGGTCCATTTGGAAGCAGGCCATTCAGTCCACCAAGTCTGCGCTGACCAACAATTACCTGTTCACACTAGTTCTAGGGACAATTTACAGAAGCCAATTAACCTACAAAACTCAACGTCTTTGGAGTGTGGGAGGAAACCAGAACATCCGGAGAAAACCTGAGCGTTCACAGGGAGAATGTACAAACCTCGTACAGACAGCAACTGGAGTCAGGATCGAATCAGGGTCCCTGGCGCTGTGAGGCAACAACTCTATCACTGCACCACTGTACTGCCCTGATGATTATATCAAATAATTTCTCATCTCTACTGTTATAGCTGCAATGAGCAAAGGATTCCAGGACATTGCCATTTGCTGGGCAAGGAAAGGTTTTCCTTACATAACCCTACATCGCTGGACAAAACCTATGTCATTACAATAATTGCATTAATATGTCTGAATAAGGGTCACAACCTGTATTATCACTTGTCTATTTTCTCCAGAGATACTGCCTGACCCGCTGAGTTACTCCAGCATTTTGTGTCTATCATAATTATGTCTTCTCCCCTTCCCTCGTCAGCCCCCCCTCCTCTCCGTCTTTCCTTGTACCATCAGCTAATGGGAACAGCTTTTCTACATTATCACTGGGGGTGGCACGGTGATACAGCTGGCAGAGCTGCTGCCTCATAACATCAGAGATCTGGGTTCGATCCTGACCTCGGCTGCTGTTTGTGTGGAGTTTGCATGTTCTCCCTGTAACCGTGTGGGATTCCACTTTCCTAAGACATGCAGTTTTGTAGGTTCATTGGCTGCTGTAAAATTGCTCCGAGTGGAGTAATGGAAAAGTGGGATAATAAAGAAGTGAATGTGAATGGGTGATCAATGGTCGGCATAGACTCGGTGCTCCAAAGGGCCTGTTTCTATGCTGTATCTCTAAAACTAAAATTCATCATCTCTTCTGCTATCTCCATCGCCACTTCCCTCAGCAAGTCATGAGATGCAAGTCATCCAACTCAGATGACATCCAGGCTGAGCATAAGCAGGTTTTCCAGTACCCCTGTCTATTAACTTTCACCCAGCTTGTTAATATTGAATGCATCTACTTTCTCCACTTCCACCAATGTTTTGTCAGATTTGTCTATTGCACTAAACATTGACATTAAGTTCTCCTTAAGTATTCTTGCTTTGTTCTGTGCTTCTAAACATATGTCACCCAAATATTTATGAAAGAACTGCAGATGCTGGTAAAATAGAAGGTGGACACAAAATGCTGGAGACACTCAGCGGGTGAGGTAGCATCTACGGAGAGAAGGAATTGGCGACATTTAAGAAGGAGACCCTTCTTCAGACTAAGTAAATAATGATAGAGTAAATGGAAAGGAGGAGGAACAATTTCTGACATGTGTTCAGGAGAATCTCTTGACCTATATGTTCTTGGTAGAATGAGGAAGGATGTGTGTTGTTGAATTGGGTGTTGGGGAATGAGATGGATTAAAGTACGCCAGACATCTGAAGTGCCTCATTGAGTTGTTGCAAAGCAACTGTGACCTTGTGCTGTCTGAGACACCTGTCGGAGGGCAACATAGTGGCACAGCGGTAGAGTTGCTGCCATACAGTGCTGGAGACCCGGGTTCGATCCTGACCAAGGGTGCAGTTTCACGGAGATTGTATATTCTCCCCGTGACCTGCGTGGGTTTTCTCCGGGAGCTCCGGTTTCTTCCCACACTCCAAAGGCGTATGAGTTTGTAGGCTAATTGGCTTGATAAAATTGTAAGTTGTCTCTAGTGTATGTTGGATAGTGTTAGTGTACAGTGATCGCTGGTCCGCGTGGACTTGGTGGGCCAAAGGACCTGTTGCCATGCTGTATGACTAAACTAAAATAAACTAAACTTGATTAGCAGTGACCCGACAGGGAGAGAGTAGCAGAGTTCACCTGCTGCTCCTGGCTTCTGCTTTTCAACACACTCTGTGACTGGCTTCACTTGCTGGCTCGTTGCTTGTGTTGGGTTCTTGCTCTGATCGCCCCATGGTGGCACTATTTTCTGATTGCCAGAAGGCTTGCTGCTGGTATTGGAAGCTTTCTCTTCAAACTCTGCTTTCACCTGAGAAATCTGAGATTGAGAAAAAGTAAAAAAATCAACGTTTGCTTCTGCGCACGGCAAGTTCTGCAAAATACTTGGTTTTCACCGCATTGAACACCAACATCAGGAAACAATGTGATTAGGAAGGAACTGCAGATTCTGGTTTACATCTAAGATAGGTACAAAGTGCTGGAACAACTGAACAGGTCAGGCAGCGTCTCTGAAGAAAAGGACCAGGTGACATTTCAGGTCAGAACCCTTGTTCAGACCAAAGATCCTATAGCGGAGCAAGATAGATTACTCCTTCTAAATGCAATGGGCTAACGTGTAGTACGCAACGGAACGGACGTGGGCCTTTTTTTCATCCATTTCAGTAACCTGACCCGACCCGGCCCGGCAGTGTGATCAACGTTGCAGGGGAACAGTTTGTGTTAATAAATTAAAATTCTGGAAATGAGGAGAAGATTTTTACCAAATAATTTTTATTTTTACGAGGATGTTTCCGTAACCGGCTTCCATCTCCGCACTAGCTCCACTATGGGATCTTGGGTGCGGAGACAGAAGCCGGTTGTGGAAATGGGGCTCAAAATTACCCACGAATCTGCCCTTGACCATACTACGTCTTTTTCGTCAAGTGATCTATCTTGCTTGCTGTAGGATCTTTGGTTCAGACTGAAAGTGGGTGAGGGGACTGGAGGTAGGAAAAGGCCAGAAGAAATCAGGGCTAGCAACAGACTGTCATCCTATTAGTTCCATTCTTTGTATCCCTGTATCCCTTCGTTATCACCTCTTCCCCATACACAATGGGCCATTATGGGCTACACCCTTCCTTGGTTATCTGTTACTGGCCCTTATTTGTTCTGGCTTTTTCTCCGCTCCCCCCCCCCCCCAAAACCCCATCAACTTTCAGTCTGAAGAAGGGTTCCAACTCTAAACGTCACCCATCCTTTTTCTCCAGAGATGCTGCCTGACCCGCAGTTACTTGAGCACTTTGTATTTATCTTCAGTATAAACCAGATCTATAGGTCCTTCCGACACATGATGAACAGCCACAGTTTGTCCAGTTGTTGCTTGCACATGACAACAGTTGCTTACATTCACTCCTGTGTCAATGATTTTTCTAAGAGTTTAATATACAAAGGCACATTTGTTTTACAAACTGTTTGCTTGAATGAAATAAAAGCTCATTTTCAGCTTTTTATTTGGCAAGAAGAATGAGAAGAATAAAGAAGCTTTGATGAGAGAGACCCATCACCTCAAAGTGATTCATTAATTGCAGACAGTGAAAACTCTGTAAACGAACATTGCTCACAGCATGTTTTGCCTTTGAAAACCTTCTCTTCACAGAGGCAGGGTGAAAATATTTATAGTTGAAGGCTTGCATTCTGTCTTCAGCCTCCAGGTAAAAATATGTAAAAAAAATACTCAAAATACAAAAGACAAATCAATGGATATATACAAGCATGCTGTGGTGAAATAGTTAATTACTGATTTAAAAGTTTTGAAAGTTACGCTCAGTCCGTATTGGCCTACACGATCTCACAGTTGCCAAACATTTTAACTCCCCTTCCCATTCCCTTACTGACCTTTATGGCCTGGGCCTCCTCCACTGGCAGAGCGAGGCCACATGCAAATTGGAGGAACAGCACCTCATATTTTGCTTGGGCAGCTTTCAAACTAGCAGTATGAACCATGATTTCTCTAATTTTAAGGAACCACTGCATTCCCTTTCTCACCACCCCTCCCCCATCCTAGTCATCCATCCAATTCAACTGTTTGCATCCTTGTATCCCTTCGTTATCACTTCTTCCCCAGCCAACAGTGGGCCATTATGGGCTTCAACCTTCTTTGGTTATCTGTTGCTGGCCCTTCTCCTATCTCTAGTTCCCTCTCCTCTACTTTCAGTCTGAAGAAGGGTTTTGACCCAAACCGTCACCCATCCTTTTTCTCCAGAGATGCTGCCTGACCCGCTTAGAATTTTGTGTCTTTCTTTGGTATGAGCCAGCATTTGCAGTTCCCTTCTACACGTCTAAAAGTTTTGAAGCCAACTTCAGATACTTTAGACACAGTAACTGCAGATAGACAAAAGTGCTGGAGAAACTCAGCGGGCGCGGCAGCATCTATGGAGCGAAGGAAATAGGCAACGTTTCGGGCCGAAACCCTTCTTCAGACTGGGGGGTCAGGGTGGGGGGGCACAGTAACTGCAGATACTGGTTTACAAAGGAAGATACAAATTGCTGGAGTATCTCAGCGAGTCAGGCGGCATCTCTGGAGAACAAGGTCAGGTGATGTTTTAGATCAGGATCCTTCTTCAGACTGATTGGAGGTGGAGGGTGGGGGTGGGGGGAAGCTGATAGAGAGGTGGGACCCTGGCGAGTGATAGGTAGATATTGGTGAAGGGGATTTGATGGCAGATGGGTGGTCAAAGGCTAGAGATGGGAAGAAGACAACGGGCTGTGAGATAAAGAGAGAAGATGCACAATATGTGAAGCGCGAGGAAGGGATGAAGACGAATACTTTTGAATACCTTACTTTCTAATCTACTTATAGAATTTTGCAACTATAGTAGTTGATCAACGTACAATTACATCACTGTACTTCGACACTCTGGATCTCCAACAAATGGCACTGGGCTACAAATCACTTTAGAATAGGGGATGTCCGTGTCACCAAGAGTGCTAAGTCGTTGTGAGCAGCTTCCATCAATTCAATAATGCATCATTATCTTTCCTAGGTATAAATATCACCACTAATTTGATCTAGTACCATCGATATGCCCAAGAAAGCGCACCACACATCTACCTACTCTGAAGACCAAGATAATTTGGCAAGTCCCCACAATGATCTTTTCCACTTTCTACAGATGCACCATAGAAAGCATCCTATGGCAACGGTTCAGAACTGCAATAAATTACAGCCTACTTTCCCATCAACTTAATCCCCTGTTTATGCTGCCTCTGGAAAGGAATCAACATTTCATCCCTCTCACCCTGGACATTCCTTCTTCTCTCCTCGCCCACAGGACAGAAGACACCACATCTTACATATGATCAGATTCAAGTGCAGTTCCTTTCCAGTACAGGTCCACCACCAATTCTCTGGCAACTGATGGCCTTCTTTAATCTGGACAAAGTCCCGAGAGCGCACTTGAAATACCCCCGGACGTTCTCACAAAAACATGGCACCTAGGCCGGGTAAGGAGGCCGTTTTCAACCGCAGTGGGATTTCCGCGCCGATCGGCGGTTTGATTTTGCCCCGACGGAGCTGGAGCCGCAGATCCGTTCTCACAGCCGACTCCTGAGACCGACTTTGCGGGCCGGTATCGCGGTCACTTCGGCGGCCGAAGCAGAACATCTGGTAATGTTCAACCACTCAGGGATCGTGACCTCTGTTGGTTTGGCTAAATGGATAATCCAGAATGACTCTGAAACCAAGGGTGCCGGAATATTGGTCATGGACCAGTGTAAGATTCTTAAATGGACTCTCATATGTTATGAAAGTATCTTCCAATCTACCTCGTTGTGACACTTGCACAATTGATTATCTGCACTTTCTCTGTAGCTGTAACATTATATTCTGCACTCTGTTTATTTTTTCTTTTGCACATCCTATTGTACCCATTTGTGGTATGATCTACCCAGAGAGCAATGCAGAATTAAGATTTTCTCTGTAGCTTGGTACACAGAACAGTAATAAATCGATGCATACCAATAGAATTACCGCTGCAAATTATGGGCCAGTATACAATAAAGTATGGTTGTTAATTTACCTTGACACTACTCTCTGAAGGCTTTGGAATGATCCCAGAATCAGAATCACTGGCCGAATCCTTGTCATTTACTTGTGAAACATTCAAAGTTCCTTTTCCGTTGTCATTGTTTGATGCATTTAATTGCACATTAGACGGTGCTTTGTTGTTACTTGAGTGGAGAAATGACTTTACAGGAGAAAGGTCCAAATAAACTCTTGTTTGATCTTCCCCATAGCATTGATCCTCATTAGTTTTATCTTCCTGTATAAAAAACATTATACAATATCAACTTTACCACAAAGAAGAAACTACTAATGTTAGCTGTTGCAAACCTACCACTTTATGTAATAATATTCTTGTTCCTCAGAGCCAGATTTAGTTCTAACCAATCCAACTTTACTTGCTTGCATTTGGAAGTTTGATATTCGCCCAAACCCTGATGATATTAGTTTTTTACTTTGGTTTAGAGATACTGCGCGGAAACAGGCCCTTCAGCCCACCGAGTCCATGCCTACCAGTGATCCCCGTACCAGCACCATCCTATACACTTGGGACAATTTACAACTTGTACAAAAGCCAATTTTACTTCGGAGTCACGTAAGTGACTATGTGAAGAAGCCCTGCCAGGCGCATGCGCGTCATTACGTCCGACGCATGGCACACCGACAGGCTGGAGAGCGCAGCTCCACCAGCGGTAAATTCGCAGTAAGTGGGTTTAAAACTTTTTCCTGCGACTATTTAAGCTCCGTAAGTCTGGCTCGGGAGCCAGCGGGAGTTAGTGGTTATGGAGGGTACCGGTAGAAAAAATGTTCGAAGCAGGAGTGGAACGCGCGGGCCCGCGGTTCCACCTCGCAGATCAGGTCGCGAGATAACTAGTGCGGTAACGCCGGCTCCGATACCGGTTGCTGTTTTACCAGCAGTTCAACAGCCTCCAGCAGCTCCAGTGTCTCAGGGCACTGAGGCCACTACAACGGGTAGGAAAGCAAAAAGAAAGTCTGTCAGACCGGTTTTATCTGACGGGTCTGATGAGGACGAGGATTCCCCTCCTGATAACAAGAAAATATGGGGAAGACTCGACCAAATGGAGAGGATGCTCCAGATATTAATCAGCCACGACATATTTCAATCGGGTTCTTGTGCCCCAAGGATTCCCCAGGCAGCCTCTCAAAGAGGCCCATATGGTGAGGAGTATGCTGCCTACCAACACCAATGGGAATCACCCTCTCCAGCACCTCATTTAGGGCTGGATGAGATCTCCCTTGAGCATGACTCGAGAGAGCCAGGGCAGGAGGAGTCTGGCCCTGAAGCTGGTGTCCCTGCATTTGTGCACACACCAGAGCACACAAGCCACGCTCCAGGTGTCCTGGACGTAGCGCGAAACTTTGCTATTCCAGAAGGGACTGGTGAAGCTATGGAGGAAAACCTAGCTGCCAATGTAAATTACATGGCTTCTCACCAGCTCCACGATACGATTATGGAGGAGACGGCCACACATTACAAAACACCTGTTAACTGTGCATCGCTCAAAGTGCCCACCGTGAACTCGGCAATATGGGCACAAATGATGCGGGGACAAGAAATAAAGTTTCAGCGCGTCCTCAAGTTGGTGGCAGCAGGCATCACTGCATTCGGGAAAATGGTTCGGGGGGCACCGATGACTGGCACCCAACAAGATATGCTGGCCCTGTTCTGCAACGACTACTTCGAGGTCAATTGCATCAGGAAGATAGCCACCAAACCGACGTTCAACCCGAAATTTGCAGCTCTATGTAGGTCTACAAACGTTCAAGCCCCAGATTATTTATTTGGGGTGGACCTCATCAAGTAAATGAAGGACCTGGAGGATGAGGCCAAAACGATTGGTCTCATGAAAACATACGTCCCTTCTCCCAGGATGTCATCTCGCTGGTCGGGTTCAACGCGAAGGGGGTCGGATCCAGGGGCAGGGCCAAGCAGAGTGGGGCCAGTGGGGCGACAATATTACCCACCTGTGTATCTCAGCTACAACCCCAATATGGGAAGAAGGAGGACTTTGAGGCCAACTGTAGATGTACAGGTGATTCATTCTGTCCAGGATAAGACTTCTGGGGAACAACCTCCGGTTGGGGGTAGATTCCAATTGTTTTATGATGAATGGTGCTGCATAACATCTGATCGGTTTATACTAGACACTGTGTCAGGCTCTCGAATAGAGTTTGTCAGGAATTGATCCACCTGTACAGAATATGCCTAATAGAGTATTGGGTTTTTCTGCACCAGAAACTCAGCAGGTAAAAGAAGAAATTATGATTTTGTTCCAAAAAAGGGTAATTGAGAGGATGACTAACCATCCTCAACAATTTGTGTACAATATATTCCCCAGACAGAAAAAAGATGGGGGGTGTAGAGTCATTCTGGACCTAACCCAGTTAAATTCCTATGTTCAGTATAGGCATTTTAAAATGGATACCTTCAGTACTGCTAAACAGCTGTTATCACAAGGCTGTTATATGGCAACTATAGATCTGAAAGATGCATATTATTCAGGACCAATTCATCATCAGTATCGGAGATACTGGAAATTTAGTTGGATGGGACAGCTGTGGCAATTTAAAGCATTGCCCAATGGATTAACCTCAGCTCCTAGGCTGTTCACAAAATTGTTGAAACCAGTGCTGGCGCTACTTAGGGCCCAGAATCACATTGTAATGGCTTATCTCGATGATATTTTAATCATAAGCAACACTCAGGAGACAGCTGAGGAATCGGTTTCAGCAACCAAACACCTGTTTGAAAGGTTAGGGTTTCTGGTCCATCCAACAAAATCCAAGTTACAGCCATCCCAAAAAATTGATTATTTGGGTTTTGTCATTGATTCAGTTGATATGTCAGTAACTTTGCCAACAGCCAAGGCTGTGGAGATCAGGGATGTCTGTACTTGTCTTGCTGAAAAACAATATCCCTTCATCCGGGAAGTAGCCAGTGTTATTGGTAAATTGGTAGCAGCTTTTCCTGCAGTAGAGTTTGGACCTCTGCACTATCAAAAGTCTGCAATGAGCTAGAGAACAAACACTAAAAGAACATGCAGGTAATTTTGCAGTTACCAACCAGAGCCATTGCTGAATTACAATGGTGGATTATCAGTATTGTACAAACTACCAAAAACATTTTGGTTCAGCAACCTTCAGTAATTTTCAGACAGATGTGAGTGCTCGCGGATGGGGAGCTACGGACAACGAGTCTAGCTGTGGTGGTAGATGGAGTGTGCAAGAGGATTTAATCCTGCACAGGCATGGTATAAATTATTTAGAATTGTTGGGTGCATTCTATGGATTAAAAGCTTATTGTTCCACAATGAATAATTTACATGTTCAACTCCAGATTGATAATGCCACGGCTGTGGCATATATCAATCACATGGGAGGAATAAGGTCAGTATCATGTGATAATCTGGCTAACCTCATGTGGCACTGGTGTATCTTCAGGACCATCTGGGTCTCAGCTATCTACCTACCAGGTAGAGACAATGTGGTGGCAGACAACAGGTCACAAAAATTCAATGACAACATAGAATGGATGTGAAATCCTGAAGTTTTTAAAATGATTGTCAGCCACTATGGGTTGCCAGATATTGATCTGTTTGCATCCAGGCTAAATCACCAGTTGCCTAAATATGTTTCATGGGAACCAGATCCAGGAGCAGTAGCGGTGGATGCATTCTTGCTACATTGGGGACGTACTTTCTTTTATGCTTTTCCCCCATTCTGCCTGATTAGGCAATGTCTCACCAAAATAGAGCAGGACTCCGCCTCAGGCGTTTTGGTGGTTCTGGACTTGCCTACACAGCCATGGTTCCCATTGGTGCTCAGAATGATGGCTCAGCCATTCATGACTGTCCCCAACTGCAGTAATTTGTTGGTACATCCAGTAACAGGAGAAAGTCATCCGTTACATGATCGTATTAATTTGTTGATCTGCAGGTTCTGACCAGACCGTTCCAAGGCCTTGGACTGTCGAATAGGACCATGGATGTGATAACTGCAGCCTGGAGAGATAGCACTAAGAAACAATATGTGTCTCATATTAAGAAATGGGAGATGATTTGTTTACAGTCAGATATATCTTATCATACTGCAAGCATATCGGATGTATTGGAGTTCCTTGCTACGTTGCATTTTGATGAACACTTGAGTTATAGTGCCATTAATAGTGCTCGGAGTGCTTTGTCCTCCTATTTAGGGCACTTTTCAGAACAACAATCTATTGGGTCTCATTCGTTAGTATCCCGATTGATGAGAGGAATCTTTAACAAAAATCCTCCTAAGCCTAGATTTACAGAAATCTGGGATGTCAGTATAGTTCTCGGCAATGGGCTCCAATCACGTCATTGTCTTTTCAGAAGTTAACACCTAAAATGGTTATGCTCATGGTGCTAGTATCAGTACAACGAGTGCAAACATTGCAAAAGTTACGACTAGATAGCATGTATTCTTCTGTAGATAACATTATATTTTATGTGTATGATTTAATCAAACAAAGCAGGCCAGGAATGGCCAGAACCAAAGTAAGCTTTAAAGCATACCCTGTTGACCAAACGTTATGTGTAGTTAAGCACCTGAGTCAATATATTGAGTTAACTAAGAGTCTCAGAGGTTCTGAGACAGCAATGCTCATCAGCCACAAAAAATCTTATTAAAAAGTATCAGTACAAACTATTCCTAGATGGTTAAAACAGGTTTTGGATTGTGCTGGAGAGGACACTCATGTGTTTAAATCTCACTCCACCAGGGTGGCATCAACATCCGCAGCGAAGGCGCAGGACGTGCCGCTAGACCAAATCCTCGTGGCCGCAGGATGGTCTAAGGAATCAACTTTTTCTAAGTTTTACGATAAACCTGGCCTGACAGTGCCAGGGTTTAGGTATGCTGTGTTGGGTTTAGTTTAATTTGATTTGCTTTGTCTTTATAAATTTATTTTGTAATTTCCCCCTAGGATAGAGGGGTTACTACTGTCTTTTGTTTGTTATTATTAAAATAGTTATTGAATAATTTGAAGCAATGTTCAATACATTATTTATTCACTACTGTGTCAACTGAAGCAGTGTGTCGTATGGAATGGATCTATGGCATGAAATCACAGAGCTTTGAAATCTTCACGTAGTCACTCACGTGACTCCGAAGTAAAATAGTAAGATTAAACGAGAACTTACCAGTTTGAAGTTTGATCTTTATTTTATGGGGAGTTACAATGACGGATTGTTGCTCCCGGCCCTCATAATCGCAAAGATCATCTGGTAGTTCTAGTCTTCTGAGTCTTACTATATCGCTTCGGCTATAGTTTCTGTATTTTCACGCCACTGCTTTGAAGTATGACGTGCATGCGCCTGGCTGGGCTTCTTCACGTAAACCCCCATCGTAACTCCCCATAAAATAAAGATCAAACTTCAAACTGATAAGTTCTAGTTTAATCTTACTATTAACCTACACACCTGGACATCTTTGGATTATGGGAGGAAACCAGTGCACCCAGGGAAAACCCACGTGATCACGAGGAGAACGTACTCCACCAGCAACTGTGGTCATGATCTGGTGTTGTGAGGTAGTGGCTCTACCGCTACACTGCTGTGCCCCCGTATTTAAAACGTAATTAATTTTGCTTTCCTTTTGTTAATGCTATGGCATGTTTTAGGGTTGGGATTTGCTCATAAAAATATAGCAGATTTTGTTCTATATAAATCCAAAGCTTTGCTGTGGAAACTTTATGACCAATGATGTAACATATGCATTCTGCACAACTTATGAGATGTAATTAAAAAGAATGAAGTTGTTCCTACCACAGATTCTGGTACATCCACGTCATCATACAGATCTTCTGACTGGTTCTGCACCACAGGCAAATCATCTATGTACGTGTTTTGCTCAGAGTATCTCTGCTGTAGTAAACTAGAGTTCAATAAAAGGCCAGTGAAATAGGTTATTTGGGAAGTTTATTATTAATAATTGTGCTTCTCACACTTTACGAAATCTTTCTTTAATTTTCAGCAATTTAATATTTCTACTCAAAAATATCCAGCATTATTGTGAAGACTTAAGTGGCTTGGTGGTTTAAAATTGTGTCAAATGAAGTAACTGACTGCAGTGGGAGAGTCTAGGACCTGTGGGCACAGCCTCAGAATAAAAGGACGTACCTTTAGAAAGAGATGAGGAGTAATTTCTTTAGTCAGATAGTGGTGAATCTGTGGAAATCTTTGCCACAGACGGCCGTGGAGGTCATGTCATTGGGTATTCATGGAAAACTTAAATATGATGAGCTCTAAAGTTAGTGCTCGTATTTTGCCTCTTCATTGATTTTTGTAATGTGTGCTTTTTTTTAAAACACATTTCCCTCTTAATATAACCATCCTTGATCCTGAGTGAATTAAGGGTCTCTGGTGCTGCAAGCGCTTGTAAGGCAGCAACTCTACCGCTGCGCCACCATGCCGCCCACTTTCTAGAACAATAACAGCCCCAGAAGACAATTCCAATCAATGGATTCTTAACTCTTAATAAGATGGTATCCAACAGACAGTGTATGCTTTGCAAAACCACCATGTTTCCAAACGGAACGTTTCACTTACTATAAGGATTGTTTAGCTGCATGCACTATACATGACACACGTTCAGCATCTACATAGTCATAAGCAAACTCTTCAGGGTCAGTCTTGGATCCTGATTCTGCCAGCAGAAGGCCCAGCCAGTAACCCATCTCTTCCGATGACTTGGCCTACAAAAAAAAATGAGTGTTTTCATCATGTCTGATTTCCTTCTGTTTCACATTTTGTCCCGTCTCTCTTCATTATGTCCTCTTTATAACTATGTTACATGGCAAGTGGACTTAATGTGGACTTTAGGATATATTGTGGGTCAAATCTAAGTATCCCTTCTGCATTAGCCTGGCCCAGGGAGCATGCATATGTGTTGCAGAAGCTCTGTTTTTATTTAACGTCATGAATTGATCAGAATTCTGGTATTTGTAAGCATTGGGCACAATTTCTATTATGAATGTTGCTTTCTTTTTATTCTCATATCTATCTTACTAGTACTTTTACCAGTTGATTGTCTTCAATATTATAATAAATGATCATGCATAGAAACAACAGTGAAAACAGATATGAATAAGTAATGCTCTATCATCAACACCTACACACCCAATAACTGCCTTCAATATACTGTAGATCATTCACATAGAGTCGGAATACAGGAAGAACAAACAAAAGATTTGTCAGCATACAAATGAGTGCATTATCAGTCAGAGTTTAAGCAACTAATCCAGAGACATACAGTAAGTCAATTTCAGGAATTTGAATTGAGACCCAGGTTCGATACTGACTACAGGTGCTGCCTGCACAGAGTTTGTACCATCACCCTGTAGCCACGTTTGTTTTCTCCGGGTGCTCTGGTTTCGTCCTTCACTCTGGTTTGTATGTTAAATGGCTGTGGTAAAATTATAAAAATTGTCCCAAGTGTGTAGGATGGTGCTTGTGAATGGGCTGATCGCTGGCTGGCGAGGATTTGGTTGACCAGAGGGCCTATTTCTACATTGTATCGCTAAAGTCTAAAAAATTAAGTAAATCATTGAATTACAAATTAAACTCTACCCTTATTGATGGTAAACTGCGGGATCATTCTAAACGTCAATCTGGGAATGCCTCTCTGAGAAGGAAATCTGCCTTTTTAGGAAAAGTGGCCCCAATGTTAACTCCAGACTCATCAATATGATTGACTCAAATGCCTACTCAATTCAGGGCCTTTAGGGATGGACAATAAATGCTGGCATTTCCAGCAACACCCACGCCTTATGACCAATGGAATGTTGGCCTTCATTATAAGGGAGATGGTGTCTAAAATGGCAAGGGTTTGCTGCAACCTAAAGATGTTGATTTTGCTGCAACTTAAAGATGTTGATGACACAGCTTCTTGGATGATGTAGAATTTCAGTTAGCACAGTCAAGGAAGGATATTCTTGCACTGGAAGTAGTGCAAAGAGGATTCAGTAGGTTAACTCCTGGATGAAAGGGTTGACATATATGGAAAGATTGAGCTCAGTGGACCTATACTGCTTGGAATTAGGAGGAATGGCAAGTGATCTTATTGTGACTCTCAAGATTCTGAGGGAAACTGACGAGGTTGATGCTGAGAGAACATTTCCCTAATTTAGAGTTTCGAGATCCAGAGGAGAGAGTTTCAGAATAAGGGGTTACCCAATTAATACTGAGGAACAATTTCTTCTCTTATACTTGTCAATCTTCAGGATATTCCATCACAGAAAGGTATAGATCTAAAGTCAATCAAATTATTCAAGGCAGATGTGATTACAACATTTAAAAAAACATTTGGGCCAGTGCATGGACAAAAAATATTTTGATATGGGCCCAATGCAGGAAAATGGGATTACTTTAGGCAGGCATCTTGATTTGCATGGACAATTTGTGCAGAAGGGCCGGATTCTGTGCTATATAACTCAATGAATCTATATGGCAGGTACTGACAGACAATTGAACTGGACGGGAGTCAACGGACATGAGGAATGAGTACGAAAGTGTTGTTGAGATCAAGAGTGGATCAGCCATTATCTTATTGATTGGGAAGAGCAGGCACAAGAAATGGAATGGTCTATTCCAGCTCCCGTTTCTTATGTTCTTACAGGAAAGTTGTGATTCTGCTGGAGGTGCTGCAGAGTAAAGGTATGAAAATGTTGTTGGGACAGAAACAGTCAGAAAAGGACACAGAATTCGCTTTCTTCAGAACAAAGACACCCAAATGCGATTTTAATGGTGTATAAATAATGAAGGTCCAGGATAAAAAGGAAGGGCTGAATTTCCTAATCAGAGGTATATAAAGCAATTGGTAAAACAATTAGATATGAGTATGGAGGGTATTGCAGAAATGATTTGCAGAAGCAGAGAGTCACAGCACACTCAAACAGTACCTTCATTTGTGGAGCTTCCAATCTGGTGAACTTGTTTTGGACTAGGCAAAACATGATGGACCAAATGGTCTTCTGCTTTGTAAATATGCAATGATTCTATAAACTTCACATTGAATTGGACAGACAACACTCACAACTGGACACAGTTAAAGTTACCTCCAGAGAAGCTATTTCCTCGCCGTCTTGTACAATGCGGAATGAATATAAATGCTCTGGTTTAGAGTCAGGGATAATCTCACAGCCTTCCAGGCTCAGAGGATGTTGAACTGATTTGTTTTTGCTCTTGTCTTGGTAGAAATAAATAAGTCCATTTTTAACTTGACACCAACGTGTGCGCCATTGGCTGTTCATAAACACATTCAAATATCCTGTCAAAAAGAAGAATGCAAATCTGCATATATCATTCACCCAACGTAAATAAACAATGATGCAACAGTAATTAATCCCTCCGACAGTCCTGTTTTGTGTGTAGTTAGCACTGACTGCCATTTATCTTCCGTAGCTTTGCCTAACATCTGTAGTTATTTACTGCTGTGAACGTTCACTTATTTAATTATTGGACACTTTATGCTAATCACACAGTCTTAATTTACACCCACTTTAAGGTGTGAGAAAAGATAAGGAGAGGAAAAACAGAATCATCAGCTCCTTAACACCCATGCGGGCAATCTTTCTTTTTTGTTTTATTTTTCCTCACTGGATCAGTCCTTCTGCCATCTGGACTTCCCATTGCCAGATGACCTTACCTATGATTTGGCCTTAAATACTTATTTAGTGAAGATTCTCTCTTCTCCCCTCTGCTCTCATCATTGTTCATTTTAATCATAAGAATCTCCTTTTCTTTCACATAATACATATTTTTTATGTATTATATATTTAATACTATATAAAAATATACGCAAATTAGAATGAAATTCTGATTAGGAATTGGAATGAAAGTTCCAGACACGGAAAGTTCCAGACACTCAGTGGAATATTTCAGCAGGTCAGGCAACATCTCTGGAGAACATGGATAGGTGGCTTTTTGGGTTGCTATCCTTCTGAAGACCCATGCGTTATTCCGGCACTCAAGATTAAAGATTCAAGTGAGTTTATTGTCATGTGCCCCTGATAGGACAATGAAATTCTTGCTTTGCTTCAGCACAACAGAACATAGTAAGCATGACTACAGAACAGATCAGTGTGTCCATATACCATTATATAAATATATACACACATGAATAAATAAACTGATAAAGTGCAAATAAACGGAAAATTGTCTATTAATGTTCAGAGTTCTGTCAAGCCAAGTTTAATAGCCTGATGACTGTGGGGAAGTAGCTATTCCTGAACCTGATCGTTGCAGTCTTCAGGCTCCTGTACCTTCTACCTGTGTCCTTTTGTGTAAACACAGCATCTGCAATTCCTGGTTTCTATCCTCAGTGGAATATCATAATGTTAATCATGTCTGTGTTTATCCTTCTAATCTTTAACTCCATTCCTAGCCAGATATTTGCCCTTGGTCAGATCATAAGAAATATCTGTGAAAGTAAATTACTGGGAATTAATACTGGGGAATTATAGATTTTGATATTGTTCCCTGTTCTTGGTTTAGGTCAGTTCATATCTTTGGTGCAGGAAGTACATGGTCCATAGAAGGAACTAAATCTTTATTTTCAGTAATTTCTAATTTCATCTGTCCTACATCATGATCCATTTAGTATTTTAGACCAGACTTGTGAAATGATTGTAATACTGCCATTCTATTTGTCACATGTCTACAATTACACACTCACAGCAGACATTTTGTTCTACACTCTGTCACAACACTAAATTGCCAGGTGGATAGAAGGAGTGATTCAGGGAGTTCTCCTTGAGACTGTTACATCCCCACTGACTCATGGGATTCTTGGTTCACAACTGCTCAAAATGGAGAAGCAGCTTATGAGACGGCACTGCAAATCTCGAGATCCACTGATTGGAGCAAACAGACCCTTGTGCATCCAATTCGTGTATAATGTTAGTACCTCCACCAATGTAAAGCACTTTGGCCAACGAGAGTTGTTTTGTAAATGTGCTATATTAATAAAAGTGACTTGACTTGGCTTGACTTGACTTGTGCCTGCTCCACTAACAACCATAGCTGTGGTAAAGTCTGTGGGCCCTACATTGCACTCAACAGCATCTTCAGAGTGCACTGATTTGGAACGGAAACAAGATCAACGACTACCGAAGGAGAGTCAACTTATTTTATTCTCTGAACTGCACAACCTTGGGCTCTTAACCTGGTCCCTTTACTTAACCTTTACTTAACCCTACAACTTAACCTGGTCCCTTTGCACTGATAAACTGATCAAGAAAGTCTACCAGCACATTTACTTTCTTACTTTCTGAGAAGCTTCGGCATAGCCACAAGGTTTCCCTTGAACTTCTATGGAATGTGTTACAGGGAGTATCTGGATGGGATGCACTCAGTCTGGTATGACTACTACTCTACTCTCATCTGCCTGAAGCTGCAGAGTGGTGAACACCGTCCAGTCCATCAAAGGCTCGTCACTTCTTTCCATCCAGTCCATCTTCATGATCCATTGCATGAGCAAGGCTGGAAGTATCATCAATGATGCCTGCCAGCCTGGCCAATCCCATTTCTCTCTAGCTTCTGAGGGAGAAGATACAGGAGCTTGAAAGCCCCGATGTCCAGACTTAAGAACAGCTTCTTCCCCACTGCTCTCACTCCTAAAAAATATTATCTCTTTTGCACCTTTTCTCGGAGGTGCTACTGTGTACTTTTACTCTTAACACCAACATTCAGTTATTCTGTTAATGTCCTTCAATAGTTTTATTTGCACTACTTCAGATTGCACTACAATCTTTGCACCATTCTGTTGTTTTGCATTCGCTGTTGTATATATTGCCATATTACGATATACTGTTTACCCTATGAGCCTCATGCAAACATGGAATTTCATTGTATCCTGGTGTATTTGAGAATAATCTAATCTGAATTTGAACTCTTGTCCTCTTCCAACCAAGGCATTCACATTGATAGATGCTCAAAGCTCTGTGTCTGGGTTTCTCCTGATAATAAATTAAAATAAAATGCCACCAGGTGGCAGCGTCACTACATCTCAGAGGGAAACCGCAAAAATCTTACCTGAGGCTTGAACATTCTTCTTATTGTTAATTGGAATTTCCACAGATATGGGTTTCTTTTTCCCGAGATTCATAAAACTACTCAGCTTGAGACCTGCAGTTTTGAGATCCCCGATGCTTGATTTCTTTTTCACTAGCCAAGAAAGAAAATGTCCAAGTTAGTGTCACCTTGGGTGATCATCAATCCCACCAGGGGGGCCGTATGATGGCAGCTCCGCCGGCAGTCTGTTCATTTTTTCATCCTTTTTTTCTTTTTAGTGTTTGTTAAAAGTTTGTTTTAATGTTCTCCGGTTTGTCTTATGTGGTGGGCTGACACTCCACAGGAACATTGTTCCTACAATCGCTGAGTCATTGAAATCCATGGAGCACAAGGAAACCATTCAACCCATCACGTACATGCTGAGTGAACAGAGCTTTTGGGCAGCACGGTGGTGCAGCGGTAGAGTTGCTGCCCTACAGCTCCAGAGACCAGAGTTCAATCCTGTCTGGAAGGAGCTTGTACATCCCCTGTGACTGCGCGGCTTTCCTCCCACTTACTAAAGAAATCCGGGCTTGTAGGTCAATTGGCTTCTGTAAATTGTCATTTGTCCCTAGTGTGTAGGATAGCGCTACTGTATGGGGTGCTCACTGGTCGGCGCAGACTCAGTTGGTCAACGGGCCCTATCTCTAAAGTGTAAAGTCTAAAGAGTCAAAGTTCCCAGAACTTGGTCCACAACCCTAAGGTCCCATGCTCTTCCTGGAACGTTCCAAATGTGAAGAGGGTTTCCATTCTCACTGATCTTCATGCAAGGAAGTCTAATGATCAAGTTCGAGTCTAGTGTCACTCTTCAGCGAAAACATTTTGCTCCATTTCCTCTAATCTTTCTATTAACTTAAATCTACGCCCCCTATTTCCTGACCTTCTTGCTAAGGGCAATGATCTCTTAAATTTACCAGCCGGACCTCTAATAAATTTTACACACTGATCTGTTAATTGACATCTTTTCATTTTGTGCATGCTTTTAGATGTTTGTGGGTTTGTATAATAAATGAGCTGCCTGTTAGCAGTGAACACTGCTCTTTCACTTGCTTAATATTAAATAAATATATCGGTTGGACCACAGGTATAGCCATCATCTACTGCTATATATTCAATCAAACTAACAAAAGAGAATTGGTCTCGTGGTGCCCGGAGATTTATTCCGGTAAACTGAAAATACACCAACAGGCTTTCTATGTGAGATGTCTCACTGTGAATACTTATATATCAGGCAGGAAAAATTACACTGGGCCGTAGGGGATATGAGGTTTGTTGGTGTTGGTGCTGTGCCCAGGCAGCACATTTATTACACATACCCCGAGAACCCATCAGTGTGCACAAAATGAAAGGTCGTCAATTAGCAAATCAGACAGGGAAACTGACAGTGGAGTTTACAGATCAAGTTGTGAGGAGAAAACTAGAGAATTTATATATTTTTATTGGAGGAAAATGTGACTGAGGGGGAAACACGATCTGGATTTTAAATCATCAACGGTGTGCATAAAATCAATGGCAGTAGCCTATTTAGCTTGGACTCGAAACATGGAACAAGAGGACGAAAGTATAAAATTGAATGTGGCTTAAGTATTTTTAAAAATCACAATTTTTTCCCCCCCAATGTGTTTGGAACAAAAGGGATGGAAGCAAGAGAAACTCTTTGGCTCATTGTTTTTTTTTTAAAGAAAGTTACAGCATTCTTTTTTAAGAAAGAACAGGCCCTTTGGCCCACTGAGTCCATGCTCACCATCGATCACCCCAGTTCCATGTTATCCCACTTTTGCAACCTACACGCCTGGGGAAATTTACAGAAGCCAATTAACCTACAAACCGGCACATCGTTGGAATGCGGGAGGTAACTGGAGCGCCCGGAGAAAACCCACATGGTCACAGGGAGAATGTACAAACTCCGCACAGACAACACCCGTAGTCAGGATCAAACCTGGGTCTCTAGCACCGTGACTTAGCAGCTCTACTGCTGCACTGTGCTGCCATTGTGCCGGATTCCGCCTCTCAATAAGATTATGCTTATGTTCTCACTTGGCTATTGCCTTGCTGCCATGCAATGCAGATAAAGATAAATCCCGTTAATTCATCTGATAGGGCAAAAAAGGATCCTACCATCCTTAGTTTCAATAACGTCATGGACAGATCCACCGTCAGTACTGTTCCCACTCTCCGATGCTCCTGAATACCGTTCTGAAGAATCCAGCTGAAATAATGCACAAGACCACAAAACCAATGTTATGTTTGGTACATAAATGGAACGAGCTGCCCGAGGAAGTGGTTGAGGCAGGTGCAATAACAACATTTGGACAGGTATATGGATATGAAAGATTCAGAGAAATATGTGTTAAATGTGGGCAAATCGAGCTGATATAGATGGGCATCTTGATCATCATAGACATTGGCCCAAGGGCCCCTTGCTGTGCTCTCTGACTCCAGGACTATTTTGGCCTACATTTTTTTTTCTTTCTTGGAGAGTGGTTTCTTGTTTTCTGAATCTTTTGCTGACTCTAGAAGATCACAATCCATGTAGCTATGAGGGCGGCACAGTGGCGCAGCGTTAGAGTGGCTGTCTTACAACACCAGAGACCTTGGGTCGATCCCAACTATGGGTGCTGTCTGTACGTTCTCCCTGTGACTATGGGTTTTCTCATGGTGCTTCGGTTTCCACCCACATTCCAAAGATGTACAGGTTTGTAGTTTTTATTTGGCTTTGGTAAAATTGTAAATTGTCCCTAGTGTGTATGTAGGATGGTGCTAATGTGCGGGGATCGCTGGTCAGCGTGGCCTTGGTGGGCCAAAGGGGCTGTTTCCGCTCTATCTCTAAAGTAAACAAAACTATTGTTTTCTAATGATAACGATTGTTTTAAGTTCCTTGCTTCTTTTCACCCAGAGTTTCATTAATTTTGGTACACTTTTAGTATTTCCTGTTCGAAAGAGAGATGTAAGATTTGTGTGGTACTCACAGACATATCCCTTCAGGACTCCTAATAACACAACAAAGATAATAAAGAACAGCAAACAGTAAATGGAAAGGTAACTGTGGACAGAAAGTAGTGACTTACCCTTTGGCCGTGAGCACGGGTATGGTCATTGGTGCCAGAATTTCCGTCGGGTAAAGTTTCACCTTGAATGTTGCTGATTTCTTGAACCACCTACAATGTAGGGAAGTAATACCAAAGGACCATAACCGTTGTGTTCAAGTATTAAAATAATAGAATGGTGGACCTGCTGCCGATATATTTCTACGTTTATAAGTGCTTGGCATGTTGCTGGGCGACAGTTTATTTAATCAGTCACTTACGTTTACGATGGGAGCAGATTGTACGTACTGTGGTTCTCCACAGGTGCTTTGTCTCTCTGCACTTTTGGAGACTGTCCCAAAACTCAAACGGTTGCCAGCACTTCTCAAGCTGAAGGTCATATTTAGTCGCTGAGACTTAGTATAACTTAGTATATATGAGTCAATTTAGAATTAGTGTAGGAAGGAATTGCAGATGCTGGTACAAACCGAAGGTAGACACAGAAAGCTGGAGTAACTCAGCGGGACAGGCAGGATCTCTGGAGAGAAGGAATGGATGACGTTTCAGGATGAGACCCTTCTTCAGACTGAAGAAGTTACTGAAGCTGAGTTTACTCCAACTTTTTGTGTCTATCTTCCATTTAGAATTAGACCAGATTAGCAAATAAAATCAGAAATTGTGTTTCCCAAATCTCTTGACATCGATTCCACATGTCAACCTCCAAGATCTAGGCTCTACCTATTGTTGATTCAATTCAATTCAAGTTTAATGTCATTGCACAAATACAAGTATAGGTACAACGAAATGCAGTTTAGCGTTGATGGTTGATGGTTGATGGAAATGCAGTTGATGGTAGTAACAAGGAACTGCATATGCTGGTTTACCTAAGAGAGACAACAAAATACTGGAGTAACAGAAAGGCAGTCTGGAGAACGTGGATGGGTGATATTTTGGGTCAGCACACTTCTTCAGAGGGTTGGGACCTTGAGGAAGGGTCCTAAACCGAAATGTCACCTATCCATGTTTTCCAGAGATGCTGCCTGACCCGCTGAGATTCCAACATCTTGTGTCTTTCTATTGTTACAAATATGGTTATTCCTCTACTTCTCACCATTAATTCCCCAATATATCCTTTAAGGGACCACCATTTAACTTAGCTCTTTTTTTACATACATCTATGAATTATTACTGTCTGTTTTTATATAATTTACCCATTTCCACTCATTACATTCTGGCTCTTTAAGAATTACATTTTAGTAGTTCTTCTTTCTCTGGAAAAAATTCCCATCATTGTTTTTCCTTTGTTCTGCACGTTCAAAGTGTGGATGGACTTTGATGTGACAGTTCAATGAACCGTGGCTGACAAAGACTACACTGAATTGCAACAAGGCTGCAGTGTGCAGGGGTTTACCAATGCTGGGAGTCATCATCTTCACTAATAAATCAGGGTCTTGGTGCGGCAGCCACCCACACTAATTTGTGGCCATCTCTATGTATTCCTTGCCATATCCTGCTTCTCTTAACAAGCAAAGGTTTTTGATCTGTGAATTTTTTAAGCCAATTTTTAAAAAAAATTCAAATCAAGCATATTGTTGAAATAATGAAGAATAGGCACACACTGTTTGTAGAGGAAATGTAAATAAAGTGTGGCTTTGGCGAGAGACCATTCACCCCATCGAGCCTACTCCGTCATTCAATGGTGGCTGATCTATTTTTTCTCTCTTAACCCCATTCTCCTGCCTTCTCCGCATAACCTTTGACACCCTTGTAATCGAGAGACTATCAATCTCTGCTTTAGAAATACCCAATTACTTAGGTATATTCACCTCACCTTTAACCACTGGTCTGCCTGTTCCTTGCTTTGGAGACCCAGCACAATAACATCCGAATTGACGGGTGTGATCTTCAAAGTATGTTCTTTCTTTTTGACTTGTTTCTCCTTATGCACAATGCTGCACCCAATCAGACTCACATCTAGCTGGGGATTCTGGTCCTTGGAACTTTTGTAACACTGGAAGATGGAAAGAAAATCCATAAGGAATGCAATCAATTGTTTTTTAATTGACTTTTTGGTTTTTATGTTGCATATTAATAAATGGTAATGGAATTCATCCTGAACAAATAATTAAACCAGATTACTTAATAACAAATGTAATGAAGTTGGCACATGCAATGAATGCAATTTGTACTTCTATAGATACACTGATTTGCTGTAATTGGTCATAGTAGCAATAGTACAGTCAATTTCAATGTGACATGCAAGTTCACGGTAATAATGGTAAGTAATTTTCCGGCCCTTTTCCCTTCCTATACTTCCTATACTATTCATCTGATTCTCTGCAACAGGAATGAAAAGATATGCGGATTTGAGGTACAGGATCACCCACACTTCACTGAGTGGTGAAGCATGCTATTTTCCTTACTCCCAGCTTTAATTCTCATGTTTTTTTAATAGTATGATTGCCATACGCTATGTCATGCTAACTATTTGCTTCAGGGATCCACCTCAGAGCATTTGGAAGCAAGAATGTAACACAACTCAGAAATTATAACTTGTGTTCTACATTTGCATGACTTTCAATACATTAACAGAAGCATCACTCTCTTCCTTGGCTAAAAGCACACTAGGCAAGTCATAATGTTACTGCTTTACTTCCGGCAAATCTCATTTTAAGTGAATGAGTGGACCTACCAGAAGAATTCCTAATGGCAGAATAGATTTGGAGAACCACAAAGTTTCTATGCCATTCCCGTCAGAATAAAATATTCCATAGGTTCTCACCCTAACATACTGTATGAATTCACTTACCCAATTCTTCGGACTCAAAATCAGAGAGCTTTCTGTCCTACAGCTTTCTGTCCTACAGTTAAGAATCCTATCCTGAACTAAAAGTCACTCACAGCCGAGGCATGAACCCAGTTATACACATTAATAAGATAAATAACTGTTATTTCAATTTATTATCAGCAGCAGGCAACAGAATGGCTTTGACTGACAATTGAAGGCAATTAATCCATTTGCCTTCTTTGGTGGGAACAATTTCACTGCTACAGTATTCACATGTTTTTGAATGTTTGTATATTTTGGCCCTTACACCTCATATATCACCTTTTCATTAAAATTCCTTCTCCTAACACAGATCCTTTCCGTCTCCTTCCCACGCTGGACTCTGCAGCCTTTTCCAAACAAACCACAGATGGAATGCATGGACTCCTGTTGCCGATTTGATTGCTCACTAACTCCTCATTCATAGGTTGCCTTTTGCTTCAACATAAACTGTGATATATCACACAACAATACGTTGCCATGCGTCAAATTTACCAGAAGCTTGCACTCCTTGATGACACACAGTTGTTTGGCCCACTGCCCCAGCCATTTCTTTCGCCAGAGGAACGCACAGATGCGGGCATCTTTCATCAACTCAATGGAGGCCTCAGGAGAAGGCCACTGATGGGTCATCGATTTCCCTTTGGTATTCTCTTCCTCGTCATACGATTCATAGGAGCTACTAACCGCTTCCACCTCATCTGTGGTGAACAAAGCAAGGATCATTTTAACATAGCTACTTTTGCAATACTTCATTTTAGTGTGAGTCTTGTAAACCTTTTAACAAAAAGGGACCATTCTTTTAGAATTAGTCTCTGCCTGTTCACTGATTCCAAGCATACCCATTCCTGTGTACCTCATCAACCGTTACCCCTCCACAAGACTGCTGTTGGTTGGAAAGAACTCTACTATTGGTAGGTCGACACAGTAATGCAGTGGTAGAGTTACTGTCTTACAGCACCAGAGACCCGGGTTCAATCTTGCCTTCGGGTGCCGTCTGTATGGAGCTTGTACATTCTCCATTTCACTGCAAGGGTAGCTTTTGCTTGGGTACCCAGACCCATGCACTGACTGTGCCACAAATGGTGAGGAGAGGGGAGGCCCCTGTTTTGCCTGTGAATTGGGGATCACTCACACATGCCACAATGTGCTTGGAAGTCCAGAATAAATTGGCCTGAACTCTACCATTTGATTGCACGGAGCTCCTGATCTGGCTGTTCCTATTCTGGCTTCCACTGTGAGGTGAGGACACAATGAGGATATGCACTAGTAGTCCTGTCCACAAGTGCATCTTCCAGCCCCCTTCCTCTCATTTTATCTTGTGGCCTTTTGGAATTGCTGGTCACCAATTACGTTCCATCCAATGGCAGCAAAACTCCCGCCATGGATCATGTGCAATTGTTAGGTTTTAGTTTGAGTTTTAGAGATACAGCATGGAAACAGGCCCTTCGACCCACTGAGTCCACGGCAAGTAACGCTACACGAACGCTATCCTACACACACACGTGGGACAATTTACAATTTCACCAACGCCAATAAACCTATAAACCAGTATGTCTCACGAGGAAACCGGAGCACCTGGAGAAAACCCTTGTCGTCACAGGGAGAATGTACAAACACTGCACAGACAGCACCCATAGTCAAGATTAGGCAGCAACTCAAAACCCTGAGCTACCACATGTATTCAACTCCAGGTCCAATTGGCTGGCAGAGTTACAGTGTATTCATACAGCCACAGTCATTACCAAAGTGGTTAGATCGGCTTCCAGTATATTGATAGTTCAGAGTAGATGGAGGTTGAACAATAAAATGCTTTTCAAATACTTTGAAGATGAAGCTGGTTTCTGGATGTTAATCATTATATATGTAAATTAATGATCAGAAATTAGCAAGACCTCACTGTAGCAAAATTAAAGCTTGTATTTGCTTTGACTTACCTATGTTAACAGTGTCGTATGGTTCAGCTTCCTCATAGTGGCCTTCAACTTGATCGATCCTGGACAAAGGAAATGGCTCCCTCTCTGACATCTGCAAACAGTGCAAAGGAGACACATCACTAAATGCTGAAATTCTCCAGGAGTAACATGGGTTTTCCAAGTATGCCATTTATATAGAATGTGCTAGATATCAACTGCATTATTAAGAGGACCAATATTCAATCAATTCAATATTCAACCAATATTCAAGCTATTCAATCAATTGGTCCAACATCCAATATCGGAAAGAGGCAGGAAAAACAAAAGCTGCAAAACTAAATCTGAGATAGACACAAAAAGCTGGACAGGCAGCATCTCTGGAGAGAAGGAATGGGTGACATTTTGGGTCGAGACCCTTCTTCATAACTGAAATAAACCCGAGTCAAATAAAGCAAAGTAAACCTGAAATAGAAAATTCAGATGAACAGCAGGATGGTCAGTGCAAAGAGAGGTTATGGTGTGCTTACTCAGTGGGAGGAATCGGGCAAAGGTTTTCAGCATCCCACATCACAAGAATTATCTTTGAGATTATTTACTTTATCTTTTTTTTATTCATATATGAATCTACTCATCAACAAATCAAATTGCTTGCAATGAGTGAACTCTCTGACAAGTCAGTCTGTCAGTATGATAGTGAACATGAGTAAATATGACCACAACATACTGTGGAATGATTAGAACAAAAGGGTAACACATCTAGAAATGTTTTTCATCATCATAATTTATAATCTGTTCTTCTGTCCTTTAAAGTTAATCAGGAACATATTTAATATACAGACGTTCTGCCTCAATCAGTCCGGCCAACACCATAGGAAATTCAACTAGTAACTAATCAACTGCTGGAAGGTTTGATACGGGCCTCATCTAGTGCAGTGTCTGTGGGGTTTTTGTGCTGTTTTTTACTGAGGCAAACAACAGGCAATGATTTTACTGAGATAGGACGATCAATAAAACAATCTTTATTGAATGCAATTAAATCCTAACTCACCTTCAGTGATTGGGATGCAATGTATCAAAAGTCAGAGCAAATATACTGTCACAGTCACACCACACTGCTTCCCCTTCACAAGTAATAAACTCATACCAACCATCAACCATCGAAATACATACTCTTTTTCCCACCAGTCAACTATTGATATGTACATTAAACTGAATTCAAACACTTAATAATTCTGTTCAACGTCTTGCATATGGTTGTAAGGAGTCAAGGGTTATGGGGAGAACGCAGAAGAATGGTGGATGCGATCTCGCTGGCCCTCCACTCCGCTCTGGACCACTTGGACAACAAAAACCCATATATCAGACTGTTATTCATTGACTACAGCTCAGCATTTAACACAATCATCCCCTCCAAGCTGGTTACCAAACTCTCAGAACTGGGTCTCTGTGCATCCCTGTGCAATTGGATCCTCGACGTCCTCATTCACAGACCACAGTCTGTCTGTATTGGTGGAAATGTGTCAGCCTCGATAACAATCAGCACCTCAAGGCTGAACCTCAAGGCTGCGTGCTCAGCCCCCTGCTGTACTCACTCTATACTCATGACTGCGTAGCCGGTCATAGAGCGAACTCCATCATCAAGTTCGCTGATGACACCACTGTTATGGGACGTATCACTGATGGAGATGAGTTAGCGTATAGAAGTGAGATTGACCATTTGACCAAATGGTGCCAGCACAATAACCTGGCTCTCAACACCAGCAAAACCAAGGAACTGATTGTGGACTTTGGAAGGGGTAGGATGGTGACCCATAGTCCCGTTTATATCAACGGGTCGATGGTGGAGAGGTTCAAGAGCTTCAAATTCCTGGGCGTGCACATCTCTGAAGATCTCTCCTGGTCCGAGAACATGGATGCAATTATTAAGAAAGCACATCGATGCCTCTACTTCCTGAGAAGATTACGGAGAGTTGGTTTGTCAAGGAGGACTCTCTCTAACTTCTACGGGTGCGCAGTAGAGAGCTTGCTGACCGGTTGCATCGTGGCTTGGTTCGGCAACTTGAGCGCCCAGGAGCAGAAAAGACTACAAAAAAGCGGCTCTGACCTCCCTACCATCCAATTGCACAGGGATGCACAGAGACCCAGTTCTAAACATCAACTATTAACACTGAACTTAACATGGACTAATAACAATTATCAATAGCTAAAGTGATTACTATGATACGTGGCGCATTAGTAGATGCATTACACAAATTGCCACGATCTTTGGTTGTTTCTTAAGACTCTGCATTACCGTGTCTCTACTTTAAACCAGTCCTGCATTCTGACCTGCATTCTGGCTTCCTATGATCAGAGATTTCTTCATTCTTCAGAGAACGAGGATTCCCCTCCCCCACTATAGATGAGGCTCGCACCAGGGTCTCCTCCATACCCCGCAACACTGCCCTCTCTCCCCATTCCCCCACTCACAACAAGGGCAGAGTCCCCCTGGTCCTCACCTTTCACCCCATCAGCCGGCACATACAACATAGTCCTCCGCCAGTTTCGCCACCTCCAACGTGACCCCACCACTCGCCACAGCTTCCCATCTCCCCCCCCCCCCCCCGTCTGCCTTCCGCAAAGACCGCTCCGTCCGCAACTCCCTTGTCAATTTTTCCCTTCCCTCCCGCTCCACCCCTTCCCCAGGCACTTTCCCTTGCAACCGCAAGAGATGCTACACTTGTCCCTTCACCTCCCCCCTCCACTCCTTTCAGGGACCCAAGCAGTCCTTCCAGGTCCGACAGAGGTTCACCTGTACCTCCTCCAACCTCATCTACTGCATCCGTTGCTCCAGATGCCAGCTGATCTATGTCGGTGAGACCAAGCGGAGGCTTGGCGATCGTTTCGCCGAACACCTCCGCTCGGTCCGCAATAACCAACCCGACCTCCCGGTGGCTCAGCACTTCAACTCCCCCTCCCATTCCGTATCCGACCTCTCGGTCCTGGGCCTCCTCCACGGCCAGAGTGAGCAACACCGCAAGTTGGAGGAACAGCACCTCATATTCCGCTTGGGGAGTCTGCATCCTCTGGGCTTAAACATTGAATTTTCTCAATTATGTTAATCCTTGCTGCCTCCTCCCCTTCCCACCTCTCCCTCAGCCCTCGGGCCCTGGCATTCCCTCTCTCTCTATCTCTCCCCCACCCAAGTCGCACTAGCTTCTCATTTTCACACCACGAACAGCTTACAATGGCCTGTTTCCTTTATCATCGATACTTTTTTTGCATATCTTTCATTCATTGTTCTTTATATCTCGACATCACCGTCTATATCTCTCGTTTCCCTGGTCCCCAACCAGTCTGAAGAAGGGTCTCGACCAGAAACGTCGCCTATCTCCTTCGCTCCTTAGATGCTGCTGCACCCGCTGAGTTTCTCCAGCCTTTTGTGTACCATCAGAGATTTGTGTTTCTGTTGCCTCTTCTGAAATTAAGAAGTTAGAGTATCTCTAGAATTTCTCTTTCTGCATTGTCACCATTGCTCACAATCTGCTGAGAATGCTTTCAGCCATTGGTGCCACATTCTGGTAACAGTGTATAGGTAGGCATCAGTAAGTCAGCGTCAGTTATGTCTACCATAACATGTCTCATAGGACTTTTGGAACTATTGAAACAAGTTCTTCCCCAAGTCTCTTTCAGCAGAAAAATCACCCGTACCAGATTCTGTTAAATAAATATGTGTTATATCCGCTGCCTCCCAGCATTACTGTAATACCTTATTAATTTAGCATCTGGTTATTGGCCTTTTCAAATGACAATATCACAACATTGCATGTAAGCTCTTTCGTGCTGCTACTTAACAAGACAAATAATTGAGGGAGAGCTCGAAGCAAACAACCTTTTTGAAGACAATCACCTCCCTACTAACAGCAGTGGCTGGTACAGCAATGTATCAAAAGTATTACCACTGGTTTATCTGGTTCTTAAAGGTACTCTCATACCGTGATACACTTTAGCTATATTCAGTTAAGTTATTTTATTAACATGTGCTGGTGAATGCATTACTGGTTAGTTCAATAAGTAGTTGTAACAGTAATCAGTGAATATCTTTCTTAACTCTTACACATTCTGGAACTGGCTGTGCAGTGGCAGGTTAAAATGTTTAGTTTAGAGATACAGCATGAAAACAGGTCCTTCAGACCATTGAGTCCACGCTGATTATCGATCACCCATTCGCACTTGTCCAATGTTATCCCACTTTCATGCCCACCTCCTGCACATCAGAGGTCGTTTTCAAAGCCACTTAATCTACAAACGGAACACTCGGAGGAAGCCCTCATGGGCACAGGAAGAACGTGCAAACTCCGCATCGACAGCACCCAATGTCAGAATCAAACCCGAGTCTCTGGCACTGTAAGGCAGCAGCTCTATCAGTCCTTCTAAATGTTAGCAAAAGACAAATTGCAGCCAAAGGGTTTATAATAATCTCAGGATGACCTTTACGTCAAGTTATCATTTATCGTTGCAATGAGCCTAAGGATTTGTTGATTTTACTTTCCGAATCGCTCGTTTTAAAATGATTAACCACCTCTTAATGTGAAAGATATTGCAAGGTGAGCATTGTTGTCAGACTCTGTTGAAACTGTCATCAGCAACATGTTAATTTTAACTGCTGTCATTTTTCACTGAGGTGCAGGAAAGTATGAAATGCAAAGTTAATCGAAATCAGCTCTCACCTAGGCTGTAAATGTCCATGCTAGTGGCAATACATTTTATAAAAGTATCTAGCTGCATCCTGAGACCAGCATGTATTATCCCGATAAATCTCTTCAGAGAAGTGTTATAGCTCTAGAATACCTAAATAGACAAGTTTCTCAGTGGTTGAAAGCAATCAACAGTCGGGTCGGAAGAACTCCACCTATCCATGTTATCCTGAGACGCTGCCTGATCTGCTGAGTTACTCCAGCATTTTGTGTCTTATTTCAACAGAAACTATTCTTGTGGTGACTGAGGCACTGCAAATTGTTTAGATACAGTGCGGAAACAGGCCCTTCAGCCCACTGAGTCCGCGATCCCCGCACATTAATACAATCCTACACAGACTAGGGGCAATTTACACTTACACCAAGCCAATTAACCTACAACCCTGTACGTTTTTGGGGTGTGGGAGGACACCAACGATCTCGTAGAAAACCCACACGGTCAGGTGGAGAATGTACAAACTCCGCATGGACAGCACCCGTAGTCAGGATCGAACCTGGGTCTCGGTGTGGCATCGCTGTCAGGCAGCAATGCTGCTGCTGCATCACTGTGCCGCCCGAATGATGATGCCTTTCAGTGTAAGCATGTTAATGTTAATGCTCTTATAGTGTTAAAGCACTATTTTCAACCCCAAGTCCTTTCTGAGCAAGATGGTCGTTGAAGATTTGGTCAAAATTGTTTGAAGTTCTCCATTTAGCCAAGTCTTGTCTTCATCATTTTTATGCAATCCAGAATCACTGAACATGATCTGACCTCTCAAATCTGTGGTCATCTTTTCCGGAACTCTGAGTTCGGATCCATCCCACCAAATTCCTACCCCACCACAGCCTTGAAACTGCACTCATCATGGTTATAAATTACTTCCAAAGGGTTTATAATTCCTATGAAGTGTGCCATTCGACTTTATTTGTCACTAAGCAACCCCAGTAGAAAAATTCAATCCAGATGCTGGTGTTGGGAGTGGAAGGATGAGGGAAGGTTGGAGCCGATGAGGCCCTGAGATTTCCTGCAGGCATGGAATGGCATTTCTGCTTCCCACAAGATTTTTTTTTAATCCTTGCCGTCTCCTGGCCACCCAGCTGCCTCGTGCCACTGGCGGATTTTGCATTGTGTCAGCCTTCTGTTTCTACAATTAAAATCACTTTGCAGCATTAACAATATCCTGGAGTCAAGGGTTTCGTGCTGTTTTATAGGACCTACCACAGATTCAGGCTGTCCTCCCATTCCTGAATCCAGTTTGTTGGGAGTGGCACACTTACATCCTGAAAGTCTTCGAAAGCGACTTAAGTACTGAACCCTACCCCACTCACCTGTAACCACCTATCACTTGCCTGACTTTATCCCACCCCTACTTCTCTTTTCCAGCTTTCTCCCTCATACTATAGTCAGCCTGAAAAAGGGTCCCGACCTGAACCGTTACCATTCCATATTCTCCAGAGATACTGCCTGACCCGTTGAGTTACTCCAGTATTTTGTGTTTTTTTGCTTAAGTATTGGCCATTCTTGACTGACAACAGCTTTATTTGAACTAACAAAATCAATAACACATTCACATTGTGCCTGTGCTTTATCAGTTGTATTGAGTTTTTCTTTATTGGATGAATATTGATCTAGAATCACTTGTGAAAATGAACTTACACCCATGTCACCTATGTCACCATTATGAACTATTAAACTGGTAGAGAACTCTATGCAATCCTAATGTTTAAGGAAGGAGAGAGAGAAAACAGGAAAACAGCAATCTGTTAGGATAACTTTGCTCGTGGGAAAAAATGCATAATGAAGGAAAGAATAACAGAAAACATTGAAGTGACAAAGGGAAACCAGTACAAGGAATTGCATTTGGATTATCAAAAGAAATTCGACGAGGTCCCACACGGGAGCTTGTTCAGCAAGATTGGTGCAGATGAATTTTGAGGTGGATTGAAAAGAGTGGGAATGAATGGGTCATTTCAGGGAGGCAGACTGCAATTAGTTCTACAGCAACTTCTCCCACTTTTTAATGGATTGCTAATTTATGTGCAGACCTTCTGACCATTGCTTCCCCTTTGTCACAGATCGCTGCTTATTGTGGGGGGGGGGGGGCAGTAGAGTGCAAATTACATATTTGAGGATAGTTTTAAATTTGGCATTTAGTGCTTTATGTTCACGTTTTATCATGTGGTGTTCTGAAAAAAATCATTGTATATTAATTTATACAGTATCGAACTAATTAGAACAGTCAATGGGATAGATGCTGAGCTTTGTAAAGAACTAACTCCACTTAACTTGGCAAGACAGTTAGGCAATGAGATGGATTCAGTATGTGCCTGCTTCATGTTCTTCCTGACTTTGTAGTTATTGAAGTTAATCACTAGGTTGTATGGTTTCCCTTTCATTGTGGTCACTTTAGTTTAAGTTGCTGCCAGATCTTCTTTCTGGCGCTCACTGAGACCCAGGATGAGCTAGATTAGCGATTTTAAAGAACAATGGTCTCATTCACTCAATCATGCCAGTCTCTTTGACAGATTCTTAGATAACAAAAGCTGCTCTAGTTAAGGGCTTGTTTCACTTGCTGATTATTTTTGGCGATAGCGGCATAATCGATTGACGTATCAGGTCACCGAAAAATACGCGGCGTGATGATGTATGACGCGGTGTGATGACATATGATGCGCGGTGTTTTTTCAAGTGTCGCAACATTTTTTTGGTGCTGCTGGATTTTGATATGTTCAAAATTTTTTTTTGGCGACACTGATATGTCGGCGGCAGTCGCCAAAAAAATCGGCAAGTGGGACAGGTGCCCCTCATTTTTTCCCCTTAACCAAGGACAAGGTTATTGATATTCCTTTCCACTGTCCTCTCTACAAGCAACTAATAAAGTCCGATGCCTTTGTGTGTGTTAAATCTCACCGCCTGACAGATTTATACACAAAACAGACACCTGATCATTCACTTGCCTTCTCCAGCGCATGGTGGCACGGTGGCATAGTGGTAGGGCTACTCCTTACAGCGCCAGAGACCCGGGTTTGATCCCGTCTACGGGTGCTGCCAGTATGGAGTTTGTAAGTTCTCCCCGTGACCCACGTGTGTTTTTTCTGAGATCTTCGGTTTCTTCCCGCACTCCAAAGACGTACAGGGTTATAGGCTAATTGGCTTGGTATAAATGTAAAATTGTCCCTAGTATGTGTAGGGTAGTGTTAATGTGCGGGGATCACTGGTCGGGGCGGACTCAGAGGGCCGAAGGGCCTGTTTCCGCGCAGTATCTATAAACTAAACCAAAACTAAATTAAATGTGTGATCCTATTCAGCTCGTTGTAAACAAAATAAATTAATAATTTCCCCAAAAATTATTTTTATAATTATTTTTGCTGATGTGATGCAATTCAACTTAAATTTTCAATTACAAAAAAATCAGTATTATGATTTAAAGCGGTTCCTTTTTAATTTATTGATTTTCTTCATTTTTACATAATAAAATTCTAAAGCAGATTGCGAGCACAATGTGTTTGGCATTCAATCTTGGGTGACTGGACTTTCTCTGGATTTTTCAGTGTATAAATGTGTTTCTCATTAACTAATCTCTGTACGTTATTCTATGAAATCGAGATACCCTGTGTTCTACAACATTATAAGAATAAACAATGTATCAAAAATAACCAAACTATTCAGCCACAGAACATCAATAGAGTGGAAAATAGGTAATTTGAAGGAATTCCCTTTATATATAAACCTCATTTGCGATCACATGGATGCAATTAACTGCATTATTAAGTGTCTGGTTTGTGGTTTCTGAGGTCATATCCTAATATAGCATGTGATTCTAAAACGTGTCCCAGTGCCTGTATGGCACGTTTACAAAGGCTAACTCTTTTTGTTCCCTTCAGAAAGACAACACATCTATATTCAAACTACAAGACTGCTATACTTGCGATGACCATAAGACTCTGATTTTGACTCGCTTAGATATGTCGTAGATTAGTTTTGAAACAACAGTTTTTCTTATAGCTTGGTGCACACCGTGCATCTTCTACCACACAGAACAAAAGTGCAGCATTTCTGTGCCAACCATTCTTGCATTAACTTTTCCTTTCTCCGTGAACTAATGAAGTTTTATTAGACATCTTACCGTGAGAGTTTAACTTCTAGTGAAGCTATGTCCCATTTAGTTATGCTGACACCAGCAGGTAAACGAGTATGATGAATGACACAGAGGAAGTTTTAAAATTTCACAGAATGTGGACGATATTTATGACTCTTCTGTCGCTTGTTAGGCCATTTCTGAGAGCAGCTAAGATCCATTTACACAAATGGATTTGCAGCTCACAGGTCCTGATCAGGTAAAGATGAGAATTTCCTTCTCTGAAGAATATTGGAAAACCAGGTGGATTTTTTTACAACATCGTAGCATTATAATATTTTTAACTTATTCACAGCTGACATGGTGGTCTTCTACATGGTGAAATCAATAATAATGGCTCCAGGATTCTAAGCTTATAATGTCAATGTTGCCAGTTTCAGATGTATCTTAGAGGAGCATAATGGTTCTGCAATTGTCATTCATATCCTTAAACTATGGAGAATAAATAGAACTCAAAGCAAACAATAAAATGGAGGGAACAATGGGGACAATAAATATTCCATGAAAACTGGTGAAAAGGCAACACTTAGGGATATTGCTGTTTATCACGCACAGTTATTGTACAATGTTAATCATGAAGGACAATAAAATGCACATCAATAGCTTCACCATTGAACTGTAATGTTGCAGCCTGATGGAAGTACACCTGTTTCTTGCCTGAAATGCACATAGTGTTAGCAAAGGTTTAAATACGAATCTTCATGAAAGATTAGTGAATTGTACAGTGTGAAATGGTAAGTTTAGTTTAGTTTAGTTTATAGATAGAGCATGGATGCAGGCCCTTCAGCCCACCGAGTCCATGATAACTATCACACTACATGTTATGCTACTTTATCACCCATTCCATTCACACTGGGGACAATTTATAGAGGCCAATTAACCTACAAACCTGCATGTCTTGAGGGATGTGGGAGGAAACCAGGGGGAAACCCATGCGATCACAGGGAGAACCTTTCAAACTGCACGCAGCCAGCTTCCGAGATCGGAATCAAACCAGGGTCCCTGGTGCTATGAGGCAGCAGCTCTTCCAGCTGCACCACTGTGACACCTTAAAGGTACAGTGATTTAAAGTATCTGATGGCTCAAAAAGTGCAATGACTGCACACATCTGTTTAAAGTGTAATTTATAATTACAAAACCTTTGCTCTATTTCGGGGCATCATGTCTCAAAGGGGGCACTCAGATGAGATTTACTTCCCCATTATTGTTGGTTACCTGCTGCACATACACCTTTTAATATCCATTGATGCTCAGGTAGGAAGTAACTACAAGGAAACATGTCCCTCCATTATTGTCCATCCATAGTGGAGGGGCGCTTACTTTTACTGGTTTTAATTTCAGTGAAAATTTAGCAATTATTAAATGGGCATGAATTTGGCAAGATGGATTCTTAACATTTCATTATTAGACATCTCTATTCTGAGTGAAGATTGTTATTCTCTTCTAACAATATTGCAGAAACACTCCATATTCTAAATTGTGATAAATCTATATTGTATCTGCTAGATCTTCCGTGGGACATCCAACATTCATTACAAATTGCTGTTGCATATTCTATTTTTTTCGCAAGAATAGTTAAAAATAAACCAGAAGTCAAATTAAGAGTGCACCCGTTCTCACGGATGCCTGCAAATAATCCAATTGTAGAATGTAAAAGAAGACTAGGAGAGTTATCTCCAGTGGACTGGCCAATATTCATCCCTCCCTCTTTGATACCAAAACCTGTGCTTCAATAGTTATCATTCGCGGGCAGGTGGGACTAGTGTAGCTGGGACATGTTGGCCGGTGTGGGCAAGTTGGTCCGAAGGGTCTGTTTCCACATTGTATCATTGTATGACTATGATTTTACAGAGGCCAATTAACACAATTGGATTGAACCCAGTCTCTAATACTATGAATGAGGCAGCAGTTTTACCAGCTGCTTCACTGTGCCAACCTAAATTCATGCTGCCATTGTGCCGCCCCGACTTCAAAAGCATATTATTTGCCATTAAAGGTTTAGGGTTTTTGGGCTATGAATCTGTCTTTTTTAACCATCTTCTTTTCTTTCATTGGAAGGGCATGGAAAGAATAGTCATGCATTTCAACTAATTGCCATGAAATGCACCACTATTTCCGTGCCTCTATTTTCCTTCCAATCATTCATCTGCTTTGTATTTCTTCATCTCATTTCTTTGCACTTGGGCATGCCCTAATTATCACTACTTCATGATGCAATGGCAAGTCCTGCCTTTACACTGTTTCCTCAAAATTTACATGACCAAAGTTGCTACCAAGCCAGGCCCTTAGCATGTTGAAATCAGCAACAATATCTAGATGGCTTCTTCAGAAAGAAAACAATGGCATGGAAGTACAGTAGAGGCTTGTTCAGCTGTTACTGGGCTGAGAATTTTACAACTCTGCAAACACTGCCCAGTTGTCAAAAATCTGCAAACATTAGAGACAAATGTCCATGACATGAGTGTGAACAATTAAACTAATTTCAAGAGTAGAGGAAAAATCTAATTTTTTATGAGGATGTTTGCCAGGGCTCAAGGCCCTGAGCTATAGGGATAGGTTGAGAGGCTAGGACTTTATTCCTTGGAACGCAGAAGAATGAGGGATGATCTTTTAGAGATGTCCAAAATCAGAAGAAGAAGATACAGGGTAAATGCAAAGTCTCTTGCCCAGAGTAAGGGAATCAAGAACCAGAGGATATAGGTTAGGGTGGGGGTGGTTAGATTTAATAGGAACCTGAGGGGTAACTTTTTTACCTCCTCACCTTAAACCTATGACCTCTGGTTCTTGATTCCCCTACTCTGGGCAAGAGACTCTGTGCATCTACGCGATCTATTCTTATCATGATTTTGTACACCTCTATAAATCACCCCTCATCCTCCAGTGCTCCAAGGGATAGAGTCCTAACCTGCTTAACCTCGCCCTATAGTCCAGGCCCTCAAGTCCTGGCAACATCCTCATGAATCTTCTCTGCACCCTTTCTAGCCTGACAACATCTTTCTTATAACATGGTGTTCAGAATTGAATACAATACTTTAAATGTGGCCTCACCAACATCTTATATGACTGTAAAATGACTTTCAATACTCAATACTCTGACTGATGAAGGCCAATGTGTCAATATACTTTTTGCCATACAATCTACCCTTTCAATGGCCAATGAACCTGCACTCCAAGATCCCTCTGCTCTACAACACTTCCCAGAGCCCTACCATTTATAGTGTAGATCATGCCTATGTAAGTCTTCCCAAAATGTGACACCTCACAGTTCGCTATATTACATTTCACCAATCATTCCGCAGCCCGCCTGGCCAACCGATCAAGGTCCTGCTGGAATTTTTTATAACCATCTTCACTATCTACAATACCACCTACTTTAGTGTCATCTGCAAACGTCCTCATCCAAATCAGTGAAATAGCTGAGAAACAGCAATGGGCCCAAAACTGAACTCTGTGGCACACTACTAGTCACAGACCTCCAGTCCAAAATGCAAACTTCCACCATCACCCTCTGCTTCCTTCCATGGAGCTAATTTTCTATCCACTCAGCTATCTCTCCTTGGATCTCATGGGATCTAATTTTCCAGAGTAGCCAACCGTGAGGAACCTTGTTGAATGCCTTGCTGAAATCTTCATCAACCGCTTTGGTTACATCATCAAAAAACCCAAATTCATGATATATGACCTCCCACATACAAAACCATGCTGACTACCCCTAATCAGCCCTTGTCCATCTAAATGCATAAACTGTATCCTATCACTCAGAATAATTTCTAATAACTTTCCGACCACTGATGTTAAGCTCACTGGCCTGTTGTTCTCAGCCTTTCTTGAATAGATAGTGTGACCTTTCACATAACGCAATGGGTCAGATCATGGGTGATTGAAATAAAAGACATTTTAAAAATGCTTAAAATGCTTTGAAGTGTAAAACTAATGTTTTTTAAAAAAAGCTAACATTTTTGAAGATTTGCCTTTTAAGCCAAGGTCTGCAAACATTCACTAGCCAACCACAACATAACGCTGAGGGTTTCCACACAAAGTGCGAGGACTTTTTGTGCGAGGATATTTGTGCTCTGGTACGAAACTCTTGGAGGTCAGATTGGCTAGAATCTAGCTTCTAGGTCGTCTTTGATTTCCTCACTGGTGACATATGAAGAGGAACTAAATGACAAAAGATAGACTCACTGAACTGAAGTTCTGTCTACTCTTGTGACAAATTGAAGGAAGGTTTCCTATTGAAAATATGTCTTTCAAACAATGACAAATAAGGATAATCTTGTCATTTATTTCATGGGTGTTTGTGTTTAAGTTGCCATTCACAATTTCAGACTTTAACAGTGACCACATCTGAAACGTACTTGATTAGGTTCAACAAAGCTTGAAGGGATCTGGAGGGCTTGATAGACCAAAATAAATGCACTGGAATACCTTGGAAGAAAAAGTGAGTGATACACGGAAAAATTAGGAAGATCAAAAGGGAAAGGTCAGTAACAAAGAAATACATGGAATTACAATGTGAATTCCATGGAAATTCAAGAGATAAAGAGTTAATCTTGTGGGCCTTTGAGGAAATGAATATGGTTACAGATGTGCACAGGGATAAGCCACAATCTTTGACAGCACTTAGTATGTGGAAAATCCCAGTAAAAACAGCCAAAAGATGTCATGTATAAACATTGGAAACCCTGGGAATATGCCACACAACTGAAAGGAAACATGTCCCACACAGGTTCGCCCATGCCTAGCAATGCGAATCAAGAGTCAGAGATCTGCTATGAGTTCAGCTTGAAAGTATTAACTAAGTACAGAACTACTGACCACGAGGGCTTTGGAGTAATGACATCAACAAAACTATCAGTACCTCATTTAAACGTGCCATGATAGTTAACAAATGTCATAGCTGTAAGGCTTTATGTAGGATTTTGTACATGGTTACAGTAACGCATCTGCAAAATCACTTTCCTAGAGCAGGAGAATCAAGGATCAAAGAACGTAGGCTTACGGTGAAGTTGGGAAAGATTTAATAGGATCCTGAGGGGTAACATTTTAACACAAAGGGCGGTGGGTGTATGGAACGAACTGCCGGAGGAGGTAGTTCCAGTAGGTACTATTGTGCCATTAAAGAAACATTTAGACAGGCACATGAATAAGTTTAGAGGGATATGGTCCAAATGCAGGCAGGTGGGATTAGTGCAGGTGGGACATGTTGGCTGATGGGGGCAAGTTGGGTCAAAGGGCCTGTTTCCACGCTGTATGACTCTCTGACTCTAGAACTCTAATCATTGAGAAATATGCACATTGCATGATGGATTTCAATTTTATAGTAGTTGAATGGATCAACCATGAAATCAGGATGACACTTCTCCTAAATTGAAAGCTATGAGCTTGAAATTTTCAATGGTAATGTTGACAAAACTGTCAATGTTGATCTTCGTTAATTTATGAAGATGGTAAGAACATCAGACATCTGTGCGGCACAGTTAAAAGCGTATATCCAAAATTGCTCTCACTGATATCCTACTGCTCCACAGAGTGCTCTAATCTGACTTTACCAACATTGTACCAGTGGTTTAAGGTGACTTTTAAACAATATTGCTGTAAAACCCATTGTAATTAGCTTCTTCAATAAAGTGGGATTGTGTTTTTGAAAGGCTATGCTGACTGCCAAACAGCCTTGAAAACTGAAACACATTTAACTGAACAGCCTTAAAACACATTTTATATTTGTAGAATATAATTTCATGACATTTGGGTTGGGATCTTTCTTCAGACTGATATTAGTTGGAGGAAACTGGAAAAGAGGTGGAAACGTCACCTAACCATGTCGTCC
Organism: Raja brachyura; assembly: GCA_963514005.1. The sequence continues at coordinate 31,784,177 of OY740795.1, read as the reverse complement.
AACCCACTGAGTTACTCCAACACTTTGTATATTTTTGTAAACCAGCATCTGCAGTTCCTTGCGTCTACATCTTATGTTGTTTACCTACCCATAAAGTTATTCTTTATAACTGATTCAATTTGAAGCACTCTCCATATTTATTTACAGCCATCCAGGCAATTTGGTAATCTCTTGAAAAGCATTAATGCTCTATTTTGCCTCCGTTATAGACACTTGGAAGAGCATTCAGATGTCTCTCCCACACTTTGCTGCTGGATTATCAGTTCTCCAGTTGATATATGAGTTAACCTGGAGCAATGCTCAATTCTAGCCATTGATTAATAACAGACAAAAACATCAAAGATTATAACAGTGGGGAAAGGCTTCACAACCCAACACCTATATACAGTACGACAAAATAAAATATCGGCAACATGCTCACTATTAGCAGTGGGGATTGCATCAAATGCTACATGGCATGATGTTCCACATAGAAAAATATCCCCATATAAATTAAAAAACAATTCAAATATAGGACTCCTTTCTGTTACAATCAAGGTGATTTGGTTGCAAGGGTGACTGAAATATTATCAAACTTTACGGATGAAATATTAAAGACCTTTGTGTGTGTGTGTGCGCAAGTAAAATATTTGTTTTTTGTTTGAGCAGCTTGGTTGAGAATTGCCATAAGAAACATAATTGGTGATGATTTTGTGAGGGAGGATTTGTCACAGCCTTTGTTATGACAAAGGAGAAAATAGTTACAAAAGTCAACTGTGGATTTTGCTACTGTAGATAAGATATACCAAATTACGCATATCCGGCACAACCGAATTTGGTTCTCAAAGCTGTTAATGTTACTGTAAGTGGCACATGGCCCAGCTAAACATCTAAGCGCAAACAAGATTCCATTCGTGGGGTTAAACAGGGTCTGAGATGTCAGTTAGTTGCACATTGGACCAGAAGCATGCTGTCAAATGCATTAATCTCCACTTCAAAGACAAAAATGTTATTCTTTTTACTCTTGCCATGATTAGGAGAATGTTTGTAATAATGTTGGGCTCTTTAGTGAAGCACGTTAATTAAATATTTAATGCTGGCTGGCATGACTAGTTTGTTAGTTTCATACAAAATAAACATAAATCTAATTCCGAACTGGGAATTATTTTGTTCAGCAGCCGTTGGGGAAGTACTTGGCGAGGTGGGTGGCAAGAAGGACAGTATGCAACCCTGGGATTTATTTGGTTGTGTATTTGATAACAACTAATGCGTAATGACTTTATAAGTAGCCAATTGCCTTTTGCTGTGAACTGCTCAATATGGAAGGATGTAAATATTCTTGCAGCAGGCAGAACCAAATTATGTTCATAGCTAATATGGCAGAAACATAATTCCTTGCCACAGATCAAGACAAGGGGATAAATTCTTCTAGATCATGTTTTAAGCTGTAAGGAGGCACTCTGTTGCAGTTCTTGTAGAACATGAGGTCTCATGCAGCCAGTAGGCATTGATCTCAAGTCTTTGAGTTACAGTATCATTGAATCATTCAACACTGAATGTACATGTGGCATCTCTTTGAAAGAATCACATGCTTATTCTAGAGAATGTAGAACCAAGGATCTGTAGATACTATTACAGACAAAGACAAAAAGTATTGGAGTAACTCAATGGGCCAGGCAGCTGCTCTGGAGAACATGGAGAGGTGATGTTTCAGGTCTAGACCCTTTTTCAGAATTTCTTGAAGAAGGGTCCTGACTCAAAACATCATCTATCTATGTTCTCAAGCGATGATGCCTGACCCAATGAGTTACTTCAGCACCTTGAATCTTTTTGTTCCATGTCTATTCTACCTGTCTGACCATAGTCACATCTGAGGAAGCTTCCTTTAGGGAAATTTACCACTGGATCTCCTGCTTATAACAGAGGCTTCATTGGTAAATATTCTATTGTTGCAATATACTTTGGGATCTTCTGTTGGAATCTGTATGCAGTTCTCTGATTGTGTAGACACAAAATAGACAATAGACAATAGGTGCAGGAGTAGGCCATTCGGCCCTTCGAACCAGCACCACCATTCAAAGTGATCATGACTGATCATCCCCAATTAGTACCCCGTTCCTGCCTTCTCCCCATATCCCCTGACTCCGCTATCTTTAAGAGCCCTATCTAGTTCTCTCTTGAAAGTATCCAGAGAACCGGCCTCCACCACCCTCTGAGGCAGAGAATTCCACAGACTCACAACTCTCTGTGAGAAAAAGTGCTTCCTCGTCTCCGTTCTAAATGGCTTACCCCTTATTCTTAAACTGTGGCCCCTGGTTCTGTACTCCTCCAACATCGGGAACGGGTTTCCTGCATCTAGCATGTCCAAACCCTTAATAATCTTATATGTTTCAATAAGAACCCCTCTCATCCTTCTAAATTCCAGAGTATACAAGCTCAGCCGTTCCATTCTCTCAGCATATGACAGTCCCCCCATCCCGGGAATTAACCTTGTAAACCTACAATGAAACCTACACTTCCTCAATAGCAAGAATGTCCTTCCTCAAATTAGAGGACCAAAACTGCGCACAATACTCCAGGTGTGGTCTCACTAGGGCTCTGTACAACTGCAGAAGGACCTCTTTGCTCCTATATTTGACTCCTCTTGATATAAAGGCCAACATGCCATTCGCTTTCTTCACTGCCTGCTGTACCTGGAGTATGCTGGAGTAACTCAGCAGGTGAGGCAGCATCTCTGGAGAGAAGAAATAGACGTTTCGGGTCGAGACCCTTCTTCAGACTGATGTCAGGGGAGGGGGCGGGACAAAGATAGAATGTAGTCAGAGACAGTAAGACTAGTGGGAGAACTGGGAAGGGGAAGGGGATTGAGAGAGAAAGACAATCTAAAGTTAGAGAAGTCAATGTTTATACCGCTGGGGTGTAAACCCAAGCAAAAAATAAGGTGCTGTTCCTCCAATTTGCGCTAGGCCTCACTCTGACAATGGAGGAGGCCCAGGACAGAAAGGTCAGATTGGGAATGGGAGGAGGAGTTGAAGTGCTGAGCCACCGGGAGATCTCTAATTGTGTATGTATCTTTAAGAACTAAGTGTGCCATGTGTTATCACTTTCAAATCAGTTTAGGGGTATCACAATGGTGCAGCGGTAAAGTTACAGCCTCACAGTCCCAGGGACTCGGGTTTGATCCTGACTATTGGTGCTGTCTGTATGGAGTTAGTACGTTCTCCCTGTGACTGCCTGGCTTTTCTCCGGGTGCTCCGGTTTCCTCGTATATTCCAAAGAGGTTCAGGCTTATAGGTTAATTGGCTTTGGTAAAATTGTCCCTAGTGCATAGTATAGCGATCGTGTACGCCGTAATTGCTGGTCGGTGCAGATTCGATGGGCTGAAGGGCCTGTTTCTGCGCTGTGTCTCTAAAGTCTAAAGTCTAACAGGTGCTCCCCAGATTGTGGCAGGGTTCCATTCCCGAGAACTGTTCATAGAACATAGAAAGTTACAGCCCAGGGATAGGCCTTTTAGCCCACAATGTCCGTGTGGAATATGATGCCATGATCTCACTATGACTGAACTAATCTCATGTGCCTGTACATGGCCCATACCCGCCCATTCCCTGCATATCCATGCACCTATCTAAAGTCTCCAAAGACCTGAAGTACCTGTCTCCATAACCACCCCTGCAGTGGCAGTTAGGACACATGGAGGAGTACATGCCCAAATCAGCATCAATGAATCAATAGTGGAAATAGTTGAGAGCTTCAAGTTCCTTGGCATTAATATCAATGAATGTCTTTATATGTCATTGTAAGCACTGCATACAACAACATTATTATTGCCACTCCATTGGTGTATAATATACAGACATAAAAACACAGGACACAGTTTAAAAACAGTTATAAAACTAGGTATCAAGATAAATAAATAATTAGTATTGCACATGGTGATAATAAATGCAAGGTGGGTAGCAGCATGGAAAAGTGCAGCATGAATAATACTCAGTGTTTTTTTCATATTGAGTGTGCAGATTGCTTTGGGGAAGAAACTGTCTCTGAGTCTGGAGGTGCGTGTTTTGGGTGACCTGTAACGCCTGCCAGAGGGCAACAGTTCAAAAAGGTGGTGACCGGGGTATGGGGAGTCTTTGATGATGTTAGTGGCTCTGCTGAGGTAGCATGAGGTGGCAATGTCCTCCAGAGAGGACAGTGGGCAGCCGGTGATTCTCTCTGCTGTTTTTACCACTCTATGGAGCACTTTCTTGTCTGCAGCAGAGCAGCCTGCATACCACACTGACATGCAATATGTCAGTAGACTCTCAATGGTCGCCCGGTAGAAGGCCACCAGCAGCTTCTTCTTGGTGTTGGGCCTCTTGAGCACTGTCAGGAAGTGGAGTCTCTGTTGTGCTCACTTGACAGTTGCAGTGGTGTTGGCTGACCAGGAGAGGTCCTCGGATATGAGGACTCCTAGGAATTTGAAAGTCTGCACCCTTTCCACATATGCCCCATTTATGCAGAGCGGGGCCAGGTCCGCGTCCCGTTTCCTCCTCTATTAAGTCCAGTATTAGCTCCTTTGTCTTTGTGGTGTTCAGGGTCAGGTTATTTACTGAACACCACTTTGACAGTCGCTGTATCTCGTCCCTGTATGCTGACTGGTCCCCCCCAGAGATGAGCCCGACGACAGTTGTGTCGTCAGCTAATTTAATGATGGTGTTGGATGGGTGGGCAGGTGTACAGTCATAGGTGTATAAGGAGTAGAGGAGTGGAGCCTTGAGGTGCGCCAGTGCTTAGTGGGATGGAGGAGAAGATGTGGGGGCTGATTTTAATTCTCTGTGGGCGGTTTATGAGAAAGTCTTTGATTTGAAGGGGCAAACAGGTTCGGAACGAGAACACGACTGAAACCAGAATCAAAGAATAGATGAAGTAGTACATTTCATAAAACGCGGATATATCTCCAACAATGCAAAATCTGTAGAACATTCCATTCTTTCCCAACTTTTTATACTTTTGTTTTGTTTAATCTTTCTCTATTATTTTCTATCTTTATAAAAAATGGAAAAAAATAATATAGAAGCACAATTATTATGCAATTATTAATATAAATAATACTGATTATGTATATCCACAAAGAACAAAATTATTTTTATTATCTCGACAATGAACAAGCACCTTTTTATTATGTAATTGCTTCTAATTAATAAAAAAAATGTAACAAAAAATAAATAAAGTCTTTGATCCATGTGCAGATGGGGGAGGAGAGGCCTAGGTCAAGCAGTTTGCTGATTAAAATGTCCGGAATGATAGTATTGAATGCTGAGCGATAATCAATGAATAGCATCCTCACTTAGCATTTCTGGTGTTCCAAGTGTGAGTTGCCATGGCAATGGCATCCTCAGTGGATCTGTTATCTCTGTAGGCAAACTGATGTGGGTCGATGGAGGGAGATAGGCTGGTTCTGATGTTGTGCAGGACTAGTTTCTCGAAGCAATTCATAAAAGTATTCTTGTATTCACTGGAGTTTAGAAGGATGAGGGGGAATCTTATAGAAACATATAAAATTATAAAAGGACTGGACAAGCTAGATGCAGGAAACATGTTCCCAATGTTGGGTGAGTCCAGAAACAGGGGCCACAGTCTTAGAATAAAGGGGAGGCCATTTAAGACTGAGGTGAGAAAAAACTTTTTTACCCAGAGAGTTGTGAAATTATGGAATTCCCTGCCTCAGAGGGCAGTGGAGGCCAAATCACTGGATGGATTTAAGAGAGAGTTGGATAGAGCTCTAGGGGCTAGTGGAGTCAAGGGATGTGGGGAGAAGGCAGGCACGGGTTATTGATAGCGGACGATCAGCCATGATCACAATGAATGGCAGTGCTGGCTCGAAGGGCCAAATGACCTCCTCCTGCACCTATTTTCTATGTTTCTATGTTTCTATAATCACTGCTGTAAATTTAATTGGTCTGTGGTCATTCAGGTCCTCTGGGACTGGCTTTTTGGGAATAGGAATGATAGTGGGTGACTTTAAATAGGGTGGTATGATGGCTTGTGACAGGGAGATGTTAAAAATCTTTGTGAAGACCCCAGCGAGTTGGTCAGTACACGCCTGGAGAAATTTATTCGGTACTCCATCAGATCCAGCAGCCTTACTTGGATTCACTGACCTCAGCACACGCCTCACATCCTGTTCCTGTAGTGTGAGTGTGTGGGTGTTAGAGGCGGATGGAGGCAGTGAGTCTGTAGCAGGCCTGTTAACCCCAAACTGGGCGAGAACTGGTTAAGCTCCTCAGCGTTGGCATTTACAGTGTTGTTGGTACTATCTTTATAGTTGGTTATGTGCTGTAACCCTTGCCATGCTCTCCGTGGGTCGTTGTGCGACAGGTGGTCCTTGATCCCCCTATTGTAGGCCACCTTGGCCTCCTTTATGCCTCTCTTCAGGTCGGCTCTCGTGGTGCTGTGCAGGGCTTGGTTACCTGACCTGAAGGCGTTGTTGTGGTTTTTGAGGAGTGTTTCGGACCTCACTCGTCATCGAGGGTTTCTGGTTGGGAAACACCCAGATGCGTTTATTGACTGTGACGTTGTCGGTGCAGCTTTTCCTGCAAAAAAGTATTCCTCCAGGTCCCCTTGATGGAATAAATCCCATTCTGTGTGATCAAAGCAGTCCTGCAGCTGGGATAGATCCCCCTTGTGCCAGGTTGTGATGGTTTTGGTACTTGGCTTTGTTGTTCTTCTGAGGGGGGTGCATGCAGGAAACATGAGCAGTGAGATGTGGTCTGGCTGGCCGAGGTGAGGGTGGGATACAGTTCTGTAAGCGTGCTTGATGTTTGAGTAAACATGGTCTAAAGTATTTTGCCCCCTTGTTGCACAGTTCACATGCTGGTAGGAGTTGGGAAGTACTGTTTTAAAACATGCTTGGTTAAAATCCCCTGCTCTGATGTGTGCACCGTCAGGATGGGCTCGCTGCTGTTTGCATCGGGAGGGATGTAAGCAGCAGTGGCGATCACTACACTCAGCTCTCAGGGTAAATAGAAAGGTCTACATAAAACTGAGAGGGTTTCAAGATCAGGACAACAATATCGGGCAACAATCCTGCTGTTGGCACACCAGTCATTGTGTAGATAGACACAGAGACCCCTTCCTCTGCTCTTACCCGACTCCTTGCTTATGTCCTGCCTGTAGCTAGTGCGGCCAGCTAGTTGCACTGTGGCATCAGGAATTAACGGGTGTAACCAGCTTTCGGTTATAATCATCACGCTGCAGCTCCGGACGAGGGAGTTAGAAGCAATCAGCAGCTCCAATTCATCCATTTTGTGCGTGACAGGTCGGCTGTTTGTAAGGAAGATACTCGGAAGCTGACGTTTGTGTGGTTGTTTCCTAAGCCGAGCCAGTAATCCTGACCGGCATCCTCACTTCTGCTTCCGCTCTCTTCGCCGTATGCCGGTCCAACTCACAATCCACGGCAACTCCGGTGGTCTAGCATTGTTCTCTATGTTGTGAATCCACTGAAAGTCACTTGTGACAGCTAGATTGTAGCGTAATCCGATGTCAATTAAGTCTTGTCGACTATACACATAGACTGCTTCACACACATTTGAAAACGCAGACAAAAACAAGCAGAAAATACACCAAACTAGACAGCATAGAGCCACTGCACTCGCATGTGCCGCCATTTTTTGGGATCACCAATGATCTGTCCTGGACGAACCACATTGATGCGACAGCCAAGAAGGCACACCAACACCTGTACCTAGGTATATTACAAAACTTACCTTTAGCGGTGCTGCAGTTCTGTCACTGGCCGTGTGCACGACTTTGGCGCCTTTAAGGGGGGGGGGGGGGGGGGGGGCGGGGTTAAAATGCGGTTTACCCTTGCCATCCGGAGCTTTATTTTCTCGGAGTGCGAGCTATTTCTGGAGATCCGTTCCGACTGCCGGTTAAGTGAATTTTTTTTAAAAACTATTTCAGCGCTGGAGTAAAATAAAAATTAGCTCCTAATGCCGTGAGCGCCGACAACGGGAATGGATTTTACGTAGGGGACAGGTAAGTGAAAGCTGTTTATTTTTTCATATAAACCTGCTTGTTTAGATGACCTTAATCAACATTTAATGTTGCAAAATGGTGATTTATTCCCCATACGAACCCGCAGAATTTTTCCTGCCGATATGGGGTTTAAAGTCACCGGAACCGCAATGTTCCAATCCATCGCGTTCCAGAAATCCCACTCGCAAGTTGATTTAAATGGCCATGAATATACAGGCATTTAACACTAAATTCCTTCAATTTGGCCTATGAATTAATGACAATTAGATTTAAAGATCATGTTATATTGTGAATTATTGTGTGAATGTTATTTGGGCACTTAGGCTTTAAAAAAAATGTTAATTTTTTCTTAAGAAATGGATAGATGTTTAGATCTAGTAATTGAAATTTGTAATTAGCTACAATTGGGTAACTAACTTATTATATGCTTTAATTTCAGGTCATCCAAGTAAGATTGTTTCATATTTGTTTCAGAATACTTCAATCTATAATAACTGAAAATGTCTTTCAGTTCTCTTAATTTTTAAGAATGTTATGGGCTTTTGACTGTCCTCGATCACAACTTTTGTGTTAAGTCAATAGAAAAGCAATAGGAAACAATTGCTAATTTCCGAGTATGAAAATGGCCATAACTTTTTAAACACTGAAGATATGAATGAATTAGGTGGCAAATTAAACTTCTTTTTATGCTTTATCTGATGGGATAAATTGCAGACTTGGTTTTTAAAATCTCCAAATTTTGTAACATTGCTACTCTACTTCCTGTGGAAACGAAGGAAATTCAGCAAATCTCCAATGACTCTTAATTTCTACAGATACATCATTGAAAGAACACTATTGGTTTGCACACAGCGTGGTTTGGGAACAGCTCTGCCCAAAACCGCAGGAAATTGCAGAGGGTTATAAATATATCCTAGTCCATCACACAGACCAGACTCCCCCATTGACTCCATCTGCACCATGCTGCCTCAGAAAAGTAGCTAACATTATCGTAGACTTGTCCCATCACAGTCATTCCTTCTTCTTCCTGCTTCCGTCCAGCAGAAGGTGCAGAAGCTTTAAAATGTGCACCACCAGACTCAGGAACAGCTTCTTCCCCTCAGACATCTGTATGGTCCTTCCATATGCTCAGGTGCTGTCCCATTAGAGACATTGGACTCTATGGAACTGATGCGCTACAATGTTGAGAACTATAATTTGCACACTATATAAATATCTTTGCTCTCTCTATAGTACATGACTTTGACTTGAATATATGTATGTATGATCTATCTGATCTGTTTGAATAGCTTGCAAAACAAATCTTTTTGTAATACCTTGGTACATGTGACAATAATAAACATAAACATTAATCTTCGGTCCACCAAGTGCTCACCAACCATCGATCACCCATTCACACCAGTTCCATGTTATCCCACTTGTGTACCCACTCCCAACTCTGAACAATTTACAGTGGCCTATTATCAACCCACAAGCCCACACGTATTGGGGATGTGTGAGGGAATCGGAGCACCTGGAGGAAAATCACCCAATCACAGGGAGAACGTGCAAACTCCACACAGACAGTGCCCGAGGTCATGATCAAACCCGGGTCTTTGACGCTGTGAGACATCAGCTTTACCAGCTGTGCCACCATGCAGCCCAGTAAGTTAATTTTAAAAACAGGTGCAATGCTAAAACATCCTGAAAATTGCTGCCAAACCAGCACTCACACAGTTAAACCACATTGGATGCAGTATGATAGCTCTGTGCTGTTTAATGTTTGTGAATACCAGGGAATTCAGCCTCTGGTTCCAGATGATAACCATTCATTTTCCCACAGACTTCACCATATGCTTCGTGACACAGCTGAAACTCCTCCAGTTGCTGATATGGCCTCTGTTACGTATTACATGACCCGCACTGTTCTGGCCTGATGCGTTCCCAGCAGTTTTAAAACCCAAACCCAAACACCCATACTTATACTGAGCATATTTTTAAAATATTTTTTAATTGTATTTAAATGCTTTGGGGAGTAATACATGAAAGGCAATCAATAGCGTACCAATAATTCAGCAATGCTCAGAGCTCTCTACGCACAATCGGGTTCACTGATGTTTATGTTACTTCCTTTACCAGACTACCCCCCCCCCAACACAAAAAAGGGAATAAATGGCTCAATGACAAGAATTTCTATTTTTATCGTGGAGTTTGTCCACTCCCACTTTGCTAAAAAGAGTCTGTATCAGATTGACAGGGATATGACATTTTTTCCTTCTCAGCTGGTGAAATGGTTTCTATCTGCAGTGCCCACACTTGGTCAGGGATATGATTCTGTACAATGGTTTGAATGGTGCTTTAATTGTCACATGTGCAAAGTGCTCACACAATGAAATTCTTTATCTTACAATGGTCCAGTACTGTATTGCCATAGCCCTGATCCCCGATGAGCAAGTGTACAGAAATGTTCTCCTGAGCACGCATGCAAGATGCACCATGTTTTGGTGCCATTTCCAAAGTCCATGCCTTGATTATGCTGAAGTACTGCAATGCACAAAGTACCTTGACCACTAAAGCAACTAACGTGCAGTTAAATCTTATGTCAACAATTTGCTTGGATTACAAGTTCATCAAAAGACTTGAAGGTCTACGCATTTGGTGAACAATGCCAGCCAGGTATTGCTCTAACTAAAAATGACACTAAGTGCAGTAGTAAAACAAATCAGGCAGCATCTCTAGAGAATGTGGATAAAAAAACCCCACAAATGATGTGGATTGCAAGCTGATAATGACGACAAGGTAGTCCAAGACATTGATGAGTGGCAGGATAAACCAGTTATTCCTCTAACCAATAGATGGAAAGCACACAGTTATAAACACTGATAAATTACAGTGTATTAACAATAAGGGTTAGTTAGAGTATATTAACAATAAGAATGAATTAGAGTAAGTAAATTCAGTTGCAAATAGGAAGAGAAATAAAAAGGGAAAGACTGGAAGAGAAAAAAATTCTGAAAAGAAAAGACAATGTTTCTTTTTAAAAGTTGACTTCTAAATGTCTCTCATCTGTTCAGTACCTGTAGTTCTTGCACATCCCATACCATTAGTTGTTTAATGACTGGTAAAGAGAATTGTTTGGCAGTCATTAACTTTCATTACTTCCGAACAATGGCAGCAGGTTGTGGAGGCCTGTCATGCCGTGAGTTTCTCATTTCTCCCCCAAATAACTGTCTAATGACTCTGCGTGTCCTTTAGACACCTAAATCCCATTATCCTTGCAGCAAAATCTGCCCTACTCCTCATTCTGTACCATGTGCCACCTAATGGTTCAAGTAAGAATTGAAAAAATAGCCCAACTAAGTTTCAGGACCAGAAGATAGACACAAATGGTGGAATAACTCAGCAGGACAGGCAGCATCCCTGGAGAGAAGGAATGGGCGACATTTCAGGTCGAAACCCTTCTTCAGACTTTCTGGCCCAGAAGTCCCATTGACCTGCTCATGTGTCAGGGGTGTGAATGAGGATGGCTAATGTTATGACAAATGCCAAAGGCATTTAAAAGTTGTTTCAGAATATTTGTATAAAGCTCCTTCTGTGATTAAAAGATTCTTGCCTGGCCCTGTGATAAAGTCTTTCAGTAAAACTCAGTGCCTGCTGGCAACTGCACCATTTAGAGACAAAGTGCTTGAGTAACTCAGTGGGTCAGGCAATATCTCTGGAGAAAGCTACTTTTTTCTCCAGTGAGGTCTGACCCTCTGAGTAACTTCAGCACTTTGTGTCTTTCTTTGGTATAAGATGCATCTGCCATTCCTTGTTTCTGCACTATTTAGAGGTTGGTTTGTCAGCTGCTGGATAATATCTGCATCTTACTTCTCTACTTTATATTGCTCCACAACCCATTCTGACTCCTGATAAAGAATGTGCCAGAATTTAATTATTTAGCTTCACGGCAGCTTCATTGCAGTCATTGGTCGTCTATAGGTTAAAGTCAGGGGTGAGGAGCGGGAGAAAGCAAGGTCAGTGCTGAGGAAGAGGGCACTGAGAATGAGGTCAGTGTCATAGGCAGCCATTGGGGGATCATTGGGGAGAAGGAAGGGGAAGGGGAGAGGGAGGAGGAGGGGGGAAGAAAAAGTGGGGCATCTCCCTGATAGCTGTGGAAGACGGAGCCACTGGGACGAACCAGAGACCACTAGTGTCACTGTGTGGTCAAGGCTGGTCTGATGAGAAGAATCCCTATTTAACCGGCGTTGGTACTCGAGATGCCAGTGCCTCATCCTTCCCACGGACAATGAGGAACTGCGCCCACACACAGAGCCAAAGACTGAGCCGCCGCGATAATCCAGAGATCTCCAACGTCCCCTCATCAAAGCCAAAGCCGAACTGCCAGGATAAACCTGAGACTGCCAGCGCCTCCTCCCGAGACAAAGTTGAACTGCAGGGAGAAACTTGGGATTGCCCCACCTCCTCCTTCGGAGGCCAGGACCGAGCTGCTGGGACAACCCTTATGGGCCTATCCCACTTAAGCGACTTTTCAACATGTTGAAAATCCAGCGGCATCCGGAACAAGGTACGACTCTTTGGGCGACTATTCACCACCATACAGGCTTCACCACGCGACATGTCCCTGGAGTGTCGCCTGTATGGTCGTGAGTAGTCTCCTCAGTCGCCCAAAGAGTCGTAGCATCTTTCTGGTCGCCGCTGGATTTTCAACATGTTGAAAATTTTCGGCAACCTGCAACGACCTATGACAGGTACCGGCAGTCGCTGACAAAGCTGCGTAACTGGAACAGGCCCATAACATCACCAACATCGCTGTAATGCACGCTGATGGCGGCATTTTTACCACTGTAAATAAAATATATCATGTTAGTTCACCCTACTGCAAGCGGCAGTGTGGTCTCTGCCAAACCCAGCATAATCTCAGATTGTCACTGTGGTTAGATTCTGTCCTTTGGAGATAGTCACTGCCTGCCATTGATCATTGACTTTACACATCTGACTGAACATGTTTGCTAATATTTCAGCTTTGACCTTTGTGCTCTTTCACTGGCCTCTACCTCTATTGAGCATGGGGATGTTCTTGGTACCTCCTCCTCTTGTTAGCTGTTTAATTTTTCACACTATTCACAGTTAAATATGATAGGATTGGAGGGGTTAGAAATGAGGAGCAGTTGATTGTTGGATCTCTATCTATTGTATGAAGATTTTGATGCTTAAAATGCTGTAGATCATGTTATGTCACTCATGTTATGTCATACTTTGTAGCTATGCCCACTAGTTTAACAAAAAGCTTCTCTGCCCTTTCTCCCTCACTTTTGAGTTATGTGCTACAATGATATTACCTATGCTGTAACGCTAATAAAGTCTTTGGATCTTAATCACTGTGCGTGACTTAAGTTATTCCAACAGTAGAAGCTCAACATGGTGTCAGAAGTGGGATTAAGAAAACAAGAATGTGGTCCCTGCTTTGCTGCAGAGCAAGTATTTTAACGCTGTCCATGCAGGGCACCCAGGCGCTGAAGCCACCGTCCTACGGGCAAGAACCATGTTTTGCTGGCCTGGCATGGCCGAATACATTACCGAGAATGTGGCGTCTTGTGCAGTGTGCAACAGCTTGGCACCTCATCAACAAAAGCAACCACTTCTTTCACATCCGGCTCCTGCCCTCTTGTGGTCTACAGTGGCAACCGACATATTTGAATGGCATGGCAAGCAGTACCTGGTACTTGTCGATTTGTATTCTGGATGGTTTGACATTGATTTTCTTAGCAGCCCCACTTCTGGCGGGGTAGTTTTGAAGCTTGCTCATTTTTCAGAACACAGAGCTCCGTGCATACTGTTATCTGATAACGGCAGTCAATTTACCAGCCAACACTTCAAGGAGTTTGCTGCATGCTGGGGTTTTCGCCACATCACCAGCAGCCTTGAATATCCACAGTTGAAGGGACTAGCTGAGCAGGCTGTCAAGAGTGCCAAACAGTTCATTGAACATTCGTACAGAGCTAATTCCGATGTGTTCCTGGATCTACCCAACTTACGCAATATCTCCCACGACCCCATTTTGGGTTCACCTGCTCAACGTTTATTGTTGAAGCAGACCCGAGCCATGGTGCCTGTGGCGGATCAGGCATTGATCCCACAGGTGGTTCCACCAGCGGAAGTCCAGTCCAGGTTACAACAAAAGCGTGACATTCAAAAACAGTTGTATGACAAAACAAGTAGGCCGCTGCCACCATTAACCAAGGGACAGGTGGTTCGTTTACAAACTGACAAAGGCCATGACCGTATCATGTTGCTTCTGGAACTGCTTCTGAGCCACGCAGTGGCAATGCCCCCTCCGCCTGTGCCACACTCCCCTGTTTCATCACTGGGAATGCTGGTTCAATCTCCGTCACCTGTGAAGCCACTGGCTCTGTCCCCGGTGGGGAAAAACAGAGATGGTCTTTATCGCACACATGCTGGTCATGTTTGCACGCCCACCATGAAGTACCCGGGCTATGTATGACTTTCCTCAAGCTTATTATCAACTGCTATGCATGCCTTATTAGTCAATGGTTTTGTACTGACATTTAATTCTTTAAGAAGGAGGATGTAGATCAGTGTCACTCATGTAATGAGTCATACTTTGTAGCTACGCCCACTAGTTTAACAGAAAGCTTCGCTGCCCTTTCTCCCTCGCTTTTGACTAAGATGAAGTTACCTATGCTGTAACGCTAATAAGTCTTTGGATCTTAATCACTGTGCGTGACTTAAGTTATCCCAACAGCAGGAGCTCAACAAATACATTTTTCTGTTTTAATTTGGTGTTTATGATAAAAATTAAAAGTCTTACTTTACTATTTCTGATTTTAGAGTCACATGCATTGCTGTGACAGGTTTGGGATCACATATGGAATTGACTGGAATGGCATAAAGGGTTTTAAAGACAATCCAGTGATTTTACTGCTGGGATTTGCATGGGATGTTTAATCCAAACCATAGACAATAGACAATAGGTGCAGGAGTAGGCCATTCAGCCCTTCGAGCCAGCACCGCCATTCAATGTGTTCATGGCTGATCATCCCCATTCAGTACCCCATTCCTGCCTTCTCCCATATCCCATTACCCGAGATTTTTTATCCAAATCTCTGAATTACTGATTTGGTAATTTAAACACTGAACCAATATTACATTATCAATGGTTTCATCAAAATAATGTACTCTCAAAACTTTTATGTATCATTATGCTCAAGGTGAAAGAAAAAAAGTTGATCTTTTTTCTCTTAAAAGAAAAAGTATATATTGCAGTTGTGATATCGCTAACAGGGTGACTTTTAACTTAATCGCCTAAATCAAAGATGAATCTGATCTTACTATGTTAAATTAAACCAGCGAGGCACTATTCAACCACTATTCATTTCAATCATGGATGATTTTGCTGTAACCTTTTGTCATCCTTTGCTCCATATCCTCTTCAACAGTGTGTAGAAATAATGACCTGCAGATGCTGGTTTACACAGAAGGATACACAGTGCTGAGGAACTCAACAGGTTAGGCAGTATCAGAAGAAGGGTCACAACCCAAAATGTCACTGATCCATTTGCTCCAGAGATGCTGTCTGACCCGCTGAGTTACTCCAGCACTCTATGTCCTTTAACAGAAGGTACATTACTCACTTTTGTAAAATCAGTAAGTTGCTTAATATTCACTGCTAATTATGCAAGTTTACAAATACATTTCTCAATCATTTTGAGAGACCTTCTGTCCTATTGACTGTGCTTCTGGAAATAATATGTCCCATCTACTCTATATCTATAACCATTTATATCATGAGCGGAGGTCTATCAGGCAGATTTTCCTCTGTAGATATGGCTGGGCAGTGTGGAACTATTTACCAGCTCTTGCCTTCAGATTTCATGATTTCCTCTTGGCAGTGATCTCAGGCATCTGATTCTTTGCAGCACTTTCTTCCCACCCAACTAATTCCCTATCTGCATGAAAGGGGCCTTTGTTTTTGTTGGGCTCAATTTCCTGCAGGCTTGAGTTCAAGGAGCAGTGCTTTTGTGAGTAAGTTAATTCGAGGAGAAATTAAGCAAAAATGCCACGTGTTGTACGAAGCAACTTTCCAAACAAATTTCCAGAGAGCTTGACAAGAAAGCACATACATTCATGTGACTGTGCCCTCTGTTTTGACAAATTATTAACAAGTGAGCATTGTCATTAGGGACATGTAACAAAAAAATAATAATTTGCAAAATTTGGCATTCCTTTTGTGTTTCCTTCCTCCAGTTAGCATTGATCATTGAATGGCTTTAACAGTAAGTGTCATTTTTAGGCTAAAAGGAATTACTGAGGAAGCTGCATACACTCACTAACACAGCTACAGCTAGAACATTAACTGCGGCAGTAATTCAGGTTCAGAGTGTTATTAAATTCCAAACCTACACTATAAATCATTTATCACTACAAACAGATCACTTACATAGAAAGGATGCTTAAATTCATTGATGTAAAGGATACTTATGAAACATTTTTTCTCAAGCTTGCAATGAGACATTTATTCACCGCACTCAATTCCACATTTTGGATTTTTGCGGGCAAATCATTTAAACAAAATAATGAATGGAATAGTTCACGCCAAATCAATCTAAACATGTCAAACATCTCAAATGGCCCGGTTACCCCTAAAACAGGACATCGGGGTTGCTATATATCAGAACAATCATTACGCAATTTATTCTCTACATGCAAATTTATGAATTGAACGCAAAGAGAACATTCTGCAAATTAGGTGGAATAAATGAAAGACCAAGGGAAGATTTCCTGTTCAACCTATTGAAGAGAAATGTATTTTTGTGACCTGGTCGCATACTTGCTTCTCCAACGGAAATGACAATTTGCAGATGTTTTGATAAAATACTTAAATTCTGTCTATTTATGCCAGTTTTCATTGACTTTAGCAATGTTAAAAATAGGTGCAGGTTCTGTGTTTGAATAATGTATTTAATTAAAATTAAAAGATCAGCAACAAGAAATTCTGGGCACCTGATGCACCATGTTTAGTTTGCTTGAAAGATGTTCAAAAATAAAGCATTGAAATATTTGCCTTTTAGTGTAACTTCCAATATCACATTCAAATGCATATCAAAAGGCTTTTTTTTCCCCTCCCAGAGTTAGCATTATAGCAGCCTATTAACAGCTGGGAAAGGTTAGTGGTCCGAACAGCTGCGATGTCAAAGCATTTTGGAAATTGAGTTTTGTGGCTTTTCAAATACAAAGCAGAATGAGCCATCAGAATAACATATCTGCAGAATCAGTGAAAATACATCTTTGGACCTTCCTGGGAGAAATGCTGACCACTTCATGCTTTGATGCTGACCACTTCATGCTTTGATACTTTCCTCTATTGCTCGGGAGACACGGCAACTGAGCATGTCCAGGAAAGTTACCCAGGTAAGCACCATGAAGCACATTTCGTTCCCTTAAATCTTTTTCCAAACGTGAACAGGAGCTGTTCTTTGAAAGGTATTGGTCACGAGCCATGCAACAATTGGGTGGAGTTAAATAGCAATGTGTGACCAAAATGAAAATGAAAGTACGTTCCAAAACATACTGAATATAAATCTGAAACTTACAACTTTTGCAGGTGGGAGCTCAGGCAAGCTCTTCCGAGGAGCAGGCGAGATCTTTCCTAAATCTATTCCATTGGGAATATTAACACGATCTGAACCTAGGAAACAATAATAAGCAGATATATAACAATCAATGAGGTTTCACTTATGGAAGTCATTCTAACGTTAAACGGAGACAGGGGCCAGGAGCCCAAGTACTATATGTCATCCCAGTAATTAATATTTCCTAAGCAAGTGTCTCCCATTTGCTAATAAATTTAAAACTTCACGCGCAACTTCTCGAACATGCCATTTCCAACCATGATATAGAAAGACAGAAAACAGGATCAGGTGTAGGTTATTTGACTCTTTGAGCTTACTCCACTATTCATCGAGTCATAGAGTTACGCAACATTGAAACAGTCATCTGACCCAAATCATCCACACGGAGCAAGTCTCATTTGCTTGTATTTGGCACATAATGTATCTTGCTAAACTTCACTTTAGATGTTGTCACCCTGCAGACTTCACACTTTAGAGATACAGGGAGTAAACAGACTCACCGAGTCAGCGCCAACCAGCGATTACCCCATTCACTAGCACTATCCTACGCGTGAGAGACAATTTTAACAAAAGCCAATAAACCAACAAACCTGTATGCCTTTGGAACGTCGGAGAAAACCAGACCATTTAGAGAAACCCTATACGGTCTGTGAGAACGTAAAACTCCATACCGACAGCACCTGCAGTCATGGTCGAAATCGGGTCTCTGGAGCTGTTATGCCCTGTGGCACTAACGCCTATGGTGATGAAGTGCTTCGAAAGGTTGATCATGGCGCAAATCAACTCCTACCTCGACAAAAACCTGGACCCACTGCAGTTCGCTTACCGCCACAACAGATCAACGGTGCATGCGATCTCGTTGGCTCTCCACTCTGCTCTGGACCACTTGGACAACAAAAACTCATATGTCAGGCTGTTATTCATTGATGACAGCTCGGCATTTAACACAATCATCCCCTCCAAGCTGGTTACCAAACTCGCAGAACTGGGTCTCTGCGCATCCCTCTGCAATTGGATCCTCGACTTTCTCATCCACAGATCACAGTCTGTTCGTATTGGTGGAAATGTGTCAGCCTCGATAAGAATCAGCATGGGAGCACCTCAAGGCTGCGTGCTCAGCCCTCTGCTGTACTCACTCTATACTCATGACTCCGTAACCGGTCATAGTGCGAACTCCATCATCAAGTTCGCTGACGACACCACTGTTGTGGGACGTATCATGATGGGGATGAGTCAGAGTATAGAAGAGAGATCGAGCAACTGTCCATATGGTGCCAGCACAACAACCTGGCCCTCAACACCAGCAAAACCAAGGAACTGATTGTTGACTTTGGAAGGAGTAGGATGGGGACCCACAGTCCTGTTTATATCAACGGATCGATGGTTGAAAGGGTCAAGAGCTTCAAATTCCTGGGCGTGCACATCTGTGAAGATCTTTCCTGGTCCGAGAACACAGATGCAATTATTAAGAAAGCTCATCAGCGCCTCTACTTCCTGAGAAGATTACGGAGAGTTGGTCCGTCAAGGAGGACTCTCTCTAACTTCTACAGGTGCACAGTAGAGAGCTTGCTGACCGGTTGCATTGTGGCTTGGTTCAGCAACTTGAGTTCCCTGGAGAGGAAAAGACTAGAAAAAGTAGTAAACACTGCCCAGTCCATCATCGGCTCTGATCTTCCTTCCATCGAGGGTATTTATCGCAGTCGCTGCCTCAAAAAGGCTGGCAGCATCATCAAAGACCCACACCATCCTGGCCACACACTCATCTCCCTACTACCTTCAGGTAGAAGGTTCAGGAGCCTGAAGACTGCAACAACCCGGTTTAGGAATAGCTACATCCCCACAGCCATCAGGCTATTAAACTTGGCTCGGAACTCTGAACATTAATATCCTTCCATCTGTTATTTGCACTTTGTTAATTTATTAATTCACGTGTGTATTTACATATATAATTGTAGTCAAAGCCTACTATGTTCTGTTGTGCTACGCAAAGAAAGATTTTCATTGTCCTGTCAGGGACACATGACAATAAACTCTTTTGACTTTGACTTTGACTTGGAGACTTTGCGCCCCACCCAAGGTTTCCGTGCGGTTCCCGGAGGTTTTTGTCCTCCGGCAACCACCTTCAACTAGCATCGCAACCGGCTTTGACAAAAAAATCAACAATTTTTAAAACGGAAACCACTTTCGACCATTAGGGAGACTGACAAAAACCTCCAGGAACCTCCGGGAACCGCACGGAAACCTTAGGTGGGGCGCAAAGTCTCTTAGGTTTCCGTTCAAGTTTCCTAAGTGGGACAGGGGCATAAGGCAGCAACACGACCGCTGCGATAATGTGCCACTCTCTACTTTTCCTATCCATGATCGTGCCAAAATGTCTTTTATACATTGTAATTCTACCTGTCTCTAACACTTCCTCCAGTAGTTCATTCCATATACCTACCACCCTCTGTGTGAAAAACATGTCCCTTCGATCCCTTTTAAATCTTTTCCCTCTCACCTTAAACCTATGCACTCTAATTTTAAACTCCTCCACGGTGTGAAAAAGACTGGCTATTCACCTTATCTCTGCCCCTCATGATTTGATAAACATCTATAAGGTCACACATCAGCCTCCTTTGCTCCAGTGGAAACAAACCCAGCCTATCTAGTTTCTCTATAAATAAACCCTCTGGTCCATGTGAATCTTTCGTGCACCCTCTCTAGTGTAATTACATCCTGACTACAGTATTGCAACCAGAACCTACTACAAAAATAACATGTGTCTTCATTTCAGTCTTAATTCGCTTAGACTAGAAAGGGAGATAGCGTGGCACTATGGTGCAGCAGGTAGTGCTGCTGCTTCTGCTGCATGGTTCCAGCAACCTATAACTGTCGTGATTGAGGGTGCTCTCTGTGTGGAGTTTGCATGCTCCTGCTGTGGCCACATGGTTTTCACACACTAGACCACAGAGGAACAAGTACAGGACTGTCTGGAGTCTGTAGGCTGGGCAATGTTCAAGGACTCGGCAACGGACTTGAACGAATACGCCACAGTTGTTACAGACTTCATTAAGAAATGTGTGGAGGACTGCATCACCACAAATATCTTCCGAGTGTTTCTCAATCAGAAACCTTGGATCAACTTTGAGATCCGCACTCTTCTGAAGACCAGACACCGGGCATTCATGTCTGCTGATACAGTGGTCTACAAGAAGTCCAGATACAACCTTGGTAAGGCCATCAAAAAGGCCAAAAGGAACTTCTGCTCCAAGCTGGAGGATGAGACAGATGATCGGCAGCTGTGGTGGGGCCTGAATGCAATCACCTCCTACAAGGTGAAATCAGGAGGCAGCTCGAATGTCGGCGAAACATCACTCCCTGATGAGGTCAATGCGTTTTACGCACGCTTTGATAGGGAGAATACTGATGCGCCTTCCCGAGCCCCCATTCGCTGTGATGCTATTTCAGTCTCAGTCACAGAGGCCGACATCAGGAAATCCTTCAGAGGGGCGAACCCTTGAAAAGTGCCTGGACCTGATGGTATACCTGGTCGTGTTCTAAAAACCTGTCCGGACAAACTGGCTGGAGTTTTTACGAACATTGTCAACCTCTCACTTCTGAGGTCTGAGGTTCCCACCTGCTTCACCAGTGCCCAAGAAGAGTAAGGTGACGTGCCTCAATGACTATCGACCTGTGGCACTAATGCCTGTAGTGATGAAGTGCTTCGAGAGGTTGATCATGCCGCAAATCAACTCCTACCTCGACAAAAACCTGGACCCACTGCAGTTCGCCTACCACCACAACAGATCAACGGTGGATGTGATCCCGCTGGCCCTCCACTCCGCTCTGGACCACTTGGACAACAAAAACTCATATTCATCAATTACAGCTCGGCATTTAATACTATCATCCCCTCCAAGCTGGTTACCAAACTCGCAGAACTGGGCCTCTGCGCATCCCTCTGCAATTGGATCCTCGACTTCCTCATTCACAGACTACAGTCTGTTCGTATTGATGGAAATGTGTCAGACTCGATAACAATCAGCACGGGAGCACCTCAAGGCTGCGTGCTCAACCCCTTGCTGTACTCTCTTTATACTCATGACCTCGTAGCCGGTCACAGTGCGAACTCCATCATCAAGTTCGCTGACGACACCACTGTTGTGGGACGTATCACTGATGGGGATGAGCCGGAGTATAGAAGAGAGATCGAGCAACTGTCCATATGGTGCCAGCACAATAACTTGGCCCTCAACACTAGCAAAACCAAGGAACTGATTGTGGACTTTGGGAGTAGGATGGGGACACACAGTCCCGTTTATATCAACGGGTCGATGGTTGAAAAGGTGCGCAGTAGAGAGCTTGCTGACCGGTTGCATCGTGGCTTGGTTCGGCAACTTGAGCGCCCTGGAGAGGAAATGACTACAAAAAGTAGCAAGCACTGCCCAGTCCATTATCGGCTCTGACCTCCCTTCCATCGAGGGGATTTACTGCAGTCGCTGCCTCAACAAGGCTGGCATTATCATCAAAGACCCACACCATCCTGGCCACACACTCATCTCCCTGCTACCTTCAGGTAGAAGGTACAGGAGCCTGAAGACTGCAATGACCAGGTTCAGGAATAGCTACTTCCTCACAGCCATCAGACTATTAAACCTAGCTTGGACAAAACTCTGAACATTAATAACCCACAATCTGTTATTTGCACTTTATCAGTTTATTTATTCATGTGTGTATATATTTATATAATGGTATATGAACACACTGATCTGTTTTTGTAGTCAATGCCTTACTATGTTCTGTTGTGCTGAAGCAAAGCAAGAATTTCATTGTCCTATCAGGGACACATGACAATAAACTCACTTGAACTTGAGATGATGATGGCGAAACGATAGCTAGTTGGGAAAGTTAGCTGGTGACGTTAGCTGGCGGCATGGTGGCGCAGCGGTAGAGTTGCTGCCTTACAGCGCTTGCAGCACAAGAGATCCGGGTTCGACCCAGACTACATGCGCTGTCTGTACGGAGTTTGCATGTTCTCCCCGTGACCGCGTGGGTTTTCTCCGAGATCTTTGGTTTCCTCTCAGAATCCAGACATGCAGGTTTGTAGGTTAATTGGCTTGGTATAAGTGTAAATTGTCCCTAGGGTGTGGGTAGTGCGGTGTGCTGGGATCGCTGGTCAGTGCGGACTCGGTGGGCCTGAGGGCCTGTTTTCGCGCTGTATATCTAAAATAAACTAAACTAAACTAAAAACATGCTGAAAGGTTGCAGCTGAATTGAACAAACTAGCAAATTGGGAGTTCATTTTAATTTCAGCACAAAGACATGGTTGACAGACCTAAGGAAATTGTTAATTGTCCGAGCATTTGTGTTTGTTAGTGGATATGTTTTCATTCATAATATTTGCTGTTTTATTATTTTATTTAACAAATATTTTTTCAAGAAACATCAACAGGCTAAGAAACAACAGAACCACACAGGTTAATTGCCCAGATGAAATCACTCCTACTTCTGATCTCCACATTTTATTATGTGAACTAACTGGAATTTTTCCTCCCATGTTCTGTTCTGCAATAATCCCGACAATTTGGCCATTGTTGGAATGTTATCGTTACTATGGGAATTTGATCACAGCATGGCAGGTAATATTTTTTTCAGGTTCATTTCCTAGATCGTACACTGCCCAAGCTAATTTTTTTCCAGATTTATATTATGTGTATTATATTTATATTAAGAAAGTATTAATTAATACTTCCTGATTATATTCTTGGCTCTGTGAGAAAAGAAATCAAACTTCCATTTTTGAAGAGCCTTTCAGGATGAAATTCATGGCTGATTAATTGTTTTTTAAAGTTGCTCTTCAGACATGGACTCATTTAATCTTTTTTGGGTGGAGTTTAGTTTAGTTAATTAGTTTTGAGATTTTGCACGGAAATAGCTCGGAGATATGGTGCGGAAACAGGCCCTTCGGCCCACCGACTCCGCACCGACCAGTGATCCCTGATCATTATCACAGACTAGGGACAATTTTACATTTATACACAATGTTTGTGACGAACAGGATACCAAGACCACCACTTATCTATCTGCATATAAACCATATCCCTCCATTCCTTGCATATCCGTTCAACTATCCATACATCATTTAAATGCCACCAACGTATCTGCTTCAACCACTAATCCCAGCAGCATGTTCCAGGCACTCACCACCCTTTGTGTAAAAAACTTGCCCCGCACATCTCCTTTAAACTTTGTCCCTCTGACTTTAACGCTGTGCCCCTTTACTACAAACACTCTCAGACATACGCAATAGGCGACTTATGTAAACTTGCAGTTACGTAAACATTTCTGGCACTTTGTAATTTCCACAACCATGTATGGTCACTCAAGTTTACATTAGAATTAAGCCGGCAATGGCCGCGGTGCTTACCCAGAATGCCATGCGCTGCAGAAAGTGCCCCGGGATGCAGCCGTTGAGACAGTTAATGCTCTCAGTGGCAGACACAAAGTGCAGGTGTAACTCAACGGGTCATGCAGCATCTCTGGAGAACATGGATACGTGACGTTTTAAGTCGAGACTCGTCTTCAGACTCAGTGTGTTATTTCGGGTAGGGGATGGGGAAGGGGATGGGGATTCTGACGCATGTAAAATCTGACTTACAGACGGGTTCATGGAACATAACCATTACGTAAATATGGAATTGCCTGTATTTGATTTTTCCATCCTGGGAAAAAGATTCTGACTGTCTACTCTATCTATGCCTCACATTTTATCTGCTGTTTATTTATCTACAGGTCACATTTTTTAAAATGTTTTTGCCATGTTCCTGCCACATTTTTGCCATGTTCTTGCCCATTCACCCAACCAGTCACCTCCCCTGATGTCTCTTTGCAACTTCTGTACCCTACAGTGTCAACAGGCTTAGTATCATCTGCCACTTGAAATTATTACTCTTGATCCTGTCATCCAAATCATTGATATAGATAGTGAACAGCTACGATGCATCAAATTCCAATAATTGCTCCTTTTTGCTAATGTCTTCAGCTCCTTTCTTCATAATAATGGGTTCTTCAAAAGGAATTGATGGTTTTATTTTATGGGTTCTGTTTTCACATGTACACAAATTCCCTGTGTTGCACCATACTGAGGTCCACAAGCAGCGAAGCATTACAACGGAGCTTTAAGTATCGAGTTCACATGCAATGATATCTAGTATTAATTCCACAGTCAAACTTGTGCTGCATCAAGGATGTAGATTCAGTTCAAATCATTTTTTTCGTGGGTTGTATATTTTTGGTGCAGTGCATCAAGAATCAGAATACAGTATCCATTGGTGTAATTCAGTCTTCGAGCATTTTCTACTATTTAATATTAGGCTAATCTGCATTTTACCCCCCATCTGCATTTTTCTTTAATCCTATGAACACTTGTTTACTGAAAACTCATTGTTGAAGACATAAACTGCTTCTGCAAAGAATGTTGACATATTTACTTAATGCAGCACAGAAAGAGACCATTCAGTCCAGGTCGGTTTTAGCTTTTAGTTTTAGAGATACAGTGTTGGCACAGGCCATTTGGCCCACCGAGTTCACCCTGACGAGCACAAGGGACAAACCTGCATGTCTTTGGGATGTGTAGGAAAGAACTGCAGATGCTGAGTTAAATCGAAGGTCTGAAGAAGGGTCTCGACCTGAAGTCACTCATTCCTTCTCTCCAGAGATGCTGCCTGGCCCGCTGAGTTACTCCAGCATTTTGTGTCTACCTGCCTTTGGGATATGTAAGGTATCTGGAGCACCTACCTACGCGGTCACAGGGAGAACATACAAACTATGTACAGACAGCACTCGTAGTGGTGTCAGGATCAAACCTGGATCTCTGGCACTGTCAGGCAGCAACTCTACCGCTGCGGCATTGTCCCGCCCAGCAGAACAATCCTATCTGACCCAATATTCTCCCCTTTTCCCCTGCAGCTCACTCTCTCCCACATGCTCATCAACTAGCCTCTGGTTCTGCAAAATGCACCAAAGGCCTTGGGGTTGGCTGGATGGCTGTGTTACAGAGGATACATTTACTTGATATCCTGCTGTATTTAATCTGTTCTACATTGCCAGCCTGGCACACAACATGTTGGAAACAACACTGTTGTAGACCTCCATCTCTTCCAACAAATGTTCACTATGTAAACAGAAGTTTGCAATGTAAAAAAAACCTTTCCTTGAAGCAGTTTTGTCCACCGATTCTGGCCAGACCAGACAGCTTCAGGAGATCCTTTTAGTCATGGTTGATAATATGATCAAGCTGTTAACCACTGATAACATGTTTTCTTTCCATGATGCGGCACCTTGATATTCTGAGGTAACTGGTGAACGTGTGGATTTTCTCCGGGTGCTCCAGTTTCCTCCCACACCCATAAGACATGCGGACTTGTAGGTTAATTGACCTCTGTAAATTGCCTCAAGTGTGTGTGGAGTGGAAGAGTAAGTGGGATAAAATAGATCAGGTGATCGATGGTCTGCATGGTAGGCTGAAAGGCATGTTTCCATGCTGTATCTCTAAGCTAACCTGAAATAATCCTGTTTCCAAATCAAAGTGCTCACAGCATGTAAGAGAGCTGAAGCAAGATCCTGGAAAATTCAGTGGGATGGGCTGTACAAAACACTGGTCAGGTAAACCAGGCTGCACTTGATTCCTGCTCGATCCACAAACATTTGGGAACACATTACCTACTGAGGAGTTTGGCAGTGTACAAGACTACAGGTGTGATTCCATGGTTCACCACCCTGTGGCACCAGTAGCTGTTCCCCCAACATTATTGCACAAAGTAAAGTGTCGGGAGTAACTCAGTGGCCAGGCAGCATCTCTGGAGACACGTGGATAAGTGACATTTTTGGGTCGGGACCCTTCTTCACACTAATTATAGTAGGGGAGAGAAAGGTGGAAAAGAGCTGGAGGCGGGACAAAGCCTGGTAAGTATTAGTTGGGCACAAAGTGCTGGAGTAACAGGGGGTCAGACAGCATCTCTGGAGAAAAAGGATGGGTGACGTTTCGGGTCAGAAGCCTTCTTCAGACCCAGCTGAAGTTACTCCAGCACTTTGTGTCTATCTTCAATATAAACCAGCATTGGCAGTTCCTTTCAGCACGTGATAGGTAGATGCAGGTGAGGGCTGGTGGTTGATTGACAGATGCGTGGACAAAAGGCAGAGATGAAAAGGAGACAAAAGGCTGTGAGATAAGGAGAGAAGAAGCGCAAATTGTGAGGCCAGAGGAAGGAATGTAGGTGGAAGTCAATGAGGGGGGGAAAGTAGAGGCAGGATAGTGTGAGTAATAGGTGTACATCCAGGTCGGGCACATGGAAGAGAGGGTGGAGGTAAAATAGGGTGGGAGGGCAGTGTTGATGGTTAGTTCTCTATTGCAAAGTCAACATACATTACTTCAAATTTAAACAATGTCTGCAATTAAGTTCCTGAACCACTCATGTAAAAGCAAGGGTGCACAAAAGGCTGGAGAAACTCAGCGGGTGCAGCAGCATCTAAGGAGCGAAGGAGATAGGCAACGTTTCTTCAGACATGTAAGAGCAAGTCCTGGACTTAACACACAAGTTGATTTGGGTGCATTCCATGCAGTACTGGTGGCCACATTACAGAAAAGATATGGAGCCTTTGGAGAGGGTGCAGATGAGGTTTACCAGAATGCTGCCTGGATTTGAGGGTAGTAACTGCAAGAAGAGGTGGATTATTTTCTCGGGAATGACTGAAGTTGATGGGAGAGCTGATAGAAGTATATACATTGATAAGAGGCATAGATAGGAAAGACAACCAGAACAGATTTCCTGGGGTGGAAACATCAAAGACTAGAGGACATAGCTTTAGGGTGAGTGGGGCAAAGTTTAAAGGAGACATGCAGGGCAAGTTTAAAGCTCAGAGGGTGGTGGGTGTGTGGATTGCACTGCCAGGGGTCGTGGTGGAGGCAGATAAGATAGCGACGTTTGAGAAGCTATTGTACATAGCTGATATATACATAGATATACAGGAAATGGAAGGATAGGTATCAAGTGCAGGCAGATAAGATTAGTTTATATCGGCATTATGTTCAGCCAATATTATGGATTGAAGTGCCAGTTCCTGTGGTCTACTTTAGTTCAGAGATACAGCACAGAAACAAGCCCTACGGCCCAAGTCCGCCCCAACCAGCGATCCCTGCACACTAACACTATCCCACATTCACTAGGGACAAATTACAATTTTTACCAAAGCCAATTAGCCTGCAAACCTGTATATTCTTGGAGTGTGGGAGGAAACCGGAGCTCCCAGATAAACCCCACAGGGAGAACATACAAATTCCATACAGACAGCACCCATAGTCAGGATTGACCCAGGTCTCTGCCACTGCAAGGTAACAACTCTACCGCAGAGCCACCATGCCGCACCTGTTCTACGTTTCAGCCCAGGAGGAGCTTATCGTGTACCGAATTTAGGTTACAGGTTTAGATTATCATGTACCGAAATACAGTGAGCTTGGTTTTGCATGATATCAAATCAAATCAGATAATACTATGCAGAAATACAATCAAGTGAAACTCAAGTACAATGGGTAGAGCAAAGGGAAAGATACAGAGTGCAGAATATGGGTATGTGGTTTTCCCCTGTGAAAACAGGTGAGGAACAGATAACCTATTTGTTTGAAATAGGATTCCTAGTTTGGAGATCAGAAGGAAAAGAATCAATATTTTTTAAAATTGTTTCAATTTATTTTAATATTTTAACTATTTGGTAATACCGTATTCATTTTGTAAAATTTAAAATGATATTTTTTAGTAATTTAAAGCAATTCAAGTAATAGTTTTTAACACTATAGGAAAGAACTACAGATGCAGGTTTAAACCGAAGATAGCCACAAAAAGCTGGAGTAACTCACCGGGACAGGCAGCATCTCTGGAGGGAAGGAATGGGCGAAGTTTCGGGGCGAGACCCTTCTTCAGAAAGTGAAAGCCCGTGACTTTCAATCTGAAGAATGGTCTCGACCCTGAAACGTCCCTCATTCCTTCTCTCCAGAGATGCTGCCTGTCCCACTGAGTTACTCCAGCTTTTTGTACCTATCTAGAGTCTTTAACAGTCTCACAAATCCTCGGAGATTTGGACAGGAAGCCAAACGTTGGTGGGGCCACCAAGGGTGGGCCCTGAACTGTCAATGGGCTACACACCCCTGTCGGACTGTGGCATCAGATAGCCCAGTTCAGTTGGACTCAAGCATCTGAGCCAGAATAACCTGGGTGTGGGTAGAGGGTGGGTACACTGATGGTGATGACCATGGCAGCAATCCACGTCAAACACAATTTGTAGGGATAAAGAACAGCAGATGATGGTTTATACTAAAGATAGACACAAAAAGCTGGAGTAACTCAGCGTGACAGGCAGCATCTTTGGAGAGAAGGAATGGGTGACGTTTCGGGTCGAGACACTTCTTCAGACTGAAAGTTACAGGCTTCCACTTTGTGAAGAAGGGTCTCGACCCGGAAACGTCACTCATTCCTTCTCTCCTGCCTGCTGAGTTACTCCAGCTTTTTTGTGTCTATCTTTGGTTTAAACTAGCATTTGCACTGTTTATTGACCCTTCCCACACTGTTAAAAACTATTACTTGGAGGACTCTTTCCTCTGTCCTCTATCTCTGGAGAGCACAGATAGGCTGTCTGAAGAAGGGTCTCGACCCGAAACATCACCAGTCCTTTTTGCTGCCTGGCCTACTGAGTTACTCCAGCACTTTGTGTCTATCTCAAGCACAATTTGGTTCATTATTTAATCATTAGATTCATATTTGGAGTGTTCCCCTTGTTTCAGGTGTGGCTCTGCTGGCAGCCCTGTCACTTCTGGGTTCAGAATAGGTGGTTCAAAACCCACTCCAAAGGGGCCAACCAGAGCAATGTATACTATCATGCCAGTGCAGTACTGAGTACTGCCCTTTGAGTGGTGCCATCTTTCCTACATTGCCTGGAACTGAGGCCCTGTCTACACCAATGACTGGCACAGAGAGGAACTGAAGCAGGCATAGATTAGCCACGATTGCATTAAATAGCAGGGCGGGCTGGAGAGGCTGAGTGGCCCATTCCTACTCCCAATTTCTTGTGACTCTCTCATGTACAACTAAAAGATCAAAGGGCACTGTTTGGAAGAGGAACAAGGAACTTGGTCCGATTTTTATCCCGAATGTTGACCTCGGTGTACAAATATAGAGATTATGCAACCATTGTCACTTTGCTGTTTGTGGGAGTATGTTTTCAGCAACAAGACTGGCGCGTTTCCTGGACTGCATCACGTCAAGTCAAGAGAGTTTATTGTCATATGTCCCAGATAGGACAATGAAATGATTGCACATCAAAAGTGCTTCATAGTTAACTAACCAACAACAACCCTTACCCCTTCCCTTGTTATCTTCTGCCATCTCCTTACCTCTCAGCCTTTTGTCTTCTTCCCATCTCTGGCCTTTGTCCACATATTTACCATTTAACCCCCCCTGACCTATGTGGCCCTTCACTTGCCAGGCTTTGTCCAGCCTCCACCTCTCTTCCAACTTTCTCCCCCAAGCCCCCACTGCCCTCCTCACACAACCAGTGTGACAAACGGTCCTGACATGAAACGCGCTTATCCATGTCCTCTAGAGATGCAGCCTGCCCCAGTTAGTTACTCCAGCCCTTTGGATCTTTAATTGATTGTTCATCACTTTGGGATATCCTGAGGTTGTGAAAATGTTATACAGAGTAAATCTTTCGTTATTATCTATATATTTTTTGGCAAGGCAGCCATTTATTTAATGTCTTTATGACCATATTTTCCGTATTATCACTCAAGTTTAGTTCAGAAACAAGCCGGCAATGGCGGCACTGCCTACCCAGAATGCCACACGCCACAGAAAGTGCCCCAGACGCAGCTGGATGCCAAGAGACGTTAATACTCTCAGTGAATTATTTCAGGCAAAGGATGGGAACGGTGATTCCGACTGACATTAAATCTAACTTACGTAGGGGTTCACGGAACAAAACTCTTACGTAATTCTGGGAGTGACTGTATATAAATATAACTGAAAAATATAAAATACTGTACAAACGCTCCAAGTGCTTTGCAACCATTGTTTCTGTTTTTTTATTGGGTCCAATATTCATATAGGTATGAGATAAAATCACATAAGATGGTCATTTGTGATTTTGGTTGAATATTAGCCAGGTTATTGGGAGAGTTGCTTGAAAATGATCGGGTGGGATCTGGTATATCCACTTGTGAGGGAATGTGGGCTCAATTTAACATAACATTCAAGTTTGGTATCTCTGACTGTGCTGCTATCACTCAGTACCCTACTCGAGTGTATCACTGGATCAGTAGTGAAGCCTCACTGTTATCACCGAATCAACGACATTGAAATAAGCAAAAACGCTAAGTGTTGGAGTAACTCACAGGGTCAGGTAGCATCTCAGGAAGACATGGATAGTAACGTTTCAGGTCAGGACCCTTCAGAAGAAGAAGGGTTCTGACCCCCGGAATTTCACCTATCCATGTCCTCTAGAGATGCTGCCTGACCCGCCGAGTTATTCTAGCACTGTGTTATTTTTTGAAACCAGCATCTGCAGTACCTTGTTTCAGCATTAAAATGGTTAATTTTACTGTACAAATTGAACCTGGTAATTAATTTTTCCAAATACTTTGAAATCAAGAAAAGAGATGTCACTGTTGAGAAATGGAGAAATGTCCTATTTACAAGAATCCCATAATCCTGGAGACAGACGGAACTGCAAATGCTGGTTTACAAAAATGGACTCAAAGGGCTGAAGTAGCTCAGCGGGTTAGGCATCAACTCTGGAGAACATGAATAGGTGACTTTTCGGGTCGAGACCCTTTATCAAACTGAAGAAGGCTCCTGACCTGAAACGTCATCTATCCATGTCCTCCAGGCATGCTGCCTGACCTGCTGATTCATTCTAGCAATTGGGTCTTTTGGTCACAATATTCCCAGGTCAGGTGTGGCATCTATGAATTTCCCTTGATCTTATCCCAACAATGCATCTTTGTTGAACATGAGAAGAACAGTTATTCTCCATTGCATCAGTGCGTTGCTTCCATTCCCACACCAGTCATCCTTGTATTTTTTTCTACAAGAAATTGCTAGCTTGGTGCCAGTTTTCAGGCAGTGGGCCAACACTCAGCAGGAATCAAACTGACAAAGCCCAAATTCATTTCATGCAGGACCTTTGTGACCTGCACTCAGTGCACAACTTCATTCAATCAATTAAGACTTGATCTGAACCCAATTCCCAAAGGTGACAAAACAAAGTGTTAACTCATCGAATCACCCATTCAACTAACTGGTTGCTAAGACTTTGATGGCAAGAATTCAGGTTTTTCCATTTGCTAAGAGGAAGTTGCTTTTATGGCTGCTAGCAACCATTGATATTAGCTCATGAAATCACACTGCACGTTACAATATGTAGGGAAATTATGAATGTCAAAGTTGCAGACATTGGAGAGCAATTTAAGTTGCTCTGTAATTTGTGTTTGGGATATCTGGAACAAATCTCTCCTCAGGTTTAGAATTTGATATATATTAATGCAACGATATAAAGTGTGACATTTACCGAGGGGTTAAATGATAAACATATAATTCAACATTGGATCTGAGCCATTTGACTGTGTTAGAAAATTGCTATGTGCAATTCTCATGCCAGTTCAGATCCACCTTAACAACAAAACATCACTGGTTTGGATGAATTTCTATGAAAGCAATTTATCATATTTCACACCTTACTTCAGAAACAAGCCAGCAATGGCTTATTTATGGCTCTGAATTTCAAGCCAGTCACAAACTACGTTTTTCCTGATCTAAGCTGCAGGAAAATCTTGCCAATCCTGTCAGGGAACACACAGCCATGTTCTTGTTGCACCAATCACTGGGAAAGTTGCCAGGTCTTGAGGGAACTCACTCCATGACATTCACCGACCTGCTAGAAAAAGCTTTGTCCTGGAGTTAATGAAAGATGTAAGGGATGGGGAACATGGCCATCCGTGATGTGTGTGGCCACCTCCCAAAGTGATCATGTACCTTGATATAGTATCATGGTCATGTCAACGCACACCTGTTAACGTGCAAAATGAGGAAGAGATTACCGCACTGCACTGAGGTGCGTAAAATAAAAGGGGTTATAATCATTGATGGACCAAGAAATAATGAGTTTGCAAAACTTCCCATCTACACTAGTCCCACCTGCCTGTATATCCCTCTAAACCCCTGTCCAATCCATGTACCTATCTAAATGTTTATTAAATATTGCAATGTACCTACCTCAACTACCTCCTCCGGTAGCTTGTTCCATACACCCATCAACCCTTGTGTGAAAAAGTCACCCCTCAGGTTCCCAGGCTCACCTTAAAGGTCATGTGACAAAGTGCAGTAACAATACATATGACACACACATAAAGTTGCTGTTGATCTTCATAGAAGAATTTGCATGTTCCGAAGCTGCTGGTGTTTATCTAATTCATGGTTAATCTAATCCAAAACTCATCAACATCAGCTCAGAGACCTTAAAGCGCCACACCATCCATTTGTTTTTTTTTCCCTTTTGAATTACAACACATTTGAGATATGCCAGTTGCAATTCCAAGGAAGCTTCCGATCTAGAAATTATATTTAAGATGTGGTACTGCTCTGGTCATACGAGTTACATGCCGGGAGATTAGATTTGTTGTTTACAGCTTCAATAAATTGATAAGGAATAACAAAATAAACAATTACATGCCATACGATACGATAGAACTTTATTTATCCCAAGAGGGGAAATTGATTTGCCAACGATCATAAAACACAAAATACATGAAACATGAAATTAAAGTGATAAGTGGAAAGGATTGGGGGGGGAAGAGGGGAGTCAGTCTACACCACGAGAGAAGCGGGGAAGCATTGTTCAGCTTTTTGTAAAAAATTAATACTCCAGTAAAAATAATAACCAGTAGAAATAGAACCAGTGCATCTTAAAGAGTAGGTAAAATAAACCTAATATATCTCAATTCAAATAACACAAAGTAAGCCAAAAACTGGTTTAAATCCTGTGCGGCTGTTCTTGAGAGTATATATTGGGTGGTGGATGATTTATCTTATGTTTTACTTCGGAGTCACGTGAGTGACTTCGTGAAGACCCCGCCAGCATGCATGCGCGACATATCGTCGCTTGCATTTGCAGTTGACAGCTGGAGGGGTGAGTGCTCTCCCCCAACGGCACCTTCAAAAGAGCTTCAAGGTGTTCTAACTAACCTTGAGCTGGTTATTCCCTGTAAGGCAGTTATTTCTTACAGGTACCATGGAGTGTGGAAAAGGGAAGGCGAAACAAGCCTCCAAGGGCCGTGGGACTTCGGAGGGAAGTCAGCGGCCACTATCCGCGGAGCTGAACACAACACCGGCAGCACCCGCTTCGCGGGCCGAGAGCAAATCGCGGAAGTCGGGGAGCCCTGTGCAGTTGACTGGGCCCGATTCTGCACCACAGCAGTCTAAAAAGCTGCATGCTGGTCGGAGCACCGCGAAGGAGCAGGGTAGGAAAGACCCTGACTCCCTGCCGCTATCGCCCAAACAATCACGGGCTAGCGGCAAACAGGTGCGTAAAACCGTGCCACGGTCAGCGGTACATTGTTTCCCCTGTGTTACAGGTCCCCAGAGGGCGAACCAGGGGGAAAGCCGCATCCAGGTCGAGCCCCGCTCCAGCGGGCGGCATCGACATGCCACCGGAGAAAGCTGCCAGATCGCGGACCGCTGATGTACATGCTGGGAAATTGGGGAGCCCCACAGGAGCGGGAGGTATCGGTTCACCACCGAG
This sequence comes from Raja brachyura, assembly GCA_963514005.1. The sequence continues at coordinate 31,749,726 of OY740795.1, read as the reverse complement.
CCAGGCTGCCAGAGTGCAGGCCGGTGGCAGCATATTTCGGTCATGTGGCCCCGCTGAGGAGGCAGGCAGCGACCATGCGCTGTCTCAAATCCGTATAACGGTAAGCCCGCGCGGATGTTGGGGACCCCGCTGCGTGGCTGACACCGACTCATCGCCACTATTGTCATACTAGATAAGCGGGCCGCTACAGTCTGGAAGGCGGCGGACTAGCGGCATGTCCACACGGGAGTCGTGTGGCCCCGCAGGTTCGGCAGGCAGCGACTACCTGCCAACATACCCTAGTCATCATCTCAACGAGGTGCGGTATGTTGCTAGAGCCCCAGTAGTTTTGGAGAACCTGGGGAAGTCGACTTGCCGTCCGCACATAGCGGCGGCGGTCGCATGGCCCGGATGGAGCATCTAATAGAGCAACTACTCGAGCGGGACCTGGAATATCGAGGGTCCCTGCGATCTAGGGATACTACGGGTCCACCAAGCATTTCTCCCTCATCCGTGGGCAGTGCTAAGAGTCAGCGGCTAGCTGACTTTGAAGAGGGGTTGGCGCAGGAACCAGCGGAGCAAGGAATCCCTGAGGAGCTACTGGAGGTAGTTTCCAAATTTGCCCAGCCAAGGCATTCAGGGCAGCCACTGCAGGCCAAACTAGCAGCGAGCATTAATTACCTCACAACCTACCAGCTGCAGGAACAAGTGTTGAAGGAGGCTATGGAGAAATATAAAGCTCCAGATAATTGTGCATCGCTCAATGTCCCGACTGGCAACATGCCCATCTGGGGGAACATTAGAACCGGGATCAAGGCCCAGGTACTGAAGATGCAAAAGATCCTAAAGTTGTTGATGTCAGGCATCACGGCTTTTGCCTGAACCCTTGACGGGACTGAGATGAAGGAGGAGCAACAGGATGCTCTGGCTCTATTGTGCAATACACAATATGAGATAAACTCTTTCAGAAAAAGCTCCATCCGGCCCACACTCAACCCAAAATTTGCAGGGTTGTGTAAAGCCACTGCTACTCCGCCGCCAAGACAGTTGTTCAGAGAGGACCTGTCTAAACAAGTCAAAGACTTGGATGAGGAGGCCAAAGCAGTTGGGCTAATGAAACCACCGTCATCAACCAGGCCACAAGCGTATCGGAGGCCCCATCCATACGCAAATACCGGGCCTCGGGGACAACCCGACAGGGCACAAAGAACATATCCGCCGGCCGCACCCCATCAGCAGAAGCCTTTTTTAGGGCACGGCCAACAGCGGCCAGCATGGAAGATGTGCCAAACCCCCACCCCAGCTGCACAACGTCTACCAAAAGCCCAGAACATCAAGCCCCGCTGACCATGGAGGTAAGGGGGTCTGGTTCTCTTGAGAGTGCTGCATGTACAACCTCACAAGTAGGAGGGAGGTTGCGCATGGGGTGCTATAACTTCGGATATCTTTATTTTATAAAGTATTCAGGGTTATGAGATTGAATTCATAAATGGACATCTTCCCCCAACTCAACATGTACCTGACCGGAAATTTGCACTTTCTCAAAAAGAGAAAGAGGAAGGACATGTATAGATATTAAGGCTACATGCCAAGGGGATAATAGAAAAAACGACACATGAACCTATTGAGTTTCTGTCTAACATCTTTACAAAAACTAAAAAAAATGGTGGATGTCGAATTATCATTGATTTAACCCATTTGAATACCTTTGTACAATATACCAATATACCTATAGTTGGAATCACGGAGACTTGGCTCCAGGATGACCAAGGCTGGGAGCTGAACATCCAGGGATATTCAATATTCAGGAGGGATAGACGAAAAGGAAAAGGAGGTGGGGTAGCGTTGCTGGTGAGAGAGGAGATTAATGCAATAGAAAGGAAGGACATTAGCGTGGAGGATGTGGAATCGATATGGGTAGAGCTGCGAAACTCTAAGGGGCAGAAAACGCTAGTGGGAACTGTGTACAGGCCACCTAACAGTAGTATTGGAGTTGGGGATGGCATCAAACAGGAAATTAGAAATGCGTGCAACAAGGGTAACACGGTTATAATGGGTGACTTCAATCTGCATGTAGATTGGGTGAATCAAATTGGCAGGGGTGCTGAGGAAGAGGATTTCCTGGAATGTATGCGGGATAGTTTTCTCAACCAACATGTGGAGGAACCAACGAGAGAGCAGGCTATTCTAGACTGGGTATTGAGTAATGAGGAAGGGTTAGTTAGCAGTCTTGTTGTGCGTGGCCCCTTGGGCAAGAGTGACCATAATATGGTTGAGTTCTTCATTAGGATGGAGAGTGACAAAATTAAGTCAGAAACAAGGGTTCTGAACTTGAACAAAGGTAACTTTGAAGGTATGAGATGTGAATTGGCCAAGATAGACTGGCAGGTGATTCTTAAAGGGTTGACAGTGGATGTGCAATGGAAGGTATTTAAAGACTGCATGGATGAAGTACAAAAGTTGTTCATACCAGTTTGGCAAAAGAATAAATCGGGGAAGGTGGTGCATCCATGGATAACAAGGGAAATCAGGGATAGTATAAAAACAAAAGATGAGGCATACAAATTTGCCAGAAAAAGCAGCCTACTGGAGGACTGGGAGAAATTCAGAATCCAGCAGAGGAGGACAAAGGGCTTAATTAGGAAAGGGAAAATAGATTATGAAAGGAAACTGGCAGGGAACATAAAAACTGACTGCAAAAGTTTTTATAGATATGTAAAGAGAAAGAGACTAGTTAAAACAAATGTTGGTCCCTTGCAGTCAGAAACAGGTGAATTGATCATGGGGAACAAGGACATGGCAGACCAATTGAATAACTACTTTGGTTCTGTCTTCACTAAGGAAGACATAAATAATCTGCCGGAAATAGCAGTGGAACGGGGGTCAAATAAGATGGAGGAACTGAGTGAAATCCAGGTTAGCCGGGAGGTGGTGTTGGGTAAATTGAACGGATTGAAGGCCGATAAATCCCCAGGGCCAGATAGTCTGCATCCCAGAGTACTCAAGGAGGTAGCCACAGAAATAGTGGATGCATTAGTGATAATTTTTCAAAATTCCTTAGATTCTGGAGTAGTTCCTGAGGATTGGAGGGTAGCTAATGTAACCCCACTTTTTAAAAAAGGAGGGAGAGAGAAAGCGGGGAATTACAGACCAGTTAGTCTAACATCGGTAGTGGGGAAACTGCTAGAGTCAGTTATTAAAGATGGGATAGCAGCGCATTTGGAAAGTGGTGAAATCATTGGACAAAGTCAGCATGGATTTACGAAAGGTAAATCATGTCTGACAAATCTGATAGAATTTTTCGAGGATGTAACTAGTAGAGTGGATAAGGGAGAACCAGTGGATGTGTTATATCTAGACTTTCAGAAGGCTTTCGACAAGGTCCCGCATAAGATATTAGCATACAAACTTAAAGCACACGGTATTGGGGGTTCAGTATTGATGTGGATAGAGAACTGGCTAGCAGACAGGAGGCAAAGGGTAGGAGTAAACGGGTCCTTTTCAGAATGGCAGGCAGTGACTAGTGGGGTGCCGCAAGGCTCAGTGCTGGGACCCCAGCTATTTACAATATATATTAATGATTTGGACGAGGGAATTCAATGCAACATCTCCAAATTTGCAGATGATACCAAGCTGGGGGGTATAGTTAGGTGTGAGGAGGATGCTTGGAGGCTGCAGGGTGATTTGGATAGGCTGAGTGAATGGGCAGATACATGGCAGATGCAGTACAATGTGGATAAATGTGAGGTTATCCACTTTGGTGGCAAAAACATGAGGGTAGACTATTATCTGAATGGTGGCAGATTAGGAAAAGGGGAGATGCAACGAGACCTGGGTGTCATGGTACACCAGTCATTGAAAGTAGGCATGCAGGTGCAGCAGGCAGTGAAGAAAGCAAATGGTATGTTAGCATTCATAGCGAAAGGATTTGAGTATAGGAGCAGGGAGGTTCTACTGCAGTTGTACAGGGTTTTGGTGAGGCCACACCTGGAGTACTGCGTACAGTTTTGGTCTCCAAATCTGAGGAAAGACATCCTTGCCATAGAGGGGGTACAGAGAAGATTCACCAGACTGATTCCTGGGATGTCAGGACTTTCATATGAGGAAAGATTGGATAGACTCGGTTTGTACTCGATGGAATTTAGAAGATTGAGGGGGGATCTTATAGAAACCTACAAAATTCTTAAGGGGTTGGACAAGCTAGATGCTGGGAGATTGTTCCCGATGTTGGGGGAGTCCAGAACAAGGGGTCACAGTCTAAGGATAAGGGGGAATTCCTTTAGGACCGAAATGAGGAAAACATTCTTTACACAGAGAGTGGTGAGTCTCTGGAATTCTCTGCCACAGAAGGTAGTTGAGGCCAGTTCATTGGCTATATTTAAGAGGGCGTTAGATGTGGCACTTGTGGCTAAAGGGATCAGGGGGTATGGAGAGAAGGCAGGTACGGGATACTGAGTTGGATGATCAGCCATGATCACATTGAATGGCGGTGCAGGCTCGAAGGGCCGAATGGCCTACTCCTGCACCTATTTTCTATGTTTCTATGTTTCTATACCCATTTCAAAATGGAGACGTTTGAAACGGCTAAACAGCTGATTTCCCGAGGGTGCTTTATGGCTTGCATCCATTTAAAAGATGCATACTATTCAGTACCTATAAAGGAACACCACTGGAAATTCTTAAAATTTGTCTGGATGGGGCAACTGAGGCAATACAAAGTCCTACTGAATGGGCTTACTGCAGCCCCAAGGTTATTTACAAAAATTTTAAAACCAATATTGGCATCTCTTGGACAAAAAATCACATCGTCATGGCATATTTAGAGGACATCTTAATTGTAGGGAAAACTCTGGAATTAGCTGAACTAGCAGTAACAGCTACCAAAACGTTATTCGAGAAACTAGGGTTTGTTATCCATCCAGACAAATCTAAGTTCAACCCATCTGTGGTTATGGACTATCTGGGGTTCATGATTAATACCAATCATATGATTGTCACTATCCCAGCCAGTAAGGCAACGGATATAATAGAGGCATGTAACAGCCTTGCTTGCGCCAGGATACCGACTATCAGACACGCTACATTTCCAGCTGCGCAATTTGGTCCATTACATTATCAAAACTTGCAAAGAGCAAAAATCTCGGCATTAAAAGCAAATCCTGGACATTTTGACAGACTTATGCAGCTACCGAGCAAGGCAAAAATTGAGCTACAATGGTGGGTTAGCAATATTAGTGATTGTTTTACTCCCATAATTATATCCAACCCATCAGTCGTGTTACAAACCGACGCAAGCGCCCAAGGCTGGGGAGCTACCGACACCACTTCTAGTTGTGGCGGCAGATGGGACTCGCACGAGTCTACACTTCTTCAGTCACAAGGTATAAACTATTTGGAAATGCTGGGAGCATTTCACGGGCTGCGAGTTTACTGCACAAATTTACATCATACGCATGTCCGTCTTCAAATAGATAATACCACTGTGGTGGCATATTTAAACCATATGGGTGGTATCAAGTCAATATCTTGTAATGAATTGGCAAATACAATCTGGCTCTGGTGTACGGAAAGAAATATTTGGATATCAGCTACTTACCTTCCGGGTAAGCTCAATACAGTGGCGGACACCAGGTCACGTGTATTCAATGACAACATCGAGTGGATGTTGAATCTCCAAATATTTGCTAAAATTATAGCTGATTTTGGAACACCAGATATTGACCTTTTTGCATCCAGGTTGAACCATCAGATACCAATATATGTATCTTCGGAACCAGATCCTGGGGCAGTGGCGATGGATGCATTCTCGCTCCATTTGGGGGAAATGGTTTTTCTATGCATTTCCCCCATTCTGCCTCATCAGTCGGGTATTGCAGAAAATTCAACTGGATTCTGCAACAGGCATTCTGATAATACCGGACTGGCTTACACAACCTTTGTACCCGATGGTCCTCAATTTGCTAAAATCTCCATGGGCACTAATTACCAAATCTCCAAATTTGGCCACCAACCCCATCACGGGGGAGAGTCATCCGTGCCATGGTCATCTGAACCTGTTGTCCTCAATGGCCATGGACATCATAACGGCGTCGTGCAGAGAATCCACTAGGAAGCAGTACCTAAACCATATCAGGAAATGGGAAGCCTACTGTAGTCGGACAAAGACCACCAACAACTCTGCCACGATACCGAACATATTGGAATTCCTAGCCGGCCTTCATTTTGATGAGGGACTCAGCTACAGTGCCATAAATAGTGCTAGGAGCGCATTATCGTCCTACCTCAATGTAGGAGAGGGATCGCACCAGCTGGTTTCAAAACTAATGAGGGGTATTTTTAATACTAACCCTCCACGACCAAGATACAACACTAACTGGGATGTAGGGGTGCTGTTCAGGAGTTGGTCGCCCATGATGGGGTTACCGCTGGACAAACTCACCTACAAAGCGGTGATGTGGATGGCACTGACATCTGCATAATTGGTCCAGACTTTGCAGAAACTGAGATTGGACAGAATGGTCTCGACCCCTGGGAAAGTTACCTTCTTTATAGAGGAGTTGCTGAAGCAGAACAGACCTGGATCTACAGGGCTGCAATTGGAATTCCGAACGTACCCCGCTGATGCTACCCTCTACATAGCCACCCATCTTCGGCATTACATCAAAGTAACACACGCCATTAGGAAGATGGAGCAGGGTCTGTTCATCAGCCACAAGAACCCACATCACCGGGTGACGATGCAGACTATCTCCAGGTGGCTCAGGGTGGTGTTGGGTGCAGCAGGTATCGATACTAACGTTTTTAAATCTCATTCTACCAGGGCTGCATCCACATCAGCGGCGAGGACCATGGAGGTTCCCATGGATCATGTCCTTGCAACCGCGGGCTGGGCCAGTGAGGCAACCTTTCAGAGGTTTTATAACAAGCCGGTGGCCGTTCCCGCAAAGTTTGCAGAATCAATTTTAAGTACTGTTCCATAAAAACGTTTATCCCCGAGTTAGGGGTTTATTGTTTGTATTTTAATAAATACATTATTATTTTTCAGCTTGTTCAAGTCTGAAATACATTAGCATACTTCCTCCATCAGTAATTGCGGCAGTGTGGAGCATGGACATTGTCCAGGGCATGGAATCACAGAGCTTTGAAATCTTCACAAAATCACTCACGTGACTCCGAAGTAAAATAGTAAGATTAAATGAGAACTTACCAGTTTGAAGTTTGATCCATATTTTATGAGGAGTTACGATGAGGGATTTCGTGCCCTCCGCTCCCAACCCTCTATCATAAGGTCAACTGGTATTAGAGTCTCTTAAATCTTACTATCTTCAGTGATTGTTGCTATCTGTGATTCCACACCGCTGCTTTGAAGAATGTCGCGCATGCGTGCTGGCAGGGCCTTCACGAAATCCCTCATCGTAACTCCTCATAAAATAAGGATCAAACTTCAAACTGGTAAGTTCTCGTTTAATCTTACTATTTTATGTTACTTGGTACCGCTACTCAGTGTTGGCACCAACCATAAAATGACGATTTCTGTCACCACTCAATTGGTACTTCCCATTGTCTTCAAGAGACCTGAGCGCCAGATGAAGCATCATTCCACAGGCCCCTTCTTCACATAAGTACACACCACAACTGAATCAACAGGACTCTGAGACCCAGCCCTGTAATTCTAATTGGAGAAGTCTTGAGTTTGTAATTTAGGGGTTAAAATAAAACCAAGGAGAGGAAATTAACTGGCTCTGACTTTTTAATGTTGCTACTGCTTCAAATGCCTCTATTTTCTTTTCAGTGTGATGGTAAGAGTTGCTCAACAAGATTGCCATTTTATAGCTAGGTTAATTGACAATTTCACCCCAGTGGAAACAACACAACATTGTCATCAACTATAGAGTTGATAGTTGTCTGCTTTGTTTTTTTGTTAATTGACAATAATTGCAGTTGGCCTAAGCAGTTGTATTTTCCATTAAAAAAGCAAAACCACAACAATTATACCAGCATTTATTGTCAGGATATGAGGATTTGAGCCTGCAGCTGGAGTATTGTCATCCTCAGGGGATTAAAAAAAAGATTTCAAGTCATCCTGAAGGAAGCACTTTGTACAATCAACCCAGAATGACAGAGTTGCAAAAAAAAGTGGTTGTTGCCCTGCTGTAAACAATATTGCAAAAGGAAGAGACCGTGGCCACATAATATGAACAGTTCTTAATCAGTGCCAAAACATCTGCTTGTTGAACGTACATGAGCGCCTTTGCAAAATCTAAGATTCTTCTGCTAATGAAATTGGTTTATATACAAACTTCACATGTACTTCCAGGGGCCCAGGGACACATCGTTGACGTCACTTGATTTCAACGATGTGTCTTCCACCACCACAACCCATCACTGCTCTCCCATACCAGTATGCTTCCCCAGCACTAAGCTCCCATAGTACCATGGCATTGCGGTACCATCCCATGTGGCTGCACTACAGTAAAGTGTGCCATCAAGCGATCCAAGCCAACATATGCAAACTATTGCATAGTAAACTATTGGCAGGGAGTATTGCATAGTTTAACAATTGGACAGGTACACGGATAGGGCAGGATTAGAGGGATATGGGCCAAATGAAGGACCAGTGTAGATGGGAAATGTTAGTCAGTGTGGGCAAGCTGGGCTGAAGGGCCTGTATACATGCACTATGACTTCATGACTATTTGGCTTTGCCAACTGTCCCTACTTCATCAATGCAGTAGATCTCAAAAGATCATTGCAAATGGTATGAATTTCATAACTCTTCCACTAAATATGTGCATTTGATTTGACAGAACTGAGTATTTTGCACAAGCTGATAATTATTACCATATTGGAGTTTTCAAATTAACTTGTGAGAAATCAATCTAGAGGATTCTGTTTGGATATAGGAACATGTGGTCTTTAGGAATGCACATATACCCATTAAACAGATGGTTAAAAACAGAATTGGGACGTACTGTTACAGTTTAACAAGCTAAAATTACAGTTTGTCTATACTAGGTGACCCTCATGGTTTAATTCATGCCTTGCAGATTTAGCCACTTGGAACTGGTTATAAGCCTAGTTCAAATAGGAGCCACCGGGTTCCAATCATTTACTAGATGAGTTCATCTGGAAGTTGGCAGATTGCCATTGCATAGTTGCCTTGGATAGTTGACCTGATTCCATTTGCCTTTGTCAGCGGAAGTTCTACAGCTACATAAATAAAGCACCAACTACATTTTCCCCTTTAGGACGTCTCTGTCGATGAAGGGTAATATGGGAACTCTTCACAGTCAGCACTTGAGAGACACAGCTAATGAGAAGTTGTGTAAGAAGCTGTCACCAAACACCAGTGTTTTAAGAGACCTTATTCCTTAGATTATTGGTTCCACCAAGCAAAGGTGCTGGACGTTAGCTTCTTCGTCTTTTCCTACCTGCACTCAATCATAAAGGATAATCCCTTAAGAAGAAAGTACCTGTATTCCAGTGGTACCTCTTATGCCCACATGCTCCCTCATCCAACTTCCAGACCACAGCTGCCACTTAAATGTAGACACAAACAACTGCAGATTTTAGAGTCTTGAGCAAAACACAGATTTTAGAGTCTTAAGCAAAACACAAGTTGCTGGAGTAACTCAGTGGATCAGGTCGCATCTATGCAGTGAATGGATAGGTGATGTTTCGGTTCTTCAGACAGTCATTATTGTCACAAATTTCAGTGCCATCTAGTTCAATGCAAAGTAGACTTCTGCTTTCAAGCGAGATAGAATAGTAAGATTGAACGAGAGCTTACCAGTTCGAAGGTTGATCTTTATTTTATGAGGAGTCGAAGTGAGGGATTTCGTGAAGAGCCCGCCGGCGCACATGCTCGACATACTTCAAAGTAGCGGCGTGGAATCACAGAAACCAACAATAGAAATGACTTTGCATAGTAAGATTGACGTGACTAAGATTACCAGATGAAGGTGACTGAGGGTTGGGCGAGGAGGGCACGAAATCCCTCACTTTGACTCCTCATAAAATAAAGATCAACCTTCGAACTGGTAAGTTCTCGTTCAATCTTACTATTTCATTTCGGAGACACGTGAGTGACTTCGTGAAGACTTCAAAGCTTCTGTGATTACACGCCCTGGACCACGTCCATGCTGACACACCACTACCAGGGATGGATGGGAGGAACAAACTTGCTCAATAGTTCATACTGCAAAACAAGAGCATATTTATTAATAACAAATCAAAACCCCTCATGCGGGGACATCTCCACGTTCTGAACCTGCATTCAGCACGGCTTCTGCGAACTGTAGAGGAGCAGCAACAGGCTTGTTATAAAAACGCTGGAACACAGCTTCATTAGCCCATCCTGCTGTGGCGAGAATTTGGTCCATGGGCACCTCCATGACCCTCGCCGCTGACGTCGATGCAGCCCTGGTGGAATGAGATTTGAACACATTAGTGTGATACCTGACTTACCCAAGACGACTCGAAGCCACCTGGATATCGTCTGGACTGTCACTCGATGATGAGGTCTCTTATGAGTGACAAGCAGGTATCTCTCCATTCCTCTGATGCGTGCCGTCACTTTGACATAGTGGCGGATACGTGAAGCTAAACATAGCCTAGCATCTGCGGGGTATGCCGGGAACTTCAGCTGCAGCCCTGTGCACCCACGTCTATGCTGCTTTAGTAGCTCGTCAATGAAAAAGACTACTTCTGTAGGGGTAGAAGTCATTCTGTCGACACGAAGTTTGTGTAGTGTCTGTACCCTCTGAGCTGAAGTCAGCGCTAGTAACATCACCAGCTTCATGGTGAGTTGGTCCAGTTGGAGCCCTTCCATGGGAGACCACGTCCTGAGCAGGGTTAATACGTCCCTGACATCCCAGGTGATATTATAGCGTGGTGTAGGCGGATTCATATTGAATATACCCCGCATGAGCCTGGACACTAGCCTGTTGGATCCTACCCCAATATTGAGGTAGAATGATAGCGCACTTCTGGCGCTGTTGATGGCACTGTAACTTAAGTGTTCATCATGGTGCAACCCCGCGAGGAATTCCAGGACGTCGGTTATTGTCACGTCATCGTACGTGATGCGAGAGCGGCTGCAGTAGGCTTCCCACTTCTTAATATGCGAGCGGTATCTTCGCCTTGTGGACTCTCGACACGACGCCCCGATGGTATCCATGGTCCGAGCAGAGAGGCCGTATTGGACTAACGGCCTGTTCCGAACCTGCAAGCCAACAAATTTAAATAGCCATGGCAGGGATGTGGCTCCCCTGAGACAGGGTGAGTAACCAATTGTGGGCAACCCTTCAAAAGGACCCAAGGTTCGTTGAGCATGTCAAAGACCACCGGATACCAAGGCTGTGTGGGCCAGTCGGGTATAATAAGGATGCCCTTGGCAGCATCTGCCTGAATCTTTCGCAATACCCGACTGATGAGGCAAAACAGGGGGAAGGCATAGAAAAACCAATTCCCCCAGTCCAGCGAGAATGCATCTAGCGCTATTGCCCCAGGATCTGGTTCCCATGAAACGTAGGTTGGTACCTGATGGTTCAACCGTGACGCAAAAAGGTCAATGTCCGGTTTACCAAATTTGGCTGTGACTTTAGAAAAAGTCTCAGGATGCAACATCCATTCAATATTGTCATTAAATTTGCGTGACCTGGTGTCCGCCACAGTATTAAGCTCACCTGGCAAATAGGTAGCTGAAATCCAAATGTCTCTTTGAACACACCAGAGCCAAATTGAGTTAGCCAATTTGTCACACGAAACTGACCTGGTACCACCCATATGGTTTAAGTATGCCGCTGCTGTGGTGTTGTCTATTTGGAGACGGACATGTGCTCCAACAAGCTTGGAACAATACGTACAAAGTCCGTGGAATGCTGCCAGCAACTCCAAATAGTTAATCCCTTGAGTCAACAACATCGTCGATTCAAGGGTGTCCCATCTGCCCCCACAACTAGAGCAATTATCCGTGGCTCCCCAGCCATTGGAGCTTGCATCAGTCTGCAAATATACCACCGGATTAGCCTCCCTGATAGGCTTGAATGAGCTGCTAATGTGACACACCCACCATTGCAACTCATTTATCGCTTCGGGCGGCAGCTGCATGGACCGATCATAATGACCAGCGTTCTGTTTTAACGCAGCAATTTTAGCTCTTTGCAAATTCTGATAATGCAAAGGTCCATATCGCGCTGCCGGAAACAAAGCTACAAGCTTCCCAATTATTGTAGCTGAATGCTGAATCGATGGTATATTGGTGCGGATTAAATCTAGACACACCTGGGTAACCTCCTCAATCTTGTTAATTGGAATGGTAACCCTCATGCTCATGGAGTTCACCGTGAACCCTAGGTAATTAATCACCTGGGCAGGGCAGAACTTTGATTTCTCTGGATGGACAATAAACCCTCATTGTTGAAATATATTGACAGCAGCTGCAACACCCTGTTCAGCCAATTCCAGGGTGTGGCCCACAATTAAGATATCATCTAAGTAGGCCATAACTATATGGTGTCGTTGTCTCAAATAAGCCATAATTGGTTTCACTAATTTAGTGAACAATCTAGGGGCTGTGGTGAGCCCATTAGGCAAAGCCTTGTACTGCCAGAGTTGCCCCATCCAGATGAATTTCAAAAACCTTCTGTCGTATTTCTGGATGGATACTGAATAATATGCGTCTTTCAAATCGATGCATGCCATAAAGCAACCATGAGAAATCAATGATTTGGCTGTTTCAAACGTATCCATTTTAAAATGAGTATATGTTACAAAAGTATTCAAACGGGTTAGATCAATAATGACACGACAACCTCCATCCTTCTTAGGTCTGGTGAATATATTCGAAACAAATTCAACTGGCTCATGCACCGCTCTCTCAATCACTCCCTTCTGCTCAAGACTTAAAAGTTCCTTGTAGCCCGCTGCCTGTTCTGCAGCAGATAATTTAAACGTTCGAGCGGGCATGTGCTGGGATGGAGGAATGTCGCCATTAATAAACTCAATTTTATGCCCCTGAATATTCTGCAACACATACTCGTCACCAGTAAAATTACCCCATGCACCCAAAAACAACCGAAGGCGACCACCAACATGTGAAGTTAAACAAAGAGAAAAGAGAGAACCAGACCCCCTCACCTCCGTGGTTACCGGCGGTCCTTGACACGCGTGGGTGGACGTGGAGGTGCTGGGTTGGATTGAGGGCGCGGCGTCTTCGTTTTCCACCAGGGTCTCTGCCGACCCTGTCCTAAAAAAGACCCCTGGTGCTGGGTCTGATGTTGCTGTCGTTGTGGAGCTTGAGGGTGGGTCCTCGTCGAGGTACTAGCAGACCCTCGTGATCGAATGTATGGAGACTTTGAGCCTGACGGTGCGGGGGCACTCTGAGAGCGCATGATCCCCACCGTTTTGGCTTGTTCGTCAAGCTCTTTGACTCTCTTCGAGAGGTCCTCCCCAAAGAGCTGACGGGGCGGGGGCGGCGGCGGTGGCTTGCACAATCCTGCAAACTTCGGATTGAGCGCTGGGGGGATGCTGGTTTTGCGAAACCCGTTGATTTCGTGCTGGGTCGCGCACAGGAGGGCCAGAGCATCTTCCTGGTCCAAATTCAGTTCGTCCCCGTCCACCGACCGCGCAAAGGCGGTAATACCGGCCGTGAGGAGCTTCAGGATCCGCTGCAATTTTACCTCTTGTTGACGGATAGCCGCACTGATGTTGCCCCATATCGGCGTATTGACCACAGGCACGTTGAGGGAGTTGCAATTGGATGGAGCCTTGTGACGGCTCATTGCCTGAATGAGGACTTCTTCCTGTAGTTGCTGGTTGTTAAGAAAGTCCACAGTGGCTGCCAGCTTTTCGTTTAAAGGAAGTCCAGATGAATGTGGGGCCGCAAATTTGGTCGCCACATCCAGAAGATCCTCCGCTGGCACCTCCAACGGAGATGGTATGGGATCCACCAAAACCACCTCCTCCTGCTGCTCCAAGCTGATGGTAGAGGCTGGTGACGACGCCCTGTGCCTGTTGCTGCCCTGCTGTTGTTGACTTTGAAGCAGGAGCTCCAGCAGCCGCTCCATACGGTCAATACGCCCTTCACCCTGAACACTCAGGTGGTCGGAGTCCTCCGGCTCTGAAAAGAAAACCGGGCTCCTATCATCGGCCCGCACCTCATCGAGGCCCTGCCGGTGCCGGTAGTTGTCGCTAACAGCCGCCGAGGCGAAACTGCGCGATTCCCGCGCGGGCGTGTTCAACTGCCTCCGTTTAGCGGGAGCTGAAGCCGCTGCCACTAAGGGCACTTGCGGCGTGGTGTCGGCACCAGCCGAAGCATGGCTGCCTGTAGCCCGCGCAGGCTTGCCGGCTGCCCACATCGTGGACTTTGCTGACGCATGGTCTTGCCCACCCATCCATGGGGGGCTCGGCGACCGTGACGAGACCCGACTCAACCGACCCGTCCCGGCGTCGAGAGTCGAGGTGTGCCGGCTGGACCTCACAGCCGCCCCGGGTCTCGCCCTGGAACCTGACCGCACCTCCGTGTCAGGCAATGCCTTAGCCCTGGTAGGGTTAGGCTTCTGGGCTCCTGCCCTTCCCCTACTCGGAGGGCTGAGTGGAACAGGCCGTGCAGCCGCACGCACCCTGCTCGAGGTCGCCAGCGAGCCCGCTGACGACCTGACTGCCATGGCAGGGTCCTCCTGCTCTGGCGGCACACCACACTCCTCCTCGTTGAACTCCTCCGAGCTGTGGTGTGCTGGCGGATCTGGACCTGTAACCACAGGGCTTACCCACATCTCCGCCTGAGTCCCGGCCTGCGTTGCAGGTACTGCCGATGGTAAAGGCCCCGGAACTGTTGACCGGCGAACTCGTCCTGACGTCCTCCGGCCCTTGGAACTCCCATCCATGTCCTTGCTGCAAGACATAACCACCAACAAGGACCACCAACTAAAGGTAGAATACTCACCTCCGTGGCCCCTTATGAAGGGCTGGCGAGGAGCGCGCTCCACCGCCAGCCGTCGCAGCAACGCGGTACGATGATATGTCGAGCATGCGCGCCGGCGGGCTCTTCACGAAGTCACTCACGTGACTCCGAAATGAAATGGCCTTGCAGTATCTTTTGTTCCTTATTGTTCTGCACACGCTGTCTATCATGCTTTGTTAACTTCCTTGCATCCTCAACTGGCCAATAGACACTGTATTAAATATCATAATGCCCAAAGTCTTTTGATCATATGATAACCTTGTAAAAGATGAAGTGCAGAAAACCGTAAATACAAATGTCTTGTCGTTGTGAAACACTATTTACAATGGTCTACTTGCCTTTCTCTGTCGTTTTCTTCTCAGCTGCAGTTGCTTCTTCTAGTAAAACCTTGTTCATGTAGATATACTCCTCCTCGCCAGCTGGAAATTTAAGTCGCAAATTACAGTTTTGCTTTCAAATGGGAAATAAGCATTTTAAAACAAAATAAAAATAAATATAATTGCAGAGTAAAAGAGCACTTGGAGAAGAAAGCACCTTTCGAACTGTTAACCTACTCGTTCCGACAGTTTATAGACAAATTATTTGATGACATGCTCCTGTCCCAAACCCCAAATGTTTGGTCCTTTGTGAAGTTAAACAACCACTGCAGTCTCATCATGATCTTTAAAACGTTCAAAGGACATACTTTCAAAACATTTCATAAACAGACCAATTATGGTTTGTGCTGCATTTCACCATCAAGTTATAGACAGGCCCAGATGGATAGACATTGTCGCAATGCACCCATCAGCAAATTTTGAATGGCATAATTTTTAGTCTCCACACCTGTCGACAGAGTGAATCAGAGACATTGGACTGGCACCAGTCATCATACTTTTCCGACAGCCCTGCCCTTACATATGATGCCTCAGCTGAAATTCCTGATTCCATTGTGGAATCAGCTGGGAGCATTCTTTGCTCTTTGTCAGAGGTTTGTGGGTTCAAGCACCATTGCACAACATAATCACAGGAATATCCCCGAAGCACTATTCACTAAAGCATTCCCAGTCTCCTGACCAACATTCTTCCCTCAGTCAACACTACCACTCATTTATCTGGGTGACATCTACCTCCTCTGGCAGCTCGTTCAATACACCCACCATCCCTAGTGTAAAAAAGTTATCCCTCATGTTCTTGCTTTCCCCCCTCACCTTAAACCAATGTGCTCTGGTTCTCGATTCCCCTCTCTGGGCAAGAGTCACTATGTGTTTACCTGATCTATTCCTCTCATGATTTTGTACACCTATATTCAGCTTCTTAGGTTTAGGAATGGGTGTAGGCGTACTGAGCTACAGTGAAAAGCTGTTTTGCATGCTATCCAGTCGGAGCAGATAATACAACACATAAATGCAATCAAGGTTATTTCAAGTACAATAGGTAGAGCAAAGAGGAAGATACGGATTGTAGAATATAGTTCTCAGCATTGTAGTGCACCAGTTCCAGAAACAAAATCCAATGTCTGCATTAGGACGGAGGTGAATCAGGCACTAGCCTAGTTTATGGCAGGACATTTCAGAAGCTTGATAACTAACTTTGCCTGTACAACACTCACACTATGAAAAATATTTAATTAATGTTAAACTATTGAAAAATCTCTGACAGATGTCAGCCAAATACAAATTCAGTTTGTTTTCTTAATTTGTCTCATCATGTACATCCTTGTTCTTCCAATGCACATTGGATATTTACATCAAAATACTGGGAATAGTTCCTAGTGCAGCTTATATTTTGGTATCACGAGGAAGCAAAGTGAATGACCTGTTCAGTATTTGCATGTTTCTTCTTGTCCAAAGGTTCCTACGCCATCCAGTGCTCTTTTAAGAGTTAATAACTGTGGAATCATTTGGTGTGAAATGACCCAGGGTGCAGGTCAAACTTGTCCTACACCTATTTAATAGCTGAAGCTTTTAATTTGGAATTTGCTTCATTTAGTTTTACTTTCCATGAGTTTGTGGATGGATCTAAGGTGATGATGCAAGCCCAACTAACAGTCGAGTCTCTCATATCCAAATAGTGCCAATGAGCATTTATTGAGTCATAAAGTCATGCAACATGGAAACTGGCCTTTGGCACAATTTGTCCATGGTGACCAAGATGCCCCATCTAAGCTAGCCCCATTTGCCCAGCAAGCGGATAGGCTAAGCAAAAATCTTTGGTTCACAAGAGATAAGACTAGGAGCAGAATTAGGCCATTCGGCCCATTGAGTCTGCTCTGAGAAATCAGGCTCAAAATATGACAATTTAACCTCAGTTACATGACAAAAATGCATTCCATGTAGCACTAAGAAAAATGCTCCATTGTGAGAAACTTGTGAGAAAATTGCAGGTTTAGATGCCCATTGGAGGTTGATGAGGAATTGTGAATAATTACATTGGTGTGAAAAGGATAATGCTACAAATCCTAGCTGTAGAGACACTGGTATCGTTGTCTCGTTGTACGACATTGATCATCTTTTACTCTGGATTTTTAACTTAAGTATTGTGGGTTTTTTAAATATATAAATTATGATGTTTTTATGTGATTTACCTTGATTTTATATATATTTATGATATTTGATATGCAATGCATTTTTAATGTAATGTTGCCCCTTGTCTGGACCTTGAGTCCGTAATAAAGTTATTATTATTATTACATTGGCCTCGTTTAGTAGCATTGGCAATTGGCTTAAAGGAAGCTGCCAACAAATCTCCATGGCATGCACTTCCCTTTCTCCTTAGGAGAGCACAGTGGCGTACCGGTAGAGTTGCTGCCTTGCAACGCCAGAGATCCAGGTTCAATTCTGACCACGAGTGCTGTATGTATATACATTATCCCTGTGACCTCATGGGTTTTGCTCAGGGTGCTCTGGTTTCCTCCCACACTCCAAAGACGTGCAGGTTTGAAGGTTAATTGGCTTTGGTAAAATTGTAAATTGTTGCAAGTGTGTAGGATAGTGCTACAAGGTGATCGCTGGTTGGCACGGACCGGGTGGGCTGAAGGGCCTGTTTCAATGCTGCATCTCTAAAGTCTAAAGTTTGCCTTTGGGTGTCTCAGCAACAATTATCTCAATAATTTAGTTGAACCAAAAATGGGGGGAACTTGGCATAAACATTTTGCAGAACATGAAATGAACAACTACCCCAACATGAGAAATTTCACTAAACATCTTTACGATTAATGATGTATCATACTTAAGTGGATAGCACTCACCTTCAAACCACTAAAGTTCTCATGCACAAAATAAGTTTATCAGGACAGAAAATCTGCCAAGCATTAATTATAGTTTGGTAAATGGTTCAGAATTCATTTCGATCTCACTCAGCAAAATACCAATTTTCAGAGCATATTATTACAGGGAGGTTAGTGGTAAATACCTGGACTCATCAAATGTTTGTTAATTGTGGTGGAGAGGGCTACAATTTGGGGATTTTGGCATTAAACATATGTTGAAATTGAAACGACTATGGCAACTAATCATTCCATCACCGTTAACAGTCGGGACCATTATCACACTGGCAATTTTGGGAGAAGCAACAGATGAGGGATAATGGCTCAACAACTGAGAAAAAAACACAAGCAAGGGTATCTAGTATGGACTCAAAATGGTGGAGTAACTCAGCAGGTCAGAAATAGCATCTCTGGAGAAAAGGACTAGGTGACGTTTCGGATCGAGACCCTTCTTCAGACTGAGAGTCTGGGGGGATGGAAACTAGCATCTGCAGTTCCTTTCTGCACCCAAGGGCATCTATTTACTGACATGGTGAAAAATATTCAAACTTCCAAATCAGTTGCCTCTTATAAGGCTGTTTATCCATTCAGGCCAGTACATATTTTTTACCTGCGGATCATTTACAAGAAATTTCAGTTGGTGGGATAGTATCAAGTTATACGAAGTGAGTGGTAGGCAAGGTCAAGTTTGAGTGGAGCCTGGTGAGGGCCAAAGGTGCAGAAGATTGCCTCAGTCACTACCATGACACAGGACACAAGGGAGTGGAGGACAAAATGGAGAGGTCAATAAGCAAGCTAGTTCAATGAAGCCCACGAGCCCCTTCCCAGCATCAGAAAAGTCCCCTTTAAGTCACACAGAGACAAACTTCACAGGAGATGCCAAGGCATGGGAGGCTGATGGAGGGATGGATCACAAATGGATTATTGAAAATGATTCAGGAGGGATCCAAAAATCTATTACATGTTACTGTATGTATATGCAGATGCCTGGGCTCCCCCCTGCATTGGGGCACCATGGGCACAGATGACCTGAAGTCCAAAACGCTGACCTGTAATAAACACAAGCCCCTAACTTTTAGAAACTTTTAGAATAGAAGAAAAATTGAATCACTGAATTCATCTGCAATCAAACTTCCAGGTGGAGGCAGAGCCAGAGCCAGGACCAGATCGAGTGGGTGTGGAGAGAATGTTTCCAGTAGAGGAAGAGTCTAGGACCAAGTCAAGTCAAGTCAAATTTATTTATATAGCACATTTATACAAATAGCCCTCACTCAGAGGACGTCAGGAAAGGCTTGGGAGAACAGATACGTTTTTAGACTAGACTTAAAGGAATCGATGGAGGGGGCAGTTCTAATGGGGAGGGGGATGCTGTTCCACAGTCTAGGAACTGCGACCGCAAAGGCGCGGTTGCCCCTGAGCTTATGCCTAGACTGCGGGACATTCAGCAACCCCAAGTCGGCCGATCTGAGGGACCTGGAGGTGGTGTAGTGGGTGAGAAGACTTTTAATGTAGGTGGGTGCAAGCCCATTGAGGGCTTTGTAGACAAAGAGGAGGGTCTTGAAATTTATTCGGAACTGCACAGGGAGCCAGTGGAGAGAGGCCAGAATCGGGGTGATGTGGTCCCTTTTTCGGGTGCCCGTCAGGAGTCTCGCTGCGGCGTTTTGGACCAGTTGCAGGCGGGACAGGGAAGATTGGCTGATGCCAGTGTAAAGGGAGTTGCAGTAATCTAGGCGGAAGGAGATAAATGTATGGATGATCTTTTCTAGTTCATCAAACTGGAGAAATTGTTTTATTTTAGCTATCATCCAAAGCTGAAAGAAGTTAGCTTTTACCACGGCATTGACTTGTTTGTCAAACTTCAGTGCTGAGTCAAATATCACGCCAAGAATTTTGACGTGAGGTTTGAGTAGTGGGGTAAGGCTTCCAAGGCTGCCTGCTATCATTTTGATTGAGTCCGAGGGGCCGAGAAAGATGACCTCAGACTTACTCTCGTTTAGTTGGAGGAAGTTCTGGGCCATCCAACACTTTATATCCTCAAGGCAGCGGGTAAGGTTAAGCAGATTTGATTGTTTTTTGGGCTTCAGGGGGAGGTACAGTTGTGTATCGTCTGCGTAGCAATGGAAGGAAATGCCGTGCCTTTCAATGACTTGGCCTAAGGGGAGCATATACAGGGAGAAAAGAATGGGGCCAAGGATGGAACCTTGTGGAACCCCACAGCAGAGGCTAGCTGGGGAGGAGAAAGAGTTGCCTATGTTAGTAGAGAAACTCCTACCTTTGATGTAGGAGATGAACCAGCTCAGGGCAGTGCCATCAATACCAACCCCGTACCGGAGATGGTCAATTAGGATGGTGTGGTCGACTGTGTCAAATGCTGCGCTGAGGTCAAGAAGGAGCAGGATTGCACAGTCGCCGGAGTCAACGGTGAGCAGTAAGTCATTATGTACCTTCAACAAGGCAGACTCTGTGCTGTGGTGAGCCCTTAAACCTGGTTGAAAGGTTTCCAAGATAGTATTTTGGTGAATGTAATGCCAGAAGGCACAGCCGCAGAATAAAGGACCATAACTTTAGAATGGAGATGAGGAGGAATTTCTTCAGCAAGACGGTGGTGAATCTATGGAACTAATTGGCCACATACAGTTGGGGAAGCCAAGTCGCATGGTATTGGTAAAGCAAAGATTGATAGGTTCTTGATTGGGAAGGGTGGTCAAAACCTATGGGGTGAAAGCAGGAAAATGGAGTTGAAAGATAGATCAGCCATGATCAAATGGCATAACAGACTCGATGGACCAAATTTGCTCCTATGTCTTATGGTAACCATCATGACAAGGTCAGTGACACTTTAATATTTAAGGATACTTAGAATTTTTAAAAAGCTGACAAAATAAGTAAATGAACTCACTAATTTGTAAGTGTCCTATTTTCCATCAACAGTGTTTTACTAACACAACTGATTTTTTTGTGCTACTTTGCAGTTTTTTTCCCATTCCACTGACTCATGCTGCAGCTAATTTATTTTTTAAATCTTTTCTCATTGTTAATTTAGTCAGACCTCATTTATGATCAACACTGAATTTGTGAGATCCCAGTGGGTAAATTCCAAATATTTTCAAATCCTAGAACAGGCACTCCATGCGTTTCTTTCACATCAGTACCAAAGGAAGGGTGGCACAGTGGTGCAGCGGTAGAGCTGCTGTCTCATGGCTTCTGAGACCCGGGTTCAATCCTGACTATGGGTGCTGCCTGTGCAGAGTTTGCACATTCTCCCGGTGACCGTGTAGGTTTTTTATTCCAGAGTGCCCTGGTTTCCTTCCACATTCCAAAGAAGTGCAGGTTTATAATTTAATTGCCTTCTGTAAAATGCCCCTAATGGGTAGAACGCTAAAGTGGGATATCGTTGCCCTAGTGTACGGGTGATCGATAGTCAGCGTGGACTCGGTGGGCCAAAGGGTTTGTTTCCATGCTGTATCTCTAAACTAACCTAAATTAAACTAAAGGAAGGGATAATCAGTAAAAATAAAGTGCTGGAAATAATCAGTAGAGAAGCAAAATAACTAGTGATGGCATAAATATGAAATATGTAGTGGAAATGCTCGATAGGGATATCAAAGATGGTCTGATGATGTTAACTCATCATCATATGTCAGGGTACTATTCAAATGTGATATACATATGATAGAATTGATGCCTTAGTTTAATAGCAAATAGAAAATAAGAAAAATTACACAATAATAACACTGGTCATTACAAGATGGATGCGGTTAGGATGTTTTCTAAGTGAGAATATTGGCATTTTGTTCATGTGAGATTATCTGGCAAGCATTGGGGAAGTAGATTGAACAGAGAGCAGAACAGCAAATGAACAAGCCCTTTGGTCCGTGCTGATCATGATGCCAATTCAAACTAAGATCATCTGCCTGAAGATGCTCCATATTCATCCATCCCCTGCCCACCTATGTGCCTATCTAAATGCCTCTAAAATGCTACTATGATATTGGTTCCACCACCTCCTCTGGCAACGGTTCCCAGACACTCACCACACTCTTTATAAAAAATCTGCATCGTAAATCCCCTTCAAACCTTTCCACTCTCACCTTAAATCTGTACCCTCTAGAATTTGACTTTTCCATTCTTCATCTGAATTCACATAAAACAGTAGATTATTTAAAAGTTAACTGACTTTCAACAATACCGATTGTTTTCTCAGATATTGCCCAAAATATTTATTTATCTTCCTTTTTAAAATATTGACCAATTCACTGAGTTTGTAGCATTTTCTATCAAGCAGTCACGTGACATCTGTATTAAATATAATCGGTATCTTTTTGAGATTGATAAATAGTCAATTTGATATTTAACATGTTACCACTTTAATATACAGCATGTATAAACTCTTCCAATTATATTGAAATGATTTTTTGACATCCATTGAAAAGGCAGACATTACTAACTTTCAGATGAAGAATTGATTATTATTTGCAAAGTTCTCCACTTAACTTACGCCAATGATAAAGGCACTACTTGCTTCCCATGTTTTGTCCACATGGAATCAGGAGAGAATTATCAAGATTACCAAATCGATCAGGATTGTTGACAATCACAGCGTGCTCTCAAACCTCTGCCAATATCTGCACAGTCACCAATGGTAACTTTTGAATTTGATTTGGCATGAATATTAAACCAAAAGTGCACAAATGGAGACAATTTACATAAAAACAATGATATTGTATCACAATGTTGGAACAAGTATAATGGGCTGATGGTCTCCCCTATTGCCGTATAAAGCTAACAAGTCAACAACAGGAGTGTTGGTTCATTTTTCCATTCGCCATCTAGGATAGAGCGTCCAAACGTAGCATCTTACTTTGCCATCCCTTCAAGACTCAACCAACATTGCCTGCAAAGGGATTTGTAAATCTAGCAGAAAGAGGTTTGCTGACAAGTAGAATGTCACCCGGAGAAAATCCACACGGTCACAGGGAGAACGAACAAACTCCTCATAGACAGCACCTGAGATCAGGATCGAACCTGGGTCTCTGGCCCTGTGAGGCAGCAGCTCTACCGCTGTGCCACTGTGCTGCCCTGAGGAATCTGTTGAGTTGGCCCCGTTCCTGTTTTTTACAACCTAGGAAATATCCATAACCTTCTGAATTCCATTACTCAGCTGAAGATTGAGACACTTTAAAACAGTTATATTTTACCATAAAAATGAAATTAAAAGCAAAGCAAAATAGAACACTGACCTGAAGAACTGACGATGTTGTGGAGAAGCTCTGATATGACACATTTCTTTGCTAAGGCTGTAAGGCTGAGGTTTTCATTATCTAGTAATTTCAAAAAGGTCTCGAGTTCTGTGAGGAGCTGGTCCAGTGCTGGAAGAAAAGGGGGAAAAAAGGAAAATAATATCAAGGTACTTGAGGAAAAAAATCTGTAAAAAAACAATAATACTCTTTTACCGCATTCGTATTGATTAAGAATCCCCTCAGAAAATGTATTCTATTGAAATTGTCATTTCACTGAAACATCACAACTTCTGACAAATATCACTTCACAGCATATGCCAGTGTTACATTTCAATACCTTGTCCATTGTGCTGTTGAATGTACAACAACCCCTAATTTTATAAGAAGGACTGTTCAGACATATTTAAACGTGGCCTGGTGCATTGGTCTCACTAAACTGGAAGAATGCTGGATCAATTTCTCAAATATGTCCTCAGTTCTTCGGATAAGAGAAGCAAATTTTAAAGGGGATGTGCGGGGAAAAGTTTTTTTTTCACACAAAGAGTGGTGAGTGCCTGTATCACACTGCCAGGGGTGGTGATGGAGGTAGGCACATGAATATACAGGGAATGGAGGGATAGAAACATGGAAACATAGGTGCTGGAGTAGGTCATTTGGCTCTTCGAGCCAGCAACGCCATTCAATACGATCATGGCTGATCATCGAAAATCAGTACCCCGCTCCTGCTTTTTCCCCATATTCCTTGATTCCTTTAGCCATGAGAGATAAATCTAACTCTGGACGATGGATCATGTGCAAGTAGATGGGATTTATTTATCTTGGCATCATTTTCAGCACTGTGAACGGAAGGGGCTTTTTTTCCATGTTCCTTGTTCTCACTAAAACACAAGGTGTTTTCAAACTGGCCTTCTGGAATATGTTTTGTTACATTAGATATAAGGAAGTCTTTAATGTGTAATTAGCCATGATCATGGTCCGAATAGAAAATGCGATGTTGATTATGCTTCCTACACTTAATTAAAAACTTTAAGATAATTAATTTAAAACTTAATGCAAACTCCATTACCTGACAGCACCTGAGGTCAGGGTGAAACCCAGAGTTATGGCACTGTGAGACAATATTTAAGAACCATTTAGACAGGTACATGGATAGGATATGTTTGGAGCGGTATGGGCCAAATGCAGACAGGTGGGACTAGTTTAGATTGGGAATGCTGGTTGGTGTGGGTAAGTTGGGACGCAGGGCCCGTTTCCACACTCTACCAATATGCTGTCCATTTAAAGAGTTAATTAAATTATTAATAAAAAATAATTAATAGAAACTAAAATCAAGTAAAATAACTCAAACATTAACCTATACCTATTTACAGGTATTACAGGACCCCAGCTATTTACAATATATATTAATGATTTGGACGAGGGAATTGAATGCAACATCTCCAGGTTTGTGGATGACACGAAGTTGGGGCTGGTGTTAGCTGTGAGGAGGATGCTAGGAGGCTGCAAGGTGACTTGGATAGGCTGGGTGAATGGGCAAATGCATGGCAGATGCAGCATAATGTGGATAAATGTTAGGTTATCCACTTTGGTGGCAAAAACAGGAAAGTAGACTATTATCTGAATTGTGGCCGATTAGGAAAAGGGGAGATGCAATGGGACCTGGGTGTCATGGTATACCAGTCATTGAAAGTAGGCATGCAAGTGCAGGGTCTTGGTGAGACCACACCTGGAGTATTGTGTACAGTTTTGGTCTCCAAATCTGAGGAAAGACATTCTTGTCATAGAGGGAGTACAGAGAAGGTTCACCAGACTGATTCCTGGGATGTCAGGACTTTCATATGAAGAAAGACTGGATAGACTCGGCTTGTACTCGCTAGAATTTAGAAGATTGAGGGGGGATCTTATAGAAACTTACAAAATTCTTAAGGGGTTGGACAGGCTAGATGCAGGAAGATTGTTCCGGATGTTGGGGAAGTCCAGAACAAGGGGTCACAGTTTAAGGATAAGGGGGAAATATTTTAGGACCGAGATGAGAAAAACATTTTTCACACAGAGAGTGGTGAATCTCGGGAATTCTCTGCCACAAAAGGTAGTTCAGGCCAGTTCATTGGCTATATTTAAGAGGGAGTTAGATATGGCCCTTGTGGCTAAAGGGATCAGGGGGTATGGAGAGAAGGCAGGTACAGGATACTGAGTTGGATGATCAGCCATGATCATATTGAATGGCGGTGCAGGCTCGAAGGGACGAGTGGCCTACTCCTGCACCTATTTTCTATGTTTCTATGTTTTTCTACAGGGTTAGCAAACCCATTTGTATTGGAATTGGTGTCCCTGTCCTCCCTGGTTCCATCACTAGGCTCAATGTGATGGAGCAGATGATCATGTACAACATCTGTCCTCCATTTTGGACTTTCTCTCCCCATTGTACACACCCACAAAGGTCCGAGATATACCAGACAAAGGCAGCTGATGGCCAGTGAGATAAGTATTGGTTTGAACAGGGAATGTTATAAGGCCTTCCCTTGCTTTAAAGGAAGAATAACTTAGCAACTAATAGTGTGGAGCTTTGCTTTAATGCTTCTTGGAACTGTCCCTAGCCATATTTTTTGTATCAAACCAAATGATTCTTTATGATAGTCCCAGTGTATTTATTCTGGATAGTCAGTCTTCTCCGTGGAAAATTACATGAAGCTATAGCGACCAGCAGTGTTTATAAAATAGCATCTGGACAATTCCAGATGTGTTTGCTGGCTGTGGCTACCATTAATTAGAAAGCAATGCTATTTGAATAAACTGCTTTTATTCTGAACATTTAAGTCACGATCACATGCATTTAGTCAATATTATTTTTCAGCCTTTTATTTATTTTCCAATTCTTCTGTCGAGTTCTGAGAACCATGTTGCTATGGACTTCTTCAACCAAAATTAGATGTTGCTTTAGGCTTCAGAGATAAGCGTGGAAACAGATCCTTCGGTCCACCGAGCCACCCAACAATCACCCCGTAACATTACTGTACAGAGACTGTACAAACTCTGTACAGACAGCACCCATCGCCAGGATTGAACCTGGGTGCAGCTATAAGGCAGCAACTCTATGGCTCTGTGCGCCACTGTGCAGCCCCCCGCCCCCTACCCCCCCACTCATATTGTTATTCCCATGTTCAACAAACAAAATCATGGATGGCAATGAGTAAAACAGATTAATTTGTGATTAATTTTATCATGGGCTGCAAGGCTGATTATCTTTGTGGTTCTCGACCAAAAACAGAATTGTAAATTAACTGTAAGTATTCTCATCATTCCAAGCCAACTTCTGCTGGATAAATAACACCATCCAATGTACACTCCCAATGATATCACTAGCATCTTAAGGGAATTATTTCATGCTTATATGTGGATATTAAATGCATTATTACAGCCACAAGTACAAATGCAGTTTCTTAGTTTAGTTTAGTTTAATTTAGTTTAGTTTAGTTTACAGATACAGCGCAGAAACAGCCCCTTCGGCCCACCGAGTCCAGGCCGACCAGCGATCCCCATACACTAGCACTATCCCACACCTAGGGATAATTTACAATTTTTACTGACGCCAATTACCTACAAACCTGTATGTCTTTGGAGTGTGGGAGGAAACTGGTGCACCCGGGGAAAACCCATGCGGGTCACGGGGAGAACATAGAAACTTCATACAAACAACACCCATAGTCAGGATCGTACCCGGGTCTTTGGTGCTGTAAGGCTGCAAATCTATCGCTGTGCCACCATGTCGTCCTTATCAGCTTAAAAAACTTGCCATTTTAAAATTAATTTAGAATTGCCATAAGAAACATGCAGTCGTCCAGCTACTATGTTTGATAAATATGAGCTACATTAATATTTCTGAAATACATTTCTGGCCATCTACAAATGTCTTGCGGTGATGAATATAGGATAGTAGACCAGTAATATTTTCCTTATTTGCAGATCCACAGTTGAAATAGAACAAGAAAAAAACAAGTGCTCCAAATAGATCAAGGAGTAGTAATATATCCTCACCATTTTTTGCAACAATAATATGTTCTAAAATTAATAAGGGAAACCTGATTAAAAAAATGTTCAATAAACATTTTCCAATGTGCACATGGGAAAGATTCTGGCTCTGGCATAGTGATGTGCCAGAAATCGCCTCATATGTAATGGCAGTGAGACAGAAAGGAGTCAATTATACAAATGCAAATGGCCTTTGTTTTCTTAATGCTGATGTAATCTAGATCTCTACTAAAAAAGACAAGTGTGTATAGTGGCTAAAGGATTTTTGGTTAAAAATGCGCACGGTTCAAAATGTGCGACAAGAGATATTGTCGTAAGGGTACAGTGTGGAAAGAGGCCCTTTGGCTCACCGAGTCTACGCCAACCAGCGATCACCCATACATTAGATCTATCCTACACACTAGGGTCGCCTTGTACAACTCCAACACTGTGCTGCCTGACATAGGAGCAGAATTAGGCCATTTGGCCCATCGAGTCTGCTCCGCCATTCTATCATGGCTGATCTACCTTTCCCTCTCAACCCCATTCTCCTGCCCTCTCCCCATAACCCTTGACATCCATACTAATCAAGAATCTGTCAATCTCTACCTTAATAATACCCAATGACTTGGCCTCTACAGCCGTCTGTAACAATGAATTTGACAGATTCACCACCCTCTAACTAAAGAAATTCCTCCTCATCTGTGCCCTCTGATCCTAGACTCTTCCACTAATGGAAACATGCTCTCTACATCCATACTATTCAGGCCTTTCACTATTTGGTAAGTTTTAATGAGGTCCCCCCGATCCTTCTAAACTCCAGTGAGTACAGGCCCAGTGCCATCAAACGCTCATCATATGTTAACCCAATCATCCTCAGGATCATTCTTGTAAACCTCCTCTGGACCGTCTTCAATGCCAGCACATCCTTCCTCAGATATGGGGCCCAAAACATATGGTGGGAGGGCATGGGGAAATGGAAGGCCAACTCATACCACACCTACTCCTTCACTGGGCTGCAAATGCCAAAGACTGAATGTTCTAGAAAGTTCCAGAGGTGATCTAAAACACTGAAAAACTGTTAAAACTTAAAAAAGATTTTAAAATAAGTAATTGCATTTGAAAACGATTTGAACAACTCAGACATGTTAAAACTCACGGAAATACTTTTAGAAATCTAAGCTAACAGAAACTTATACAACGCCACTTGCAGCCATTCTCCTCCATTGAAATCCCCATGGATGCACATTCTTCAAAAAGCTTATCCCTGGTCTCACCCAACTAGAGGTATTCTCTTTTTCCTATCCCTCGCACTCTCTGCAAGTTAAATATTTTCTTTGTGTAAATTCTCACCAATATTTGGTGCACATCTCTACAATGTCCTGCTCCAGCTCTGCACTCCAGCATTGGAATGCCCAGTGGAAGATTGATCATAGAGTCAGGCAGCAGGGAAACAGGACCTTCGGCCCATCCCACTTATGCCGACCAAGCTGCTCCATCTAAGATAGTTCCATTTACCCATGTTTGGCTCATATTCCTCTAAACCTTTCCTATTCATGTACCTGTCCAAGTGTCTTTGAAATGCTGTCACAGTACAGGCCTCTACCACCTCCTCTGGCAGCTCTTTCCATACATCCACAACTATCTGTGTGAAAAAGCTACCCCTCAAGTTTCTATGAAATCGTGCCCCTCCCACCTTAAACCTATGTCCTCTAGTTTTTTGATTCACCTGCTCCCAAGTTATTCCCTTCATGATTTTATACACCTCAATAAGATCATCTTTCAGCCTCCTGTGCACCAAGGAATAAATTCTTAGCCTGCACTAGCCCCATAGCACAGGCCCTAGTGTCCTGGCAACATCCTCGTAAACGTTCTCTGTACTCTTTCCAGGTTAACATCCTTCCTATAGTTTGGTAAGCACAACTGAATACAATACTCCAAATGTGACCTCACCAACATGTGGTGCAATGTGTAGTACAACCTCAGAACTCCATTTATGTAGGAAAGAACTGCAGATGCTAATTTATACCGATGATAGACACAAAAGTGCTGGAGCAACTCAGTTGGTCAGGCAGCATCTATGGAAGAAAGAACAGGTGACGTTTTGGGTCGGAACCCTTCTTCAGACTCGGAAGAAGTTAAGTATTTGTTAAGTATTTGTTAGCTTAGATATTTAAAAGTCAGTTTTTTCAAGGATTTTGTTTTATATTTATCTTTTCTATACCTAACACGCTGACAGATCGAAAGCCTTCTTTACCACCCTTTCACCACCCTATCAACCTGTGATGCCATTTTCAGGGATATGATGTCAGCAACTTCAAGCTTCCTGTTGCCAGTCATGTTAATTCTCCATTTGACTCCCACACTGAACTGTCTGTTTGTGGCCTCCTGCATCTATTCAAAAATGCCTTGTGTAAGCTTGAGAAACAGTACCCCATTCACAGTCTGGGCATGTTGCAACTCTCCAGACTTGATAATGAACAACAAGTTCAGATAGCTCACTTTCTGTTTATATCGGACCGGGTCAGTTTTGTTGAAACGTTATCCAGTTTCAATATTACCCAGTTATATATTCTCTCCACGGATATTCCCTGATCCGCTGGGAATTTCCAAGATTCTTCGTTTAATTGCAATCCTTTGCAATAACTCTGAACAGTGTTTCACCACTTTTACATAATCACTTTGTTTTTTTTCTGTCTAAATGCCTTCATGAATCAACCAGATGGTTTCATAACCAGCATTGCATCAGGATCCCTTAATCAGCCTCTCAGAGATATTTCCCAACTGCTGTTATGCTCATTCAAAGCGGAGTTCAATAGATTTCTTAATGGAATCAAGGGATAAGAGATGAGGACTGGGAACTGGAACGGAGATAGAAGATTAACCATGATATTGAATGAATGGCAGAGCAGGCTTGAAGGGCCCACTAATGCATGTATTTCTTAAGGATTTAAGGTATAGTCCTCACATCTTTATCATATCTGTGCCTTCCTGACTCTCTCTTAAAAAAAACTAATTCCCTCACTTTTCCAGTTCTGACAAAAGGTGTCTGAAAGATTAATTTTGTGTTCTCTTTCGACAGATGCTCTTTGATCTGTTGAATAATTCTAGCATTTTCTATCTTTATTTTAATTTCAGATATTCAGCTGCAGGAAATTTTTGGATGACCTAAATTTCAACAGGCTCGCCGATGTGGATGTTAAGCTAGTTCTGTGGGTTAATGTTGGCAGGCACGGACACTTTCCCCACAATCAGAGGGATCAAAGAACAAACTAGTTATAGTAATCTATAATTTCAAGGAAATAGCAACAGTATTGGTAACCTTCAAATAAACTGTCCTAGTTGAATTCAAAATCCCTTTTTACAACACCAAGTGCTTGGTTAAAAACTTTGAAACGCATGTTCTGATTTTCCAAAAACACAAAATGCTGGAATAACTCATTGGGTCAGGCGGCATTTGTGGAGGGAAAGAATGGGTGATGTTTTGGGTCCATACCCTTCTTCAGACTCTCATCGTCTGTCCATTTCCTCCACATAAGCTACTTGACCTGCTGAGTTACTCCAGCACTTATTCCAGCACTGTATGGGTTGTTCAAAATTCCAGCATCTAAAGTTCCAAACTTTTCAACAGTTCTGTTTTTCTCCTGTTCTTTCAGACTAATAACAGTAACAGGCAGTTGCTAAGAAATGTCAGAATTCTGGGACAAGTCAAAACAGCCAGTGCTTTATCACCAATAAAATTACATCCATCCAGCATATTTTAGGATTTTGGTGGGACTGGATAAGCTCTTTGGACTATTGTATGTCATTAAAATATTCATACCAAATCACATTTTAATTCATTTTGTTTTAAAACTTTTAAAGCTGGTCCCAGTATTATCATAAGATCATAAGGCACTAAGCGATAGGAGCAGTATTAGGCCATTCGGCCCAGCAAGCCTGCTCCACCATTCAATTATGTCTGATCTACAGTGTATCTCTCTCCTAACTCCATTCTCCTGCCTTCCCCCCATAGCCCCTGACAGCCGTACTAACCAAGAATCTATCTATCTCTGCCTTAAAAATATCCATTGACTAGGCCTTGAAATGTGTAGGAAGGAACTGCCGATGCTGGTTTAAAACGAACCAGGCACAAAATGCTAGAGCAACTCAGCGGGACAGTCAGATTTTATAATAAACTTCCAGATGAAGCAGGCAAGTTTAAAAGGGATTCTGGTCAGCTGAAACAAAGAGAGTGTAGGAGCTGGAGTCCTGATGAGTTGAATGGGAGCACGGGAACAGGAGCTCAGTGAGTCAGAGGGAGCGTGGGAACAAGGGACCCAGTGAATCCGAAGGGAACGTCGGAACCTGCAATGAAATCGGAGGAAACACACAGCAACCAGATACAAAATAAATCACAGCCTTCCATAAGGTGGGAGTCATGAGAAAGGCAAGAGTTATTTTTATTTCTCTACATTCAAATACAGTCTCATGAGCTCTAGCTTCTGATATTATGAGTAAATGTTGGCTTTGAACATAAAACTAGAGACACTGCAGGCATTTAAAAAAATTAACAATTTTAACTATACTCTCGTCAAAAAAGCCAGACCAGCCAATGAAAGTGCATTGTATCATACAATTATAAATCCATTTACTGTATCCAATAATTCCTGCGTAGTTTGGCTCCAATTAAAGTTTAAACTGAGTAATATAGACATGTTGCTAATGAGTTTAAAGCTCAGTTGTCCGAAAATGTGCCCTCATTTTGTGATCCACTTTCCTTTCTGACCTTTGTCTATTTTTCAAGATTCTTTAGCGTTTTGCTACTCATTTCCTTGGCTGCCATAATTGAGGACATCTGTATCCAATTCATTAACGGTCTAACATGTGTGATGTACACCTCCAGTCTCTGCTCTGGTTTATTGGAGGGTAGGGATCAAAGCCTTGGAAGGGCCCCCAACAACAGAAATTCCAATTTCTACATCAAGGGTTTAAATCTGCCAGATCTGAACTATTATTCTTAATGTTCACTGAAGATCAAGTTTCTAAAAGGGTGCAAAATTAAAACTGTACAAAATGACAGTTCAGTTAAAGGGCAAGTGATTTTTACTGGAAGCCTTTATCGGCTTGAGAAAAAGTTGGAATGCTGCCGTAACTGAGAACGAGCGATACAGAAAATAACAACATATTGGCCAGTGAGAAATCGACTCCAAGCAACCACAGAAATCTGTAACTCAGCTGAAATGACAATGCCACAGATTTCTATACATCGGCATTAATCTTCGAACAAAAGACAAACTGCAGGCAGCTTATTGAGTTACTTTTATTGACATGCTTTTTGACCCTTCACTGTCTTGTAGTTGCTCGTTAGTAACATTTTATGTCATGAAATGAACGAGTAACTGCAATTGTTGGAGGGTTTTAGCAATTAAATTCAAACGCCTGTTCTGACTGAAGTAACATTTGTTTTTAATTTACTGTTCCCAGTTTAAGACTAAACTTCTTGGAAATTAAATGTAGCCAGTCGAAGCAACTCTAAAGAAGTATCTTGACCTGAAACGTCACCCATCCTTCTCTCCAGAGATGCCGCCTGACTCCCGCTGAGTTGCTCCAGCATTTTGTATCTATCTGAGAACCTGGCACAGATAGCGGTACATAAAGCCTTCCTTCCACCTCCATATTCTGTGCCATAAACCAGTGGGTTTGCTTGCACCAGAAGGGCACATCAGGATTTTGGATGTGGTGGTCTGTGAGCCCTGGAGGAATTTCTAGCCATTAAAACCGGTCTGCAGACCTCCCTGCCAGAGTAACTGATGTGCACTACGTGCAGTTGATGCTGTGCCGACAATGAACAAATTCAATTTACCTGTAAAGAATAGACACAAAGTGCTGGAGTAACTCAGTGGGTTGGGCAGTATCTCCAGTAAACACTGCCCAGTCCATCATCGGCTCTGACCTATCGCAGTCGCTGCCTCAAAAAGGCTGGCAATATCATCAAGGACCCACACCATCCTGGCCACACACTCAGCTCCCTGCTACCTTCAGGTAGAAGGTACAGGAGCCTGAAATCTGCAACATTCAGGTTCAGGAATAGCTACTTCCCCACAGCCATCAGGCTATTAAACCTGGCTCGGACAAAACTCTGAACATTAATACTCCTTCTGTTATTTGCACTTTATCAGTTTATTTATTCATGTGTGTATTTATGTATATAATGGTATATGGACACACTGTTTTGTAGTCATTACCTACTATATTCTGTTGTGCTGAAGCAAAGCAAGAATTTCATTGTCCTGTCAGGGACACATGACTAAACTCTCTTGACTCTCTTGACTTGACTCTTGAGAATGAGGACAGGTGATGTTTTGGGTCGGAACCCTTCTTCAGAGTCTGAAGAAGGGTCCTACCTGAAACGTCACTTATCCACGTTCCCCAGGGATGTTTCTTTCTTGTTTCTCCAGGGATGCTACCTGACCCACTGAGTTGCACCAGCACCTTGTGTCTTTTTTTGTAAACCAACATCTGCAGTTTTTTTCCTTCATTTTTTCCTTGACTGCAAGGAAATAGGCGATTACTTCCCAAAGTGAAAGATGGGATGAGTAGAGGTTTGGAAACTTTTCCCTTCGGGTGCAGATGAATGCTGGCTGGAGAGTCTCTCTCGGTTAATTTCTTGACAACTTGACTAACAGTAATTTACACGCTTAATTTAGGAGAGATACAACGTGGAAATAGGCCCTTCTGCCCACCGAGTCTGCACTGACCATCAATCACCTGTACAATAGTTCTATCCTTCACACTAGGGGCAATTTACAGAAGCCAATTAACCTACAAACCCGCACATCTTTGGAATGTTGGAGGAAACGGAGCACCCGGAGAAATCCCACGCGGTCACAGGGAGAATGTACAAACTCCATACAGACAGCACCTATAGTCAGGATCGAACCCGGGTCTCTGGTGTTGAAGGGCAGCAATGCTACCGCTGCACCACTATGCCGCCACATGTGTTTTCTGGTCCTCATCATGTGAGTGTCCATAACAATCTTGAACTGACACTTTCATTGTATTATTGCACATTAGTTCTTAAACAATAATTTATTTAGTGTAGTTTATTAATTTAGTTGATTGTCATGTGTACCGAGTTAAATAGATTTTTGTTGCTTGCTACCAGTCAGCGGAAAGACTGATTACAATCGAGTTGCCTACAGTGTACAGATACATGATAAAGGGAGTACATCTTCATGCAAGATACAGTCCCGTAAAGTCCGATTCAAGATTGTCTGAGGTAGATAGTAGCTCAGGACCACTCTCTAGTTGGTAGTAGGATGGTTCAGTTGCCTGGTAATATCCGGGAAGAAACTGTCCCTGAATCTGGAGGTGTGTGTTTTCCCACTTCAATATTCCATGTCAGACCATTGTATCAAACCCTTCGCTCCATAGATGCTGCCTCTCCCGCTGAGTTTCTCCAGCATTTTTGTCTACCTTCAAGTTTTCCAGTATCAAACCCACCAGATGACTCCCAACCACATAACAATGACAAGCACAGAACACTGGCCATACCATAGTGACACTTATTCCATTTTCTTGGGAACTTACTTTGGGTATGGATAACTGAGGCAAATCAGTAACAAACTAGTAACCCAGTGGGAAGTGGGCTGAAGCTCCACAGATGATATCAGAAAGTATTTATACAACCAGCCGATGAAACTGGCGTACAAGTCTGAAGAAGGCTCTTGACCTATTTTCTGTTCCTATCACCTATCAATGTTTTCCAGGGATGCTGCCTGACCCGCTGAGTTACACCAGCACTTTGTTGTCATTTTATTACAAGGTTTGGTCAGGATCTGCCCCTAAACCTAACCCAGAATCCACAAATGAAGAGTCACGAAGACTCAGCATAAAGTTAACGTTTCAGATCAGAACCTTTCATCTGCTGAATGGTCCTCGATCTGAAATGTTATCCGTTGGAGAACATGAGGAGCTCTCTCGACAATGAGAGCTGTTTGTTATCGGCTTGTCATTCATAGCTCGTTTAAGTATGATTAACCTGCAATGTTTGGTCTTGCAGCTTCCCACTACATGGACAAAACCTATCTTAGAGTAGAAACAAGGAATTGTGGACGCTGGTTTACCAAGCAAAGACACAAAATGCTGGACTAGTTCAACGGGTCAGGCAGCATCTCGGGGAACATGGCTAGATGACGTTTCGGGTCAGAACTCTTCTTCAGACTAATTATGTCATAAGTTCATAAGTGATAGGAGTAGAATTAGGCCATTTGGCCCATCAAGTCTACTCTGCCATACAATCTATCTGGCTGATCTATCTCTCACTCCTAACCCCATTCACCTGCCTTCTCCCCATAACCTCTAACACCTGTATTAATCAAAAATCTATCTATCACTGCCTTAAAATATCCACAGACGGCCTCTAAGGCCTTCTGTGGCAAATAATGCCACAGATTCACCATCCTCTGACTAAAGAAATTTCTCCTCATCTCCTTCCAAAAAGAACGTCCTTTAATTCTGAAGCTATGATCCCTAGTCCTAGACTCTCTCACTATTGGAAACATCCTCTCCACATGCACTCTATCTAAGCCATCACTATATATCATGAGAATTAGTTTCTTCTAAACTTCAGTGAGTACAGGCCCAGTGCTGACAAATGCTCATTATAGGTTAACCTACTAATTCCTGGGATCATTCTTGTAAACCTCCTCTGGACCCTCTCTAGAGCCAGGCCATCCTTCCTCAAATATGGTGTCCAATATTGCTCACAATATTCCAAATGTGGCCTTACCAGCCCCTTACAGAGCCTCGGCATTACATCCCTGTTTATGTATACAAGCCCTCTTGAAATAAATTCTAGCAGTGAGTTTGCTTTCTTTACTACCAATTACAGAGATCAATATTTTAAATAAGTAAAGCCTTAAGGGCCTGTCCCACTGTACGAGGTAATTCAAGAACTCTCCCGAGTTTAAAAAAAATCAAAAAACTCGTGGTAAGCACATAGAATGTACGGAGTGGGTACGTCGGAGCTTGGGACATCTCTTAGCGGCTAGTAACGCTAACGGCAGGTACTCGGGAAATGCAGTAAGCTCGTGAAGACTCGTGAAGATTTGTCAACATGTTGAAAAATGTCCACGGGAGCCCCGAGTACCTATGTGCGGCTATTACCGCAATTCTCCGAGTTCGAATCAGGGAAAACTCGGGAGAACTCTTGAATTAACTCGTACAGTGGGACAGGCCCATCACTTAATTAAGATTACCTTTTCATTCAAATAACCACAGGGAGGGAGACAACAAAACATTTCTGAACAAAGATAATTAACCATCAAAGGATACTAAACCTGTGGGTAATAATTGATAAAGAGAATTGGAGAAGTGGACCTATAAATGACACAGAGGCGCTCAATTAGTGCTCCAGAGGTAAGTTTACTTATCAACTCTAGTTGGCCACATGGCTGACACACCGAGTAATGGATGAGTGGAATAAAATAAAATAAATTATTTAAAGAACATAGAACAGTACTGCACAGGAGCCATTCTACCTACAATGTACATCGGTATCTGGTCTATATATATATCCCTTCAACCTCTGCCTGTTTATTCACCTGTCCAAATTTATCGTAAACATAACTATGATCTATGCTTTCATCAGCTCCCCTGGCAGCATGTTCCAGAGACAGACCGACCGATCGACAGAACAAAATTGCCTTGTAAATGTCCTTTAATTTTTCCACCACTGACTTTTAAAGTAATTCTGCAAATAAGAATGTCATTGTTCCGTTTCAGTATATATGACAATAAAACACTCTTGACTTGATTTAAAATCTACACTCTCCAGTATTGGACATTTTCACAGTTTAGACTTTAGATATACAGCATGCAAACAGGCCCTTTGGCCCACCAAGTCCGTGTCAACCAGCAATTGGCTGGTAATGGTCATTCGAATTTCACAGTACCTTAATTGGTACATGTGACAATAAAGTGACCGTGGAACTTTGATTACCCCGTACACTAACATTATCCTACACACAAGTAACAACTTACAATTTTTTTTACTGAAGCCATTTAACCTACAAACCATCTTTGGAGAGTGGGAGGA
Source organism: Raja brachyura (assembly GCA_963514005.1). The sequence continues at coordinate 31,712,206 of OY740795.1, read as the reverse complement.
AACTGGAGCACCCAGAGAAAACCCCACATGGCCACAGGGAGAACGTACACACTCCGTATAAATAGCTCCTGTAGTCAGGATCGAACCCAGGTCTCTGGCATTGTAAGGTAGCAGTTTTACTGCTGCGCCACCATGCAACACTGGGAAAAAGACTGACTACCTACCTTATCTATGCCTCTCATAATTTTGAGGGGGGGGAGAGGGGGGAAGTGGAAGGAGGAGAGAGGGGGGGGGAAGAGGTGGGGGGAAAGAGGAGAGAAGAGAGGGGGAGAGAGAGGGGGAGTGAGAGGGGGAGAGAGGGGGGGAGAGAGGGGGGAGAGAGATGGGAGAGATGGGAGAGATGGGAGAGAGAGGGGGCAGAGGCCCGGGCCGAGCCGAGGGGGAGAAAGAGAGGGGGAAGGGGAGTGGGGGGGGGGGGAAGAGGGGGAGAGGGGGAGAGGGAATTGGGGAGTGGGGGAGAGAGAGGGAGGGACAGAGGGGGAGGGAGGGGTGGAGGCCTGGGCCGAGCCGAGGGGGGCGAGAAGGAAGGAGAGGGAGGAGAGAGAGAGAGAGGGGGAGAGAGAGAGAGAGGGAGTGGGAGGAGAGAGGGGAGGGGGAGAGGCACGAGCCGAGGCGCGAGTAGGCGAGTGAGTGTCGACCAAAGGAGCGCAGGTTAGGCCGAAGCAGTCTGGCGGGCTGCAGTCGTGCTTTGACCAACGAACTCAGCAGTTCTCAGGTGCTGTCAGGAAACCCGAGCTGTGGCGCGAGCGTGCTTCGACCAAAGCTCTCGGCAGCTCTCGAGTGTTCCTCGGCAGCTCTCGGGAAACCCGAGCTGAGGCGTGTGTGGAAAACAGTGCGCAGGGGGCCGAGAGGAACAGAGCCATTGTGACTTCATCAGCTCGTTAACTTTAAAAAAGATTTCAGATTTGTGAACAAATAACTCAAGAAATAATGAATCAAATTTTCAGATAAGGTGATTTTTGACATCATGGCGTAAATCTCTATTGGAAGCGCGTCGTGTTTTCGAGGAGATGTGAATCACAGACTAACAAGCAAATACACAAATAAATAAATCCACATCCAAGATCAGAGTTTTACAATTATAGAGATTATAGCTAATGCACTCTAATCCAGACAACATTCTAATGAATCTTTTCTGCACCCTCTCTGAAGCCTTCATATTCTGCCCATAATGTGGTGACTAGAATAGTGTGCAGTACTCCAGATGTAGCTGAGCCAAAGTTGTATAAAGCTGCAACATAACCTTCCCGTTTGTTTTGATCAATGCCTTGGTTGAGATGGATTAAATCCCCTTTATACATGAGAAAGTTATTGAGTATCTCCAGAGCTGATTGTTTAATCATATCAGTGAACATCAAGTCAAGTCTAAAATGCAAAATAGTAATTATTGGCAAAGAAAAGGAGCTTTTAATCCCTTCCAGAAAACATCCACATAAAAGGCACCAAACAATGATTTTTTTTTTGTTTCAGGACAAAAATGACGAATTCCATAATATTGACTGTAATAAAGATTGTCTTAAAAATATGCTTATATATCTCTGGAATTCAAAAACCATAAAAAATAGGAGTCTATTGGGACCCAATGCTGTGCAATTTAACAAAAATACAAGTGAAAGTAGTGTTTTTCAGTACTTGGGAGAATCACACTAAAATGTTGTTTGTAGTTTTCGGCGCAGTTGAGGATAGGTTCAGACTTCCTGGGTGTGTGAATAGATACAGTGTTGATGTTGCCCACTCAGAACTGGCAATGGTCGAAGTTAAGATCTCTTTCTCCTGCCACTGAAGCACATCTTTTGTTCACTTGCCCTCTCAAGACCCCTGAAAATTCTGACATTTTTCAGAAACAGTAAAGACGATTACATTGCTGATGCTAATTTCTCAAATGTGCAATTTTACCCGATCTCTAAATGACTTCCTAGGTTAACAATAGTTGCATTGTATCACGGGGACAGCCATTCAGCTAACTGAGTTTATTACTTTTATGTGTCTTGCATATCTTTAGGATTTGGGAACACACTGGAGTACCCGGAGAAATCCCACTCAGTCACAGAAAGAGTGTACAAACTCCACACATTAACCCATCTAATTGGAACCACTAAGCAGCAACTCTACTACCTGTGCCACCCTCAATGAGTTTGATGGCAGATATAGAAACTAGATATGCCAAGGCCTTGAGAGAATTAACAAAAGAGGTGAATAACATAAAGAAATGCTGCCAGCTTGTTTTTAAACCTTGTGACTTAAGATACAAATGTCCTTTAGTGTGATCAGTCTTGGATCAATCACACTGGCATTGCGATGGATGCTGTTCCAATCACTCGCTTGCACTAGATTGGGTGTAGTAAATGTAATTGGGATTCACATTTGAAGGAATCAACATTATAATATAAAAGATTCCAAATACTTTTTATTGGAGGCTGAAATGTGGTAGGGGGGAAACAAATGTTTTACTCGTGTTGCAAGAAACACATGCACATGAAAATTCAGCTCTTGCTCGTGGATTTCATGGAAGCCCTTCCAGTATTTTAATGGCCGTGCATGAAATAGCATAGCGCAGGTGAAATGGAGACACAAGAGACTGCAGATGGTGGAATCTGGAGTAAAAGCAAACAGCTGGAGAAATTCAGTGAGTTGAGCAACATCTGTAGAGAGAAAGGAATTGTTCACATTTCGGGTCAAGAGCCTGTATCAGGACTGATGCAGGGCCACAAACTACGTGGTAACAATTCCTCCCCCCACGCACCTCCTCCTGTTGACGCTGCTCATTGATTACTTCCAGCCATTTGTTTTTTATTCCAGATACCAGCATCTGCTGTTGCTTGTGTGTCCATTTTGCTTGCGTTGCGCTGTTTATTAGATGCCCCTTAAAAATACTGGATGAGTTTCCATGAAATCCACCAGTGAGAGCTGAATTTACCCTGTGGGCGAAATCAGGGGGATTCAAAACTGTTCAGAATTCAGGGAAACAAACAAAAAGAAAAACAAAAGATAAATGCATAAAATCTGGCAAAGAACGCAATTAAAGGTCATTGTTAATTTAAAACAGGAAAGCACACAAAATTACATAGAAATAAAACCTTCTAACTAGCTTCACATACAATGGATTTCATTGATGATTGTGTCGATGTAATGAGTAAATACTAAAGGGCCTGTCCGACTTGGGTGTCATTTGCGCGTCATTTAAGCGGCATCATTTACACGTCACGACGCATGGCATGCATTACGCGCGCATGGTGCGTGGTGATGTAGGCAGTGACGCGCGGTCGATCGCAGCGCCCCAGGATTTTGGGATTCACAAAATCTTCGCGCACTACCGGCGTGACGCGCAAATGATGCCCAAGTGGGACAGGCCCTTTAGGATTCAGTCCTATTTGGACATTTTTTGTGTCCAGTAAGTCAGAATTGAGTAGAATACACCGAAAGGATTTGATCATGGGGATCAAAATTGATCCTGCAGTTCGCGTTAAAGAAGTGATGTGTTATTGTATTTGTGTTGACTGCCCCTTCTGAAATGTGCTTCCACTGATATTAATTGAAGACAAAATTACAGATGACCGTGTAATTAGTGCTTGGAAACAGGAGGGTAAATTACAATCTCTTGCTGTAGTTTTGCTGTAACATACTTATACAAATAACCACTAAGTGTTTTTCTGTGCACGTATTTGCAAAAATCATAAGAGAGAGTTTGTGACAGTGGAAATTATATGATGTCTGATACAAGAACTGGGTACATCAAGATGTAGTTGACTCTTAACTCTTTTTTAAAGATGCCCAGAAAATGGACACTGTCTTTGGAAACTAAGAATGGACAATAAATCCAGCCTTGCGCACATTATGTGACGATAAATACTCGAAAAAGTTACTTCAATTCATAAAATCAGGCCAATACAGATTCCACTGTATTTCTTATAAAGATCAACAGCCTAAGTGACATAGTGAGTAAAGGCACTTTGGATGTTACACCGAGAGTAAGGTACCAGACTCAGTATCTGATCTACCCAAGCTCAGGTTCAAAGTGAAAGCACCATGATTGATCTCTGTAAGCTGTGGAGAGGAATGCTTTTGATTGTTGTTTTGGTAGCCCTGCTGGGAAAGTGCTTGTCTCCATGTCGGATGAGGGCAGGGTCAGCTGTGCCAACATTGGATTAACTTGCCAGCACTCACCCCTGAGTTCATTAGTTACCATTTCAACAAATCACTGGACAGCTGCAAGTGCCCGTGGCCTCAGACAACTAAATGACTTATCACCTTGTGGGAACGGGCTGTTGGAGGAGAACAGTGAAGGGACAGAGGTACATTAAAGAAACTCTCAGCTAATCTTTGTGGGTTTTTTTGTTCAGTATCTTTCCCTTCTTCCAGAAACACAATGAATCCTCATTTTTCTTCAGTGCTGTCTATTTGCAAACACTCACCCTCCCTTAGCTCAATACACTAATCCCAAGTTGTTTATATAGTCTAGATAAAAGGCTGTTTCCTCCTTTGTGTTATTGCAGCATGGGAAAATATATATTTATTTTCATTGCACCTATACCAACCCGTGGGAATGGTGGAAAGGAGCCTGCTCTAACATGTATCTCCTTAAAATGAAACTGGATGATTTGCCCAGCAGAATAGCTGAGATACTTCATGGTACAAATGGGACATTGTACAAGCCTAGTTCATCAGCTGGTCTGCGTGTAATGGGCTCAGTATGCGCCCAGCATAGGGCATGCATGATCTTACTTACCACAGTAACAAAGAAGACCACTCTGCCCATCAAGTCTGTGCCAGGTCCTGCTAGAGCAGTCCTATTTCCATGTAGTCCTCCAATGTATTATTTTGCACACATGCTCATCACACCCCTTTGATTCATTTTCCACTTTGGACTAAATTGACAGTAGCCAATTGACTTACCAGCACAGTTTTGGAATGGGGGTGGAAACCAGAGCACCCAATGTAAATCCATGCGGTTACTGGGAGAATGGGCAAACTCCACAAAGAAAGCACCTGAAGAATAGGATCCAGTGAAGCAGAAGTTCAACACAGACATTATGTGCAGAAGGGCCTATTTCCATGGAGCACTTTTCTATGTTCTATGTTTTAAGTGCTAACTGCTGTACCATGGGGCACTCACTGTTCAGAAAAAAACATAATTTTAGTTTCCATATGCTAAATGTGCAAAATCAAATCAAATTATTAATCAATTAACAACCTCAAGCAATGGATATCCTATGCAGATTCTTTTTCTGTCATGTCAGCTGCCTTAGTTTAAATTGTTTCCACAAAAGACTAACTATGGTTTACAAGCATGAGGAGCAACTGTCATGGAGATTTGTTATACCTTTTACCATTTTGATTTGTTAGCACGGAGAACATAAATTGCAGTGCTCATAAATTAATATGTAAAAGGCTTTGTAAAATGTCCCTTATTTTAACAATTCATTTTAGAACAATTTGCAAGAAGGATATTCACTGCACTGCCTTTGTTTGAAGCCAGCCCCTTTAATCCATAAACATTCGGGTAAAGGATACCATAATCAGAATTTATGAAGTGTACATTCTTGACATTTTTAATCATAATGCGCATGTTAATAATGGAATGATGTTTACATTGACGCAAGTTTACAAATGCTGGCTGATCGTTTTTCACAATGGACAGCTGTTCTTTCCACAATAAAATGAATTTGATATCTGGACTGTGTCGACTCGCTTGCATTTGTTAAAGTTTCAAGTTCACCACAACCAAATATTTCCTTCTCAGCCAAGGAATGGTCAACAAATAAAAATATCAACATAACAATTTTACATGTTTAAATAACCATCCTCCTCCTCCATTGCCAAGCACGATCAGGTCAATAGGATCATTGTGACATTACTGCAGTGACTCATTTAATTTATTGGGTTAAATGAGTATTGTTAAACCAATCCATAAAAAATAGTATTCAATGTTTACATCAGTTCCTTTTTACCTGCCTGTTTTAAACTCATTTTATGTGACATTCTTACTGCTTAGTTTGTACATGTTGGCTGTTCCATGTATTTTGATTTAGTCTTGTTATTGGAATGTTTTCATGTCTTAACTTGACTGGACTGGTGATTCCACTTCTTTGTAAGACTTACAAGTTTTTTCATGTACAAGGTGCCAAAATTAAGTTGTTTCTCCTGTGAGATAATAATTGAGATCCAGAGCAAACATCTTAAACCCTGGGTGTATTAAGGTAGTTGTAAATATTATCACCCTGCACTGGATCACTTGAACAATAAGAATACACATGTCAGGCTGTTGTTCATCGACTGCAGTTCAGCGTTCAACACCATCACCCCCTCCAAACTGAGCGTCAGACTTAGGGAACTGGGTCTCTTCTCATCCCTATGCAATTAGGTCCTTGACTTTATTTAAAAATCGGCAGGCCACAATCAGTATGAAATGGCAACAACACTTCCTCGTCAATAACCATCACATACTCTACTGTACCCATGACTGTGTAGGCAGTCACGGCTCCAACACTGGCTTTAATTTTGCAGATGATACCACTGTCGTTGGCACATAATGGGTTACAATGAGTCAGAGTACAGGAGGGAGATTGATAATCTGATTGAATGGCCAGATAAAGGACCAGATCCTCAGTACACTGTCCATCCATGAGACAACAAGCAAATAGGTGCAGGAATAGGCCACCAGCCACTCAAACCTGCCTCACGATTTCATATAATCATAGCTGATCTATGCTAACTTCAACGCCTCTCAGTTCCAGTTCCCCATAGCCCTCAATATTTATCTCTCTCCACATGTATTGTACAAAATGGACGGCTTTAGTTTGGTTTAGTTTGGACTATAGAGATACATCACGGAAACAGGCCCTTCGGCCCACAGGGTTCAAGCCCACGAACCCACATATTAACACTATCGTACACACACTAAGGACAATTTTTACATTTACCAAGCCAATTAACATACATACCTGTGCGTCATTGGAGTGTGGGAGGAAGCCAAAGATCTTGGAGAAAACCCACACAGGTCACGGGGAGAACGTACAAACTCCATTCAGACAGCACCCGCCGTTGGGATCGAACCTGAATCTCTGGCGCTGCAAGAGCTGTAAGACTGCAACTCTACCTCTACGCCGCTGTGCCACCCGAGTTTGCACTGTGACTCTGTGGGTTTCTAAAGAATACTTGATTGTAATAAAGTACTGTCTTTCGCTTACTGGTTAGCACGCAACAAAAAAGCCTTTCACCGTACCTCGGTACATTTGACAATAAACTAAACTAACAAAAACCAAACTAAACATATCTAATGATCTGGCTTCCTCTGAGCTGCTTCCAATGCATTTACATCCTTCCTAAATAAGGATATCTCCAAAATATTCCAGATGTAATCTTTCCGGTGTTTTATATAATGCAAGCATAACTCTCCCTGCTTTTGTAATTATTTGCCCTGCAATAAGCTGTAACATTCTGTTAACTTTCCCACTATTTGCACATGAGCCTTTGCAAATCGTGCATTCGAATTTATCAATACATTATGCAAAGAATGCAAGGAATCGAAAGACCCAAATATCATGCTGAAAGGCAGGAGTGGATGAATGAGGGCAGCTCACAAAAGCAGCTTCCAATAAACTGCAGGTAGTAATCTAATCAACATGACCTTTACTTGGCTGGTGTAACGTGAGCAGCGTTTGATTTGAAGCCAAGGTTAAGATGAGCAATTATCGTTATTATACAATTATACAAGTTTGACTGCTGATGACGTTACTAGTTGTAAATAGGTTTGAAGACTACAAAGTACATTATTGATTCTTTTTTTTTGAAGAAAATACATCCTAATTGAGAAGGTGAGCCGCCAAACTACAGTGATTCAAGCCAAATTGAGAAAGTCCTATGATTTGTGTTTCACCTCAAAGACACAATACAAGAAAGACCTAATAGACCTCACAGCACGGAAACAGGCCCTTCAGCCCACAATGCCCAATGCCCATGATGTTAACTAATCTCTCCCTACACGTGATCCGTGCTGAGTTTATCACCAGATACCCATCTACCTATTATTACTCACAGAGGGGTATACAGCCAATTAACACCTTCACAGTCCAGAGTGTTCTATTGTCATATGTCCCAGATAGAATAATGAAATTCTTACTTGCTGCAGCACAACAGAAAATGTAATAAACATAGTATGATATAATAAATGAGAGAGAGAAAATAAAAGCTCAGTATGTATATATACACATACTGACAATGTGTATATATATATATATATATATATATATATATATATATATATATATATTCACAGACATACTCAAAAAACAAACCAAATAGTGCAATAATAATAATAATAATAATAGTCTATTGTAGTTCAGAGCTTACATGAGGCTGTAATGTTTAATAGCCTGATGACTGTTGGGAAGAAGCTGTTCCTGAACCTGGATGTTACAGTTTTCAGGCTCCTGTACCTTCTTCCCGATGGCAGCGGTGAAAGGAGTGTGAGGCTCTGATGATGTTGGCTGCCTTTTTGAGGCACTTCCCCATCATCTACCTCCCCTGCACTGCACAGCTAATGAACCATTTCCAAGTAACCTTAACATGGAAAAACCTCATTGGTACCAATATGGCCTAGATTTACAACTATTAGCGGATAGCGGCATGGTGGAGCAGGGGTAGAGTTGCTGCCTTACAGCACTTGCACGACAAGAGACTGGGGATTAATCCCGACTATGAGTGCTGTCTGTACGGAGTTTGTACATTCTCCCCATGACCGCATGGGTTTTCGCCGAGATCTTCGGTTTCCTCCCACACTCCAAAGTAGTAGCTTAATTGGCTTGGTGTATGTGTAAAATGTCCCTCGTGTATGTGGGATAGTGTTAATGTTGCAGGGATCGCTGGTCGGCGCGGACTCGGTGGGCCGAAGGGCCAGTTTCCGCACTGTATCTCTAAACTAAACTAAACTGGTAGATGACCAAATGTGACACATCATCATTTATTAATGGGCAAATTAAACGGTTATGTTCACATCTCAACATAGGGAATTCCTCAGCCAAAGATTCCACAGCCGAGAATAGTGACTCAAATTCTCAGGAGGCATTTAGGGATCAGCTAGAATTTTGCAGCAATTTAACCGTACACTGACATAATAGAAAAAGTCTGTTCAACATCATAGCTTTCATTTCACAGTGGAATTGAGCGTAGAAATCAAACTCAATACTGAAATACTGAATTACTCTTAGCTCAATCTTAGAAAACACTTGGATAAATATTATGTAACCATGGTTGATAAGTTGAAAAATAGTTTTCCAAGAACTAAATGTCAATTGAATTAAAAAATGGTCACCTTGTCCATGAAAGATGCCCTTTTGTAATATGTAATATTAATGCAAGTTTCTTGGAGATTACCAGCGCAGAAATTCATGGGAATTATATTGTGTTGTTGAATTCCATAGGGAAGAACAGAGACATAGTCTGTATCAGTCTAATTCAGATTAAACAACCATTGTTTCAGTAAAGGGACACTCAGAAATAAAACCGATGTAGCTTATCAGTTCCAAACTCCAGCATATTGTAAAGCTTACACGATGTATTGTAGAACAGAGAACAGTACAGGATCGGGCCCTTCAGCCCAAATGTCATACTACACATGATGCCAAATTAAACTAATCTCGTCGGTCTGCAAGTGATTCATATCCATCCAGAGAGCTAGATAGGGCTCTTAAAGATAGCGGAGTCAGGGGATGGGGGGGGGGGGGTGCAGTAAGGGGGAACTGATTGGGGATGATCACATTGAATGGCAGTGCTGGCTCGAAGAGCCGAATGGTCTACTCCTGCACCTATTGTCTATTGTCATTCCTTGCATATCATGTGCCTCTCCAAAAGCCTCTTAAATGCCACTATTGTACCTGACTCCACCATCTTGTAAGCTACACAAGTGGAATATGAGGTGTTGTTCCTCCAGTTTGCCTTGGTGAGACTGTACTTGGAGGATTGTGTGCTGTTCTGGTCGTCCAGCTAAAGGAAGTATGTTATTAAGCTGGAAAAGGATGCACAAAAGATTCACAAGGATCTTATCGGGACTGGAGGGCTTGAATTACAAGGAGAGACGGAATAGGCTCGGACTTTTTTCCCTGGAGAATAGGAGGTTAAAGGGCGACGTTATAAAGTTTATAAAATTATGAGAGGCATCGATAAGGTGAATGTTCACTGTCTTTTTCCCAGGGTAGGGTAGTCCAAAGCTAAAGAGCATAGATTTAAGGTAAAAGGGGAAATATTTAAAAGGGACCCGATGGACACATTTTATTTTACACACTGAGGGTGATGGGTTTATGGAACCAGCTGCCAGAGGAAGGGCAGGGGTGTGTATAATTACATTTAAAGTCATTTTGACAAGTAATGGGTAGTAAACATTTAGTGATGTGGGCCAAATGCAGGCAAGTAGACCAGTTCAGATAGACATCTTGGTCGGAGTGGAGGAGTTGGGCTGAAGAGCCTGTTTCTATGCTTTATACCTATATGGCTCCACCTTTCAGAACAAACTAATTCTTATGGAGGTTACATCAGTGTTTTGCTTTGCAATGTTCCTGCTTTGAAGTATTTGTTATATTAAAGGGACTTTGCAGTTGCAAGGTGTTTTTTTAATGTTAACTAAAAATAATTTATTAAGCAGATATTGATTTTATACATGAGTCACATTGTGACTCGGGTTCAAGCTATTATTTGAAGCTGTGTTTAACTTTCAATAACATCAAAATGTAGCTCAAAACACTTACTATTACTACAGAGCCTGGATAAGCTGGGGCTGCTTTCCCTGGGGTGAAGGAGACTGAGGATTGACGCAAGAGAGATTTATAAAATCAATGGGGGCATACGTACGTTGGATGGTCACAGGGTTCTTCCCAGGGTTGGGCAGTCTAAAACTAGAGGGCATAGGTTTAAGATGTGGGGAAAACTTCAGCGACAGGTTTTTCCACACAGAGAGCAGGGGGTTTTGAATGAGCTGCCAGAGGAAGTGGTTGAGGCAGGTATAATTACAATGTTCAATGTTTAAAAGATATTTGGAGAGGTTCATAGACAGGAAAGATTTTGAGGGATATGGAGTCAAATGTGAGCAGCTCAAGTTGGTTTGCTTGGACGTGTTGCGCTGAAGGGCCTGTTTCTGTGCCGTGTGACTCTATGGATAACTAATCTTGTTTCTTTACAATTATCACATGCTACAGAATGTATAACTATAAATCTAGTATAGACGCAAAATGCTGGAGTAACTCAGCGGGCCAGGCAGCATGTCTGGAGAGAAGGAATGGGTCAACCGGATAATCTCGACCCGAAATGTCACCCATTCCTTCTCTCCAGAGATGCTGCCTGTCCCGCTGAGTTACTCAGGCAATTTGTGTCAAACTTCAATTTAAACCAACATCTGCAGTTCTTTCCTACACTATAAATCTCGTGTTTGACTGAAACTAGTTTTTCCACACCCTTGAAAGTACTTGTCTAAATTCCAAATTCCATCAGGTTTTCATGTTTAAAATGTATGTTGATTTTGAACATTTATTTCAAGTCAGGAGGACTAGCTGTTGAGATACAAACTAATTGAATATTACAAAGGGGTTTTTATTTTTGCCCTTTTTGAGTTATGTTGTGATGAATAATAATAACAAGCCATGAAACAATCAAAGGCCATGAATCAAGAAACAATCTTTTCAATCTACATTGCATTTGTCTTTTATTATGCGTTGTACAAATACAATTAAATGAATGTGTTTACAAATGCATATGTACATAATTACACTCACATGGATATCATTCAATTATTGCCAATTTTGCAAATGGGACAATTTAGTAGGCAGTGTATTTTGCCACATTCATATATTATCATATTAAGATCCTGTTTCTGTACACTGTGGACGGCTTGATTCTAATCATGTATAGCCTTTCCGCTGACTGGATAGCACGTAACAAAAATGTTTTTCCACTGTACCTCAGTGCATGTGACAATAAACTGAACTAAATAAACTAAACTAAGATATGATCATATATTTTTGTTGAGCAAGGAAATAATAATTACAGGGATCCTTCTGCAGCAGCAGATATTTGTTTAGATATAGAAATCCTAGTAATAGAAATTTCCAGAAATTGTACTTGATTAATCTTTTGCAACCTCAACTTAATTGAAAACTCTGCATCTTGGCACCATGTTCCACTCACGCATCTCAGGATCATTTTCTCTTTAGTTTACTGACAGTTAGCTATAAATTAAACCATTAAAGTACATTACCAAACTAAACAAAAGCTTTAGCGAAGAGCAGTATAATTGCAAAGGAAGGAACTGCAGATGCTGGTTTACACCAAAGATAGACACTAAATGCTGGAGTAACTCAGTGGTTCAGGCAACATCCCTGGGGTTAAAGATCTTCAACCGGAAATGTTTACCTTGTTTCTGACTCCATATATGCTGCCTGACCTGCCGAATATTTCTACCCTTTAATTTGACTTTTTCAGTATCTGCAGTTTACCTGTATCTGCAGTCTGAAGAAAGTCCCGACACGGAACATTGCCTATCCATTCCCTTCACAGATGCTGCCTTACCTGTTGAGTTCCGTCAGTACTTTGTGTTTTACTCTGCAGTTTTCTCTTGACTTTCAGGCTGTTTCTCAGGAATTTCTATGGTCTAGGGCCTTGACTTAACTGCCAATAGGACAGCAATGAAAATTTATAAGAGGCCGAAATTGGAGTGCAGATCCCTTGTAAGGCTGGTAGAGATTTCAGAGTTTGGGAAGAGGTTATGAAAAGATTTGAGTTAAAGTTGAAAGTTTTTAAATCATGGCATTGTTCTCACAGAAAACAGTGAGCACAGGGTGAATGGGTCAAGTGATAGGTACCATTTTTAAATCTACATTCCTCCTTGTTAAATCTTGGGACATGTCGGTCGGTATGGGCATGTTGGTTTGAGGGGCCTGTTTCTACGCTGTATGGCTGTATGACTTGTTCAGTATAGAACTGGCAAGAACTTATTTGGGAGTAAGCACACAATAATAACACTGCTAAAGATAGACACAAAATGCTGGAGTAACTCAGCGGATCAGGCAGCATCTCCGGTAAAAAGGAATAGGTGACGTTTTGGGTCGAGACCCTTCTTCAAACTGTCAGGGGAGAGGGAAACTAGAGATATGAAAAGCTACAAAGAACGAAAGAATGAAAGGTATGCAAATGGATACAAACAGTTAGACTAAGGACAGTGAAATGCAAATTGGAGGAACAGCACCTTATATTTTGTTTGTGCAGTGTACAACCCTAATTTTTCCAACTTCAAGTAACCCTTGCATTCCTTGTCTCTCCGTTCCTCCCCCACTCTACTCTTCCTACTAATATCACTGTTTGTATCCACTCGTTGAAGATCCTTTGTAATAGTTGGGAAAAAGAACTGAGTCATCCTATGGCAACCCTGTCCTCATTCTTTCACAGATATTCCCTTTGTTCTATGAATCCCTGCTCCAGTTTATCTGGAACTAAAAACTAACTTGCTTTCTCTCTTTCCAGTTCTGATGAATGGTCCTCAAACTGGAATGCTAACTGTACTTCTTTTTCTTATCCAGCCAAGTGTCTCCAGCATTTTGCTGCTTTTGCTGCCTGACTGGTGGAAAAAAAAACATTTTGTACATCTCATTAGCTCCACAATTCAACCTAAAGGCTTCAGTACATTTGCAAAATGAAAGAGAGCAGGGTCTCGATTCGAAACAATGACCTGAAGAGGGTGCAAAAAGGATTTTACTAGAGTGCCTCCAAGAATGGGTAAGTTCAGTTTAAAGTGAAGAAATTGGGATTGTTCTCCTTGAAGCGATTTCATGGAGATGATTTTCTCTGTGGGTTTTCTCCGGCTGTTCTGATTTCCTCACACGCTCCAAAGACATACAGGTTGGTAGGTTAATCGGCTTTGGTAAAATTGTAACGTCCCGAGTGTGTAGGTTAGTGTTAGTGTACAACGTGATCGCTGGTCAGCGCAGACTCGGTGGGCTGACTGGTTTGTTTCCACGCTGTATCTCTAAAGTCTGAAGTAAAGTGAAGGTGATCATGAATAATGAGAGGATAGTCAATCCAACCAGCAAGGAGACAAAGATTTAACACCTTGGGCATACAATACAATGAGGATGAGAGAAGTAATTGCTTTTATACAAACAGTAATGATGATGCTGAATGCATTAACTGCAAGGGCATTGGCAATGGAATCATTCTATGCCTTTAACTTGTTGGCACTTGAGAAAGAAGAGGTACATGGGGAAAGAGCAGGGGAGTGGCACCGATGAGATACTTCAACCAAGATTCTCTTGTGAGATAAAATTCTAAGGTTTGCAGACATTGCTAGATCCAGCATGTATTCCCCATGCCTAGTTCCACAGTGCCATTTCCATTTGCAGTTATCAATTTAGTATGGGTCTGGTGGGTCACATTTAGACAGAGTGGGTGATCATTTTCTTTCCTGAAGAACATTAATAATCCAGATGTGTTTTCTATAACAGTTCAGCAGTCTTGTGACTGCTTCACAGAAGAAGATACTAAGTTCAGAAGTAACTCAGCGGGTCAGGCAGAATCTCAGGAGAATACAGAGAGGTGATGTTTCTCAAAACCTCACCTTTCCACGTTCTCCAGAGATGCTGCCTGACCTGCTGAGTTACTCCTGCACTTTGAGTCTTTTTCACCAATTCTCATGTCATCTATAAATATATTAATCATATCTCCAACATTAACATCTAGTCACTACTATGTACAACAAAGAGCCTGGGTCCGAACTCTAACCCTTGACCTGCACTGCTGATCACAACTTACAAACACAATCCTCCACTATTAGCCTGTTTCCTAATATCGAGCCAACTTTGGATCCAATTTGCTAGCTTGTACTGAAACACATGGATGGTTGGTCTAACCTTATGGAGCAGCCATCCATTTTTAAGTCCCTTGTCAAAGCCCTTACTGAAGCTGACATGAACTATAATGATTGCACTACCCTCATCAATATATTCAGTTAACTCTTCAAAAATCTCCATTAAATTTTTCAGTCAGATCTCGCACCAACAAATACATGCAGACTATTCCAGATCAATCTGGGTGTAGATAACGTCTGCTGCTCTGCCTTCATCCATCTTCTTGGTCATCTCTTTAAAAAAAATCAATTAGATTTCTGAGACTTGATTTCCCATGCACAAGCCATGCTGACTGTCCCTAATCAGTCCTCCCCTTTCCAAATACATATAGAATCTGTAACTACAAAATCTTACCCACCACTGAGTTTGCCTTGCTGGTCTGCGTTTCCTGGGCTTTTCTTTGGATTTCTTGCTTAAATAGAGGCATAACATTAGCCATTCATTAAACTGATTATGCTTGTTTCTGAGCAGGTTTAGGATTCAGCTGTCCTAGATCTTATAAAGTGTTGGATCCTGGTAGATTCAGATTCATTCCCTAATCTAACCCTTTGTTAAAGAAGGAACTGCAGATGCTGGAAAATCGAGTGTACACAAAAACTGGAGAAACTCAGTGGGTGCAGCAGCATCTAAGGAGCGAAGGAGATAGGCAACGTTTAGGGCCGAAACGTTGCCTATCTCCTTCGCTCCTTAGATGCTGCTGCACCCGCTGAGTTTCTCCAGCCTTTTGTGTACCCCCTAATCTAACCCTGCCTGAAGAAAGGAACCAACACAAAACATCACCTAACCGGTGATGTTGCCTGACCCGTGGAGTTACTCCAGAATTTTGTGCCTAATCTAACCCTTTCTTTGTGTTAATCTTCCATCATGCAAGTGTCTTAAACTGTCTTAACGTATTCCAGGAATTGCATGCTTTAATTGTTTCAGCTAAAATGTCAATCACCTGGAAATTCTTCATCAAATTGGTTTCACTAACTGTGCAGCATAGTGCAATGTCTAGACATTGAATTTCAAAAGTTAATTCAATTTAAACCATTTACTTAAAAGCTTTACAAAATGTTCAGGAAACATATGGGAAATTGTGTAAGTTGCAACTCACTCTCTCTCTCTGTTCATTTATCTGTTTATTGATTTATATATTTACAGCATGTGGGAATTTCCAGTGAGCTCACTATTGATTGCCCTTTTCCTGGCTGCTCTTGAGAAGATGGTGGTGATCTGTCTTCTTTACATGAAGCAGTCTGTGGGGTGGAGGTTCTGTGGGGAAGGATGGTCCAGAATATTGATCCAGTGATAATCAATGCCGGGTGAAGGAATCAAAATCAAAATAGTTTGTAACTTTGTGTGGCAAGTGGTGATGGTGTCCCATGATGTTCCTAAGATAGACACAAAAAGCTGGAGTAACTCAGCGGGACAGGCAGCATCTCTGGAGAAGAAATGGGTGACGTTTCAGGTTGCGACCCTTCTTCAGATAGACTGACAAACCCCTCGTCATCAGTCTCTCCTGAGCTCCTGTCCAGCAAATCGTGCAATTACTTTGCAGGTTTCTTCACTATAAAATTCTGAAGATAAGACAAACAATGTGTAGCTCCACCTCAGGGAACATGGCTTTGTCAGTTATGCCTCCAGATTCACTAATGAATCTACAACATTTTGAACTTTTAGATTGTGCATCTCTGACTGAAACTGTTCAACAGTTAAAGTCCACTACCTGCTGTCTTGATCTGCTGCCCACAAGCTTCTTTAAAAATATTTTTAACAGTGTTGCACCAGAAGTGCTGAACATAGTAAACACTTCCCTTCAATTGGGGCATTTTCCCGAAGCCTTAAAAACTGCAGTGATCAAGCAGTATTAAAGAAGCCTAATCTGGATGCCTCAGCTATGAGCAGCTACAGGGGCCATATCTAATTTTGCATTTCTGGCAAAGATCATTCAAAGGAGAAAATAAATGGTCGGCACGGACTGGAAGGGCCGAGAAGGCCTGTTTCCGTGCTGTAATTGTTATATGGTTTATGGTTATATGGGTAGTTTACCAACAAATTTACTGCTTTATGATTCAAAACAATATTTTGAATGTTTTCCAGTCAGGATTTTGGCCACATCTCAGCACTGAGACTGCACTTACTAAGGTCCTAAACGACATACATCTAAACAGTGATGCATCAAAAGCTTCAGTTTTGGTACTTCTAGATCTCAGTGCTGCTTTTGATACGGTGGACCATAACATACTGTTTGACAGACTGGAGAAGTGGGTAGGACTCTCTGGTTCTGTGCTGGACTGGTTCAAATCCTACTTGAAAGATCGGGATTATTTTGTTTCCCTTGGGAATTATGAATCAGAACATACAAAACGCACATGCGGGGTTCCTCAGGGCTCCATTCTTGGACCCATCTTGTTCAATATTTACATGCTCCCCCTAGCTCAGATCATAGAGTATTTTAACATATCCTACCATACTTATGCCGATGACACACAACTTTATATCGCAGTGTCACCGCATGACCATAGTCCCCTACACTAACTGAGTCAGTGTGTCAAACAAATCAATTAGTGGATGAACCAGAACTTCCTCCAGCTCAATGCAAATAAGACAGAAATTATTGTCTTTGGTCCCAAAAATACAAGGCTAGAGATGAGTGCTCAACTTGACTCAATCGCACTGAAAACCACAGACAAAGCCAGAAACCTTGGTGTAGTTATGGACTCGGATTTGAATTTTAACAGCCATATAAAGACCATTACCAAATCTGCCTATTACCATCTAAAAAACATTGCAAGAATCAAGGGATTTCTGTCCAAAGAAGACACTGAAAAACTTGTTCATGCATATATCTTCAGTAGGTTAGATTATTGTAATGGCATCTTTACAGGTCTCAGTAAAAAATCAATTAAACAACTGCAGCTTATCCTGAATGTCGCTGCCAGAGTCTTGACCAACACCAAGAAAATGGACCACATTACACCTGTCCTTAAATCTTTGCACTGGCTCCCTGTGTGTAAAAGGATAGATTTTAAAATTCTGTTACTGGCCTACAAGGCACTGAATGGTCTGGGTCCAAAATACATCTCTGACCTACTTGTTGTATATGAGGCACCTAGACTCCTCAGGTCTTCAGGTACAGGTTTACTCTGTGTCCCCAGGGTCAGAACTAAAATGGCTGAAGCAGCGTTCAGTTTTTATGCTCCACACCTGTGGAACAAGCTCCCTGAAAACCTGAGGTGTGCACAGACTGTAAGCTCATTTAAATCAAGCCTAAAAACACTGTTGTTTACTGTAGCTTTTCCATAACCCAACATGCAGGTAATCTTAACCTTCTAATCTTAACCCTTTTATGTGCTTTTAAAATCATTTTATTGTTTTAGTGACTTTGTTTTACTATTCATGCATTTGTCGTATTGCTTGTTTTGTAACTTTTGATTATTGGCTATTTTGTTGTCCTGTGTTGTTTGGTTGTTCTGCTGTCTTTTTACTATGTTATTATTTTGTTTTGTTTTTTCCTGTAAAGCACTATGAATTGCTGCTTGTACGAATGGTGCTATATAAATACATTTCCCTTGCCTTGCCTTCAGACTGGTTAGGGATAAGGGAATCAAGAGATATAGATGATGATGTGGAGAGAAAAAGAACAATGAATAAAAGATAAGTAAAAAAGAAACGTGGCCGACGTTGACTCGGTGGGCCAAGGGCCCTGTTTCCACGCTGTATCATGGTCTTGTTTGGCTCAGCCACCAAACACAACATCCAGAGGCTGCAGCGAATCGTCCGATAAGCTGAGAAGGTTATTGGCTGCAACCTTCCCTCCATTGATGAACTGTACACTGCAAGGGCCAGGAAGCGAGCGGGTAGATCATCTCTGACCCCTCTCACCCTGGCCACAAACTCTTTGAATCACTTCCCTCTGGAAGGCAACTCCGGACTGTCAAAGCTGCCACAGCCAGACATAAAAACAGTTTTTTTCCACGAGTAGTAGCTCTACTCAATAACCAAAAATCTGCAGCCTCCTTTTGCTCTGGTATTTTATTAAATTCACATGTTTAATCGATAATGTTTTATTATTAATGTTTAATGTTTTATGTGTCATTCTTAACTGTATGTCATGTTGTCACTTGCGGGCGGAGCACCAAGGCAAATTCCTTGTATGTGAATACTTGGGCAATAAACTTATTATTTCATTATTCATTCATGATAAAGGAAACAGGCCATTGTTAGCTGTTTGTAGGGTGAAAACGAGAAGCTAGTGCGACTTGTGTGAGGGAGGGATAGAGGGAGAGGGAATATTTTTGATGTTCCAGTTCTTCTGGTCCATAGAGACCATACTATTCGGGTCCATAGTGGCACAGTGGCGCAGCAGTAGAGTTGCAGCCTTAGAGCGCCAGAGACCCAGATTCGATCCTGACTATAGTGCTGTCTGTACGGAGTTTGTACGTTCCCCCTGTGACTGCTTGGGTTTTCTGTAGGTGCTCCAGTTTCCTCCCATGCTCCAAAGATCCACAGGGTGGAAAGTTAATTGGCTTCTGTAAATTGTAAATTGTCCCTAGTGTGTAGGATAGTGCTAGTGTATGGGGTGATCGTGGTCGACTTTGACTCGGTGGGCCAAAGGCCCTGTTTCCACGCTGTATCTCTAAAGATGTTGGGTGCTGCTGTTGAAGAAGATTTGCTCAGTTGCTGCAGTGCCTCTTGTAGAGAGAGGAGAATACGACCAAGTCGTCCCAGAGATGGAGAGTGTAAATGTTCTTATGGTGGATGGAACAGTATAATTTACTGTTTACAGAATGAAGGTAAAATCAGTACACTTGAATTGAGAACAAATCAGAGACATGATCTACCTATCTCATAGTGCCACCTTGTCCCCATGGGTACAACTCCCTGCTAAGATTAAGTAATTTCTGAACTTAGCTTCCCATGGAGTTCTTGGTGAGGGAAGTTACTGAGAGACTTACTTTAATTGACTTTTTCATTTACTTTTTATTATTCACCAGTGTGAATGTTAGCCAGACAGTATACTGACAAATTCAATTAAAAATAAAGAAGTCAATTAAATATTCTGTCAATTGCAACAATGTCTGGTAAAGATTTTTTACCAACAAGCACTTTTTGCTGAGTAACACCATTTATCGGAAATAATTACAAAAGTTTAACGTCACTGCAGATCAAACCAGACGTTGCAACACTCAGGATGTTTGGCAAAACCTGCAACTTCATATTGGCGGTCTTCATAACCATTCCAGTGAATACCAATCAGACTGTCAGGGAAACTAATGTAATTGTTACAAAGCATTTTTGCTGCAAGCAATTACAGAGATCTCTCTTTGTCACTGCTAGATTTCAGATTGTTATTCAGACAGCAGCACAATAGGTACGCACATCTCAGGTTGTGCAAACATTAATAGGCCCCTCACCACACAACACCCTCACGCCTGTTCTATGCCTGCAGCCACAT
Source organism: Raja brachyura (assembly GCA_963514005.1). Next base: position 31,691,884 of record OY740795.1, on the reverse strand, counting down.
TTACCTTGCACATCTCACAGGCAGGGCCACCCTGTGAAGCAGTGATATGCAAGCAATGGATAAGCCTCAGGCACCAAATTCCAAAGTCACATCCATGGTATGCCTATGAAGGAACTGCAGATGCTGGTTTATACCAAAGATAGACATGCTGGAAAAATGCTGGAGTAACACAGCGTGACAGAAAGCATATCTCCTTCTCCCCTGACTCAGTCTGAAGAAGGGTCTCGACCTGAAACGTCACCCATTCCTTCTCTTCAGAGAGGCTGCTTGTCCCACTGAGCTACTCCAGCATTTTGTGTCTGTCTGTGGAATGCCTGATGTCTCCGACAGTTAATTCAGAAAGACCATCAAATTACTTTTAAATATCTGCGATAATCAGACACCCTGTGAAGCAGTGATCAGCAAGCAATGAATAAGCCTCAGCCACCAAATTCCAAAGTCACATCCTTGGAGTGTCTTCCCTCTGATAACTCGTTCCTGTCGAAGACCATCAAACTTCTTTTAAATATCTGCAATAATCAGGCACATTTTTTAAAAATTCTTTGAAAAAATACACACATTTACTTCATAGAATATTTAAATGATGTGAAGTGAACTACAGCAAAAAATAGCAAAGCACTTACCAACATTTATCTTTCTATCCAGACTGGCGACTCCATTCAAATACACGGGATCCACTTATTTACATCAGCCGCCTGTGGCAGGAAGCTGAGGGGTCGAGTGCAAAGTACAACACACTCCTCTGAGCAGCACAACCGAGTTCCACCCCTGGATTCAGTGACGATTCCAGTAGTAGAGCGTTTCCAGTGTGTAAAGTACTAAGACAAGAGAACCGGAGCTGGAGTAGAACACAGGATCCCTCAAGCCTGTCCTGCCGATCAATATATAGTCATGGGTGATCTGTGCTGACCTTAACTTCTCTTCCAGATCACTTGCCCAGAACCCTCCATTCCCTGAACCTTCAAATATTTATCCAACACCACCTGAAACATATCTGATAATCTGGCCTCCACCTCCCTCAGATGCAGATAATTCTAGAGGCTTGTTCCCCACTGTGAGAAGAGATTTTTGAGCACCTCAGGGGCGGAACAGTGCAGCCTGACAGCAAAAAAGTTGCTACCTTTCAATCTTGACTGCAGGTGCTGTCTATACGGAGTTTTAACATTCTCTTCATGACTGTGTGGGTTTTCTCCAGGAGCACCGGTTTCCTCCCACATTCCAAAGAGACGTACAGATTTGTGGGTTAATTGCCTTTGGTAAGCATTGTAAGTTGTCCCAAGTGTGTAGGATAGTGCGAGTGTGCGGGGATCGCTGGTTGGTGTGGGCTCGGTGGGCCAAAGCGCCTGTTTCCATGCTGTATCTCTAAGCAAAACTCAGCATTAAATGACCGGCCCCATATTTTGTAGCAATGTCCTTTTGTTCATCAATAGTGCAAACATCACAACATCGACCACGTCAATCCCTTTAGGATCTTACATGATTGAATAAGGTAATCCCTCATTCTTCAAGGGATAGAGACAACAACTATCTAGCCTCTCTTGATAGGACAACCCTCTCTTCTCGGGAATTAGCCTGGTCAATCTCCTTTTGATCATCTCTAATGTTGCTATATTTTTTTTTAGAAAGCGGGACCAAAATTGTGCACTGCATTCCAGGTGTGGCCTCACTGACACCCTGCAACAAAACATCTCTCCATGAAAACTCCAACCCCTTCACAACAACTACTTGTTGAACCTGCCTGCTAAAGTTTTGTGATTCATGCATTAGTAAGGCAGATCCATCTCTCTCCATTATAGTTTTTCTAACCGAAATGCAAGAACTCACACTTCCCCACATAGATCTCAATTGGCCAGGCTTTCGCTAATTCACTCGCTCTGTACCCTGCTGCAGAATCACAATGTCCCCATCACAATGTGCTCTTCATCTTTTTGTTTATCATCTCAAAGCTTGGAAACCGTACATTTTTCCCCTCCTCCAGGTTATTCATGTAAATAGTAAACAATTGAAGGTCACGATTTGGTCCTTGGGTTACTCCTCAAGTTATATCTAGTAGCAGCACAGTGGTGCAGTGGTAGAGTTGCTGCCTTGCAACAGAAACCCGGGTTCAATCCTGACTTTGGAATCTGTGCTGAGTTTGTACGTTCTCCCTGTGACCACATGGGTATTCCCGGGTACTCCGGTTTCCTCCCACATTCCAAAGACATACAGGTTTGTAGTTTAATGTGGTTTTGGTAAAAATAGTAAATTGTCCCCAGCCCGTAAGATAGTGCTAGTGTATGGTGGGCCAAAGTGCCTGTTTCCGTACAGTATTTCTAAACTAAAAAAACTAAACTAATATGTGACTCACTGTGATAGGTAAGGGCAGAAGGCAAGGGAAGAACACTATGCTGGCAGTCTTCTACCAAACTGTTGACAACTGGAAAGTACATTTTGGCCCAATGAAAAGCATTCTAAGTAAAACATAAAATGTAAAAGTAAGAAAGGAAGGAATAATAATCATCTGGCAAACACAGCAATTATATGCCTTTGCCAACTGGTGCACATGTTTGATAGAAAGTTTGTTTCAAAGCTCTGAACATTTACAGTAATTCTCCTCCTGATTCCAAGTCAAGTTCTTCCAAGTTGCCGAGTTTGTTTCACTCTTGCATCATGTGACACCCTTAAATTTCAACCCATCCCTATCTCAGTCTGGTTTCCGCTCCAACACACATGGCTGTTTCCTACCAACCTCATAATTGTTTTAGCAAGTCAATTGTTACCAGTTTAATAAGTAGCGAATAATAAATTGTTTTGCCTCTCCACTTTTCCATCTTTCAAACCCTCCCACCCCCTCCCCCCACAATCAATCTGAAGAAGGGTCCCAACTCGAAAAGTCACCTATACATGTTCTCCAGAGATACTGCCTGACCTTATAGACTTTAGACTTTAGAAATACAGCATGGAAACAGGCCCTTCAGCCCATCGAGTCTGCACCGATCACCCCATACACTACCACTATCCTACACACTAGGGACAATTTACAATTTACAAATATCCTACAAACCTGCATGTCTTTGGAGTGTGAGAGGAAACCAGAGCACCCAGAGAAAACCCAAGTGGTCACAGGGAGAACATACAAACTCCGTCCAGACAGCAACCGTAGTCAGGATCGAACCTGGGTCTCTGGCGCTGCAAAACAGCAACTCTGCTGCTGCGCCACTGTGCCGCCCTTAATCTGCTGAATTACAACAGCTATTTGTGTCATTGTGTAAACGAGCATCAACAGCATTTCTATAAATTGTTACCAATTTAATCAGTAGAGAATAATACATATGAGCACTATTTTCCACAGAATAGTGTAAAATAAAAGCAAAACTAAATCACCAATAGAAATCAGACTCACTCAGTGTTTGAACACAAATGTGGATAAGAATCAGCTTGGCGGCTTCAGTGAAGAATGTACCTCTCCCACACAAACAGGGAGGAGGTACAAATCAGCTTTCAAGTTATTCTAGCTCATTAAGTTTGGGAATGTCCTGCTATTGAGACCATTAATAACAGCAAAAAGTAGAATTTGCATTTAAGTAGTGCCTTTCATGATCTTATGCCAACTCAAAGTTTTGCTTACAACCAATGAAGTCATTTTTGAAGTGAGTTTGCTGTTGCGGTACAGAAAATTCAGCAGCGAGTTTTCATTTAGCAATCCCCACTATTTAATTTTTGTTGGTTGAGGGATACAAATGGGCAAAACACAACGTACAACTTCTCCGCTGCTCTTTGAAAGACTTCAAGTAATGTTTCCCGCCTACATTGGATGGCAGTTTTGGGCTTCGGTTTAATCATCTGAAAGATGACATGTCTAATGATGCAACAATCCCTTTGGGCTGCACGGCCTAGATCTAACTGCTCAAGGTGGTCAAGATGTAGGTATGTTGCAAAACTTACCTTGAGCAGCACTGCAGTTCTGCCGCTCCCCGTGTGCGCGACTTTGGCGCCTTTCAGAGGGGGGCGGGCTTAAAGTGCCGTTTTTCGACAGACTGGGATAATCGATGAATGTCGGGCGATTTTGTTGCGGAAGAAAAATCGCTCCGACATTTCGTCAATGAAGGTATTTTTAAATTACTCTAAATTATTTGTTAACTAGAGTAATTTAAAAATCACCTTCAAAAACCGTGAGCGCAGACAACCGGAAGGATTTTCCGTAGGGGGAGAAAAAAAGGTAGTTTATTTTTATATTAAAAGTTGGTTTTTCGGGAGGCTTTAATAATATTTTTATGTTGCGAAATGGGGTCCCAAAAAATGTATGAACAAACAGTATTTTTCATACCGACTTCACTGCTAACCGCAACGTTCTAATCCACCGCATTCCACTAAAACCTACTCGCTAGTTGATTTAAATGGCCATTAATTTACAGGAATCAAACACTAAATTCCTTCCATTTGGCCCAGAAATTCATGAAAATGAGATGTAAAAATTATATTATATTGTGGATTATTGTGTGAATGTTATTTGGACACTTAGGCAATTAAAAAAAACTTTATCTTTTCTTAAGAAATGGATAGATGTTTAGATCTACTCATTGAATTTTGTAATTAGCTACAATTAGATAACTAACTAATTATATGCTTTAATTTCAGGTAATCCAAGTAAGATTGTTTAATATTTGTTTCAGAATGCTTCAATCTATAATAACTGAAAATTTCATTGAGTTCTCTTAATTTTTAAGAAAGTTATGGGCTTTTAACTTTTCCAGATCACAGCTTTTGAGTTAAGTCAATTGAAAGGCAATGGGGAGCAAGATGCTAATTTCCGAGTGTGAAAATGGCCATAACTTTCTTAATACTGAAGATATGAAAGTAAATTAGGTGTCAAATTAAACTTCTTTTTATGCTTTATCTGATGGGATAAATTGCAGACTTGATTTTTTAAATCTCAAAATTTTGTAACATTGCTACAAGATGGATAGAGTGGATATGGAGAGAAGATTTCCACGAGAGAGTTCTGTAGGCCATCGAGGATGGAAACAATGATCACCAAATGACCTCTGTGCCTAGAGTTTACAACTATTTTATTCCTCAGTAAATGAAAAATTAAATAAATAATGTGCAGATGCTAGAAATCCACAACAAAAACAGAAATTACTAGGAACACAGTAGATTGGGAAACCGAATTAATGTTTTGGGTGAAACCACTTCATTAAAATTGAGGTGCAGTTTTCTCACTTCAACCTATAACATTGATTCTGCTTTTCTTTCCATTCTGTCTGATAAGTGTTTCAAGCAAATTATATTTCTGTTTCAGTTTTTCGTCACTGTAAATGTATGTCATAAATAAATTTGCTAAGTACTCAATATGAAAAAAATGGCAATGGTGTAATTCCTTTTTATTTAATCATGAACTTTTTGCAATATAGGCTCCCGTTAAATGAGCAGAAAATTGCAGTTGTGAAGGAGCAAGGAACATGCAGAGCAGCAATGGATGTGCTATTAACTCAATAACCAAATTTCCTTTAGCAAAAAACAAATTTCTGGAGGAGCTCAACATGCCAGACAGCATCTGATGGAGGAAAATGTGCAGATGGTGTTTTTGATTGGGCGCTTCTTCAAGGCTGGAGTAGAGGAGAGATAGCTGGAAAAATGGGGCAAATGGGAGGGCATGTAGCTAGAGTTGGCAAGTGATAGGTGATAGACACAAAATTCTGGAGTAACTTAGCGGGTCAGGCACATCTCTGGAGAAAAGGAATAGGTGACGTTTCGTGCGACACTTCTTTAGACAGAGTCAAGGGCGAGGGCAACTAGAGGTATGAAATGGTACTGAAACAACGGGAGGGGCGGAGGGACGGAGAGAGAAGGAATGCAAGGGCTACTTGAAATTAGAGAAATCAATACTCATATCGCTGGGTTGTAAGCTGCCCAAGCGAAATATGAGGTGCTGTTCCTCCAATTCATGTGTGGCCTCAGTGGAGGAGGCCGAGGGCAGAAAGGTAAATATGTAAAACTCAGACTGAAGAAGGGTCGCGGCCTGAAACGTCAGCTATTCCTTTTCTCCAGAGATGCTGCCGAACCTATTGAGTTACTGCAGCATTTTGTGTCTATCTTCGGGTGTAAACCGGCATCTGCATTTCCGTTATGCGCAAGTGATAGGTGATTCCCGGCAAGGACGGGGCTGATTGGCAGATGAGTGCGGGAGGATGGGATGGTGATGGAGGCTGAGAAAACAAAATGCTACAGATGGTGGAATCTGATTTTAAAAAAGGAAAGTGAGAGTGAAATGTAGAAACAGTGGGAGAGACGGTGGGTCGATGGGAACAAGGTATCTCTTGCCAGCTCTAGTGGAGAGACAAAAAGCTGCAGATGGTGGAATCTGATAAAAAAGGAAGGAGTGATTGAAATGTAGAACCTGGGTTAGGGTTCTACCTTGTCAGCACTTGCTCCACACATTCCCCTCAACTCTTTCCATTAGCTACCTCCCCTTTACTCCAGCCTTGTTGAAGAGTCCTGGCTTAAAACGTCATTAGTCCAATTCCCTCAATAGATGCTGTTCCCTCAATGGACCCGCAGAGTTGCTCAGGCAATTTGTATTTTCCTCAAGATTTCAGCACCAGATTTTTTCATCTGTTTTAGGAAATTAGGTTACAGCAAAAAACAGGAAAGATGATGAAACAAACAAAATTATTGTTTATTTAGCTGTGGTTTGGGCCAAAAAAAGTGTCTTCTGTATGCACGGAGGTTCAGTTCACTTACTTTCCTACGAAGAGTATGATTATATCATACACCAGATTAGTTGTATGTTGGCCTGAACTACTGTTCAAATCCCATTAGAAACATTTAATTAATTAAAAACACTTGAATTTGAAAAGTATCAGGACGAGTGCAACCAGATTTGGCAACCAGCGGCAATGGAAAGCAGGTTGATTGGCCAAAGGTGAGCGACATGATTAGCAACATTGCCAAAGGGCTGCTGGAGGGACTGGTTCTGCTTTGATTGATGCATGGAGGAGTTATAACTCTGTTCAGGGTTGATACTGATTGTGGATGATCAGCCATGATCATATTGAATGGCGGTGCTGGCTCGAAGGGCCGGATGGGCTACTCCTGCACCTATTGTCTGTTGCTCCATTGACAAAATGAAGCCACATCATGCAGTTTCAAAACAGTCTGTCAACTATTGTGGAGAATATAATCATATCCGTTGATGCAAAGTTACTGTACTGGAAAAGCTTGATTTTCTATGCTTATTTTCAATTTGATTCCAGTACTGCCAGTTTAGTTTAGTTTAGAGATATACCGTGGAAACAGGCCCTGTAGCCCACGCCGACCAGCGATCCCCACACATGAACACTGTCCTACACACACTAGGGACAATTTACACATACACCAAGCCAATTAACCTACAAACCTGTATGCCTGTGGAGTGTGGGAGGAAACCGAAAATCTCGGAGAAAACCCATGCAGTCATGGGGAGAACGTACAAACTCCATACAGACAGCACCCGTATCGGGATCGATCCTGGGTCTCCGACGCTGCAAGTGCTGTAAAGCAGCAACTCTACCACTGCGCCACTGTGCCACCGCTTGATGTTTCTGTCTCTCCTGCATTCCAGTATGTAAGCAGATTCCTACTTCATCTTGCACAGTGCACACTGAAAGCCCAACTGTACTCTAACTGACTGCCAAGTAACAACAGATCCATCATTAATAGCCTAGACTTGTTCACACTGCTGAAGAGATTTCGCTCATCAACACTAGTATCAACACTAGACTGCCACCATCATACCAGTGCCAACAGTACCAAAAATCCAACATACAATGTCTCAATGACTACCGCCCTGTAGCACTCACCCCCATAATGATGAAGTGCTTCAAGAGGCTGGTCAGGGACCACATTACCTCCAGACTCCCCTCCACACTCGACCCACACCAGTTTGCTTACAGGCCAAACCGCTCCACAGAGGACGCTATATCCTCCGTACTCCATCTGAGCCTGGAACACTTAGAGGAGAAAAACACCTATGTGCGAATGCTGTTCGTGGATTTCAGTTCAGCATTCAACACCATTATCCCCCAGCACCTGATAAGCAAACTGGTTCCATTGGGCCTCGGCACCCCATGTGTAACTGGCTACTGGACTTCCTCACTGACAGACCCCAGTCTGTGAGGGTTGGAAATAACACCTCCAACACCATCTCTCTGAGCACCGGCTCCCCTCAGGGCTATGTCCTGAGTCCACTGCTGTTCACCCTGATGATTCACGACTGTTGTGCCAGGTTTAGTACAAACCACATCATGAAGTACGCAGATGACACAACAGTGGTGGGCCTCATCAGGGATGACAATGAGCTGGCTTACAGGGAGGAGGTAAAACAACTGGCGGACTGGTGCAATACGAACAACCTGATCCTGAATGTCGAAAAAACAAAGGAGGTTATCGTCGACTTCAGGAAAACCCGGCACAGTCCCACACCACTTCACATCAATGACAGCGATGTGGAGGTGGTCAATAGCACAAAGTTCCTGGGGGTGCAGATCACTAACAGTCTGACCTGGTCGAATAACATCTCATCAACAGTTAAGAGAGCGCAGCAGCGGTTGCACTTTCTGCACCGGATGAGAAGAGCTCATCTCCCCCATCCCATCCTCACTACTTTCTACAGGGGCACCATAGAGAGTATTCTGACCAGCTGTATCTCTGTCTGGTTTGGGGACTGTAGAGCCTCCGACTGGAAGTCTGTGCAGAGAGTGGTGAGGACAGCAGAAAAAATCATCGGGACCTCTCTCCCCTCAATCGGGGATATTGCGACCAAACGTTGCGTGTCTAAGGCCAGCAGTATTATAAAAGATCCCACACATCTCCATCACGGTCTGTTCACTCTGCTGCCCTCGGGAAAAAGATATTGCAGCATAAGGAGCAGAACATCAAGGTTCTGCAACAGCTTCTTCCCACGAGCCATCAGACTCCTGAATGCTATGTAATGGGCTGCCACCATTGTCTATTTATCCTTTTATCCTTTTTATCCATGCCTATTCTTCTGTTAATTTATTGTGTTCCACAGGGAGCCAAATGCAACGGAATTTCGTTTGGAACTGCATATATCAATGTATTTCTAAATGACAATAAAGTTTGTTTGTTTGACTTTTGTTTGACTTGACTATCTGCTAGATCAGTTTCAACTCACATAGAAGAATACCAGAAAGTTACAGGGGCATGTCTGGGGCAATTCCTTCAGTGTACCAGTAAGTTACAATGTCCTGGTATGCGGGCACTATCCTGCGCCAACTGCAAGATGCCAGCTGATTGACACTGGGCAGCGAACCCGATGAATCAGAATGCCCTTGCTATCTAGAGCTGTAAATATAACTGTAAAGCAATTATGACCCAAAAACTTCCAACAACTCCCCTCTGGTGTTTATATCAGGCTCGTGAGGTGGATATGTTGCAATGTACCAAAGTGCTCAGACTCAAAGAAATTACATAGACAAACCTATTCATATGGAACAACCTTACATTGTGTGAATAAAGTTATATTTTCATGGAATAACATATGGTTAATTTAATGGGACATTACACACAAAGTTTCTATTACCAACCAATTCTTTCTCTAAAGCTTAGGAATTGTTTTCATAGAAAAACAAGTTAAAATAACTGAACCAGTTAAGGGTTGGTAGAAATGTTATTTCCCATGTCCATAATTTTGTAATATATTTGCTGTGATTCTTTGACCTTCCTATATTTACATGAGCACACGGGTAAATGAACAGAGTGCGTGAACCATGAATAGTTTTATATTACTCATTCCACCAACTTTCCCAATCGGTTGGCACCATTTTTTTCAAACATTTGTCACAAATTTCAGAGCTTTCCATTACAGGAATTAAACTCCGAGTTGTGATTTTATTGTTTAGTTCAAATTTTAACTCTTCGCACCTGATACAAAAACGAATATTAAAATATGGGCAAAGTACTCAAATTCCTAGTTCGTTTATCCACTATCAAAGTCATTTCAAGGTTTCATGAGGTACAGCTCATAACTAGGCAAAACACCAGGTCCCACTTTGAGACCTCAAGTTAGGTTTTGTCACGCCAAAGTATTTCAAAAACATCTTTGCAACTTACACCTACCTCAGAGCAGCAAATTTGGAGAATTCAATGTTACCAAACTCCTGCGCTCGGTCCTCCAAGGCGTTCTGAATCTCTGGCTTGGTAACCATTTTAACTTCCCTTCGCTTGACTTTTTAGTCCTTGGCTTCCTCCTTTGCCAGAGTGAGGCCACAGGCAAACTGGTGGAACAGCATCTTACATACTGTTTGGGGGCAGCTTACAACCCAAACGTATGAACATTGAATTCTCCAATTTGAAGTTACCTGTAACAAATCTCCCTCTCCCTCCCATTTCTCCCCCAACCCCCATTCATTCCCCCGCCCCCTCACCTGTGCCCCACCTGGACTCACACCTATTTCTCCCCTCCCTCTCTATTCCTTCCTCTGGCTTCACAACTTCCCTCTCTTCAATCCTTTTGCCTCAAAACTCTTCAATCCTTTTGTCTCACACCTGTTTTTTTCATCTCTGGCCTTTGTCAACCATCTGCCTATCAACCCCTCCTCACCGGTGTTCAACTATTACTTGCCATGCTTTGTCCAGCCCCTCCTTTTATTCAGCTTGCTCCCCCCCCCCCCCCCAAATCAGTCTGTAGAGGGGTCCAGACTCATAATGTCACTTAACATTGTTATCCAGGGATGCTGCCTGACCCGCTCAGTTACTCCAGCACTTTGTGTCTGAATTCAATGATTGTGTTAGCTTGCCACTCTCTCTACTAAATAAACACATCTGATGACCTTGAGAAAATGATTCTGGATGTTGTAAAAATGTTACAGCAAAGGAGAGTGTGTGCATTTTCTGCTGGAGGAAGAAACAGTGGAATATCTACAATTATGAACTTATTCCAGGAGGGTCATCAGAGATGTTACATTCTACCAGAATCGCTCCAGTTAACAGCATACTCATAGCTTCAGATTTTTCAAGTTGTTATTCAGAAGAAATATGAGATCCTGCAGGAAGATTTCATGCTGAAATCCTCTCCTCATGGAGTTCAAGGTCACACTGGGTATCAGCTTTTTTTGCATATAGGAAATCCAACCCATCAATGGAAGTGGATTACCACTGTCCATTCTGACCAGATAATTGTATATGTTTCTATCGCATTTCCCCTCATTTTTCTCGAAATAAAGTAGTCCCAGCTTCTCCAGTCTACCAGACCAGTTCTTTGTCCATTGGTTCAGAGCGGTCAGAGCCAAGCCTCAGTGAGCCATCATTCACGATGTGTGGGATGGTCTGGTCCGGATGTCCGCAGTTGCAATCAGGGCTGTCTGTCATCCCCCACTTATGCAGGTGATGGGCTGTTCTTGCATGGAGGGTGCGGATTCTGTTCAGGGTTAGCTATTGCTTGCGATGGAAGTCAAATCCTGGTGGTTTCACTGTAGGATCTGGATGACCTCGCCGTTGTTAGTGTTGGCATCTTTCCAGGCTCTGCGCCACTAAGTTTCGGAGCCAAAGTCTTCCAGGGATTTGACTGAAGACCAGAAGGGTTTGCGGGACTTCAGGCACATGTTGGGCAGATTGTTCAAGTCAGCATGGATGGGAAGGCCAGGGTTAGCCTTGATGGTGCACCAATGTGCTCTGGCACGATTTCACAACTCTTTCTCTGGTACATCGACTGGGCTGCCTCCTGCACCTGTACAAGACTCGTTGATCGCACCAACGTTTCTACTAACTTCCACTCTGCCCTTTAATTCACTTAGATTATCTCTGAGCTCTCTCCACTTTCTCAAACTCTCTAACCCCACCACAGTGGACAGATTATTCAGTCTGAATAAGGGCCCCAATCTGAAATGTTGTCAGCCCATTCCCTCCACAGGTGCTGCCCGACCTGCTGAATTCCTCCAGCACTATGGTTCTTGCACAGGACGAGTACGTTGTTTTGAGTGAAGTATAATGTCACCTCCCCTCCCCATGCAGCTTCTGAAAACTTCATAAAAGCCAAACTATGTATGGCTGTGGTGCACTACCATGGTGAATATAATGGACAATAGTCTATTGTACAAAGGCTGATGCTCTTTTCTGAACTTGATACAGTAAATTGTCAGGAGATGTGTAAATCCTGGTGCGGGATACGGGGGAAATTTCGCAAATAATGTTTTAAATTCAGCTAATTTTCCAATGATTCTCACAGGAACAGATATTTCCATGACCAATTAAGGAGCACAAAGGCAGCTCTGACTTTAGACTCCAAATGAAATTGCTACAATAATGACAAAAGACACAGGCAGGCATGAAAGGGCTGCCTGGATACAGCTCTGTGGCATGGTATCAGGGTACTTTACATGCTGACCAAATCAAGGGAAAGTCGCAGTTAACAGACAAAAGCCTACAATTTCTGTCAGCTAAAGTCAAGCTTACTTTCTGAAATGTTAAACGTGACCCAAAACTTTCAATTCATCCAACTATCATGATTCTGTTATATTTTTAATTGTCTCCACTAATTTTGGTATTGCCTGGAAATGTAACAATCAGCTCTTCTACATTTACCTCCAAGTACTGGGCACCAACCTCCAGCCAGAATAACACCCTTTTACCATGATTACACTGTCTTCTGCAGGGGAGCCAGGTAGTTTTGCATCCAATCTACCAAGTCATTACGGATCTTATATACCATAATCTTATGGTATAATCCCTAATCAGTCTGAAGAAGGTTTCTCAACCTGAAACATCACCCATTCCTTCTCTCCAGAGATGCTGCTTGCCCCACTGAGTTACTCCAGCTTTTCGTGCCTATCTGCCATAATCTTATGGATCAGGATTAATGTAAACTCTTAAAACCAAAATTATCAAAAAAGTTGAATTAAAAAATATTGCTTACAGCAGTCAAATTCTGCACTTAGAATTTATCCAGGCATTGAACAAGATTGAACTGATTTGAAACTAAAACCCTTTCCATACTACAAGCAACATTGAAAGTGAGTTTGTGCATTGAGGCGAACACTGCTCTGTTCCTCATGAATGTTTATTTGTCTATCTTAATGAAACAAAGCTGGCAATTTTCAACTTCATTTAGTCTAAAAACTGATCATTACAGATTTTATACATCCTGCCGTATTTTCCAGCCCACAACTCTTTCTCAGTACTGGTGTACTCAGTAAGATGAATCCTGATGTGGTGCAACCGGTGCACTTTACATCTGAAGCATAGCCTCCTTTTTTTTGTATTAAATTCCCCCAACAATAAACAATAAACAACTCTCCTCTTTGATTCTACAGTAAAGCTCTTTCGACTCTAATTGCTTTTTTAGCCTCTTGCTTTGGTACATTTTTCTATGCAGCACTCCCCTCCAGTCCCTGCAGATTTTAATGGGGTCCAGGTATTTTGGTTTTCTTTGGGTTGCCAATGGGCCTGATGTCCTCCCAAGTGTACTCTAATATTACACACATGTAAACTATTTTTGTAAGCATGTCAAAATATTTTAATGCAATGTAATGTTCATGATTGATATTTCCTTAATTACATTCCAACATAGTTGAGAGTCAAAGTTCAAATCTGTTCATTTTGAAGTTTAGACATTCATAGAAATTTACAGCATTGAAGGAGGCCATGTAACTATCCTGTTAAAATTAACCAAAATTGACATTTCCTTAAACCTTGGCAACACTTAGTCTATTGTCCTGAATTTTCTGAGTCCATTTCTCATGCAGGTACATTTTCTAAAAAAATTGTTTTAAAAGTTGTTGCCTCGAATATCTTTCAGGCACTGAGTTCCAGACCACTACTTGTCGACTGAAGTCCCCTCTATTAATTCTATGAATGATCATAGTTTTATGCAATTTTAGTTTAGCGATACAACGTGGAAACAGGCCCTTTAGCCCACCAAGTCCATGCCAACCAGCGAAGCCCGTACACTAGCACTGTCCTACACACTAGGGACAATTTACAATTTTTACTGAAGCCAATTAACCTACAAACCTGTGCATCTTTGGAGTGCGGGAGGAAACTGGAGCACCCAGAAAAAACCCATGTGGTCATGTGGAGAAAGTATAATCCCGTACAGACAGCACCCATAGTCAGGATCGAACCCAGGTCTCTGGTGCTATAAAGCAGCAAATGTACCACTGTGCCACCATTTAATTTTATACTGTTGAATATTCACGAGGAAAAACTGAGATTTTCTTGTTAATAGACAATAGACAATAGGTGCAGGAGTAGGCCATTCGACCCTTTGAGCCAGCACCGCCATTCACTGTGATCATGGCTGATCATCCACAATCAGTACCCCATTCCTGCCTTCTCCCCATATCCCCTGACTCCGTTATCTTTAAGAGCTCTATCTAACTTAGAGATTTATTTTGTATTAATTTATTTTGTAAAAATGCACTGTTCTTACAAACACAAACACAGGACCAGGAAGGTTGCTAGCAGCAAAAACATTTTTAACAACAGAATCTAAACTCCCTTGGTTATGAGCTTGAACAAAAGACAAACAGTAAATGAACAGGAAGTCATGACAATGGACCACAATGCCAACACAACTACAATGAATTTCTATAGTAGAGTAGAGTGAACAGTTGGAGTTTTATTTGAAGAATCTGCCAAACGCTAACACAGAATTTGGGCTTCCTGGACTAGCACGTTTGTGTAGATATGCCTGCTGTTTAAATGTTCACAGTGAAACAATACAGCAAACCAAAGAGACCACAAATGGCTAAAACCTAACCGCACTGAAATCAAATACCCCCTAGATGGGATGACAGCAGTAACACGGTGAGGCTGCAATCTACCTGCAGCAGGTTAACCTGATCAAGTGAATACTGGCATATCGTGCAGTGCACACTGTATATGCAGAGAATTTCTCCACTGTAGGTTTATCAGTGTGGATGTTCCTTTGTGATTACATTCCACTGGGTTTCACTAGGGAAATAAGATTGAATTTTTCCCGATTAATACGCGATTAAGGGTCGAAAGGATCTTCTTGAATCCAGATAATTATTTTGCATAAGCTGAAATGCAGAATTTCATGGAATTGGGACCACAGAACAATGTCACCTCATATTCCAACCCAACAATATGAACATTGAATTCTTCAATTTTATAGGTCACCTCTAACTAAGCCCTCTCCCCTTTCTCCCCCAGTTTAACTGGGCATCAAGTTCAGCACAGGCGCTATGGGCCAAAGGGTTTATTTTGTACTGAACTATTCTATGTTCTATGATGCCATTTCTGACTAGTAAACTATCTACTTCCAATAAATGTGCTACTTTGCATCCACTCAGAAATGACCACATTTAACATTCAATGGAAACATAACATAATCTAAACCAGATTCTTACCACCGCCTCCAAAAAATCATTTCCAGTCCTAACATATCATGGTCCCAATTACTCAAGCTTTGAGAAACACTCTGTTGGGAAGTATTTCCGAAGATATAAACTTGCATGACATACGTTTCCATTTGTTTTGCCCTGTTTAAATGCTGGCGAGGGCATTACTTAAAACCATTTCACAATGAAGAAGATTTTGTTTCATATATAGGTAAATATATATTTTATATTTATATATAACATGAACTCTTAATGTTAATGTGTAGAGAGGAAGTGCAGATGCTGGTTTAAACTGAAGGGAGACACAAAAAGCTGGAGTAACTCAGTGGGTCAGGCAGCATCTCTGGAGAAAAGGAATAGGTGACGTTTCGGGTCAAGATGCAAAACGTCAACTATTTCTTGTTTCCAGAGATGCTGCCTGACCCATTGAGTTACTCCAGCTTTTTGTGTCTTCATGTAAATGGATGTGCAACTTTCTGCAAATCAAATTGAAGGTTGGATGAAAGACTTAAGGAACAGGCTTGGATTTACACAATACCTCTTTCATCCTTTTTCTGAAAGTCCCATAGTGTTTTACAGCCAATTCAATACTTCTGAACTACAGTTACTGCTGCAATGCAGAAACCCAGCAGTCAGTGTGCAAACAAACACGCTACCATAAACAGCTAAACACAGAAAATTTGTTTTAGTGGTGTTTAGTGAGGTTTAATAAGTGCTCTGCTTTGAAACCGTGCCATCAGATCAGATCTTTGAAGTTCAGGGGAGACCAAAAGGAGTTTTGGTTTCAAGTTTCATCTGAAATTTCAATAGAGTGCACTACAGCCTCCAGCAAGCAAAGATTAAAACTCAGGCCTTGATGGGAGGGGGTGGTGGGCATGGGAAGTTTTCATGAAGGCATTTTTCCCAGACATGGCGAATTTAACAACATGACAGTGGTGCAGTGGTAGATTTGCTGCCTTACAGCGCCAGAGGCCCGGATTTGATCCTGACTAAGGGCGCTGTCTGTATAGAGTTTGTATGTTCTCCCCTTGACCACGTGTCTTTTCGCCGGGTGCTCCGGTTTCCTCCCACAGTCCAAGTACGTAGAGGTATGTAGGGTAATTGGCTTCTGTAAATTGTCCCTAGTGTGTAGGATAGTGCATAAGTACAGGGATTGCTGATCAGGTGGACTTGGTGGGCCTGTTTCCATGCTGTGCCTCTAAACTCTAAAGTCCAAAGTAAGGGATAATTTCATGTTCTTTTTCTTGGTTTGCCATGGGATGCTCAGTCAGGTTGATGGAATAGCTGCCTGTAGGCAGAGCTGCCAACTCTCACGCATCGAGCATGAGACTCACGCATTTTGCCCAATTCTCAAGCAGATCACAGAATTTCTCACGCTCTGTCATGAGAAATTCTATGATGAACGAGAATTTCAAAACTAATATCAACTGCATGGGCCGCGGGTGTTGGAGAGCCGGGGCGCAGGGAGGGATGGAAGCAGAAGCAGCGGCGGGGGAAGATGCGGACGGGGAGCCAGGGCTGACGAGTGTTTGCCGGGTTGGCGAGTCGCTCGCTGCAGCTCGGGCCATGGAGCAGCCTCAGTGCAAAAGTCCCGGGCTGTCGGAGGCGTTGGAAGCGTTGCGCCGCTGCAGTGAGAGTCTCTGTGCCGAATTCGCCCTGGTGACCGGCATGGACCAGGCTGTGGCTCGGTGCATCCTGGAGGACAACCAGTGGCTGCTGGAAGCAAGTACCAAGCACTGGGTAGAAGTGGTGGAAGTAGTGGCCTTCAAATGGGAGTGGTTGGAGAAAGCATCCTGCTTGCCTGCTAGGTTTTCACTTACTGTAACTGCAGGAAAAATGTTCCCGATGTTGGGGGAGTTCAGAACCAGGAGTCACAGTTGAAGAATAAGGGTTAGGCCATTTAGGACTGAGATGAGGACAAACTTTCTTCACCCAGAGAGTTGTGAACTTGTGAAATTCACTGCTACCGAAGGCAGTGGAGGCCAATTCACTAGATGTTCTCAAGAGTTACATTTAGTTCTTGGGGCTAGTGAAATCAAGGAATATGGGGAAAAAACAAGAAAGAGATACTAATTTTAGATGAACAGCCATGATCATATTGAATGGCAGTGCTGGCTCGAAGGGCCGAACGGCCTATTCCTGCACCTATTTTCTATGTTTGAGTATATGGCAATAAAACCTGACCACTTAATTTTGAAGCATTCATGCATGGTAGAGGTATAATTTAGTCATAGAGTGATATAGTGTGAAAACAGGCCCTTCAGCCCAACTTGCCCACACCCACCAACATGTCCCAGCTACACTACCTGTTTTTGGTCCATATCCCTCTAAACCTGTCCTATCCATGTATCAGCCTATCTGTTTCTTAAATGTTGGGATAGTCCCTGCCTCAACTACCTCCTCTGGCAGCTTGGTCCATACACCCACCACCCTTTGTGTAGAAAAGGTTACCCCTTAAAAAGTTACTGCGTAAAAATACTTCAAACAAAAAACATTGAAATCATACTTCTACAATGTACTAAAACATGATTTTAATACATCAAATTTCAAAAAGTCCCTATCGTGGGAGGTGGGACACCCCCTCCCTCACCCTCCCCCAACTCAGTTGTTCCACTGCCTTGCCGGGTGCCCCCAAGGCCTCCCCACTTTCAAAAACACTCCACTGTCCCCTGGTTCAGACGGAGAGCACTGCCAGATGTGAGCGGGGATCCCAATGCTCAGCGCTTCGTGTTTTGGAGTTGGCTAATGTTATTGATTTGTAATTAGTTGACAAAACCTTAATTTATTAATCTGGAATATCCAAGGGGATGGGATAATTGTAATATTAAAATGACATGCAGGGTGTCACAACATACAGCCCCGATAACCCATTATTTCCTTCAGTTAAATATTGGGATGGTAGCACTATTGTCATTTGCTGCTCAACTATTATGTTTGTTTACCTCACGGACTATTTCTAACCCCCCCTCCTCTTCCCCCCCCCCCCCCCGAAATTCCTGTGACAGGTTGAATAGAAAAGTCCACAATCTCGTTGTTTTATTAATTTAATACGTAGATGAACATCCTCAAGGAGTGTAATCAGATGAAATGGATTCAGATACAATGTTTAAGAGCTTGTTCAAAGAAGGGGCATATTTTAAAAGAGTGATGGAGATACTTGGAGGGGAATGTGTGAGGAGGTTATTATTTGTCTTTAGTTTTAGCTTGAACCAGAACCTGAATATTTTAAGTTTAATATAATAATTGTGCTGATACTGACTCCAACCAACCACGTAATGAATATCAGCCATTCCGGAGGTTTTATTTTTCTGATGCCATTTAAACTTCACTCAGATTTCAATCACTTCAATGTAAAAGAAATTGGGAATGGGGAGCATTGGAACAAAAATTTGCCCTCGGTACATATTAACAGTAATATATTAATGTATGCATGTTGGTAAGTGCAATCAAAACAAAGATTTTGTATCATTGTTGTGTTATGAATACCACAGAAAATATTATGTATTCTCAAGATCACATTAAATAGAATATTATTGCTTGAATATATAGTTATTGGACTTTGCATTTCGGAAAAGTCCCAGCTGAGAGGAAGACAGCAAAATACTGAAAATATTGGGGGTGAAAATGACTTCAGGACAGTTTGTTAGGAAAATGAAGGAAATGGTAACAGAATACTTATACAGCTGAGTGAGTATAATTTTATGGATGAGAAATTGTTTTCAACCAATTGATGACTTCTTTGACAAAGTAACTAGCATGTTAGAATACAAGGAAGCCAATGGATGTAGCAAATTGTGTTATGCAAAATTTGGTCTGTGAAGTGCCTCATAAAAGATTACCACATTAGATAAGCAGCTGTGGACTTGAACGTAATAGCCCAGGGGGCCAAGTGTGCATCCAGAGTCAAGGTCTGGAATAGTACTAGGTGTGCAGTCAAAGCTGGGACAATGCGAGTGTTCAGCACTGGGAATCTAAGCAGATAAGCAGCTATGATCAATGTAGAATAGGGGGGTAGGTGTAGGGCTGGACTCAGGGTCAGGCATGAGAGAAGATATACAACTGGAGTCAGGGTCAGAAGTAGGACCAGGTGTGCAGTGAGACCCAGGTTGGTCAACATGGGCCAAGTGTTTGATTATAATCTGATTTCCATACATGTATATACTAAGATCATTCATGTGCTGCACCTGTTGATCAGAGCCTGGCTCTATAGTGGAATGTAATTAGGAATGTAATTTAGCCTAACCTTATTCATAGCTACTCCAATTTAAAGCATAAATATTGCATTCAAGTGTAAGTTAATATCTCACTCCCAACTCTCACCCAATGTTGGTAGCCCTGCTGCAAATCAGTAAACATCTCAGAGTTTGCCAGGAGCAGGGAAGAGGTGGAGTAAACTAGGCATCTGGATGTCCTGGGGATGGGGCATGTGGTTAGTGAGACTAGGGGCACTTGGACTTCATTCAGGATAGTCAAACTCACTGAAAGGGCGTTCTGCCAAAACAGTCAACTCACCGAATGGCCGTTCTGCGTTTCAGCAGAGCGGCCTTTTGGTGCGTTTGCTTTTAGGCATCCCGCCCGTTCAGTTAGTTGGCGTTTCAGCTTCGTATGCTTTTGGTTATTTGGCATTTTGGCTTTGTTTCCGATTGGTTATTTGGCTTCCACTTCTTTGCTTTGGCTTCTCGTCCTTCGACGTCACGTCCAGGTACCGTGTATTGAGAAAGTTGGAGTTAAAAGTGGGGGGGGGGGGGGGGGGGGGGGGGGGGGGGGAGAAGGGGGGGGTCGTGTTGAGGGAACAGGAGATCGAGGTGAGGAAGGAGGAAGAGTTTGTTTTGCGAGTGCACATAATCAAAGTGGGAGAAGGAGGATGAGATTGTGTTGAAAGAATGGGAGATTGAGGTGGGGAAGGAGGAACAGTTGTGTAGGGAGAGCAGGTGTGGGGAGAAGGAGGAGCTGGTGTTGAGGTTACAGAAGATCGAGGTGGGGACGGATGAGGAGTTTGTGTTGAAGGTGTAGGAAATCAAGGTGAGGGGAGGAAGAGGAGATAGTGTTCAGGGAGAATGTGTTAGAGGTGCGGAGGACATGGTGAAGGGTTGAGGGAGCTACAGATTGAGAACATGGAGCAGTTGGAGATGACGGGCTGGAAGTTGGAGAGTAGATGAGGATTGTGGGTTGAGTGAACCTGAGGTCCAGGTGAAAGGAGGAGGAGAGCGTAGATTGTGGGAGCAGGTGATCAGGGTGAGGAGGAGATGGAGAATGGTGGGTGAGAGGATTTGGAGATGAAGTTTGACAGCATACAGGATCGAAGTCAGATATCATGACTGGCAGAGGATATGAGGTGGCCACTTACAAGTGTGTAAAGACATCTGCTTGTAGCTCGCCAAGCAAGCAGTATGCTGACCACGTGGAGCCAACCTTTCTTTTCTCAGACATAAATGCCACTCATTTGGGTGGGTGGTGGTGGTGGTGGGGGGGGGGGGGGGGGCATTGAATCTCAAACATAATCCACTATGTATAGTTTAAATGATTCATGTAATATTTGTACTTACCATGGAAAGTCTATTTGCCTGCAACTTAAATTCAACTACATATGTTTCTATATTTTTACATCTATTATATCAAATGGCTGAATAACTAAAAGAAAATTCCTAGGGAAAATAGTCCTGACTTTTCAGCACACTGTGGACGGTGATGCTCCAGTGATCCCCAGAGAGGAACACACTGTTCACTGAGATTACAGAGTAGGTCCGAGCTGCCTCATACATGGCCGTGAGACAAAATCACATCACCAATTAATATAAAAGATAGACACAATGTGCTGGGTCAGGCAGCATCTCTGGAGAAAATGATGGGTGATGTTTTGGGTCGGCACCCTTTCTCAGACTCACATTCTCAAACTAATAGTCACCAATTA